>VDFB02271358.1:67205747-67388367 GCA_007258455.2 Sequoia sempervirens | reverse complement strand
AGACTTCCGAGTGATGAAGTAGATCAAGCAGGAATGCTATCCACCAGTCACCAAGAAGTTCTTCCTTTTGAAGAGCAGTTGTGTACCATGGATGATGGGATTTTTGGCGAGTCTTCGAAGGGAAATTGTGTAGTAGACTTTGGTCCCCTTGATGAGGTGCCATTGATTGATGACTTCTTTCCATTGGGAGCTGCACTACGGAGGTATGCTCATGCTGAGGAAGAGCACATCTCAGAAGACGGTAGCGATGAATACATACTCCTTGAGCCCCTAAACAGTGATGCACTAGAGTTTCCAGATTGGGAGAGGAGCTCCTTCTTCATTTATAGTGATAGTGAGCAAGAGGAAACGAGTGAACGTCATGATGAGACGCATGAACAACAAAAAGAAGAAGACAAAGGTAGAGGTGCTAAGATAGTTGCTAACATAGATGAAGCACTGGACCGACTACAAGATGCAACTTGGAGTCCTTCCACCATGATCACTGTTGATCCTCCCTCATATTCAGATGGTTGCAATAGGATAGATTCACGTATGTCATCATCCCATGACATTGAACATCACGAAAATAAGGCTGACACCTAGGAAAGGAGATGGGACAGTATGCTGCCCCTTGAAGACAGCAATCAAGAAGAGGTTTTGGCAATGGAAACCCACTCAGATGAGGTGTACTTGCTCGAGGAACAACTAGTGGAGTTTGTGTCCCATTGGTAGATTAAAAGAGTTGTTTTCTGCCCCATCCTCGCAGCCTTATGCCAGCTTAATGTCTAAAGTGTTGCACCCTCCACTGCACCCGCCTAAGGCTGCCAATGCAACGATCAAGGATGTTGTGCTTGCTCTCGACTGTCACACGCTGCCACCTCTATGTGATGACATTCAGGTTTTATCCTTCCTTGCCCCTATCATTTCTCATAGCTGCACTTATTATTTTGATTATGGGAATGAGGGAAAACAAACTTGTTTGTGGATTAACCATGGCTTTGGCGAGCCTCCTTAATTGCTGATTTTTCATGATGACATGGTTGAACTTGAGTGCTGCAACATTGAATTTCTTTTTTTAGAATATAAAGACAAGTTTGCATGGTTAAGAATGATAACAATTTCCTGTTTTCTCATGCATGCATTACGAAATCCAATGAATTTTAATGTTGGTTTGTCGTGCTTGAACATAGTTCATTGTAAATATTTTTGTACATAGCCCATTTTGAGTAGTATAGGTTTCTTGTAAATATTCCGCTTTCCTACTTTCCTTAGGTTAGTTGGTGTGTGTAGGTTGCTCGCTTTGTAGGTTATTTTCCTTTCATTTGCTTTCGATTTGTTGCTGCTTTGCTCAGGGTCCCTTTGCTTTTAGCTGGGCACATTTGTGCGCACAACAATCATACTTATCGCTTGGGGTGGTTTTACATATTTCTTTGTCAAACTCTAATCAAGTCTTCAGAGTGGATGGTGAAGGTCTTTTGTTAGTATCAAGCGATTTGGGTGTTTAATTTGAAGAGGATAAGTTGTTGGTTTAGTTTGACTTTGACGTATTCTGAAATCTTATAGCTCTTACACATCTTAAGAATTTGACGGTCACTATAGAGCCTCTTGTGAAGTCTAGTTAAGTGAAAAATCTAAAATTCTGCTTCAGCGCCACTGTGATTCTCAGCCTTGAGTGCGAGCTTCAATGCTTGCGGGTTGAAATAAAAGAGTTGAAAAGAGAAAAGAAAGAAATAAAGAAAACATTAAAAATTAAAAGAAAGGAAAATTCAACTTTTCAGGGCTATCCGAGCAACTCTATCGGGGCTATGGACGCCCGGCTGGCAGTAGAGCAATGTTCAGGAGAATCACAGTGACAACCTCATCGGGGCTATGGATGCCTGATTGGTAGCGAGGCAATGTCCCGGATGCTTTTGGAGTTAGAATAAACTACGTAGCTTAACTGAATGGAGCTTGGGTTCCTGTAGCAACTGAAGGATGGGAATTAACGCAATTGCCCACACTTGGATTTTCAGCATACTGAAGGTTGGGTTGGCTAATGGTTTTGATCCTTTGGTTGGGCGTCTGGTTTGTTTGCCCTAGCGTCATGGTCAGAACCAGAGATTCTAGGTTCGTGATTCTAGTTTGTCATCAAAATGCTCTAGAGCATTTCCCCAGTGAGTCACCATTTGTTGTGCATGTTTGCACACACACCCCGCCGTAGGCAGGGACCCCCTTTTTTTCCCTCCCGAAAGGCTGCTTTGCTCCTATCTTATTTTGTGTGCCCCATTTCCAAGCCCAAATTGGTCATGTGCCATCAAACAATCAAATTCGCCTTACCAAATTCACATACTTGGGGTATTCAAATCCATGTAGAAATAAAGTCCCCCATCCCCTTTCTGCCTTTTGTCTTGCTTTCGCTGTTTGGAAACATCTGCGGACCCTCATTGCTCTCGCTTCCTCAATTTTGACTTTGGGGGAAACCTTTTTTGGATCGGGGATGTGTTTGAAGTGCTTAAATGAACTTCCAAGGTTTCGTTAATGTTCTGTTAAGTTTCGATGGTTTCAGAACTTTGCCTCTGGAATTCCCTTCCTCCTTGGCTGTTTGGAAACATCTGTAGCCCCCCGTCGCTCTCGTTTCCACATTTTTGACTTTGGGGTCACCCTTTTTGGATCTGGGATGTGTTTGATGTGTGTAAATGAACTGCCAAGGTTTCGTCAACATTTGGTTAAGTTTGGGTGGTTCCGGAGCTTTGTCCCCCTTTTGCTGTTTTGGAACATCTGTGGAGCCCCGGCGACCCAGCCTCTAAAGACCAACCCCTCCGTGGCCATTTCTGGGACTCCATCCCTCCTTGGCCATTTTGAACATTTGTGAGGCCCCGGCAACCCGGCCTCCGAAGCTCGGCCCCTCTGTAGCCGTTTCTGGGACTTCGTCCCTCCGTGGTTGTTTTGAACATCTGTGGACCCCTGTCGGTCTGATTTCTACATTATTGATTTTGGGGCTAACTTTTTGGTGGATCTGGGATGTGTTTGTGGTGCCTAAGTGAACTGCCAAGGTTTCGTCAACGTTCCATTAAGTTTCGGTGGTTCCGAAGCTTTGTTCCTCTTTGGCTGTTTTGGAAACATCCATGGACCCCTGTCGATCCGGTTTCCACATTTTTGATTTTGAGGCTAACTTTTTGGTGGATCTGAGATGTGTTTGTGGTGCCTAAGTGAACTGCTAAGGTTTTGTCAATGTTTCGTTAAGTTTCGGTGGTTTTAGAGCTTTATCCCTCTTTGGCTATTTTGGAAACATCCATAGACCCCTGTCGGTCCAGTTTCCACATTTTTGACTTTGGGGCCAACTTTTTGGTGGATCTGAGATGTGTTTGTGGTGTCAAAGTGAACTACTAAGGTTTTGTCAAAGTTTGATTAAGTTTTGGTGGTTTCGAAGCTTCATCCCCCTTTTGCTGTTTGGAACATCTGTTGGCTCAGGGTGACCCGGCCTCCAGAGCTCGGCCCCTCCGTGGCCGTTTCTGGGACTTCGTCCCCCTTTGGCCATTTGGAACTTCCAGTGGCCACCTCCCTTCTGGCCTCTGGAGCTCGGCCCCTCCATGGCCGTTTCCAGGGCTCCGCCTCTCTGTGGCCGTTTTGGAACTTCCAGCAGCCACCTTCCTTCTGGCCTCCGGAGCCTTGCCCCTCCGTGGCCATTTTTGGGGCTCTGCCATTTCTGGGGCTCTGCCTCTCCGTGGCTATTTTGGAACTTCTGGCGACCACCTCCCTTCCAGCCTCCGGAGCCTGGCCCCTCCATGGCTATTTCCGGGGCTCCACCTCTCTGTGGCTGTTTTGGAACTTCTGGCGACCACATCCCTTCTGGCGTCCAGAGCCTAGCACCTCCATGGCCATTTCCAGGGCTCCACCTCTCCGTGGCCATTTTGGAACTTCTAGCAGCCATCTCCTTCCCACCCTCCGGAACCTAGGCCCTCCGTGGCCGTTTCTAGGAATCCATCCCTCCTTGGCTATTTTGAACATCTGGGAGCTTGTCTCCTTCTCGGCTATTTTGAACATCCGGGAGCTTGCCTTTTTTCTGGCTATTTTGAACATCCGGGAGCCTACCTGCTTCCCAACTGTTTTGAACATCTGGGAGCCCCCCTCCTTCCTGGCTGTTTTGAACATCTGGGAGCCCACCTTCTTCCTGGCTATTTTGGCTTTCGTCTGCTATTTGCCTTCTAACTTTCTTCCGCCGTCTTTCCGCCCTCTGGCGCTCGCACCCTTGAAGCGAGCATTAATGTTTATGGTCCAAATGAGCTCCAAATATGAATATCAAGATCTTTTGATGATGCATGGATAAATCTAATAGGGAATTTGTAGGTTTGACTGACATTTTCCTTAACTCGTGTATAAATGTACTTACGACACTTCGTGTTTGCAGGAGTCAAGAAGCCTTCCGTAGGTCTATCGAAGAGGCCCATTGAGGGAGTTGTTCTACCTTTTTCTAGATGATGATGATTTCTAAGGAGCTTTCTCCCCGAATCAGGGGCCACCAATCCATTGATGCCAATCATCGACGGGCTCGTTTGATTAAAGGAAGAACACTGCAAGCACATCAAGCAAAAAATAATTTTTAGGCAGTTTCAGCGACAGTGAAAAGGGAAATCAGCTAAATGAAGAAATTGCCATAGTGACTGACACTAGATGACAAAACAGAGAAAATACAAGGAATGTATTTTAAATTGCTAGATAATGGAGGGTAGGTGAAACCCTATTGTAAATCAAATCTGGGCCATTCGATGTAATTGAATCCTAGCCATTGATTTGGGCTTTGGAAAACTATAAATAAGGGTTTTCCCCTCATTTGTAAGGGTTGGAGAATTGATGTAAAGACATTCTGTAGCAATAGAAAGTAGCATTGCATGATTTATGGGTGTTCCTTTTGAGTTTTCTCTTTATGTATGCATGGTTCACCTTCCATGTTATTTTTAGGTGTTAGTTTCTTGAATAGGAGTGGTGATGGTGTTTATTTTTTTAGTATTTGATGAACTTCTAGCTCATGCTTTTTGTCGTTCATTGATGATGAATCACTTTGCAAAGCTAGTCTGAGCCTCTTTCCTTTATTGCTGAAACTTAGTTCGATTACATGTACATGATGTGTGTATGTGATGTGAAAACCTACAGTCCTTAGAAGATTGCACTGGTTTTGTGCAACTGTAGGTTTCTCTTGGCCAAGCAAAACCCAGTTTAGGAAGTCTGTCTACTTTAGTAGCCACCATTATTACTGTTCATTCGTAGCTTAGGATTAGAATAGATTTCTTAACCCTTCTCCTTTTGTCATTTTTTAATCCTTGGTTAGAGTAGGACCCAAAGCATCACCATGAAGCTAAATCAGATGAACTTGATGAGTTTCAACTTGCTATTTTGAGTGGACAGCCACTATTCATTCACTTTCAGCACTTTGAAACTGCATTTTCAAACCCAACTTCCAATGCTTTGTAACTCATCTATAAGACCGCCTTGTGATTCTAGCAAATCACATTAAACAACTGAGATATTCCAAGCATTGTCAAGACCTGACATTAGAGACCTTGGGATAGTGTTCTGCAATCTGATTGTGGAAGATTGTCTTTCAAGAGAGGTAGTGCACCTATGCACTTCTTGTGTTGAGAAGTGCATAAAAAACACATCAACAGTTCATAACAATCACTTCATGTAAATATTCTTTGAGTCATTCTTGGAAAAGTAGAGAAAAGTGATGACAGGACAAAAAGAAGCAAAAAGAAGCAGAGCAGAAGAATTTTTGAATTTTTAGAAAAAGGTTTGAGCTTCTGGAATTTCAAGGAGTAATAATTTGCGAATATGGGTGGCCAATTGGTAAGACATGAGCCTGTAGCTCATGAAATATTGACACAAAATCCTCAAACAATTCAGGAATTTAGCAATTGTGGTTGGCTAAACTATTTTCTGAGGTTAGATCCCTTTAATGAGGAAGCTGCAGGTAAATTTTTAAGAACTCTTTCAGAAGGAGAAGCTTCAGTATGGGGTTTGACAGTGGTTGTAACAGAAGAATAAATTGCTGAAGTAACTGGGCTTCTGGCAGTAGGAGAAAATTTCTCTTCAGATGCTGTCTCTTCTAGGGTATAATTTATAGTACCAACTGATGGACCCTTGGAGGTCTCTAAACAAGGATGCAAATGAGTGTCGCTGCCCTTTCCATATTTAGAATATGTTGCATTCATAATTAGGTACTTAACCTATGACGGATGCTTCTCCTATTTACATTCCTAATATTTTAAATTGTTAAGTCATATGAGGCATGGTTTAGTTGTTAATGTCCCAATTTTTTTGCTAAATCTTTTGAAAGAAAGTTCCCATGAAACCCAGAGGGGAAGGGACAACTCTATTGCCTATCATGCCCTCATTAAACTTTTGATTGAGCATTCCTTGAGGGATGTATCACCCCTTTCTTGGAAAGAATTTGTTTCCCAAAAGGGTCTACAACTTCTAGAGCCTCCTAGAGCACTCCCTGCAACACCTACCCTTGCAACATCTATTCCTGTGGCCTCCACACCAGAGCCCTCTACTCGAGTACAAACCAGGTCTGCTAGTAGAAGAGAAAAAGGAAAAATGAAGGTAGGAGAGTCATCTAGGGCAGAACAAACCCTAGAGTCTGACCCTCATGTTCAAAGACAACAGTGTCCCTCTCCTACAACACCTTCTCCTATAGTAGCTCCTTCTGTAGCAACACCTGTTGCCACTACAGTTTCACCATCATCTTCTTCTATTGAGTCTGATCCCTCTAGGCAAGTCAGAAAGAGGAAAGCCATGAGAGTGCCTCCTGCAGTTGCCACATTGCTAAAAAGAGTTTCAGCAAAGAAACAATGTAAAGTCACCTCAATATCTGCTCAACCTGAAGTTATAATAATTTTAGAGGACTCTAAAAAATACAGTCATGATGATTCTCATAATGTATCTGAGAATGTTCCACATAGCCCACCTATTGTTTCTGAGGAAATGCAAAATAAGCCAATGGAAGTTGAAGAAGCAATGTTAGTAGTAATGAAAGGGGAATGCCAAGTCTTGATGACTTGGTTGAGGCAGCTAGGAAAATTTTAGAGGAAGTACAATCTCCTCCTATGCAGCAACAAGAATCCTTCCTATAGCAAGAGGAAGAACAACTTGAACAATTGGAAGTGTCCAATGAAACCTCATTACCCCCTGCAATTTGTCAAGCAGTGGTTGCCTATAAAAAGACATCTTTGATTGAAATTTTGGAATACCTTAGGACCACATGGAGGCCACTCACATTTCAAACCTTGAGTTTCTGCCACTTAGCCAAGACTGAAATTCAACAAAGTCTTTGGGAGGAAGAGAAGAAGAAACTTAAAAGAGAAATTGAAAGGCAGAAATAGGAAATCCAAGAAATGAAAGAGAAAATGAATGAAATGATGAAAATAACTGGTAAGATTGTGGAGTGTAGACCACCGCCTAGGGTCTATGCTATGTGTCTAAAGGAATAATTTCTTTGGTTTCAATTAATGAGAATTTCAAGGAATTTAGATCTTGTTATTCATACAGCCAAAGAATTTTATGATGCCTGCCAAGTAGCCCCTAGTTGGCTAAAGAATTCTTTATGTGAATTTTATTTGCATGGATTGATAATTCCTTCTAAAATAGAGTGGAATCCACTTCTTTATATTGGTGATATTCACTTGAGGTCACTCATGTCATGGGCGGCTAATGAAACTAATTATGGCAGAAAATTGGAGGCCTATGAAGAAGCTGAAAGGGATGAGCCTATCCCATTACGACCTGAAAGTTCAGATCCCTACACAATGCTGAAAACTTGGCTTACTATTGCATATGGGTTCAATAATCAAGCAGAAAGAATAAAAACACTCGACATCGGAAAGAAAGTGTATGAAGAATTCAAAGGCCAACCATATCTATTTTGGAAGCTTGCCTCTTCTAGAATTGAAAAGAGATGGGAGAAATTGACTGTTGGGATGAGAAGATCTGAGCCTCACAGCCCCCTGAATTTTAAAGCAACCCTTGGAAGGGAAGAGAAGTAAATAAAGCTTTGTCTTCAGAAGAGGTTCGAGTTATGGTTGCCACTAATATTTCGACCTCTAGTTTTAATGTGGCCACTTTACCCCTATTGAGCTACAAATGTTAATAAGGATACAGAAACCCACAGATATGAAAGATGGCAACATTTCAGGGGTTTCTATTATAAATTTGGAACTTCACCACAAAGCCATACTGCTCCTACGGATTTTAGGGAAACAACCAGGAAACTTAATGTTGGTGGACCATCATTAGGTTAAGTAGGGGGCAGATGATGAGCTCAGGATATGCTCATAATCTAAGTATTATGATGTATTGTTAATATCTCTAATCTTATTGCTAATGGATGTTTTAACTCTTTTATTAAAGACTTTTGGGTAGTATCCTGTAGTAATACATTCCTATATTCCTACAGTTTAACATCTCTGTGTCTTATTAATTACCCTATTTGACCTTCTGAATGACTGATATAATGCATATGGTTTATGAATAATGAGATAGATTTAATATGTGATTAATGAATGTATTGTGTTGTTCGCCACACATGTTTTCTTTTGCCCCTGTCACCTTGTGCATCTCAGGTTGTTGAAGGGAGCATGAACGAGTCAAGTGCAGTAGAATTTGGCCTTGCAGTAAAGTCCATTTGCAGCATGGTGTCGAGGAAGTTGTTCCAGCGAAGACTCTCTGACCAGGTCGTTGGGAAGAAACCTAAATGATCATTAATCTGGAAAGAGTGGAATGATAAATTATCTTTGGATCATGTTGAATGGATATGCTTTCATTCATGAGAAGTCTGTTCCTCAGTTTCAGGATACATTTATGTCCACGTATTTCTCTGTTTGAGTTAGGTAGTTAGTTGCTTTTTTGGATTAAATAAGTGTTCCTCCTGCGTGAGTGAGCAACCAAAGTATGTAAAAGTTAGTATCATAATGGGAGATAGTATTTTGTGTTAGTTTTCTTATGAGCAGAACAATGTATATCATTCTGAGTTTATGAATAAAAGCTGATGAAGTTCTAAGTTCAATTATTGCATAAATAGTTGATGCTTGCTAAGGGGGCCCACTTAGTAAGTATATGTAGTTAGTTAGTTAGTTGTTTATTTCCTATTGATCATAAGTTAGATTTCATTCTTGAAATTTTCAGCGTAGACTTAGTCTTATATTGTTCTTGTAGCATTGGAAATCCATTCCTATGTTTGTTCTTGCGGCATAAGGCCAGTTCATAGTTTGCTTCTCAGTCATAGTTATGATTTTTGCATTGATTAAGTTTAGAAGGCTTCACATTACATTCCTGTAGCATAAGTAGAATTCATTTCACGCATTTATTTATGATAAATCGTGACTGAAACTGGTTCTTAGTGCACATACAGTGCCACTCCATTTCAAGTATACGTTCCCTGGTTTGACAAAGTAAATGAACAACCATAAGATGTTAGTCGCCTGCTGGAATGTCCAATTTCCAGGTTATGATTTTTTGTTACTTATATAACCTTTTATGGGCATGACCACATGTCAAAATATAGTGCTTACATCTCTTGTCGCTGATGAAAGTCAAGGTCCAAAGTTGATTTAGCAAGGAGTGATGGAGATGAATGTGATTGGGAAACTGGTCATAGATCTAAGGGCTAAGATTTTATCGCATGAAGCTTTTGCATCATTGATAAAGTTGGATGAGAATGAAGTAAATCAATGATTAGCAAAAACAACTACATGAAGAGGAAACATGGCGAAGTCCTGAGGATTTTGTATAAAACAAAAAGGAAGGTGGCGAGGTGGACCAATAACCGTTGATATAGTTTTAAAGCTGAAGGATCAAGGATCAAGGTTTAAAATTGAACAGCTAATTGTCAGTTCACTCACATGAGCTTACTATCAACTATTAATGGTGACATGCTCCACTCTTAGCCATAACATAAAGTAGATATCTGGTTTATCATGCATCCTAATTCGGTGGCTAGCGGAAAGAATACTAGAAGACAGAATTTGCAAGGAAAGCTCCAGAAGTTATCAACAACTAGAGTGACACTACTTTCATCCAGGTAAGCAAAACTGATACTTCCTTCTAATTGAGGTAGTAAGGTGAATTCCCTAGAAAGTTGAAAGGAAAATTGGTGGAATTAGCAATTTATTCATTTTTGGTGATTTCAATTTGGTGATTAAACATTGTCTGAATTATAAAGAAAGGTGTCATGTTCAATAGTAGTGTTTTGTCCTGTCATAATTGTGAAGGGTTTTATTTAGCCGTAAGAAATTGTAAACCCTAGTTTCCATTTGTGTTACAAGCATGAGTGACCCAGAGCCTAGTGAATCCAATGTTAGACCAGAAAGGAAACCAAAGAAGAAGAGGGTTAAAAGACTTAAAACACAACATGCTTTAGCTAAAATTAAGCCTAAGCTAGTTATTGTGACTGACCCTTTGCCTAGTACCCCTGTGACTTCCACTAGATCTAGAAGTGCAAAGAAAGAAACATAAAATTTTATTCAAGAAAACTCTAGATGTGTCAAAGAGCGAGGGTGACAAATTGGTAAAAGGCCAACAAGAAAAGTTGTTGTTACCATGAGGTTGATTGATAATGTTGGCGAAATTGGTGAGAAACTCCAGCCACAGAGTGGATGGAAATTGTTTCGGTATGCTTTCAATAGGAAAAATTCTAGTAATTCTACATGCTATTTATGTGGGTTGAACCTTGGAAAGTTAGTGGTTCCAAAGGCGTTTGTAGAAGTTGATTTAATGATGGAGCTAGCAAGGCACTATGACCCTACTGATAGGAGAATCAAGAGCGAGAATGGTGATATAATTCTAGAGGTGACAAAGGATAAAATGTTAGATGTGTTTAGGTTAAATTTCAATTATACTACAACTTTTAGGTGTGTTGACTTGTATGTGGAATATGAAAGGAGAAAATTTGCATTCAAAGAAGTAATGCTTGTGTGACACAAAAGGAGTAGGAAAAAAATTACTGCTCAGGATGCTAATCCTTTTGAGTGTGAAGAATTTGAAGATTATTTTAAAAACACTTACTATTGTTTAAATCAAGTGCTAGCACAAGATTTTGAGGTTAGAATATCTCCTGATTTGTTGGTGATGGTGGCAGATATCCAAGACTATAATCGAAACACTAGCTTTGATTATGCTAACTTTGTTGCTGAGCGAATGCATGAGGATTTTCTCAATTTGAAAAAGGAAGTGCTCCCTCTATCTTTCCCTCATTACTCTATATTAATGCACATGCTTTTATGGGAAGGATATTATGAGTGGAAAAGGAAATTAAATCTGAAGATTAATAACAGTGAGAATAATGTTATTCCTATACAAATGTGGACATACATTTGGGATCAAGATTGCTCCAATTCTAATTACATTTTGTTTTCCAATGTTGTAAGACATGGTATATTAGAGTCATTGGGTGTGGCACCTAGGTTCAGACTTTCTCTAGAGATTAGAAGTCTTATGTGCCCAAAGGATGTACTAGGCTCTATAGAAATACATAATTGGGACGAGTGATTTCTACATTCTAAATATACTTTGATTAGGGTTTATGGAGCTAAGGTGGCACCCCATTGTTTACCCTTGTATGTCTCAAACAGATTGGCTTTCATGGAGCTCATGTGGAAAATTGATGAACTATGGATTATGAAATGTTTAGAAAGGACAAAAAGGGCTCTGTAATACATCCCCAATGTACTTTTTCTTATTTCAAGATCTTTGCCCCTGAGGGGTATGAAAAATTGGGCATTTTGGTGAATAATCTCATAATGCCTATAGATAAGGTTAGAGTTTTTGATCCAGAAGTATTTTTGGAAAGAAGAAGAAGACAAAAGAACTTAGGCATCATACATCATCAATTTTTATATAGAGATGATGTACTAAGAAATTTGACAAATGATGAGGATGTCATGGTTAGGAAAAAGGAATGGACAACTATGAAAAACCTTGAGGAAAATATTATGAAAAGGAATGCCTTCTACATCAGTCCATAAAATGTAATTGCAAACTCCTTTGACATGGATTTTATTATGATAAGGGATTATCAATCTGGTGATTTTAAGGTAAAGGTAAAGGAGGTTGTAGACAAAGCCCAAGTCCTCTTAGAGCAACAACGACAACAACAAGCTATGGATATCCCAGAATAGCCTGAAGATGTTCAGGAGGTCAGGGAAGAACAAGTGGCAGAATATGTGTCAGGAAATGAGGAGGTTGAGCATAAATTTCCCCTTCCTCATATTGAAGAGATTCATCGTTCAGATGTTCCTCCTAACATGATTGTAAAGTGGCAGTATGACAGAGAAAATGATGATGTTCCTAGAATTAGGGAGTGTGATGAGTTTTTGGTTGATGATAAATTTGGGTAGACTAAAGAATTTCAGGAGTTTATGATTCAATAGTGGAGTAAGGAAATAACAGAGAGACTTGAATCAACTCGAGTCAATGTTGAACCTTCTCAGCAAGAGGAAGCTAAGAAAGTAGAAAAAGAGAAGATTAGGGCTGAAATTTCAGCTATTACTCCCACTGAAGCTCGAAGAATTGTTAAATATAGTGGAATCATGTTGTTACTAGGATGTAATTTCACTATTTCCATAGCATATGATGCATTTAGGAGAGATCCTTAATCTTTGATATTTGAAGATCAATTTTAGAATAAAGTATTTGGTTCTAGATATAGTCCAAATTTGCATACCCTTACAATTTGGTCTATGGCACCCAATACTAGTAAACATGAGGTTGCTAGGCCTATTGAAGAAGTTATTTGTTAACTAGTGGTTAAGAGAGCTACTGACATAACTCCAATCCAGGCAGCTGAGTTAACTGCACATGCTACAATGCTTAGTGTGGACACTCCAATATTTCTCATAAAAAAAATGAATCCTTGGTTAAGGAATATAATAAGGCCTTGAATGAGATAAATCAAATGAGAGCTACTATTCAGGCTACTTAGAAAACAAGGACTCAACCTTCTTCTTCTTCTTCATTTGATGTGTCTACACAAGATAGGGAGACTTTGGTCCTCATAATTGATGTTTTGAAAGAAAAGTTAATTGCTGAGAAGGAAAATGTCAAGCAAGCCAAACTGGAAACAATTAGGGTGGCCAATGAAATTTTTGAGGATGTGTTGAAGCATAGGTTGGTCAAGTTGGTCCATAGGGATAATGATGTATGGGCCACATATAAGAACATTCATGAGGAAAATACAAAATATCTGCAAGTACATGAGGCCTTTAGAAATGAATGGAATAATTGGATTGCTAGGGTAAATACTTTGAAACAAATGATGCCAAAAATGAATGAGGATCCCAAGGCACCCACAAATATTCCTGACATCTTGAAAAATATTGACTCAATAAATGAGATAACTACTTTCCATGGAAAGTTGGGTATATAGCTCTAGAGTAAGTTGAAAATATTCAAGGAGATGGAGGATCGTGGTATGCCTCAAATATTGAATTCTAAAGGTGAACTGGACCCATTTGACACCTGGAAGACAAATTTGGGAGGATATCTTGGAGCGGCTATGATGACTTTGTTTGTCGCTGATTACATCTTGCTCAATTGAAACATTGATACAATGGTGGAAGTTGAATAAAAAATGGATATATTTCTTAAGGAAGCTAGGATTTTGATTGATGCAAGGTACTCCCAGTATATTACTAAGGTTATGGATTTATTGAATGTTAAATGTCCCACTAAGGATGAATCCAACATTTGGTTGGAGAAATACACAAAGTGAATAAGGAGAATAATGGGCAAGAGAAGAATAATACATAGACTGAATATAGTATAGATTAGGATTTTGATATAGCATGGTAAAATATTATTCTCTCCTTAAACTCAAGTGATTAGCACATAGTGCTAATGCGGATTAACAAATTTTGACTTTTTTCTGCTTTCCTTTCCTTGCTTTGTAAGTTTTGTTGTTTTGGTTTTCTCACAATTGGCATTTTGAGCACATGGAGAATATTTTGAAGCTATTGTAACAAACTAATGATGTTTTTTGAGGTGGGACTTGTTCTTCAGAAAGAGTTGGGGTTAATTCTACCTCATGTTTATTTGCTCCGCCTAAAGACTCAAGTATAACTAAAAGGGGAATATTGTTGGAAGTGGTCCAATAGGATTATGACATGTGTGCTATCTGGTTTGAAACTTGTTTTCTCCATCTCTATAAGAAGGAATTAGGACCAGTAGCAAAGGGAGTTGAAATTTTTTGAGTTAATACTGTGAAGTTTGTCAAGATAATACGAAGAAAGTTTTAGAGACTTTTTTTTAAGTTTCATTTGGAGTTCATACTTATGCATATAAGATTGATAATGATATAGCATTTTATAGTACAGAGTAACATCAATTTCATGGTTATTATATCTCCTTGTAAGTGTGTTATGAGTTATGATTGAAAGTAATCAAGGATTTATTTCATTTGTCTCTGTCATTATCTGATTGATGTTCAGTTTCATGTTTTCTTATTGATTCAATGAATTGATGTAAGTGCTTGTATGAGATTGATAACCTATAAATACTATGTGCTAGGATATTTGTAAGAAGTGATAATCCTGAATGTCACAGGGGAATGTTGTAATGCAAGATTTCTTGGGGTTATAGGTGCTATTGTTTAAATTATTATCAGGCTATATAGATTGGTGTTGACTTTGTGCTTGGGATAAAGACAGTAGTTCATGCAAGGTATTTTTGTTACACTTGCAGTGTTGATTCATTAACTACTCAATCTTGTAATCATAAAATCTCAAGGGAATATTTTTTTTGTTTGTGTTTGTGTCTACTCTCTCATATTTGATACATATAACATTGATATAATAAGCTTCCAAATTATTTGATGTATATTATTGAGTGGTGTCATGAGAGATATCTATTATTGACAATCTATTTGATTGTAATTGTGAAAAGTCTTTTGGTATACATTGTGGGATCACCCTCCCAGGTTTTACATAGCCTAAAGAGTAGGAATAGAAGTTTAGCAACCTTTATTCATTCGTTGGCCAATCCCTTTAGAATTAATGATAATTGGAGATGGAAAAATCCAAAGGTATTTCTGAAGATCAGTTTGGTTCTTAAAAAATAACCAACAGAATGAAATGTGCCATCTTCAAATATATGTTAACTACCACAAACACTGAATCATTCCCTCTTTGTATCCTTGGAAAACCAAGAACAAAATCCATACTTATATCCTCCCACAACCTCTCTAGTACAAGTAAGGGCTGATACAACCCTATATTTTTGCTCACTCCTTTAGCCATCAAACAAACACTGCAACTCTGCACAAACTTCTTCACATCTTGTGATAATTGAGGCCAATAATAATGCTCATGATAATGGCAATGGTCTTATCCCAACCAAAATGTCCTGCAATTCCTCCACTGTGCTTCTTCATTATTAGGTTCTCCCTCATGGAACTCCTTAGAATACACAATTGACTTCCCTTAAACAACATTCCATCCTAGATTATGAAATCTAGCACCTTTGTCTTGTTAACTATAACAGGCTCCTTGCAAGATTTCAAAGTCTCTGCAAAATCAGGATCTTCAAGGTAAAATGTCTTAAGTTCATTGAACCCAACCACTCAATCTACATTTCCATCAACAATGTCTGCCTCCTACTTAAGGCATCTGCAACCCTATTCAACCTCCCACTTCTATGCTTTAAAACAAAGGTATAACTTTGCAAAAATTCTACCCATTTCATATGCCTCTGATTTAATTTTCCCTAACTATTCAAGTACTATAATGCTTTATGATCAGTATATAGAACAAATTCCTTTAGCAATAGATAATGCCTCCATTTCTTTAATGCTTGAACTATTGCATAAAATTCTTGATCATATACAAAGTACTTTCTCTTTGCATCATTTATCTTTTCACTAAAGTAGGCAATGGGCTTACCTTCTTGGCTTAACACTGCTCCAATGGCACAACCACTGGCATCACAATCCACCTGAAACACCTTATTGAAATTTGGGAGGGCTAGAACAGGCTGTTTTATCACCTTCTGCTTCAACAAATCAAAACTTTTTGTTGCTCTTGTGCTCCATTTGAATTCCTTTCTATCCCCTCTCATTGTTTCAGTCAGGGGTGCACAATTACTACTGAAGTTTCTAATGAACTTTTTGTAAAATCTAGAAAAACCATAGAAAGATCTCACCTTAGTAGCAATTCTTGGGGTAGGCCATTCTAGAATAGCCTTCACCTTCTCTGGGTCCATCTTGAGACCTTCCACCGAGACAACAAACCCCAAGTACACTAACTCCTTCACAAAACTACACTTCTTTGGATTAATCAACAATTTCTCTTCTCTTAACTTTTCAAAGACTCTACAAATATGCATTAAATGCTCATCCAGTGACTTACTGAATATCAAAATATCATCTAAATACACAATAAAAAAACTCCCTAGAAACTCTTTCAGTACCTTGTTCATGAGCCACATGAATGTGCTCGATGCATTGGTTGGTCCAAAAGGCATGACTAACCACTCATACAAGCCCTCTTTTATCTTCAAGCTAGTCTTCCATTCATCTCCCTCTCGAGTCCAGATCTAGTGATATCCACTCTTTAGATCGATCTTTGTGAAGTATTGAGCCCCACTCAAATAGCTCATCAGGTCATCCATCCTTGGAAGAGAGAATTGATACTTGATTGTTATCTTATTTCTAGCTTGGGAGTCTGTACACATCCTCCACTCCCCATCCTTCTTTGGTGCTAGTACTGTAGGTACTGCTCATGTGTTTAGACTCTCTCAAATCAAACCCTTTCTCAACAACTCCTGAACTTGTCTGTTCAACTCATTTTCTACTGGAATCATTCTGTGAGCTGCCTTATTTGGAAAACTGGCTCTAGGGATCAAGTCAATCTAATGACTGAACTTCCTCACTGGTGGTAAA
Organism: Sequoia sempervirens; assembly: GCA_007258455.2. Classification (NCBI taxonomy): domain Eukaryota; kingdom Viridiplantae; phylum Streptophyta; class Pinopsida; order Cupressales; family Cupressaceae; genus Sequoia; species Sequoia sempervirens. Next base: position 67,371,482 of record VDFB02271358.1, on the reverse strand, counting down.
TCCTCAAGTACATTATCAGAAACAATATCTTGAAGCTCATTCAATAATCTAGAAAATTCTACTAGTAACTTCGCACTATCTTCCTTATCCATTCTAGGAATCAATGCATAACACATACACTCATGCTTCATGCCTTCTAAAAATTGTCTTACATTAATATAACAAACTCTAGACTATTGCATACCTTTTCTTCATCCTCCTTAAGGGGTTTCAACTTATGGTGGATTCCATCCTTCATCAGGGAATAAGTGTTTGCATGGAAATCATGTATAGCTCGCGTGTTGAATTTCCACAATCCACCAAACATGTGACATGCATCCATGGGGATGATATCATAGAGTACCTCATCATGATAGCTCCCAATCTTTAACTTCACCAGGAACTGCTCATTGACTAGAAATTTGTGGTCTTTTTGCAACCAGGCAATCTAATATGGATGCGGATTCCTTTCCCTCTTTAGCTTCAACTTCATAACCATCTCTTCTAACACCAGATTACTAGTGCTTCCACTATCAATAATGACATTACAACATTTTCCTTCACATTTGCACCTTGTGCAAAAAATATTCTTCCTCTATTATGTCTCCTTTTCTTTAGTCAGCAAGGCTATTCTAACCACTAGGGCTTCTCCCCTTTCAGCATCATCTGAATGCTCAGATTAAGCCTCCTCATCTACATGTGCAACCCTTGCATGACCTTCCAAAGTTTTTTCTATCCTTCCTTGGTGCTGTGGACATTGATAGGCTTGATGCCCTTCTTCACCACACTAGAAACAAGTTCCTCTAAAACCACCTCTTTTGAGTCCTTTTCTAGATCTTCCTCATCCTCTACCACTTTGATCGCCATTGTTTTAATCACAAGGGTAGTAGAAGTTATCATTCTTTTGGCTTTGGATGGTACCTACATCTTCATTTTTCTTCTCATCCTCAATTCCGCTTCTAGAAGTACTTCCACTACCCCTTCCACTTTGACATCCTCGTCCTTTTTGCTTGCTATCAAATTTTTTTTTTAACTTCTCTTCAACTCTCAAAGCAAACTAGTACGCATCCTTAATGGTGGTCATTTTGACAAGGCTTAGCTCCTCTTGAATGATCGGCTATAACCCATTAAGATAATAGGCTACCTTCTCCTTGTTGGCCTTTACATGGCCTGTTCTGATGATCATCTTGTGAAAATATTTTGTGTATTCTTTCACAGATCTGTTTCCTTGCTTCAACCTTTGCAATTTCTTCAGCAGATCTAACTCGTAGTCCATTGGTATGAACTGCTTCTTCAGTTTCTCCACCATGCGATTCCAACTGCCAATCTTTCCTTTTCCTCTTCTATTTCTCTCTAATTGGACCTCTTTCCACCAAATATTTGTGTGGCCCTTCAGCTTTGTTTTTGAAAACTTAACTTGATTTGGGTCCTCTATTTATTCATAGTCGAAATGCTCTTCTAGCTCATTGATCTAGTCGATCAACTCTTCTAGGTTTAGACTTCCAAAATAACTGAGAACTTCTACTCTGGGTCTTTTTCCAATCTTTGAAATGATCTTGATCAATTGATTCTTCTTCCTCTTCTACATCTGAATATTCCACCTCTTCTTCTTCATCACTTTCTTCCCTCCTTCTCAAGTTTAACCCTCTTCTCATATGTTCCTACAATGCATTAATTTGTCTCTAAAGGGCTTTGAAACCCTTGGTCGCCAATGGATCTCTTCCAACAACATTTATGCCACCTCTAACAACACCAAACCTACCAGGCATCACTCTTGGAGGCATCTTGAATATCTCAAACCCACAACCACGGTCCTGGTGCGAACTACCTCACAATCGACATTTTGTCCACACACTCAAGAAAACCCACTCTGATACCACCTGACGAGGGTGCTAACCTGAGACATAGAAATCACACACACAAAAAGATAATATTATTATTATTCTAAATATGAAAATATTGCATGCAAAGGATCTCAAATCCTTGAGTTATACAATTCATGTAAGTTACAGAAACTACAAAAATCCCCCTTTTCGTCGTATGCCATCTTTTCCCCCAAAAGCTACCAAAAATTAAAAAAACCCTACACATAAATAGCTCATTTTTAGTCTTGGAGCCAAAAAAACATTCAAATTATTAGTTTTGGTGGTTTGGCATTGAAAATTACAATTTAACATTTAAATTTCAAAACTACATTAAAAAATTAGCACATTTTTCAAAATGCACCAACTTTTGAGAGCCATAACTTTTGATCTGAGACTCTGTTTAACAAATCGTTTGAACCGTTAGAAGGATATTGGAGTGAAGAATGCACTAACAACTAGCTCAACTAGTTCCAGTGATTTTTGGGCCTATATGGGACCATTTAGTGCCTCAAACTAGACTTTGAATATTTTTAAGGGAAAAAAGCAGAAATTGAAACATGAATAACTTTCAAATTGGGAATGATCTTGACCTACTTCTTTTTCCAAAGTGGTTTTTTTTTATTTTGAAGCTTCCCATAATTTTTTTCCTCCTCCTACCTTCAAATTCAAAATTGCTAAAAATAGAAATTGAGTAGAAAAAATAGAAATGCAATGCTGAAAGTTGGGAACTCTTATTCGATGAAAAGGGTATCCTGAAATGCAAAAACATCTACAAAAAGCTAACAAAAGGAAACAAAGGAAAACATATTTTTGGGTGATGTAGGATTTCCCTTACACCACTGGATGCTCCTGCATCACAAACGATAAGGTTAGGTTTGGTTTCTAGAAATGAATTACGTCATATAAGACACCAAGTTTGGTTTTGACAATTCCATTTCTTATATAATACCATTGATTGATTGGTAATTGTTGATTTAATACTAATTAGGAAATTGACTGATCTGGTTTGAAGGTGAGTTGGATAGTTTTTCTCTGATTGCTCCATGATTTTTCTAAGACTAATATGATTGTTTGTGCCTGATCATGGTGTCTGATTGATTATGTTATGGATAGTGACTAACTTAACAAACCCTAAAGGACTAACCTAGTGCCTTGGGGGATCGTCAGTGATGGCCTTGACTACAACACATGCAAAGAGATGTCATAGTTCAACCTTGAATCAACCAAAAGATACTTTATTATGAATGATGATTGACTTTATTTGACAAACCCTAAGGACTAACCTAGTGCCTTGGGGGCTCATTGATGATGGGCTTGCCTACATGGAGTCATAGAGGCAACATAATTTGGCTATCTTTGAATTGACATGACTTGACACTATTTTTGGGATTTTGAAGGTTATTTGGATGCTTTTGTATTTTTGAGGATTTTTTTTTTGGATTTTTGACATGTTTTGATTTTTTTGGATTTTTGAAGTTTTTTGATTTTTTTGGATTTTTGACATAGTGATCTCCAATACCAAGTCTAGGATCCATTAAAGACATTAGTTAAGTACTTGCCCCCAGTTAGGTATAAGACCAACTTATTAGGGATAGAATCAGATAATCCTTATCATGGATGGGTATGGAAGGAAAAAGATGTGAAATGTCAACCATTCCAAGCAATGGGAAGGACAACAAAGTGTTATTATGGATGGTGAGATAAAATGTGTAGGTGAATTTATTATGAGTGGGGATGGAAATCCAAATAGAATTATAGTAGATGATGGGGCAAAGACTAACTAGAAATTGGCACCTGATTGCTAGGTTTTCACCATGGTACTTATCCAAAGTGCCAACAAAGTGGCTTTCACTATTGGATGAATTATTTCTCTTTACTATTTTCCTAATTATTTTTTTTTGTGGTCACATAAGACACCTGTTTGCTAGGTTTTCATCAAGGTGACAAATTTTTTGATTTTTTTTTTGTATTTTTGAGTTTTTGACAAAGGCTCTCTGAAGCTAGGTGTAGAATTTGCACAAGTGCAGGCTATTGATAGGCTCTAACAATGGTTCACCTTCAAGGGTCGAAAGATGATATGCACCAAATCAATATACTATTGTTATGATGTACTAAACCAAACAATTAGGATCAAATTTAATAGGCTTCTCTCTTTCTACTTGATTCTTAGGAATTTTCATTAAGACCAAGTCACCGATGTCAAAGTATCTAACCAAAACCTTCTTATTATAACTACAAATAAGACAATTTTGATAAGCTTATAGGTGAACCAATGCACTATTTCTTCATTCATCTAGCAATTCTAACTCATGCAATCTAGATACATGACATTCCTCATCATCAATAATCTCTTGCTTGGATACGCTCAGGGAAGGCAACTCGACCTCAATAGGAAGGATGGATTCAGAACCAAAGACTAAGAAATATGGTGTGGCTCTTGTGGGAGTGTGAATTCTAGTGTGGTAAGCCCATAAGGTGGGATTGAGTTGGAGGTTTCAGTCATGATTAGTATCATTCATAGTCTTCTTCAAGATTTTGATGATGGTCTTGTTGGATGCCTTAGCTTGGCCATTATCTTGGGGATAATATGGAGTGGAGAAGTGGTGTTGGATTTGGAACTATCTACACATCTTGAAAAAGTGGTATGCATCACGTCCCATTGTTGGCCAATAGTATCTAGCTCACATGATCTTCTTAACTAGAGTAGGACCACTTGAGTGAGCTCCACATATACCCTCGTGTAATCATAAGGTTGTTTGTGCTTCATGAATATAAAGACATATTGGGAGGATGTTCTCTAGGATTTGGTGATAAAGAGTGTCATTGATGATAGCCTATCTAATAGTCTTATAGATGAAGTTCTTACGTTGATTGGTAGATGAGTTGGGAGGGATAACTTGGTCATGTAGGTAGTCGTAGACATCTTTGTAACAAGTTGAATCAGGGCCAACAAGTTTCCATACCATCTCATAATTGAGGATGTCAAAGGTTGGGATCAAGAGTTTTTCTACCAAGAATGCATACGACACATTATTTGGAATTCCCAAGAGAGATCTGATCATAGCCATTACATGGACTACCATATTTTGGATTTTGGGAACCAAACAAAAGACGATGTCATCAATATATTTCTTACAAATATCAACCATTTGTTTGTAAGGAGTGAGCTTCTCATACTTTGTGTCATAGTCATTAATGGCTTATCAGATAACCAACTTCGAGTCACCATAAAAATTGAAGGCTTTTGATCTTCCATTTGATGGCCATGTGAACTCCTATAAGTAGTGCCTCATACTATATTATTTTGTTGGTAAAAGAGAGAGATTCCAAATTACTTTGGTATAGTATCTTTTTGGGATGTGATGAATAGTATCCCTTCTCTTGAACCATGACTTGTCTGAGATCCATCAAAATATAACTTCCATGTGACTGAAGTGTCTAGTGTGAATATAAACTCATTGGATAATTTTGATAGCAAAGGATGGTCTTTTATAGTGGGAACATCAATGATTTGGTTGGCTATAACTTGTCCTTTTATTTCTTTTCGCTCAAGATATTGTCCACATTGTATTCACTTAGTATCATTACCCATTTGGTTAACCATCCCATCAAAGTTGCTTTATTGAGGAGATAATTCAAGGGGTCAATGTTGGCTATGAGCTTCATTTGATGGTTTAACATGTAATCCTTGATTTTTTGAGTGGTAAAAACCACTCCAAGGTAGGTGCATTCAATGGAACTGTAGTTGAGCTCATATCCTACAAGCGTGTGGCTAATATAGTAAATTTCTCTTTCTTTGCCATCACCATCATTTTGTGCTAGTAGTGCCCCCAATGGTGATGTGGTTTCTAATAGAGTATGGTATGTCTACCATCAATACCTGAGGCATTAGAACTGGTGGTGTTAATAGATAATATTTTATTTGCTGAAAGGCCTCTTGACATCGATTTGTCCACATAAATGGCACTCCTTTTCTTAGCAACTGATAGAATGGTTGACACTTATCTTCTAGTTGAAAAATGAACCACCTTATGGATTGTAATCTGCCATGGAGTGTTTGCAATCAGCTTATTTTGGTTGGCGGTGGCATGTCTATGATACCCTTTACTTTGGCAAGGTCAACCTCAATACCTCTTCTAGAGACAATGTACCCTAGTAGTTTTCCAAATGTTACTCCAAACACACATTTCTTCTAATTTAGTTGTACTTTGTATTCTTCTAATCTCTTGAAAATTATGTCTTACACTCATAAATGAACACCCCTTGACAATGATTTGGCTAAGAGGTCATCCACATAATCTTCCATGAGGGTATGGATAAGATCATGAAAGATTGTGGTCATAGCTCGCTGATATGTATATCCAAAAAAAAACAATCCAAATATGGCATTCCAACAATATGTTCCCCAAGTACATGTATGTGTCACAGTAAAATATCATAATGTATCTCCCAAATAAAATCTCACAAGCTTGATGGATAAAATATAGGTGTCAAAATACATAAGTCAAAGTAGGGTCTATCCTAAGCTGCCATTCTCCCCAAAGGGTGATGGTCTGTCATAAGGCCCTGATATCAAAAAATATGGGTAGATGAAGCTGTTCATGATTTAATTTAAAACAATACATGCTTCCTTATTATTTTCAACCAATTCATATTACATATTTATAGGATTCGAATATCCTATTTTATAGGAAGCCTCCTATAACTCTTTTAAATATAATGAGTTGTTTAAACAACTCAAATCCTTACAAATACTCTACGTGAGTTGTATTAACAACTAGCATTATTATTATCACAAATAGCTACCTGCATTATAATATTTGTTACACATAATTAAACATGTGAACACTAACATGATTTCCAACATCCCCCCTTAGTGTGGACATGGAGAGTAAGATTGGTCACACCCACAAAAGGATATGAAAATCATAGTAAAACCTATCCTGGGAATTGGACATTCCAGCAGGTGACCAATATCTCTTTATGGATGTTCATTTACTTGTCAAACTAGGGAGCGCATACTTTGAATGGCGTAGCATAATATATGCACTAAGAACTAGTTTCGGTCACAACTTAATAGAAATAAATACTTGGAAAGAATTCTATCTACGCTACAAGAAGGAAATGCAAAAATTATTTTAACTCAACCATGATTTAACTAAAACAAAAATCATAACAGCTACGACTGAGACTCAAACTATGAACTAGCCTTATGCTGCAGGAACAGGCACAGGGATGGATTCCCGATGCTGCAGGAGCAATACAAGACTGAGTTTGTACAAAAACTTTAAAAATGTAATCTAACTGATGATCAACAGAAAAAAAAAAAGCTAACTAACTAGCTATAGATACTTACTAAGTGGGCCCCCCTTAGCAAGCATCTACTAATTACGCAAGTACTGAACTCAAAAATTCATCAAACTTTATTCATAAACTAAGAATGGTATACATCGCTTTGTTGATATGAAATCTAGCAACAAACTCTGTCTCTTGTCATACAGATTCTACTTTTTATTACTATCATACTGACTCTTACATGATATCTGCTATCTCCCTATCACTATGATTCTATCTAACTTCTAACCATCTCCTTGCTCACTCGCGCAAGAGGAGCACTTATTTAAAATCAGGAGAACAACTAGCTAACTACCCCTAACAAAGAAAGACGTGGAAGTAAAGTGTATCCAAAAATCAAGGAACAAACTTCATAAATGAATTTATACTAGTGCTCCACTATTTATAGATTGACTGTCATTAAAAATCCTTCCCAACAGTTTCGGTCAAAGAGTCTTCACCAGAGCTTCCTCGAAGTCATACAGGAAATAGACTTTACTGCAAGGCCGAGATCGGCTACGCTAGACTCGATCATACTTTCTTCAACAACCTGCGAAACACAAGGTAACAAATGTGAAAGAAAAGGTGCATGGCACATACACAATATCCATTCATTAATCACATATTTAAATCTATTTCATCATTCAAAAACTACATGCTATATACCAGTCATTTAGGGAGTCAACGAGGTAATAAATGTAGACAAGACAACACAATAGGCTGCAGGAGCATGAAAGTGTTTTGCTACATGATATCCCCATAAAAGAGTTTAAACAACCATGAATGACAAAAGTAAAGGTATTAAAAGTTCATCATAATATCCAAACTATGAGCACATTTTGGGCTCATCATCTGCCCCCTTCTTAGCCCAATGCTGGTCCTCCAGCATTAACTTTCCTGGTAGTTTCTCTGAAATTAGTGGTTGCAGCATGACTCTGAAATGGAGCTCCAAACCTGTAATAAAATCCTCTGAAAGCCTACCACCTTTCATACTTATGGGCTTCTGAATCATCATTAATATTTGTAGCCTGGTAAGGATAAAGGGGCCACATTAGCACAGGAGGTCTGAATGTCAATGGCAACCATAGTTCAAATCTCTTTTGAAGTCCCAACTGTATATATCTGCTTGATCGCTTAAGAGCTGCTGTGAAATTTAGGGGACTGTGAGGCTCGGATCTTCTTATCCCAACAGTTAATCTTTCCCACCTTTTCTCACTTCTGGTGTATGAAAGTCTCCAAAATGATTATGACTGTTCCTGAAATTCATCATATACCTATCTCCTAAGATCAAATATTTTTGTCTTGGCTGTATTATTGTAAATGCCATATGTCAGAGTAAACTAGGTTTTTAACATCGCATGGGGGTCTGAACTTTGAGAACGCAATGGAACAGGCTCATTCCTTTTGGCTTCCTCATATGTTTCCCATTGTCTGCCATAATTTGCTTCATTTTCTGCCCATGACATAAATGATCTCAAATGGATATCGCCAATATACAGAAGAGGGTTCCATTCTATTTCAAATGGAATTAAAAAGCCATGCAAATAAAATTTAGAAATAGAATTTCTTAACCAATTGGGGGCTGCTTGGTATGCATCATAGAATTCTTTAGCAGTGTGAAGTATAGGATCTTGGTTTCTGGAAATTCTCATTAGTTGGAACCATAAGAATTATTCCTTAAGGCACAGAGCATAAACTCTGGGTGGTGGTCTGCATTCCATAATCTGACTAGTTACTTTTAACATTTCATCCATTTTTCCTTGTAACTCAAGAATTTCTTGTTTCTGACTTTCAATTTTCTTGTTTAGTTTCTTCCTTTCTACCTCCCATAGACTTTGTTGCATGTCAGTCTGGGCTAGGTGCCAGAAAGTTAGGGTTTGCAATGTAACTGGTTCCTAGTTAGCTTTGACATATTCCAGAAACTCAATCAAAAATGTCTTCTTATAAACAACAATGGCTTGACAAGTGGTGGGGGAAAATGTAGCTTCACTGGCCACATCCAATTGTTCGGTTTGTTCCTGCTCTTGCTGCAAGATGAATTTTGGTTGCTGCAGTGGAGAAGACTGTGCTTCCTCTGAAATCTGCATAGCAGCGGTAGCCAAGTCATCAAGACTTGGTACCCCTTTTTCATTATGCTCAATTTCCCTTGTCTCAATTTGTTCCTCTTTAGGAACGAATAAACTCTGTGCAACATTCTCAAACACATTCTGAGAAACATCAAATTCAGACTCTACGGACCCTTCTAAAATTACAATAACCTCTGGTTGAGGTGAAGCAAGGGAGGTCTTACATTGTTTCCTTGTGGAAACTCTTCTTGGCACTGATGTGGCTGTAGGAGGTGTTCTTGTAGCCTTCCTCTTTCTGGTCTGACTAGAGGGTTCTTCCCTGCTAGAGGATGATGGTGAACTGGTAATAGAAATAGGTGTTGCTATACGAGAGACAACTGCAGGAGAAGGGCATTGCCTTTTCTGAGAATGAGGGTCAAATTCTGGGGGCTCTTTTGCCTTTGTTTTTCCCTTCTCTCTCCTAGTGGCAGACCTAGTTTGTACCCTAGTAGAGGATTCAGGTGTGAGAGCTGCAGGACCAGGTGCTACAGGAGCAGATGACCCTTGCCATGTTCTTCTACTGGTAGACACAATTTCTTCTTTCTTTTTTTGAAGCCGTGGGGTACGTACCCTAGGAGGTTCTAGAATTTGCAAGCTCTTTTGGGCAACAAATTGTTGCTAGGAAAGAGGTGAGACATCTCTTAGAGAGCGTTCAATCAATAATTTGATGAGGCCATGGTGAGCAATAGAATTATCTTTCCCCTGTTGGGTTCCATGGGCACTTTGTTCCAAAAATTTTAACAAGAAATTTAGAACATTTACAACTAACCCATGCCTTATATGACTTAATAATTTGAAATGGTATGAATGCAGGTAAGAGAAATGGCCTTCACAGGTTAAATACCTGATTATGTAAGCAGCGTATTCTGAATAAGGAGGAGGCAACGATACTCACTTGCATCCCTGCTTGGAGACTTCCAAAGGTCCATCAGTGGATATTGAAAATTTAGCCCTTGCAACTGCAGCGTCTGAAGAAAATTTTTCTCCAACGGCTGGAAACCTGGTTACTTCAACAATTCTTTTTTCAGTTACAACAACTGTTAGACCCGATACAGTAGCCTCCCCTTCAGAAAAGGTTCTAAAAAATTTTCCAGTAGCCTCCTCATCAAAAGCATTCAAACTCAAGAAGTAGTTTAACCACCCACAGAGGCTGAATGCCTAGACAGTTTGAGGATTTTGCAATAAAAAATCATGAGCTACAGGCTCATGTCGCACCAGCTGACCATCCATGTTCATAGGTTTTCCCTAGCTGAATTCAACTCCTTGCTGAAAATTCAAAAATTTCCTCTCTGTTTCCCTTTTTGTTCTGGTTTCTTCCCTATCCTTCCATCACATTTCTCTCTTTTCCAAAAATGAACTTTTTTGAACAAATAGTTTTAATTGTAATTTACAAGAAAAACATGCAATGAAAAAGATGTGCGATCATATTTGGAAAGTACCAGAATAATAATAAAGAAAGGTTATCTGAGCAATTGTGGTAGCGGTGAAAAGATAGGTTTTAAAAGTGGATTACCCTATCCCCTACTTAGAGTATGACATGTGTCCTCACATGTACTAAAGAATAGGCAGAGATCAGGTAATAATGACTGGTACAGTCATAGCAGTAAATGAATAGAATAAAATAAATCAAATATGTGATAACAAAAGATATGGCGTACCTTTGATAAATGCATGTACGTGTGAAGAAAGATGAGGGCTTCAGCATCAATTGACAGTTGGGAATTATATCATAATTAAGGGTGATGCGGATGAATGAAGTGGATGGGTGATGTGGGCAGTTGAGATGAATGGATGGAATGGATGGATGGGATGGATGGATGGAAGATAAAGAAGCAAGATGTGGTGAAAAGTGAAAATGAAGAAAAAGGGGTTTCCTTAAAAAGAAAATCTTTATTATGAGCATGTTTTTCAAAATTATGGTGAAGCTACAGGAGAAAGGCTAAAGCCTTCGACTGCAGGAAGAGTAGCGGTAGGATCCTGAATGAACTGTTGCATGAATTCTTCTTTTGAGACTGGTTTATGGTACAACTGGAGGAGGTGTCCATTAACCAACAGCTTGAATCGAACATGATCAATTGTAACAAGTTGAACTGTACCATTAGCAAATACTTTCTCAATTTCATACGACCCCAACCATCTGGTCTGTAATTTTCCTGGACTATCCTTATACCTTGAGTCGTAAAGTAGAGCCCAATCTCCTACTTTGAACTTCTTCTCCTTAATGTATTTATCATGCCACCTTATTCGCTGATTCTATATCATCTCAGTGTGTTGCAAGGCATGCTTTTGGAGTTCATCCAGAGCATTGAGCTGCATGATTCTGTCCTTTTGTGCATTTGTTAAATCCATGTCCAGCTCCAGTGTTGTTCGGAGAGTCTTATGTTCAAATTCTATTGGCATCACATCTGTTTTACCATACACCATTTCAAAAGGTGTAAATCCTGTAGCACTCTTCCAGGTAGTACGGTAGGCCCATATAGCTTCAGGTAACCTGGCAGCCCAGTCCTTCTTATGCAAATCTATAGTTTTAGTCAAAATGGCCTCTATGTCCCTATTGGTGACCTCAACCTGGCCATTGGCCTGTGGGTGATAAAGAGTTGATTTCCTATGCCGTATATTGTATTCATTCACTAAAGCTATGATAAGTGTAGAAGTAAATTGTGCTCCCTGATCTGTCACTATCTCCCTAGGAACACCAAACCTAGTAAATATTTCCTCATATAGGAATTCAGCCACTTTATTATCCCTAACATGTTTCATAGGTTTAGCTTCTACCCATTTTGTGACATAATCTGTGCACACAAGAATGTAGGACTTACCATTGGAAGGTGGGTCAATTGGTCCCACAAAATCTAGTCCCCATTTGTCGAATGGTGTAACTACAATTTGTGGAAATAGAGGCATTTCATCAGAGCGAGTTGGTCTTCCCATCCTTTGGCATCTATCACATCTCCTTGTATACTTAGCCGGATCTCTATGTAAGGTTGGCCAATAGTAACCAGTATTTAAAATTTTCATTGCTGTCCTTTTGGCAGCAAAATGTCCGCCACACGGCTCATCATGGCTGGCATGCAGTATATCATGAGTGTCCTCCTCTAGTATACATCTCCTCATAACGTGATCTAGCCTTGTATAAAACATGTAATTTGCAATCCAAGAAAAGTTAAAACTTTTCTCTATGAATATTCTTTTTTCCTTAGAAGAGAATTGAGGAGGAGTTCTTCCTGTTGCCAGATAATTTGCTATATCAACATACCATGGATGAATAACCTTGATTGCAAATAGGTGCTCATCAGGAAAGGAGTTTTCAATAAGTGTAGAGTCATCTTGCCTTTGAATTCTAGAAAGGAAATTAGCAACTACGTTGGCTTTACCTAGCTTGTCCACAATTGTAATGTCAAATTCCTACATCAGCAATAACCATCTTGCCAGTCTCCCAGATATTGAGCTTTTGTTCATGAGATATAGGATTACTACATGATCAGTGTGGACAAATATCTGATAACCAGTGATATAATGCCTGAATTTATTGAGGGTGTAGATGATTGCCAACATTTCTTTTTCTGTAACAGTGTAGTTGAATTCAGCCCCTTGCATATTTTTGCTTATGTAGTAGAGTACATGTTCAGTTGATCCATCCTTCTGCCCTAGCACTACCCCAATTGCATAATCTGAGGAATCAGTATGAATATGAAATGGGAGTGACCAATCAGGTCCTTTCAGAACAGGTGCCTAGGTGAGGGCGACTTGCAAGTCAAGAAATGCTTTTTCACATTCCTCTGTCCAAGAAAACTCTGCATCTTTTTTTAGCAGATTGTATAAGGGACCTGCTATTTGGCTGAAGTCCTTGATGAATCTTCTATAGTATCCTGCATAGCCTAGAAAACTCCATACCTCCTTCTGCTTAGTAGGAGAGGGTAACTTAGAGATGATCTCAATTTTAGCAGGATCAACCTAAATTCCTGCAGCAAAAATATAGTGACTGAACACTATTCCCTCCCACATCATCATGAAGCATTTTTGACTATTCAGTGATAGGTTGTGATCTTCACATCTCTATAGTACTTTTTCCAAGTTAGCTTGAGCTTCCTCAAATGTTGTACCATAAACAGTAAAGTCATCCATGTATATTTCCATTCAATCATATGAGATGTCCAAGAAGATGCTTATGACTGCCCTTTGGAAAGTTGTAGGAGCATTATAGAGACCAAAAGGAAAAACTGAATAGGCAAACATTCCCCAAGGGCATGTAAAAGTAGTGTTTTTCTGATCCTCAGGAGCAATCTTGATCTGATTGTATCCACTGAAGCCATCCAAGAATGAGAAGTAGTTCTTTCCAGCTAAATTATCCATAATTTGGTCAATAAATGGAAGAGGAAAGTAATATTTCTTTGTTGCTAAGTTGAGTTCTCTGTAATCTACACATACTCTCCATTTTCCTCCTTTCTTAGGAACAATGACCAATGGGGAAACCCATTGACTATCAGAGATTGGGTAGATAAAGCCAGCTGTCAATATTTCCTGCAATTCTTCTTTAACAATCTCTCTCAAAGCTAGATTGATTCTTCTTTGAGGCTGTCTGACAAGTTTGAAGTCACTATTAATATATATGCAATGTGTACAGAGTTTTGGGTCGAGGCCCTTCATATCTCCATAGTCCCATGCAAAAGTTGACTTATGACTAGTAAGCATTTTGATCATAGATTCTTGTTGCTCACGTGTGAGGTTTTTGTTAATGCACAAGGTTTTTCCTACAGCTACCTCAATTTGGGAGGTTAAGTCTATCATAGATACTTTAGACAGAAATGGCATGTCTACCTCATGGGGTAATAAGGTGTGCAAGCAATCAGTTGCTGTAGGATAATGAGCTGATGTGGACAGAGAAAGAATAGTCTGCAAGGAACATGGATTTCTCTCACAATGAAAGTATTCAGTACCATAGTTATTCAGCAAGATATTGGATAGTATATCTTCTTCTTCCTGCTGTGCAATGAAAGGCTCTTTGGTAATCATCATTAAATTGGCCATAGAGTTCACTTCTTCCTCTTCTCCCAAATCTGGCCAAGCAACATCTCCAGACTCAAGTTGGGGCAGTGCTGGATAATAGAGGGTAAGTTTCTTTGTGCTATATCCATCAGATATTGTCATGTCACCTGACCTACAACCAATGCAAGCATTAGCAGTAGCCAACCAAGGCCTTCCTAATATGACAGGGTATCCCCCCAATGATGCTTTTGGAGATAAGACCATGAAATTAGTGGGGTATTTCTAAGAATCCAAAGTGACTACCAGGTCTTTGACTACCCCATCAGGTTTGATAGTTGAGCTATCAGCAAGCTGTAATATTATAGGTGTAGTCCTTATTTCTGAAATATTAAGTTTTACAATTAGGTCCTTTGTCATGACATTGATAGTTGCACCAAGATCTACTAAGGCATTCTTAATTTGCAACCCATTAACATTTATCTCCACAATAAGACTTCCTAGATCTAGATATTTTGGGATGCTAAGCTTCCCTAGCATTAAGTCAAAGAGTTGACCTATTACATGGACAATTTGAGGGTCTTTCTTTTTCCTCCCTAGTTTCTTCAAACATGCCTCCTTGATGGCCTTGCCATAGATAGGTACTTCTTTGATTGCTTGGAATAAGGGAATTTTCACACATATATGCTTTAGCTGGTCAAGAATATCAAAGGTGGGTTCCTCTTGTTTCTTCACATTTTCACCTTCAAATCTTTATGGGAAAGGAGGGGGAACCTTATCAGATGACTTAGGTAATGATGGAATTTGAACTGGCTGATTTGGTTGGGCTTGGTCATTCATATCTTCTTCTTCTTGGTCAGTCTCCTTAGGTGGTAATTCTGAGATTATGGGAGGAGATGGTGTGGGCAGCATGGTTCCTAAATGTAAATTAATATTATTCAGGTTAAGAGCATAGGCAGGCTGATGATTAGGATCAACAAAATAGACTTGCTGCTCCTGCGGTTGCTGGTTATTTGGATTAGGGGCTGCTTGAGCTGGCAGTTGGGTTGATTTTGGATTCTGCCCTTGATTAGGTGCAGGAGGTGGCATAATGGATTGCTGCTGGGGTTGCTGCAGGAAACCTATGGTTGGATTTGACCATTGCTAGCCTCCTCTCCATTGGTTAGGCTGCTGCCAATTCCCTTGTGGAGGCTGCCACTGATTTTGCTGAGGTGGTTGCCAGTTCCCTTGTGAGGCTTGCCAACAGTTTTGTTGGGTATTTGGCCAAGGGTTATGCCACTAAGGTTGGGAGTATGGCCCATAGTTTAGAGGGTATTGATTTTGCCATTGACTATTATATGAACCAAAATTTTGCAAAGGGTCCTGAGGAATACCTTGTCTTGGGGCCCATGGCCTCCTTTGTGCAACAAAGAAGACTTGATCATGATCACCTTCTATCATCTTAAAATAGTAGGCAACTGTTTAGCCTCTATGTTGGCCACCATCGTGCATCTATAGTCACGCTTCTTCTGTCTACAATGTGGACAAAACTCAGCCAAGATTGCTTTAGCTTCCTCATGTTTCTTCTGAGCTTGCATAGTGTCCAACTGTGTAGCCATGTTGTTAATGATTTCCTGCTTGAAGTCAGATAGCAAATTTGTGATCTCCATCCAGGAAACTCCATTGGAAGAAGATTTACCCACTGTAGCCTGATGACCTCTACCCTTCTTCACATTTGCTCGGGAGTAATTAAGACATATTTTCTTAATATCATCCCAAGGCAGTTGGGCTATATCACCTCCTCCCATCAGGTCCAGAGCGTCTATACAGGCATCACTGATCCCTCTTAGAAAAAATATTTTCTGAGAGTCTTCATTGAGAGTATGGTTTGAGTTCTTTTTCAGAGAAAACAAGAATCTTGAAATATAATCCTCCAAACTTTCATCCTCCTTCTGCTGAATCCTGAATATATCATCTCCCTTATTGCCACTTTTAAAATATTCCTTATATTTCTCAAGGAATTTTGTTTGCATGGCTGCCCAACTATCAACAACACCTCTTCCCAAACTCATGAACCATCTGAGAGCTCCTTCCTTCAAGGTGGAAGGAAACAACTTCAGCTTGTGAGCATCTGAAGTATAGTCATAACTACGACAAATGATATCAAACTCAAACAGATAAGTTTCAGGGTCCTCCATCACTAGTCCATAGAACTTGGGAAGTAGTGAAGAAGGAATATTCTTAAGATTGTTAGTATCTCGCTGGGGAACAATGGGAAACTCAAAAGCAGGAGGTGGATTAGGTGGATTATTTGCCATATTGGCTTGCTGAAATAGCAAAGTGAATGGATTTTCCTCAGGTTCTTCATCGGCTGGGTCAAATGGCAGTTCAACAAATAGGTTTTTAGGGAGAAACCTTTCCAACGTGTCTCTTCTTCTATACATGCAATAGAATGAATGGTGATTTGAAGGATTTTGAAATTTTTTGATTGACAAACTAAAGTAATGCTAAAAATGACTTCTGACAAATTCTTAGCTTGACACCATCCCCGACAATAGTGCCAAAAATGGTCACATCCACAAAAGGATATGAAAATCATAGTAAAGCCTATCCTGGGAATTGGACATTCCAGCAAGTGACCAATATCTCTTTATGGACGTTCATTTACTTGTCAAACCAGGGAACGTATACTTTGAATGGCACAACACAATATATGCACTAAGAACTAGTTTCGGTCACAACTTAACAGAAATAAATACTTGGAAAGAATTCTATCTAAGCTACAGGAAGGAAATGCAAAAATTCTTTTAACTCAACCATGATTTAACCAAAACAGAAATCATAATAGCTACGACTGAGACTCAAACTATGAACTAGCCTTATGCTGCAGGAATAGGCACAGGGATGGATTCCCAATGCTGTAGGAGCAATACAAGACTGAGTTTGTACAAAAACTTTAAAAATGTAATCTAACTGATGATCAACAGAAAAAGAACAGCTAACTAACTAGCTATAGATACTTACTAAGTGGGCCCCCGTAGCAAGCATCTACTAATTACGCAAGTGCTGAACTCAGAACTTCATCAAACTTTATTCATAAACTCATAATGGTATACATTGCTTTGTTGATATGAAATCTAGCAACAAACTCTGTCTCTTGTCATACAGATTCTTCTTTTTATTACTATCATACTGACTCTTACATGATATCTGCTATCTCCCTATCACTATGCTTCTATCTAACTTCTAAGCATCTCCTTGCTCACTCATGCAAGAGGAGCACTTATTTAAAATCAGGAGAACAACTAGCTAACTACCCCTAACAAAGAAAGACATCGAAGTAAAGTGTATCCCAAAATCAAGGAACAGATTTCATAAATGAATTTATCCGTTCAACCCGATCCAGAGAGAATCTAGCGCTCCACTCTTTCCAGATTGACTGTTATTAAAAATCCTTCCCAACGGTTTCAGTCAAAGAGTCTTCGCCAGAGCTTCCTCGAAGTCGTGTAGGAAATAGACTTTACTGCAAGGCCGAGATCGGCTACGCTAGACTCAATCATACTTTCTTCAACAACCTACAAAACACAAGGTAACAGATGCGAAAGAAAAGGCGCATGGTACATACACAATATCCATTCATTAATCACATATTTAAATCTATTTCATCATTCAAAAACTACATGCGATATACCAGTCATTTAGGGAGTCAATAGGGTAATAAATGTAGACAAGACAACATAATAGGCTGCAGGAACATGAAAGTGTTTTGCTACAGGATATCCCCATAAAAGAGTTTAAACAACCATGAATGGCAAAAGTAAAGGTATTAAAAGTTCATCATAATATCCAAACTATGAGCACATTTTGGGCTTATCAAAGATCATCACACAACTTGGAAACAAAATCGTATTCCTATGCATACTTTTAGGTATGCATACTATTCTTTGGATCTTGTTGCACATGATCACCTACATATGAGAACTTATCCCGCTTTCACTTCTAGTGAACTTATCACCAACCGACCATACTTCCAAGAAGTCTGACAGTTAGAGAATCTTTGTAGTCAGTTGATTTCCTATACAACTGTTTACAATGATGATGTCCACATTCTCCACCTTAGCACTTCCAATTGCATTAGGCCAACTCTTATGGCTCATGATCTTGATTCAAATGAAAGTCTCTCTCCTTCCATGGTTTTAAACAGGCTTACAACAAACCTTGACGTGAACAAGAACCCATCAAGTGTCCACATCGTGTGGTTTTCTGGATCCTCCCACAAACCCTTTCAAGATCCATGAAATGCATTACACTGGTGCTTTTGTTCACCACTATGCTTGTACATTAGGGAAGAAATATAAATAAACATACATATCACAAACTAGGAATGGAACATTATGCACTATTCCCCCCACAATGTGAAATTTCCACTTATTCACACAACCTGTAACACTGAAAAACAAATCATATCATGCTGCATACTAGAAAATAAAATGCCACCAAAGCTAATGAGTGGCCCTATCGTTGGTGACTGAGGAGAGGATAATGATTGTCCTCCTTCCTCCATTGCCTCCTGCCTCCAATTATATTTGCTACTTGCTTAGCAAATTTAGCTTTTGAGACTTATTTCGTTAATTATGAGGAAAGAATATATCCTCCCCCCTTGATTTGAACTTCTTACAAAGAGTGTCGGGTACCACCGATCATGCACTCTAATTATAATTTGAATAATTTTTATAAATTGATATCTTTGACATGACAACTAAAAACTTATAAAAGTAGACCCCTATTCTAAAGAAAATAATATAACTTGACTCAATGACACTTAGAGGCACTCAAATGATAATAACTAAACTTCAATGTACTTTGACTCACTTTTAGACTAACATGACCTAGAACCAATTTCTTAATGCAAACCCTAACTATCCTCATATCACAAGCCCTAGATGGAAATGTGAGTGTAAACATTTTCAATAGAAAGTTTAGATATTCTAAAGTTTAGAAGAAAAAATAGGCCCAAAGCATAAATAAATCATGGCCAATAAAAAATGAATCACACTGAAGCACAACGATCCAAGCTTTGCCAAAACTATGATGGAGCCGCCAAACAAAAGACGCTAGCTGTCAATGATGAACCACCGATCAAGCATATGTGTTCACAGCACAATGAAATTTTCCAAGGTTGCAATGATCGGGTCCATACAAACTACTAGAAGTCAATATAATAAGACTAGGTGTACGGTGCCAGCCTAAATGGAGATCTCCACAAGCTGATTCAAGAAAATAGAACCACAATAAACACTATTGATATGAAATGTATGAAAAATAATACGCTAGCAATGCATTTGATACGCGCCTTGCAAGAGTCACGAGCCTGCAACAGTAAGGCCAAGGAAAATGAAGCATACAATAAACGTTGGATCTTCAAGGATATCAGGCCCTATTTAGGCATAAGACCGCCTTGGCCAAAGAAGCTACCACCTTCGATCAATACACAGGCTGCTGTCGATGAGCGGCCGCTTTACTCACACAGCTTAGACACAAATTCGAAAGTGGGATATTCACATCCGACTGGTCCAAAAATGCCAGGCCCGCTGTGCATGCTTAATAACAAGGGCCTATATCGATTTTCACTATGTCAAAAAATGCATGTGCCTCAGCAATAATAAAAACCGTTGCTCGATAGAGAGACTCCACTACTGTAGCTTGGACACACTTGGTGAAGACCAACCCAAATTACTTCCACGTTATCCATCAATGAGGACAAATCTAATGAAACAACGCCCTCAATATTGACTTGAAATCTCTGCATGAAGACTCCATTCACGGGGAGAACACCACAGAGAATTGATTTCAATCAAGCTGCTCCACAAGAGAAATGTTTTCATCGAACCTTAGAAAGCTTTAGAGATGAAGTCGTGAGAGCCGCTCCAGGACAGTGAATCAACAACAATTTCTTCTTAGTACATTTTCACGGATTCCATTGGTTTTCCATAATACATGGCTATTGCTCCGCCAAACTTTCTATAGATGCACCACTCTAATGAGAAGAGATCAACTCATATCACTAATGAATAGGCACAAAATCAATTTTTCTCTGATACCATATCAGCAAATATGGGCAGATGAAGCTGTTAATGATTTAATTTAAAACAATATGTGCTTCCTTATTATTTTCAATCAATTCATATTACATATTTATAGGAAGCCTCCTATAACAACTCTTCTAAATATAATTAGTTGTTTTAACAACCAAATCCTTACAAATACTCTACATGAGTTGTAATAACAACTTGCATTATTATTATCACAAACAACTACCCACATTATAATATTTGTTACACATAATTAAATATGTGAACACTAACATGATTTCCAACACCTGATACTCCACCACTACTCTCTCCCCTATTGTGAGATTGACTATGTGATCATCTGCTATGGGATTGACCACTACTCAATGCCACTGATGCACTAGGTGCCCTACACTCAACAATGATGACCTCATATAGATCTTTGTAGTACTGCTCTCGCCTCCCCTCTCTAATTAGTGCATGCGATGTGTTAGCGATAGATTCTCTGCATGCAGCTGTGAAATCAATAACCCTCTTCTCTACATCATGAGCTTGGATCACTACCAAATCCCTCTTCGACCATAGAGTATCTCGCTCTAGACAAAGTCCATCTCTCTCAATCTGCATAATTTGGAGCTCAACCTCTAGAGCCTATATCCTCCCCTATAGACCTTGTATCTCCCGATCCCTATCCTCCTCCTCACCCCTGATAGGTATATCCTCAAAGTCCTCATCTCCAGGAACAATCCTCTCTTGGTGGATGCACTTTGCCTCACCCATCGTATCCTCCTCCTTTGGCTACTCCTCATGTCCCCCAACCTTTGGTTGCTCTATTTCCATAGCAACCACTTTTGCTAGTATGTCTAGTTGCTCACCCTTAGCCTCTAGTTGCTCTCCCTTTATCTCCATATCCTGTTGCCCCTCATCTTGTCTCCTCTCCTCCCTTGCAGCCCTCTCCTCCTCATGTCCCTCCTCCTAAACAGGAAAAAGTGGCCTACGTTATCTCCTCAACCTTCGTCTTTGTCTTTTGCCTCCACCTCTACCGTCATCACCCCTACCACCTCCTCATCCTCCATCTCCTCCCCCTCTCCCTCCTCCCCTTAGGGCTCGTGGGCCTCACCCTCGCCACACTACAAGTGTTGGATTCTTAGGATTTGTTAGTGGTTGTGTCCTATGTTCCTACCACCAAGCATCATACTTGACTATGGTCCTTGAATCTGTAGGTCCACCCCTCCATGCTCATGGAAATTCTTGTAAACCATCCATGCCTTGCTCCACTATCATCAGTGCAATCACTAGGCCCCATAATGCTACCTCTCTCGATGACCAAGCAAACTCTACAATACCTTGTGGTATCCCCTGTTGCTCACCAAACTACCGAAGCACCCTATCTAGCAAATAAATTTCAATGATATGTTGCAATTGGACTATTTTTCCAATCAGGTATCTTGGCTACCGACAGCACTACAAATGTTTATCCTCATCAAGCCACTATGTGCAATCCCTCCAAGGTCTCCAAATGAAGCTAGCCAAAATGTCAAGGCCATGCTGCCAATACCCCACATCCCTAACATAGATGTGTGTCACTACACCTCTATACATATATGCATATGGTATGTTGGCCCCCAACTAGTGACCAATTGGTAGATAGAACACTACGATGTGCTCCCAAGCCTAGATCATCAGAAGTGTAACAACACAACTCATAGAATTTCCACTCCAATAAGCTATGTCATACAACAGAAAGTACATAATCACCAATAACCAAGGCTCCCATGCATACAAGGTATCCCTGGCCATCATCCCCACAAGCATCTCCCCCCACCCAACTGGAAAACCATTTTCTCAGTTATCTAGTATAACAACCCTGACAATCAGTGTACACAATACATAGTCAAATTGCTCGTACCGATTTGCAAAAGTCTCCCACCTAATCTCATATCAATCCACTACTAGGTCCCATACATACTCATAAACATAATATCTGGTCAATGCTTGGTATCCTCGGCTTGGATCATATCTGACCCACTCACCTCAGATAAACAATATCAGGATCCTATAAACATCCACTAATGTGATAGTGGCCTCTCCCCTCGTTAGATGAAACAAACATGTCTTTGAATGCCATCTAACAACCAGTGCAGTCAGCATCCCCCTATTTTCCCTAATGACAGGCATAAATGTCACATGGAATAAGCCAAGATGCCACAACCTATGCTTTTAAGTGTTGATCAACTGGTCCCATAATCAGTATCTATCTGGTGACCATGACTCTCATGTGTAGATCAGATCATGTCTAGTCTATGGTCAAAATGACAAACAATATGTCAGTGAAGCAGATTATCTAAACCTATTTGGCACATGTCATGACAAGAATTTAGTGTTATCCTAGGGAAAAATATTTACCAATCAGTTGCATCACACAATTTATCAATTGTGTCACTCCCTCACACTTGCGTCATATACTTTTGTAGATGCACTGCAGGGGCGCAATTGCGTACAACCCCTAATCATATGTGGACTAAAACTATAGTTGTGTCACTTTTAAGGAAATTGCAATAAACCCTATTCAATTGTGCACAATTATAGTCACTTGCATCGCACATTCGCAGTTGCATTTGAACAAACCATGGATGCATCAATTTCTATCAATTGCAGCACAAAATTTCAAAACCCAATCTACCCTAAGCATGTTCTAGACAATTGTGTTGAATCACAAACAATTGCACTGAATCATAGGCAATTGTGTCGATCGCGATAGCACTTGCAACTAACGCGAAATGACACAACTGGCTATTAATTTTTCCTACTACCTAAAATGCGTGAAATGAAAAATTGACAAAGTATTTCTAGATACTCACTTGCTCTCCTACGCCCTCTAGTCATCTGAAGATCTACACATGGTACACTCAATGCTCATTGTGGGGAATAGGTGACATCTTCACTCAAAGGTCCTCACTCTCCAATCTCCAAATGTGCAAATGAGTCCTTTTACCCTCTAATTTTCTATTTATACCTCCTAAAAATTAGGGTTTTAATAGGGTTTGTGTTGGTTTTGCCCAGTCAAAGCCTTGAAAATTCATTATGTCCAACCTGAAGGTCTTGAAATGCATTTCTCTCACCATCATTAAATTCTTGCCTATTAATTTGACTTTTTGAAACAATTTACAATTTTTATTTTTATTTTCAAAAATTTGCAAAAAAAAAACGAGGGGGCAGAGGTCTACCTTGCTATCACTGGGGCACGTTTTGACTAATTTTTCTTTGACACAACGTGATAGAATGCATTTTATCAAAGAGGGGAAAAATGTAGACACTAAAAAAATTGTCCTAGACTTGTGACTCTTACATTCTTCATCATTCCCCCTTTCGTCTCTTATTTTGTAAAGTCATAAGACTTTTATTAATTAAATAATTTTAATTATTTAACTAATTCATTTCTATCCTTTTTCCTCCTTAATTTATTTAATTATGTCACTAATTAAGTCCCCTTCTTTCTAGAATTAAATAAATTCTTATTTATTTAATTTTTATACCACTTTCCACCATAATTAAATAATTATTTTAATTATTTAAATATTCCTTGGTCTCTTCACTCATAAATTTGGTCCACTCTCTTGAATTTTGAATTAAATCATTATTTAATTCAAAAATTCTCTTTGTCATATTCTTCTATAATTAAATAATTATAGAAGAATATGACAATATTTTTTATTATTCATTGGCCACCTAAATTAAATATTTTTAATTATTTAATTTCTCCTATCACCTCTTTACCCGTGCCAATCTTATTTTCCACATCAAGTCTTTATCTATCCATGTCTCAATTAACCTCCACCATTGATTAAATTATTTATAATTTAATTTTGACAGTTAATCCATATAATGTTGCCCTAACCCTAGTCCATACCTCATCTTCATTCTTGGCCATTGATCATTGACAATCAATCTCATCCATTCATTCAAAATTGACTTTCCTATAAAATACTTCTATCATTGTCATTTCTTCATCTTAGACATCTTGGAGAATCTACAAGCTTTCTATAGTCATCTTGCTACCTAGCTATCAATTCATCAAGTCAAGTGCATCTATAGTCATTTAGAATCTTCAATATTTTGCTTAGTCATTGTCATAGGCCATTATTGCATACTCAAAATCTCTAAGGGAAATCATCATATTCAAACAAAATGGAGAAATGCAATGAAGGTGAATCAATGGTAGCATGAAGATTTGATAATATTGTTTTATGTTTTATGTCTTTATGCTTATTTGTTTGTGCTCCATTGTTTATGAGGCTTTGATTTATATGCATTATTGCCCAACCTTGATAATTTTAACCTTGATTACATTAACTAATTAATAAACTTCAAGTTCCATTAACCTTTTTTCTCCTTTGCCATCTTCATCAAATCTAAGCAGCATTAACTTCTTCAAAGTTCTACTAATGTGTCTAAGAAACAGGATATATGATAAACTTGCAGTTCCATCATCTTTTCTTTTCACATTCCATCTTCATCAATGCCTTTGTATCCTTATCCTCTTTTCATATGTCTAATAGTATCTTTCATACATGTGTTGATTTTCTCTTTAGTCACTACTTTGGTTTTTATTTCATACAAAGCATTTCGGTGGTTTATGTTTGGGACCAATCAGCCATTGGAGAATACTAGTTCTTGTTTATTTGTTTCATTGACACCATGATGATCTTTTGTTCTAGCCAAGGAAATCTCTTTCATCAGCACTAGAATTTGCATCCAATCTGGCACCTCTATAAATTTTTCCTTTAGGGTTTCTCTATTCTAAATTATTCTACCATGATTGTTCATCCAAAATGCTCTTTGGTTCTAGCCAAGGAAATCTCTTTCATGAGCACTAGAATGCTCGATGGACAGTGGTAGAAGCACCATTCGAGTTTTCATGTTGAAAATTTGTAAAACCCTTCAAATTATGTCAAAAGCAAAGAACTTCTGGAGAACCATGAACATTACAGGTGGCGAGAAACTACCGACACTATTGGCATCTTTCAATATGTGGATGAATTTTGATTATTGGGCATTAGAATGGCTGGTATTTGACAATGTTATGGAAAAGCCTACTATCAGTGGATGACAATGCTAACTTGTAACTATAGGGTGAATTCCATGTCACTTCATTTGGTATATTGGTCTTTTATACAATGCTTTTGCATGGAAAAGCATATGCTTTTTTCTATTCTTGTCTAGGATATACTAGTTTTTGTTAGGAAACATCGATATATGTTTTTTATTTTTCAATTGCTGGAAATTAATATGTTCAATTATGCTTGTGGTCACTATTTTCGTATCTGTTATATGCAACCTTTTGATAGTTAGGATGTCCTTGAATTGTTTCGTTCTTAATCTTTAACACATTTGTGTGGTTAACTTGTATAAAAAGAAAATTTAAATGAACCTAGCAAGGTGAATCCCATTTAAGGTGCTCAAGTTTTCAATGTGCAGTATCCCGATAATAGGAGGCAAGGATTTGGATCTCTATCTTCTATACAAAGAAGTGACAGCTCGTGGTGGGGTAGAAATGGTAAGATAGGGTTAAAATCTCCTTATCTGATTAATATGTTTTTAGGTAAACATGTTTAATTTTAAATCTTATTTTTCTTAAGATTGACTTTCTTCTTACCTTCTTGTTATACTGTTCACTCAATTTTAACATCATGGAATCATCAAATTTATGGTGATGAGCCCAAAATATGCTCATAGTTTGGATATCATGATGTACTTTTAATACCTTTACTTTTGTTGTTCATGGTTGTTTAACTCTTTTGAAACCTTTTATTGGGGGATATCCTGTAGCAATACACTTTCATGTTCCTGTAGCCTATCATGTTGAATTATCTATATTTATTACCCCGTTTGACTCCCTAAATGATTGGTATAACGCATGCAGTTTTTGAATGATGAAATAGATTTAAATATGTGATTAATGAATGGATATTGTGTATGTGCCATGTGCCTTTTCTTTCGCATCTATTACCTTGTGTTTCGTAGGTTGTTGGAGAAAGTATGATCGAGTCAAGCACAGCCGATCTTGGCCTTGCAGTAAAGTCTATTTCCTACATGACTTCGAGGGAGCTCTAGCAAAGAATCTTTGATTGAAACTGTTAGGAAGGATTTTAAATATCGGTTAATCTAGAAAGAGTGGAGTGCTAGATTCTCTCTGGATTGGGTTGAACGAATAAACTCATTTATGAAGTATGTTCCTCGATTTTGGGATACATTTTACATCCATGTCTTTCTCTGTTAGGGTTAGTTAGTTAGTTGTTTTCCTGATTTAAATAAGTGTTCCTCCTGTGCGGGTGAACAAGTAAGAGAAGCATAGGGAGATAGAAATATATCATGTAAGATTTAGTATGATAATAAAGAGTAGAATCTGTATGACAAGAGACAAAGTTTGTTGTTAGTTTTCATATGAACAGAAAAATGTATATCATTCTGAGTTTATGAATAAAGTTTGATGAAGTTTTGAGTTTAGTACTTGCATAATTAGTTGATGCTTGCTAAGGGGGCCCACTTAGTAAGTATCTGTAGTTAGTTAGTTAGCTGTTCCTTTTTTGTTGATCATTAGTTAGATTTCATCTTTGAAGTTTCTATGCAAACTCAGTCTTATATTGTTCCTGTAGCATCGCAAATCCATCCTTGTGTTTGTTCCTGCAGCATAAGGAAATTTTATAGTTTGTCTCTTAGTTGTAGCTATTATGATTTCTACTTTGGTTAGATTATGGTTGATTTAAGAGAACTTTGCATTACCTTCCTGTAGCGTAGGTAGAATTCTTTCCAAGTATTTATTTCCGTTAAGTTGTGACTGAAACTAGTTCTTAGTGCATATATTGTGCCACTCCATTCAAAGTATACGTTCCCTAGTTTGACAAGTAAATGAACGACCATGAAAAGATATTAGTCGCCTACAGGAATGTCCAATTCCCAGGATAGGTTTTACCATGATTTTCATATCCTTTTGTGGGCAGAACCATTTTTGATGCCATTGTCGGGGATGGTGTCAAGCTAAGAACCTATCAGAAGTCATTTTTAGCATCAGTTTAGTTGTTAGTCAAGAATGCACTGGGAAGGTTTCTCCTTGAAAACCCGTTTGTTGAACTACCATTTGACCCAGCTGAGGAAGACCCTGAGGAAAATCCATTTGCTCTCATATTACAATAAGCAATAATGGCAAATAATCCACCTAATGCACCTCCTGCTTTTGAGTTTCCCATTGTTTCCCAGCGAGATACTGATAACCTTAAAAATATTCCTTCTTCATTACTTCCCAAGTTCTATGGCCTAGTTATGGAGGACCCTGAAACTTTCCTATTTGAGTTTGATATCCTATGTCGCAGATATGATTACACTTCAGATGCTCACAAGCTGAAGTTGTTTCCTTCCACCTTGAAGGAAGGAGCCCTTAGATGGTTCATGAGTTTGGGAAGAGGTGTTGTTGATAGTTGGGCAGCCATGCAAACAAAATTCCTTGAGAAATATAAGGAATATTGTAAGAGTGGTAGTAAGGGAGACAATATATTCAGAATTCAACAAAAGGAGGATGAAAGCCTGGAAGACTATATCTCAAGATTCTTGTTTTCCCTGAAAAAGAATTCAAACCATACTCTCAACGAAGACTCTTAGAAACTACTTTTTCTAAGGGGAATCAGTGATACCTGTATAGACGCCTTGGACCTGATGGGAGGAGGTGATATAACCCAACTTCCTTGGGATGATATTAAGAAAATATGTCTTAACTACTCTCGAGCAATTGTTAAGAAAGGTAGAGGTCATCAAGCTGCAGTGGGAAAGTCTTCTTCTAGTGGAGTTTCCTGGATGGAGATCACAAATTTGTTGTCAGATTTCAAACAGGATATCATAAACAACATGGCTACACAATTGAACACTATGCAAGCTCAGAATAAACATGAGGAAGTTGAAGCAATCCTAGCTAAGTTCTGTCCACATTGTAGACAGAAGAAATGCGACTGCAGATGCAAGATGGTGGCCAACATGGAGGCTAAATAGTTTCCTACTGATTTTAAGATGATAGAAGGTGATGATGACCAAGTCTTCTTTGTTGCACAAAGGAGGCCATGGGCCCCAAGATCCTTTGCAAAATTTTGGTTCATATAATAGTCAATGGAAAAATCAATACCCTCCAAACTATGGGCCATACTCCCAACCTCAGTGGAATAACCCTTGGCCAAATGCCCAGCAAAACCGTTGGCAATCCTCACAAGGGAATTGGCAATCACCACAACAAAATCAGTGGCAGTCTCCATAAGGGAATTGGCAGCAGCCTAACCAATGGAGAGGAGGCCAGCAATGGTCAAATCCACCCACTGGTTTCCTATAGCAACCATAGTAGCAATCCATTATGCCACCTCCAGTAGCTAATCAAGGTCAGAATCCAAAATCAACCCAACTCCCTACTCAGGCAGCACCTAATCTAAATAACCAGCAACTGCAGTAGCAATAAGTCTATTTTGCTGATCCTAATCATCAGCCTACCTATGCTCTTAACCTGAATAATATTAATTTACATTCAAGAACCGTGCTACCCACACCATCTCCTCTCATAATCTCATAACTACCATCTGAGGAGACTGATCAAGAAGAAGATATCAATGCCCAAGCCTAACCAAATTAGCCAGTTGAGATTCCATCATTACCTAAGTCAGCTGATAAAGTGTCCCCTCTTTTCCCACAAAGGTTGGAAGGTGAAAATGTGAAAAAACAAGAGGAACCTACCTTTTACATCCTTGACCAGCTAAAGCATATATGTGTGAAAATTCCCTTGTTCCAAGCAATCAAAGAAGTACCTATCTATGGCAAGGCCATCAAGGAGGCATGTTTGAAGAAACTGGGGAGGAAAAAGAATGACCCTCAAACTGTCCATGTAATAGGCCAACTCTCTGACTTAATGCTAGGGAAGCTTAGCATCCCAAAATATTTAGATCCAAGAAGTCATATTGTGGAGATAAATGTTAATGGGTTGCAAATTAAGAATGCTTTAGTAGATCTTGGTGTAGCCATCAATGTCATAACAAAGGACCTAGTTGTAAAACTTAATATTTCAGACCTAAGGACTACACCTACAATATTACAACTTGTTGATAGCTCAACTGTCAAACTTGATGGGGTAGTTGAAGACTTGGTAGTCACCTTGGATTCTTGGGAGTACCCTAATGATTTTATGGTCTTATCTCCAAAGGCATCATTGGGGGGATACCCTGTCATACTAGGAAGGCCTTGGTTGGCTACTGTTGATAGCTGCATTGGTTGTAGGTCGAGTGACATGACAATATCTGATGGATATAGCACAAAGAAGCTTACCATCTATTCTCCAGCCCTACCCCAACTTGAGTCTGGAGATGTTGTTTGGCCAGATTTGGGAGAAGAGGAGGAAGTGAACTCTATGGCCAATTTAATGATGATTACCAGAGAGCCTTTCATTGCACAACAAGAAGAAGAAGATATACTATCCAATATCCTGCTAAATAACTATGGTACTTAATACTTTCATTGTGAAAAAAATCCTTGTTCTTTGCAGACTATTCTTCTTCTGTCTACATCAACTCATTATCCCGTAGCAACTGATTGCTTACACACCTTACTACCCCATGAGGTAGACATGCCATTTTTGTTTGAAGTATCTATGATAGACTTAACCTCCCAAGTTGAGGTAGCTACTAGGAAAACCTTGAGCATTAATAAAAACCTCACCAGTGAGCAACAAGAATCTATGATCAAAATGCTTACCAGTCATAAGTTAGCTTTTTCTTGGGAATATGGTGACATGACGGGTTTAGACCCAAAACTCTGTACACATCACATATATATTAACAGTGACTTTAAACTTATCAGGCAGCCTCAAAGAAGAATTAATCCAACTTTGAGAGAAATTGTTAAAGAAGAATTTTAGAAAATTTTAACAGCTTGCTTTATCTACCCAATCTCCGATAGTCAGTGGGTTTCCGCATTGGTCATTGTTCCTAAGAAAGGAGGAAAATGGAGGGTATGTGTAGATTACAAAGAGCTCAACTTGGCAACAAAGAAAGATTACTTTCCTCTTCCATTCATTGATCAAGTTCTGGATAATTTAGCTGGCAAAAAGTACTTCTCATTCTTAGATGGCTTCAGTGGGTACAATCAAATCAAGATTGCTCCTGAGGATCAAGAAAATACTACTTTTACATGCCCTTGGGGAACCTTTGCCTACTCAGTTTTGTCTTTTGGTCTCTATAATGCTCCTGCAACTTTCCAGAGGGCAGTTATAAGTATCTTCTCAGACATCTCATATGATTGCATGGAAATATACATGGATGACTTCACTGTTTATGGTACGACATTTGAGGAAGCTTTGTCCAACTTGGAGAAAGTACTACATAGATGTGAAGATCACAACCTATCACTGAATAGTCAAAAGTGCTTCATGATGATGCAGGAGGAAATAGACCTTGGTCACTATATTTATGTTGCAAGAATTCAGGTTGATCCTGCTAAGATTGAGGTCATCTCTAAGCTACCCTCTCCTACTAAGTAGAAAGAGGTACGAAGCTTTCTAGGCTATGCTAGATACTATAGGAGATTCATTAAGGACTTCAGCTAAATAGTAGGCCCCTTATACAGTCTTCTAAAGAATGATGCAGATTTTTCTTGGACAGAGGAATGTGAAAAAACATTTCTTGACTTGAAAGTTGCCCTTACATAGGCACCTGTTCTGAAAGGACCTGATTGGTCACTTCCATTTCATATTCATATTGATGCATCAGATTATGCAATTGGAGCAGTGTTAGGGTAGAAGGATGGTTCAACAGAACATGCACTCTACTACATAAGTAAAAATCTGCAAGGGGCTGAATCCAACTACACTATTATAGAAAAAGAAATGTTGGCAATCATCTATGCCCTCAATAAATTCAGGCATTACATCACTGGTTATCAGATATTTTTCCACACTGATCATGCAGCAATCCGGTATCTCATGAACAAAAGCTCATTATCTGGGAGATAGGCAAGATGGTTATTGCTAATGTAGGAATTTGACATTACAATTATGGACAAGCCAGGTAAAGCCAACATGGTTGCTAATTTCCTTTCTAGAATTCAAAAGCAAGATGACTCTGCACTTATTGAAGACTCCTTTCTTGATGAGCACCTATTTGCAATCAAGGTTATCTACCCATGGTATGTTGATATAGCAAATTATTTGACCACAGGAAGAACTCCTCCTCACTTCTCCCCTAAGGAAAAAAGATTATTGGTAGAGAAAAGCTTTAACTTTTTTTGGATTGCAGATTGCATGTTTTATATAGGGCCAGATCAAGTTATGAGGAGATGTGTACAAGAGGAGGACACTCATGACATACTCCATTCAAGCCATGATGAGTCGTGTGGTGGACATTTTGCTGCCAAAAGGACAACAATGAAAATTTTAAATACTAGTTACTACTAGCCAACCTTGCATAGAGATGCAGCCAAATATACCAGGAGATGTGACAGATGCCAATGGATGGGAAGACCAAATTAATCTGATGAGATGCCTCTATTTCCACAAGTTGTAGTTACACCCTTCGACAAATGGGGACTAGATTTTGTAGGACCAATTGATCCACCTTCCAATGTTAAGTTCTACATCTTTATATGTACAGATTATGTTACAAAATGGGTAGAGGCTAAGGCTATGAAACATGCTAGGGATAATAAAGTGGCTGAATTCCTCTATGAAGAAATAT
This sequence comes from Sequoia sempervirens, assembly GCA_007258455.2. Lineage (NCBI taxonomy): Eukaryota > Viridiplantae > Streptophyta > Pinopsida > Cupressales > Cupressaceae > Sequoia > Sequoia sempervirens. The sequence goes on along the minus strand of VDFB02271358.1, from coordinate 67,339,413 downwards.
TTACCAGGTTTGGTGTCCCTAGGGAAATAGTGACAGATCAAGGAGCACAATTTACTTCTACACTTATCACAACTTTAGTCAATGAATACAATATACGGCACATGAAATCAACTCCTTATCACCCCCAGGCCAATGGCCAGGTTGAGGTCACCAATAGGGACATAGAGGCCATTTTGACTAAAACTATAGATTTGCATAAGAAGGACTGGGCCACAAGGTTACCAGAAGCTATATGGGCCTACCGTACTACCTGGAAGATTGCTACAAGATATGCACATTTTGAAATGGTGTATGGTAAAATAGTTGTGATGCCAATAGAGTTTGAACATAAAACTCTAAGAATAGCATTAGAGATGGACATGAATTTAACAAATGCACAAAAGGATAGAATCATGCAGCTCAATGCTCATGATGAACTCTGAAAGTATGCCTTGCGGCACATTGAGATGATACAGAATCAGCGAATAAGGTGGCATGATAAATACATTAAGGAAAAGAAATTCAAAGTAGGATATTGGGCTCTGCTTTATGACTCTCGATATAAGGAAAGTCTAGGAAAACTACAGACTAGATGGTTGGGCACGTATGAAATTGAGAATGGATTTGCTAATGGTGTAGTTCAATTGGTTACAATTGATCCTATTAGATTCAAGTTGTTAGTTAATGGACACCGCCTCCTGTTTTACCATAAACTAGTCTCAAAAGAAGAATTCATGCAGCAGTTCGTTCAGGATCATGCCGCTAATCTTCCTATAGCTTCACCGTAATTTTGAAATGCATGCTCATAATAAAGGTTTATCTTTTAAGGAAACCCCTTTTTCTTCATTACCACTTGTCGCCACATCTCACTTCTTTATCTTCCATCCATTCCATCCATTCATCTCATCCGCCCATGTCACCCATCCACCTCATTCATCCGCACCCTTATTTATGATATCATTCCCAACTGTCACCTCATGCCGAAGCCGTCATCTTTCTCAACACGTCCAAGCATTTATTGAAAGGTATGCCATATCTTTTGTTATCACATCTTTAATTTAGTTCATTTTATTCATTTACTACTATGTCTGTATCAGTCATTATTACTCGATCTCCACCTATTCTTTAGTACATGTGAGGACACATGTCATACTCTAAGTAGGGGGCAGGATAATCCACTTTTTAAACCTGTCTTTTTGCCGCTGTCACAACTACTCAGATAATCTTTCTTTATTATTTTTCTGGTACTTTCCAAATATGATCGCATGTCTTTTTCATTGTAAATCAATTAAAATTGCTTGTTCAAGAATTTAATTTTTGGAAAAGAAGAAAAAAAAGTGACAGTAGGACAGAAAAGAACTAGAATAGAAAGGGAAATTTTTGGATTTTCAGAAAAGAGTTGAGTTTAGCTAAGGAAAAACAATGAACATGGGTGGTCAGCTAGTAAGACATGAGCATGTAGCTCATGAGTTATTAATGCAAAATCCTCAAACTACCCAAGCATTCAGCCTCTGTGGTTGGCTGAATTACTTTTTGAGTTTAAATGCTTTTAATGAGGAGGCTGCAGGCAAATTTTTGAGAACCCTTTCTGATGGGGAGGCTACAGTCTAGGGTCTAACAGTTGTTGTAACTGAAGAAAGAATTGCAGAAGTAACCGGGCTTCCAGCCATTGGAGAAATTTTTTCTTCGGATGTTGTCTCTGCAAGGGCCAAATTTATAGTACCCACTAACGGACCTTTGGAAGTCTCCAAGCAGGGATGCAAGCGAGTGTCATTGCCTCCTCCATACCCAGAATACGTTGCTTTCATAATAAGGTATTTAACATGTGAAGGACATTTCTCTTACCTGCATTCTTACCATTTCAAATTGTTAAGTCATATGAGGCATGGGTTAGCTGTAAATGTTTTGAACTTTTTGTTAAAATTTCTAAAACAATGTGCCCACAGAACCCAATAGGGGAAGGATAATTCTATTGCTCACCATGGCCTTATCAAATTGTTGATTGAATGCTCTTTGATAGATGTATCACCTCTTTCCTGGAAACAATTTGTTGCCCAAAAGAGCTTGAAAATTCTAGAACCCCTAGGGCACTTACCCCACAGCCTCAAAAAAAGAAAGAGGAAATGGCATCTACCAATAGAAGAATAGGGCAAGGGTCATCTGCTCCTATAGCACCTGGTCCTGCAACTATCACACCAGAGTCCTCCGCCCGGGTGCAAACTAGGGCTACCAGTAGGAGAGAGAGAGGCAAAACAAAGGCAGGAGAGTCATCTAGGGTGGAACAAAACCCATAATCTGACCCTCATTCTTAGAAAAGGCAACGATCTTCTCCTACAACATCTTCCCCTATAGCATTGTCTCCTACAACAACACCTGTTGCCATCACCAGTTCACCATCATCCTCTGACAAGGTTGAACCTTCTAGGCAGTTCAAAAAGAGGAAGGCTATGAGAGCACCTCCAACAGCCGCAACTTTTCCAAGAAGAGTTTCCACAAGGAAACAATGTAAAGTATCCCTTGCTTCACCTCAACCTGAGGTTATTATAATTTTAGAAGAATCTGTAGAGTCTAAATATGAAGTTTCTCTGAATGTGTTTGAGAGTGCTGCATAGAGTTCATTTGATATTCTTGAAGAAGAACAAATTGAGACATGGGAAGTGTAGCATAATGAAAAGGGGGCACCAAGTCTCGACGACTTGGCTACTGCGGCTATGCAGATTTCAGAGGAAGCACAGTCTTCTCCACTGTAGCAACAAGAATTCATCTTGCAACAAGAGGAGGAACAGACTAAACAATTGGAAGTAGCCAATGAAGTCTCATTTCCCCTTGCAACTTGTCAAGCCATTGTTGTTTATAAAAATACATTTTTAATTAAATTTATGGAATATGTCAAAGCTACATGGAAACTGGTTACATTACAAACCCTGACTTTCCACCACCTAGCCTAGACTGAAATGCAACAAAGTCTTTGGGTGGAAGAAAAGAAGAAACTGAAGAGGGAAGTTGAAAGGCAGAAAAAGGAAATTCAGGAGTTAAAGGAGAAAATGGATGAAATGCTAAAGGTTACTGGTCAGATTATGGAATACAGACCACCACCTAGAGTTTATGCTCTATGCCTCAAGGAACAATTCTTATGGTTCCAACTAATGAGAATTTCTAGAAATCAAGATCCTATACTTCACATTGCTAAAGAATTCTACGATGCATACCAGGCAGCCCCTAATTGGCTAAGAAATTCTTTGTGTGAATTTTATTTACATGGCTTTTTAATTCCATTTGAAATAGAGTGGAATCCCCTTCTGTATATTGGCGACATCCATTTGAGATCACTTATGTCCTGGGCGGAAAATGAAGCAAATTATGGTAGGCAATGGGAAACACATGAAGAAGTCAAAAGGCATGAGCCTATTCCATTGCGCCCTGAGAGTTCAGACCCCCATGCAATGTTGAAAACCTGGCTTACTCTGGCATATGGCTTTAATAATGATATAGCCAAGATGAAAATATTTGATCTCAGGAAACAGGTATATGATGAATTTCAAAAATAGACATACTCATTTTAGAGACTGTCATACTCCAAAATTGAAAAGAGGTGGGAGAGATTAACTGTTGGGTTAAGAAAGTCTGAGCCTCATAGTCCCCTAAATTTTATGGCAGCTCTTAAACAATCAAGCAGATATATACAGTTGGGACTTCAAAAGAGGTTTGAATTATGGTTTCCCTTAACATTTAGACCTCCTATGCTAATGTGGCCCCTTTATCCCTACCACGCTACAAATCTTAATGAAGATACAGAGGCCCATAGGTATGAAAGGTGGCAAAGTTCCAGAGGTTTTTATTACAAATTTGGAATTCCATTTCAGGGTCATCCGTCAACCACTGATTTCAAAGAGACCACCAGAAAGTTTAATGTTGGAGGACCAACATTGGGTTAAGTAGGGGGCGAATGATTAGCCCAAAATATGCTCATAGTTTGGATATCGTGATGTATTTTTAATACCTTTACTTTTGTTGTTCATGGTTGTTTAACTCTTCTGAAACCTTTTATTGGGGGATATCCTATAGCAATACACTTTCATGTTCCTACAACCTATCATGTTGACTTATCTATATTTATTACCCCGTTTGACTCCCTAAATGACTGGTATAACGCATGTAGTTTTTGAATGATGAAATAGATTTAAATATGTGATTAATGAATAGATATTATGTATGTGCCATGTGCCTTTTCTTTCACATCTGTTATCTTGTGTTTCACAATTTGTTGGAGAAAGTATGATCGAGTCAAGCGTAGCTAATCTCGGCCTTGCAGTAAAGTCCATATCCTGCACGACTTCGAGGGAGCTCTGGCGAAGACTCTTTGACCGAAACTGTTGGGAAGGATTTTAAATATCAGTTAATCTGGAAAGAGTGGAGTGCTAGATTCTCTCTAGATCGGGTTGAATGGATAAACTCATTTATGAAGTCTATTCCTCGATTTCGGGATACATTTTACATCCATGTCTTTCTCTGTTAGGGTTAGTTAGTTAGTTGTTTTCCTGATTTAAATAAGTGTTCCTCCTGCATGGGTGAACAAGTAAGAGAAGCATAGGGAGATAGAAAGATATCATGTAAGAGTCAGTATGATAATAAAGAGTAGAATCTGTATGACAAGAGATAGAGTTTTTTGTTAGTTTTCATATGAACAGAACAATGTATACCATTCTGAGTTTATGAATAAAGTTTGATGAAGTTATGAGTTCAATACTTGTGTAATTAGTTGATGCTTGCTAAGGGGGCCCACTTAGTAAGTATTTGTTCCTTTTCTGTTGATCATCAGTTAGATTTCATCTTTGAAGTTTCTATGCAAACTCAATCTTATATTGTTCTTGCAGCATCATGAATGCATCCCTGTGTTTGTTCTTGCAGCATAAGGCCAGTTTATAGTTTGCCTCTCAGTTGTAGCTGTTATGATTTCTGCTTTGGTTAGATTATGGTTGAGTTAAGAGAACTTTGCATTACCTTCCTATAGCATAGGTAGAATTCTTTCCAAGTATTTATTTCTGTTAAGTTGTGACTGAAACTAGTTCTTAGTGCATATATTGTGATGCTCCATTCAAAGTATATGTTCCCTGGTTTGACAAGTAAATGAACGACCATGAAAAGATATTAATCACCTGCTGGAATGTCCAATTCCCAGGATAGGTTTTTATGTGATTTTCATATCTTTTTGTGGGCGTGACCATATGGTTCAATTGACACTGCAGAAAGGACTGCGATCCTAAATAGCACAATATCTGACATACTTAACATTGATTATGTCATGCATCTGCCTATTTTTTCCAACACAACTAAAGGTTTATGCATACTCATTTGCTTCTCATATAGTTAAGCTTTCATGTTTAATATTCACATATACACATGATATGGACTTTAGAAGATGTAATTGTGCATGGTGTGTCCACATTCAAGAATGTATATTGTGTTGGCATATTTGCAATCTAGTTAAGCCCTGTAATTTTATTTTTGAAAATTTAATATAGCTTTAAGGAGAAAGAAATTTGAAATGTTTATATTTCTTGATTTTATGATGGTGAAATAGCAATGTAGCGAACTGTTTTAGATATTATATATTCACAAACTGGGACAGAGCTATTACTTGGTAATTGGGCAATTACATTTTTATCAGAGTTTAAAGCTTATAGTTGAGACTTGCTTTATCACATGACACAGGTCATTAAAAATAGGAAATGGAAAGACATCTCTTTGGTGTTCGAATTTCCTAAAACAATTACGAGTACCTCATTTTCTTTGTGAAAGTCTTATTCTTGATTACTTCACCATTATTAGAATGTTTACTTCTTTCAGCGTAAGGGTGTGTAGTGCCATAACCTGGTATTTAATTGTTATTTCAAACTGTGCTATCTTCACATTAAGATTGTGTTTTTCTCACATAATTGTATACTTTCTATTGTATAAGAGTTTCACTCCCTTCAATATCTCCAACTTGCCATTTGCTGCTAGAGATAGAATGCACGCATTCACCTTCGGAGGGTCCTATAGTAGATATGAAAAAGCAGAAGATTGATTCTGCCCAAGGACTTGGAGGTCCTTGCTTGTAACCAATATTTTAAATAATTCATTAATTAGGCTCTAACGTTTGTAATCCTACTATAAACATTTGTGCATATTAATAAATTTAATCATAAACGCAACTTTGATGCAGTTAACCTGACATCATCAATTGGAGGTGTTGTTACTGGTTGTACTGACGAAAAATTTGAGCATGGTTACCTAGTCAAAGTGATAGTTGGGAGAGGGAAAATGAGGGGTGTTTTGTACCATGTTCCTCCTTCAAGCACTGTACCACCGCATGGAACTATATCTCCCTTTATGAATAGCTTTCGTAATGAGCTCAAAGCCTCTATCATGGAACAACAGATTGAACATAGGTGGGAAAATAAAGTAATGATTTGGAAGGATCCAAATGCACCAAGGCAGAACAGAACTGGCTATGACATTTTCTTTGTTGAGCAATGAGTTAGGTTGAAGTCAACTCAACCAGATAAGGATAGAGCAATAAGCAAGATGATTGGAGATCTATGGAATAGCCTTTCAGAGGATGAAAAACTTGTATGTAAATGACAAAATTAGTGTTTTACTTATAAAACATATATACAAAATGTTTATATTGAGTTTATACTATTTTTTTTATGGCAGCCTTAGCATGGTATACAAGAAAACAAGCACTACAGTAAAGAGATGTGTGAATACAAAGAAAGATTATGACTTCAGGCTTAAGGTGTTGTGGTTGGAACTAGCGGTTCTTGAGTAGCTTGCAGATGGAGACAAAACATGATCACATGAGTGATATTGATTTGAATGTAGTCAAATCAGTATAACTTAAACAAGAACTCATACTATACCAGGAGCAGGTTGTTTCAGAGAGCAGCTCTGAGACAAGCAGTAGTAACCATCGAAGTCTTGTTCCAGGAAATTCTGATGTGAATGCCATAAAGAATTTAATATCTGAGGATGGATATCTTGCTACTATTGATTTGCAAGACATGGGAAAGAAGTAGTTTGAGTTGGATTTATTAAATCAGCTGAAGCCAGTTTGAGTTAGGAATAAACTTAGTTGTACCGCAGATATTCCATTCTATACCAAATATCGTATAGGTTAAATAGGTAGTGTTAAGTACATCCCTACTGTAAGTTTGTAGACATTAAATGCACTTTTCTTGTTGCAAACAAGCAACAGATTTTGTCCATATTTGACAAGTGCTGCCAATAGACTCAACTTTGATTATCAAATTGGTCAATTAAATATTTAATGCAATTTGTGGCTCCATGAACTATTATTCCTAACTGTTGAATATGGACAATCAATGTGGCTCCATGAACAAGTATTATTCTTGATGGTTGTTGAATATGGATAATCAACTACCACCTTTAGGAATGAGAGGACCGTTAAATATTTAATTGACTAGTTTGATAATCAAAGCTAAGTCTATTGGCAGCACTTGTTGAATATGAACAAAATCTGTTGCTTGTTTGAAACAAGAAAAGTGCACTTAATGTCTACAAACTTACAGTCTAGATGTACTTAGCACTACCTGTTTGACCTATGAGACATTTGGTATGGAAATGGAATATATGTGGTACAATTAATTTTATTCCTAACTTGAACTGGCTTTAGCTGATTTAGTAAATCCGACTAAAACTACTTCTTTCCCGTTTCTTGCAAATCAATAGTAGCAGGAGATCCATCCTTGGATGATAAATTATTTATGGCATTCAAATCAAAATTTCTTGCAACAAGAGTTTGATGGTTACTACTGCTTGTCATAGAGCTACTCTTTGACAAGGGCTTAACAACTTGCTCCTGGTATGGTGAGTTCTTGTTTAAGTTCTACTAATTTGACTACATTCAAATATATCACTCATGCGATCACGATTTGTCTCCATCTATAAGTTACTCAGAGAACTGATGGTTCCAACCACAAAACATAATCTGATTTGGAGATCTGATGAAGGTAAGGTTGTCAAAATTTGTTTTCCACCACCTCAATGCAAGCTGACAAAACTAATCTCTTTACAGCCACTTGAAGACTATCTTAACTCCACCACATGCAATTTGATGGAGTCTTATTTGATCCCATTTGTCTGTCTGCTACAACTGTTATACTTCACGTAGGATATTTTGTACTTGTGTGAGCCCCAATCCAAATACTTGCAAAACAACATGAACAAACACATTAGATGAGAGATTGCAAGCAAGAACAATAATTCCCCATGAAATCCATTAACATAGTTCAAATTAGGAAAAAAACAATGAAGAACACAATGAAATACAATAAAAGAGATTGAATCCTAATTAAACTAGCAAACTTATGATCCCATGGGGGAATTGGTGCCAATTTGATGTGAAAATTGACCCTTTCCCAATTCCTAAGATGCAAACTTGATGTGTTGATGATAATTTATCCACTTTGATGAAGGATGGTGAATGCTCCAAGCTAAAAACCTGCATAACCTAGCTAAGATTCAAGAATGATGGATGAAATTCGATAGATATTTGAGCATGGTAACTTTGCATAATTTGTGGATGATCAAATGAGGAATGAAGCCTCTTATTTTTAGATGAGATTGAAGGATGAAAGTCCAAAATTGAGCAATGTGGGACTAACATTCATCCAATGGCAAGATGCCACTTGTCGACCTATGAGTGGATGGAGGATGTGCAAGTTTCGAGGATTGTGCCAATAAATGCATATTTTTGAATTTCAAATTTGTTGAAATAACTTGCAAGAGGGAAGGGAAAATGCAATAAATGCCACTTGGCTCAAGGAAAAGGACATGTAAGATGGAGTAAATGCCTTTCTGGATGTATATGTCAACTTGGATTTTTGAATTCAAATTTGAAGAATATTCCAAAAAGATGCCTTGTTGAAGAAAATAGGGATTTAATAAATCAATTAAATCTATTTTCATGTGCAAGTGGTAAATACTGGAGGATGGGACATGAAATTTGATTAAATTAATCAAGGTTAATTAGTTTAATGAAGATATTAGATGATGTGACAAATTTGACTTAGATTTGTGGATTTATTTAAATCAAATATGAGAGGAATGCGATTTAAAGATTAATTAAATAATTTTTTTGATTTATTTAATTAAAAGAGATGATGTTAGATTAAATTAAATAAGGTTTTAATTTATTTAATTTAATAGATAGACTTTAGAGATTTAATTAAATAAAATTAATTATTTAATTAAATAGGGATAAATAGATCAGATTGATTGATTTAATTAACAAAAAAGAGAGAATTAGATAAAATTATTTATTTAATCAAGGGAAGAAAATTGATGAATTTAATCAAATAAGGAAATTTTATTAAATGGTTAGACCAAGGGATAATTTAGGATGAAACGATGTTAGTAGGCGGGATCAGATGCACAATGTCAATCGGTATATTTTACGTATCTACATTTTTCCCCTCTTTGAAGCAATGCACTTGTTGCATTGGTTCAAAGAATAATCTTGTTGAGATCAAAGTTAAAAATTCTTTGATTTTATGATGCCCCACTATTTCCCCAGTGTGAAGAATTAAGTTGGTATATTGCCCCCTCGAGAGATTAGGCGAAGAGGTTTGATCTTAGGGTCGATCTCTCAACAAAGAGGTTCAAGATTAGTTCAGCTAATATGTTTGATGTAGACATATTTGATGATGTAGACAGTCATTGGCCAAGGGTAGCTTCATGCCTATTTTGATATATTACACACACTTGATCCTAATTTGCACCATGACAGTTACATTATATAAATGAGATTATTATGATGTTTATATGTAATGGATGATATGATGATGCATGGATGATATGGATGCACATGATATGATATGATGATGCTTTTATGATTATGAAAATAGATGATAGATATATGGCTTATGAGATGTTTAGAATAACCAATCTATATTATGCAATGATCGGGATGAATGCATGTGGTATGATTAATGCTTTCTATATAATATGATATGCATTGTGCAATATGTTGATGGTTTTGTGGATGCAAGATAGATGCAATGGCAATGATTTATGATTAACTATCATGGTACCATGTTAGTGCGAAAAGCAAGAGATAGAAGAAACAAGAGAAGAAGTTGTTTCAACAAGACACGAGATGATAAATATGCAAATGATGATGATTACTTGCCGAGGAGTTGGGATTTTTAAAGGGCCAATTTTCTTATGTTTGATAAAACACATAAATCGATGCACCAAGGTATAAAGAACTAGGATGGCGTTGTACCTAGTGCGATGGACTTTGACTTGACAAATAGATAAGAGTATTCTTGTTCACACTTGACATACAAAAATCTTGCTAAGACGTACCTAACAAAGAAAATATTCACCAAGTTATATTACAAGAACATCCAACAACCACAATAGACAAAACATAATGATCATTGCCCCATTCCTATCTCTATAAATCCTTCATTCGGATATCATTGAGAGGTCCTTGGAATGAGCACAATAAGATAAATCAAAAGAAGAGATCAAGTATGCAAATAAGCCAATGTTCTTCATACCTATAGCCAAAGGGATTTGTTTTGATAGGATAAGAATCCAAGGTGATATCCAAAATGATGCCCATTGTTGGAACGATATATCCTAGGACATGCATTGTATAGGATGATGATGGTTTGATAAGTTGATTGATAGGCTATTGATATAAGGTTGATTAACATGTTTCAAAATGATCAAGATTTTGATTTTGTATTTAACGGTTTGTTGCTTCGATCTTGATGTTGCATTTGAAGCTTTTTTTTTGTTGATTGTTGTGATTGTTTATGTTTGTTTTGCCAAATGATGAGTGTGATGATTGATTTATTATGGATGATTGATTATTGTGGGTGAAACCAAAATGGGACAGATGGATTTTTTGGGTTTTTGGAATGCTTTCGATCTTTTAGAAATGTTTTGAGGTTGTTTTTGGTATTTTTGAAGATTTTGCAAATGTTTTGATTTTCCAAATTTTTAAATGTTTTTTGGTTTTGTGAGATTTTATGAATGTTTTTGGATTTTGTGTTTTTTGAATGTTTTTTTGATTTTGATGTTTTTTGAATGTTTTTGCATTTGATGTCTAGGGGGCTAATCAAAGATTAGCCTTGCCTACATTTAAGATCAGAGATGATGGAGTTTGGATAACCATGCTTTTGATTTGTTTTGGGATTTTTTGAGTGTTTTTTGGATTTTCTTGGTTTTTTGAATGTTTTTGGATTTTTCACATGATTTTTGACGATTTGGATATGGATGTGTGTGATGATATCAATGCTCTATTGGGGATTTTGTTGAAAACCAAGCTAAGGTTGATTGATTGGATCGATGGATTGATGATCATAACATTGTCGAGGATGCACAACAATGCAAGGATAGTATTACACAACACAAGGATTAGGATGGATATCCCAAGATGATGAGGGATTGATGATGATAACATTGTTGAGGATACACAACAATGCAAGGATAGTGTTAAGCAACACAGGGATATCCTGAGATGATGATTTTTTGATTGGATTTGATTGATTAGGATTGATGGTGCTTGGTTTGGAACAAAAGTTGTTGTGGATTTTTTGATGTAATGTTTGAAGTCCAATTTAGATGCAATTGATAGTGATTTTTTGGATTGACGTTCGATGAAAGATGAAGACTGATAAGGAATATCTTCTCGTCAAAATATGCCATGGGCTAGTGATTTGGATTCTTTCTCACAAATGTTTTGACCAATTTTATTTTACGTTTATCAATGTTAGGATCACCTCATAAGTTGGAGGATATATATCAATATTTATTCCTAAAGCAAGATGTAAATATCTGCCCCCAGTGTCTAGCAATGTATGGAATACCATGGGTGGATGCTTGGATAGGTGTATGGATGGAGGGATATGGATTATCTTGTGATAAGATAAGGTGCTTAAATAAAGAATGCTCATTTGGATAATGTTTCATGGCTTGGAAAATTTTGGATAGGATAGGATCAATGAAAATGAATCATGTCGAGATGTTTACCATAAGCAAGTGTAAAGTGTGCACCAAAGTTTCATCAAGATCAAGATAATTTGGAAGATGGATGTCGATGGATGAAAATGAATTGGATAAATAGTTCATGGATGAATGGATTTATTATGGATGAGATGGATGGAATGCTGGATTTATTATGGATGGGATGAGATTCTTCTACTTGAAATGGTGCACATGGATGCTCGATCCTACACATGATGCCTATTTGCTAGGTTTTCATCATGGTACTTTTCCAAAGCGCCATTGTAGTGGTTTTCACTGGAGGACAATTTTTTTCTTTACTATTTTCAATCCCTTTTCTAATCCTTTTTTGGATTTTTATATTTTTTGATTTTTTGGAAAGATTTTAAGCTCATGCCAAATCACAAGGTGTTGCTAATGTAGATGCCCCTGTCAAAGTTTGACATCAATATCCTGCTTGAAGAAGTTGCTTAGCTAAGATACATGCACTTGAATGCAACTTTTGGGATTCTTGATCTGCTTCATTGATATCGGGGTTAACTCCATCTTTGTGTGCACATCGTAATAGAGTGCCTTCAGAATCCTTATGATGAAGGGTTGTTGCCAATACATGGTCAATTTGAGAATTGGATATCATGCGTGGAGGTGTGGATGGAGTGTGTTTAGGGATAAGAGATGGATTGGTTGACAGTTTGGAACCTTTGACTCTCCAAACTTGGGAAGATGAGCAATGATGGGTGGATACAAAAGTACGCATGGAATTAGGACCAATTGCTTGATACACTTTGTATGCTACTTGAAAAGCCTTCTTTTTCTTTTATGGACATCCTTGATGGATACTTTTCCCTTTTTTATTTTTCCCCATAGTTTCTTTGACTAATGGAGTTTGATAGGGATAATCTTTCTTTGTATTCTTTGGTATCCACTTGTATTTGATTTTTCCATTATTATTCTTTTCTTTTTTTTCTTTAATAACATTCCTTGTGCTTTGATTCAAATATTTCTTTTGATGTTGGTCCTAATTCATGGATAGGGTGATGGGTGGATGAAGATTCATGATGTGGCTAGTTGTAGTATTGGCATTAGTTTCATCATAAGGACTCTTCATGCTCCCTATGTTGATGTTTTCCTGAGACATAGTTGCCCCCAGTATGGTGGTAGTGGCACCTTCATTCCTTGATTCTACTTGTTTTGAGATGTCTTGTTTAGTACACATTCTCTGATAGATAACCATTGCAGATGATGTTATTTTGATTTATTGCTTTGTTGACTCTGGTATATCCTGTTCTGTCTAACCTATTTCTTTGAGTGGATAATGTTGGATATCTTCATACATGATGTCCTTAATCTGAATTTGAGATATATCTGATCCTGATATTGAAAACTCAGTTTGACTATAAGAATCACTAACCTTCTCTTTTTATGTAATAATGTCAGGAGTAAAGGAATCCTATTCTGAATGAAGATCATCTACGTGTCCACCCAAAGAAAGCATCTCATGGGTATATGGAGTATGTTCTATGTGGATATGATCATCTTGTATAGATAGGAGAATATCCATTAGACCATTGTAGTAGCTTGGAGATACAAACTCTTGATCTTGAATGATTTCAGAATTGCTTTCGACATGCTTTGGATCGAATTCTTGACATGGGTCAGTTTCAAAGGATGGATTGCTTACAAAGGGTTCTAGGATATATTCATTAGGAACGGAAAGTGGTTCATTATCCTCTTGATCTTTAAGTGGGATTGGATCAAGTGTTGTGTTGAGGATTCCTTCAGTATCTATAATCATGAGGTCAAAGGGGGTCAACATGTCTTGGAAAGGACCATTGGTAGACCTTGGTGAAAGATTTTGATCAGGCTTTGGAATAAATTCTAGAGATATGTCCTATAACTCATAAGGCAATGTAGAGACATTTTCAATATGATCATTGGTCGATGGATCGTAGATTATGTCCATGGGATCAAATAATTCTAACACTCCTTGAAATACATCACTAAAAAGTGGTTGTTGATGTATGATGAGTTGATCATGAGATGGGGTGGAAACATCTTCAAGGTGCTCATTGATCGAGAGATATTGATCATTTTTTTCAACAATTGAGGTGGAGGGATTTTCAATATCTTCAACCATAGGGTCAAATTATGTTGGCATTTCTTGAATTGGATCATTGTTGGGTATTGTTGGTGGATTTTGATCATGATTGAAAAGTGATTTTTGATGTATGTTAATTTGATCATTGGATGACGTGGAAACATCTTCAAGGTGTTCCTTAATGGATAGATCTTGATCATTGTCCCCAATAGTGATTATCTTTTGATCACTAAGGTCTTGGATGATATTTTTGAGTCAAATACAACTTGATGTTGTGTGTCCCTTTGTTTTGTGGAAATCACAATGGTGCTCCTCATTATACCCTGGTAGTTTAACTAGGTGTTCTTGATAGTTCCCATAGATGGGGAGCTTGATGAGATTTTCTTGTACCAATTGTTGCAGAACTGATTTGATTGGTCTCTCAAGTGGTGTGTATTTTCATTTGTTACTTTGTGATATTTGTACTTGACCTTGTGGTGATTGATTTTGGAGATGTGGTGATTGATCTTTGAAATGTGGCAATTGATCTTCAAGATGAGGTAATTGGGTTTGTTGTTGATGTTGATCTTGATATCTAACCTCTTGACATTGGAGATTTTGTTCTTGATGCAGTTGTGGACACAACTCAATGCTTTGATGGCATGGTTCAACCAAAGGAAGAGTGTACTGATTTTGGAGTGAAGATATCTCTTGGCTCAATAATTCAATTAGTTTGGCATGTGAAGCAAGTTGTTCTAGCAAAATTTGATCTTGATTTTGAATTTGACTCCCTTGATTTAGCTTTTGTTCAATTAGATTTGGGATGTACACTTGTGGTGTTTGTATGGGATCATGGAAAATTTGATTTTGGACAATGTTCTGACTTGGGATGATGTTTAGATTTGGCATTATGGGTTGAAATTAAACATTGTTGATGTTGGGAATCACATTGCCTTGATCTAGGTAACTTTGATTTTGCATGTTGTTACCTTGATTGGAGTCATTAACATATTTTTTTGACTTTGAACAATATTCAAATGATTTGCAAACATATCCATCCCAAAGTTTACCAAGTTTGGATTCAAAATGTTCATGTTTTATAAAGTTGTACTTAGTATATTCACATTTGGCATGTAGGGATTTGATGGGATGATGTTGTTCATTTGAAGACTCATGCATTGAGTGTTTGGTTGATAGTTTTGTATGTTTGGACTTGGATTTAAATCTACCATTGAGAAAGGTGTTCCAAAATTTTGACTAGGCATACTCACATTTGTTGTACCATTGAGGTTTGTAGGAGATAATGATCCCATGTATGGATTGTATAAATGTGAGTTTTGAAAATCAATTGGAATTGTGAGGCTTTGATAATTTTGTTGGTTTAGATCGTTTATGATGTATGGATCAAGTTTATATTCCATGTTCTTCTTTTGTTTTGACTTTGTTGCAAAAAGTGACCTCTAAGGTGTTTAGGACCAATGATGAGATGAAGGATGAAAAGGGGTGAATGATATGAGTGTTTTTTTTCTTAGGAACTTTGGATTAATGCTAGACTTTAGGATTTGATTTTGAATGGTTTTGATTGGATAATGATCTTGTAAACCCTAAGATGTTGGATGTGATCTTTAGGATAAACTTGTTCAAAGGTGTGTCGATTTTAACTAAAGGTATGAGAAAGGATGCATTCCCATACTCCTAATTAAACAAGGTGATTTTGATTTGGTTTAAGGATGTTCCCAAGTCTAGATAATGATGTTTCCAAAGCTCTAAAGTTGTTTGGGTAATGGGATGATAAATGTTTGAAATGGATGAAGTGTTTGATTTTGATCCTAAATGAACCTGAGAAGGATTTGTTTGCAAGGCCAAGGTTTTGAAGAACATGCTTTTCCCTTCAAACCAAAAGATCAATGTTTTCTCAAAAGACCATAAGACAATAGATAAACAAGCACATGTGTGGGGTTCAATTTATTTCATCTTGATTAATGAATTAATTTTACCACAAACACTTCTTTGATTAGGTTTTCCAAACTAGATGTCCAATGTCCTAATTTCTTTTCATCCCACAAAGTGCTATGTGGAATTCAAGGAAATCAAGGCAACAGTTACCTAATGTTGACCTTGGTAGGAAAATTGAGATGTAAGTTCAAGTGTTTAGAAACCTCTAAGGATGAAAATTCCAAGGGAAAGCAATAACACATGAATTTAGTCAATTGTATTTGCCTCCTAAAGGGTTTGAAATTTTGATGATGATGTTTGTGTTTTTTTTCAAGATGTTTTTGAACAAGCAAAGAATTTTGCAACCAAGAATAAGTACAACCCTATGGATGTGGAAGAAAATATTTGTTGGATTCCCACTTGGACAAGTCCATCTATGCTTATCTCTAGTGAATGGTTAGGTGCTTGACCACATTGGCTCCCCTCCATGACTCATTAATGTCAATCGGGGCAGTGAATAATCAACACCCATGAAACTCCCACAACATGTTTTCCATTTCTACTAAAAGGCCGTAAAAGTGTGGGGTGGCTTTAGAACGACCGTTCTTGCACCAACAAATAGATCAAGGATTTTGGCAATTCTAAAACATGGGTTTTAATTAGGAATTTCCATTCGTGGAGATTGACCCATATGGCGAGAGTCCCCTTTCGGATCCATCTCATTGGAGCCAACCGCATGATATTTGCATTTATTCCAATACCCACATTTATATCCTGATTGAAAATACTCTTGGCTTTAGAGTGTTACTGGTTGAGTCATTCCCTTGGGTGAGTACTTTTTCCCCAAGGCAGACCCTCTAAGATAACAAAAGTGAGTAAAGACAATATCCGTAACTCAATCAATCTTTGTTTGCAACAAAGAGAGAGAATGTAGGCAATAATGCTCTACTCACACTCGCACAATGTCTTTTTCAATTTTAAAGCCAAAATGAAGTGTGGAGGTGATTGCTTAATCTCAACCTAAAATCACAAAAAAAGGCCTTTTGATTCTCAAGATCGCTATAAAGCACGAGAGAAGCGTATACGTCATTTTTCAATGAAGTTAGTTTAAGTAAGCCCTCACAAATAAAAAGTTGCACATGTTCGTTTTAGATCTACAAAGCAATTATGAATTCTTTTTAAAGCACCAAAGGAGAAATGAGAGTTGTTTTGTTCAATTGTTAACCAAAAAAATAAAATCTAGTAAGTTGTAGTCCTAATGTTCATTTTAAACCCTTTGCAAAGAATTGAAAAGATTCTTTTTAAAACCCAAACAAAATTAGTGTCCTAAGCAAAAGGAATAATAGTTTCCTAAGAGTGTTAAACAAACACTTTGATATGATGAAATACCATCATGCTTCTCCTTCTTTTGTTTTCAATTGATCCAAACTACAAGCAAGAAAACCAGTCAGATTCTACAAAATACAGATGTCAAAAACCATAAAACAGAAGATAAATTGATCACATGAAAAAATGCACGTGCTTAAAATTAAATTTCAACTTTTTACTCCCTGCCAACGGCGCAACCCGTGAATGTGTCAGAGTTTGATTTCTAAGCGGTGTTGTATAGCACCACTTACCAGTCAGTGGCGCTCTGTGTCTAGACTAGTGAGCTCAACTGCATCGCACTTTTTCCCAGCATCGCTATTTGAATTTTTGAAAAAATCCCGCCGGTTAGATTGGTCAATCAGCGTGGTTTGAAATTCAAATTCTTGGGTGAGAAAACTTCAGTGTTGCAGTTTGAATTTTTAGTGGTGCTGTGTGGTGATGCTGGAAAACTAGCGGTGTTGTATGGCGACGCTGAGCTTCAAGCATTGAAATTTTTCTGTGTACAAACAAAAACGTGAAATTTTGTGAGAAAAGTGATTAAAAATGAGATTTTTCCCTCCTTCTAGCACTAAATGTACGAACCCCAATCCAAATACCTACAAAAAAAAAAGAACAAACACATTAGATTAAAATTTTCAAGTAAGAACAAGAATTCCCCACGAAATCCATTTACCAAGTTCAAATTAGGAAAATAAATAATGAAGAACACAATGAAATACAATAAAATAGATTGAATCCTAATTAAACTAGCAAACTTATGATCCCATGGAGGAATTGGTGTCAATTTGATGTGAAAATTGGCCCTTTCCCAATTCCTATGATGCAAGCTTGATGTGTTTGTGGTTGCTAAAACTGCAAATATTTCAACCTTGGTGAACATTAGTAGTAATACCAAATCAAATATAGCAAATCAAGCACCCATATGAGATATTGAATCATGCTTAAACAAACAAAGTGATAAAATACCAAAAAGAATAAACATGCTCAAACCTATCCCATAGTGGATTGGTGCTATTGTGGAAAATAGCCCTTTCCTAACCCTTGATAATGCCAACGATGATGATGCAATGGACAAAATCAGTTCTCAAATGAAGAGAATGACTTTGCATAAGCTTTTGTAGATCTGAAATGCTAAGATTGTGGAGGATTTGATGAAGAATGAAGCTTTTCATTTATAGATTATTTTCATGAGAGAAATATCCAAATGGATGAATGTGAGACAAATATTTGACCAATGACATGAAGCCACTTGTCAACTTGTGATAGGTTGGAGGATGAGCATATTTTGGTCAATGTGCCAAAGAGAGGGAGATTTCAAATTTGAATTTGAGAGTAAATGTTGAATTTGACTTGTTCAAGGGACATGTAAGAGCCATGTAAGGCCTCATAAATGCTTTGTTGGATGTACATGTCCACTTGTTTTTGAATTCAAACTTGAGGGAATATTCCTCAATGATGCCATGTTGATGGAAAATGTTGATTTTATAAATGAATTAAAATGATTTATTGGTGCAAGTGGGAAAAGCTAGAGGATGTGATGGGTGGTTAGGTTAGTTTAATTAGGGTTATATTAACTTAATGATGATTAGATGCTTTGACCCATTTGACTTGAATATTTTGATTTATTTAAATCAAAAGGGATGGAAGGTGATTTCAAAATTAATTAAATAAAGGTTTGATTTATTCAATCAAGGAGGGTGATGTTAAGATCAAGTTGATTTATTTAATTTAAGCAGGTGCCTTTAGGAGATTGATAAATAAACTTGATTTATTTAAATGATGAGTGAATATGATTATGCATGATGTCAATTTCATGTGTCTACATTTTTCCCCTCTTTGAAGCAATGTACTTGTTGCGTTGGTTCAAAGAATAATCTTACCATGATCAAAATTCAAAAAATTTCTGATTTTTCAGATGCCCCAGTGGAAAGTACACTGGTACATTGGCCCTCTCGAGAGATCGAGCAAAAAGATTCAATTTGAGGGTCGATCTCATAATAAAAAGGTTAAAAATGGATGATTATGGATGATGATGCAAATGATATGGTTTTAAGATGCTTAGAATAACAAATCTATATTATCTTAAACAACTTAAATGATGATATGATGTGATGATGGATGAGATGGATGATGTGATATGCTATGATTATGAAAATGGATGATTTATGATATGCTTAGACTAACATATCTATATTATGATGATGATCATGCATGTGAGATGATATGCAGAATAATGATGAATGCGTGATGGATGCACTGGTGATGATGATTAATTATTTATGATGTGATGTTAGTGCAGAAAAAAAGACATTAGATGATGACAAGAGGATCCAATAGGCCAACTTTATGAGAGATGATGACGATAAATGATGATGATAGATGGATGATTTGCTTATCAAGGATTGGGATTTTAAAAGGGCTACTTACCTTATGTTTGATTACACATGTAGATACGTTGCATCAAGGTATAAAGAACCAGGACGGTGTTGCACCTAGTGAGATGGACTTTGACTTGACAAACATATAGGAGTATTCTTGTTCACACTTGACATACGGAAACCTTGCTAGGACCTACCTAACAAAGCAAGTATTCGCAAAGTTATTTTACAAGAATGTCTAACAAGCACAACAGACAAAAGGATAATGATCGTTGCCTCATTCCTATCTCTCTAAATCCTTCGTTCAGATATCATCGAGAGGTCCTTGGAATGAGCACAATAAAATAAATCAAAAGAAAATATCAAGTATGCAAACAAGCCAATGTTCTTCATACCTTGAGCCAAAGGGATGTGTTTTGATAGGATAAGAATACAAAGTGATATCCAAAATGATGTTCATTGTCAGAATGATATATCCTAGGACATGCATTGTATGGGATGATGATGGTTTGATAAGTTGATTGATAGGCTATTGATATAAGGTTGATTGACATGTTTGCGATTGATCAAGAGTTTGATTTTGCGTTTAACGATTTGTTGCTTCGATTTTGATTTTTTATTTGAAGTTTGTTTTTGCTAATTGTTGTGATTGTTCATGTTTGTTTATGTTGCCAAAGGATGAAGGTGACGATCAGTTTATTATGGATGATTGATTATTGTGGGTGAAAATGAAATGGGACGGATGGATTTTTTCAAATATTTAGATGTTTTTGACGTTTTTTGGAATGTTTTGAGGTTGTTTTTGGGTTTTTGGATTTTTCAAATGTTTTGATTTTTTTATTTTCTGATGTTTTTGGATTTTGTGTGATTTTGAATGTTTTTGGATTTTGATGTTTTTTTATTTTTTTTGGATTTTGATGTCTTGGGGGCTGATCAAAGATTATCCTTGCCTACATTTAAACTCAGAGACAACGTACTTTAGATACCATGTTTTTGATGTTTTTCTATTTTTTGAGTGTTTTTGGATTTTGATATGTTTTGGATGTTTTTGGATGTTTTTGATTTTCTGATGTTTTTGAATTTTTGCATGATTTTGATGATTTGGATATGGACATGTGTGATGATATCAGTGCTCTGTTTGGGATTTTTTTGAAGACCAAGCTAAGGTGGATTGATTGAATCGATGGATTGAAGATGATGATAACATTGTTGAGGATGCACAACAATGCAAAGATTTGATTGATCAGGATTGATGATGATAACATTGTTGAGGATGCACAACAATGCAAGGATTAATTGATCAGGATTGATAATCATAACATTGTTGAGGATGCACAACAATGCAAGGATTGATTGATCAGGATTTATGATGATAACATTGTTGAGGATGCACAATAATGCATGGATAGTGTTAAGCAACACAATAATTGGGAAGGATATCCCAAGATTATCGATTGATTGGATTTGATTGATCATGATTGATGAAGCTTGATTTGGAACAAAAGTTGTTGAAATGATTTGATGTGATGTTTGAAGGGTGCATTAGATGCACCTGATAGTGATTACTTGGATTGATGTTTGATGTTCGATGAAGACTGATAAGGAATGTATTCTCATCAAAATATTCCATGGGCTAGTGATTTGGATTTTGGATCACAAATTCTTTGATCAATTTGATTTCACATTTTCCAAAATGTTCGAATTGCCACATAAGTTGGAGGATATAGATCAAGATTTATTCCTGAAGCAAGATGTAAATATCTGCCCCCAATGTCTAGCAATGTATGGAATGCGATGGGTGGATGCTTGGATAGGTGTATGGATAGATGGATATGGTAAGCACGCAAAGGATGCCAAGGATTATCTTGCAATAAGATAAGGTGTTCAGATAAAGAATGCTCATTGGATAATGCTTCATGGCTCAAATAACACTGGGTAGGATAGGATCAATGAAAACAACCCATGTCAAGCTGTTTATCGTAAGCAAGCATAAAGTGTGTCCCAGACTTTCATCAAGATCAAGATAACTCAGATGATGGATGTAGATGGATAAAAATGGACTGGATAAATGGCTTATGGATGAATGGATTTATTATGGCTAAGATGGATGGAATGTTAGATTTATTATAGATGGGATGAGATGCTTTCACCTAAAGTGGTGCATGTAGATGCTTGATTCCATAGATGACACTTGTTTTTCAGGTTTTCATCATGGTCTTTCCCAAAGCGTCGCCCATGCGGTTTTCACTAGAGGACGATTTTTTTATTTTCTTTATTGTTTCCATTCCTTTTTCTAATATTTTTTTTTTGGATTTTCGTATATTATGATTTTTTTATTTTTTCGAAAGATTTTAAGCTCATGTTGAATCACAAGGTGTTGCTAATGTATATGCTTCTATCATGATGTGCCATTGATATCATGCCTAAAGAAGTTGCTTTGCTAAGATATGTGCACTTGAATGCAACTTTTGGGATTCTTGATCTGCTTTATTGATATCGGGGTTAACTCTGTCTATGTGCATACATCACGATAGAGTGCCTTCAGAATCCTTATGATGAAGGTTCATTTCTAATACATGGTAAATTTGAGAATTGGATATCATGTGTGGAGGCGTGGATGGAGTTTGTTTAGGGATAAAAGATGGAATGGTTGACGGCTTGGAATATTTGACTCTCCAAATTTGGGAAGATGAGCAATGATGGGTGGATATGAAAGTGTGCATGGAATTAGGACCAACTGCTTGATACACTTTGTACGTCACTTCAAAAGCCTAATTTTTCTTTTGTGGACATCTTTGATGGATACCTTTTCCTTTTTTATTTTTTCCCATAGTTTCTTTGACTAATGGAGTTTGATAAGGATGATTTTTCTTTGTATTCTTTGGTATCCATGTGTATTTAATTTGTCCATTATGTTTTTCAGCTTCTTTTGCTTTGATAACATTCTTCGTACTTTGATTCAAATCTTTCTTTCGAAGTTGATCCCAATTCATGGATGGGGTGATGGGTGGATGAAGATTCATGACATGGCCGGTTGTAGTATTGGCAATGGTTTCACCATAAGGATTCTTCGTGCTCCCTATGTTGATCTTTGCTTGAGATGAAGTTTCCCCCAATATGGTGGTAGTAGTACCTTCATGCTTTGATTCCGCATGGTCCAAGATCTCTTGTTTAAAATGCATTCTCTGATAAATGACCATTGCAGATGATGTTATTTTGATTGGATGCTCTGCTGACTCTGAAATATCTTGTTTTGTCTGACTTGTTTCCTTGAGTGGATACTTCTGGATATCTTTATTCTTGATGTTCTCAGTTTGAATTGGGGATATATCTGATCCTGATGTTGACAACTCAGTTTGACTGTAGGAATTGATAACCTACTCATTTTGTGTAATAATGTCAGGAGTAAAGGAATCTTGTTCTAGATGAAGATCATCTATGTGTCCATACATGGAAAGCATCTCATGGGTAGATGAAGGAGTATGTGCTATGTGGATATGATCATCTTGTGTAGATAGGAGAGTGTCCATTAGATCATTGTAGTATCTTGGAGATATGAATTCTTGATCTTGAACAATTTTGAAATTGCTTTCGACATGCTTTGGATCAAGTTCTTGACATGGGTCAATTTCAAAGGGTGGATTGCTTATAAAGGGTTCTTGGATATCTTTATTAGGCATCAGAAGTAGCTCAATGTCCTCTTGATCTTTGAGTGAATTGGGATCAAGTGTTGAGTTGAAAATTCCTTCAATATCAGCAATCATGGGGTCGAGGAATGTTAATATGTCTTGGAAAGGACCATTGCTAGACTTTGGTGAGAGATTTTTATCATGCTTTAGAATAAATTCTTGAGATATGCCCTCTAACTCATTAGGTAATGTAGAGACATTTTTAACATGATCATTGGTCAATGCCTCATTGGATGAGGTGAAAACATCTTTATTGATGGATAGATCTTGATCATTGTTTTCAACAATTGTGGTGGAGGGATTTCCAATGTCCTCAACCATAGGGTCAAATGATGTTGGCATTTCTTTGATTGGATCATTGTTGGTTGGTGGACTTTGATCATGATTGAAAAGTGACTCTTGATATATGTTGATTTGATCATTGAATGAAGTAGAAATAGCTTCAAGGTGCTCAATGATGGATTCATCTTGATCCTTGTTCTCAACAGTTGTGGTGGAGGGATTTCCAATGCTATCATTGTCCCCAATAGTGATTATATTTTGATCAATCAAGTCTTGGATGAGTTTTTTTAGCCAAACACAATCCGATGTTATGTGTCCCTTTATTCTATGATAATCACAAAGATGCTTCTCATTATACCCTGGTGATTTTATGTCTGGTTCTTGATAGTTCACGTAAACGGGGATTTTGATGAGATTTTCTTATACTAACTGTTGCAAGACTGATTCGATTGGTCTCCCAAGTGGTGTGTATTTCCACTTATTACCCTGTGAGACTTGTACTTTAAATTGACCTTGTGGTGATTATTTTTGGAGAAGTGGTGAGTGATCTTCAAGATGTGGTGATTGATCCTTGAGACATGGTGATTGGGTTTGTTGTTGATCTTGATCTTGATATCTAACTTCTTGACATTGGAGATTTTGTTCTTGATGCGGTTGTGGACATAACTCAATGCTTTGATGGCATGGATTGACCAATGGAAGAGTGTATTGATTTTGGAGTGAAGATATCTCTTGGCTCAATAATTCAATTAGTTTGGCATGTGAAGCAAGTTCTAGCAAAATTTGATCTTGATTTTGAGTTTTACTCTCTTGATTTGGCTTTTGTTCAAGCAGATTTGGGATGTACACTTATGGTGTTTGATTTTGGACAATGTTCTGATTTGGGATGACACTCAAATTTGGCATGATGGGTTGAAATTGACCATTGTTGATGTTGGGAATCACATTGCCTTGATTTGGGTAACTTTGATTTTGCATGGTGTTACCTTGACTTGGAGTCATTAACATTTTGTTTGGATTTTGAACAATATTCGTATGATTTGCAAACATATTTATCCCAAAGTTTGCTAGATTCATGTTTGGAAAACTTGTACTTAGTACATTCTCATTTGGCATGTAGGGATTTGGTGGGATGACATTGTTCATTTGAAGGCTCATGCATTGATTGTTCAGTTGGTGGATTTGTAGGTTTGGAATTGCATTTAAATCTACCATTGGGAAAGGTGTCCCAAACTTCAATTTGGGCATACTCACATTTGTTGTACTATTGACATTTTTTTAAGGTAATGATCCCAGTACGGTTTGTATAGATGTGATTTTTGATAATCAATCAATGTTGTAAGGCTTTGATAGCTTAGTTGACTTGGATTACTCATGATGTATGGATCAAGTTTATATTCCATGTTCCTCTTGTGTTTTGACCTTGTTGCGAAAGTGACCTCTAATGTTCTTAGGACCAATGACGAGATGAAGGATGAAAAGGGGAAATGATATGAGTGTTGAATGTTTAGGAAATTTGGATCAATGCTAGACTTAGGACTTTATTTTGATTGGTTTGATTTGGGTAATGAACTTGTAAACCCTAAGATGTAAGATATTATCTTAGCATGAACTTGTTCAAAGGATTTCTAATTTAATTAGAGGTATGAGAAAGGATCCATTCCCCTACACTTAACTAAACAAGGTGATTTTGATTTTGATGATTTACCCAAGTCTAGAATGATGTTTCCAAAGCTCTAAATTTGCTTGGTGGGATGGTTTTTTGGGATGGGTGAAATGTTTGATTTGCTCCTAAATGAACCTAGGAAGGACTTGTTTACTAGACCAAGATAGTGAAGAACATACCTTTCTCTAAGAGTAATTCAAAATCAAAAGACCAATGGTTGCATGAAAACCATATGACCAAAAGATGCCAAGCAAATTTGTGGGGTCTAATTGATTCAATCTTTGCTTAATGGATTCTTTTTATCACAAACACTTCTTGATTAGGTTTTCAATTGAATGTCCAATGTCCTAATTTTCTTTCATCCCACAAAATGCATTATGCAGAAATTGAGGAAATCAAGGCAAAGGTTTCCTAATATTGACCTTAGTAGGAGAAAATTGAGATGAAATCCAAAATGCTTAGAAGCCTCTAAGGAGAAAATCCCAAGGGAAAGCAATAGCATGTGAATCCATTCAAAGATATTTGCTTCTCCTAAAGGGTTTGAGATTTGATGCTCATGTTGAATGTTGGTTGTCCAATGGTTTTGATCAAAGCACTATGTTTTGTAACCCAAGAATAAGTACAACCCTATGGATGTGTAAGACAATATTTGTTGGATTCCCACTTGGACAAGTTTAGCTATGCTTATCTTTAGAGAATGGTTAGATGCTTGACTCCAATGGCTCCCCTCCATGACTCATTAACGTCAATCGAGGCAACCAAGCATCAACACCCATGAAACTCGATTGGAATGCTTTCCATTTCTACTAAAAGACCGTAAAAGTGTGGGGCGACTTTAGAACGACCGTTCTTGCACCAACAAATAGATTAAAGGATTTTGCAAAATTCTAGCACATAGCTTTTAATAAGGACTTTCTATTCGTGGAGATTGACCCATACAACAAGAGTCCTCTTTCAGATCCATCTTGTCGAAATCAACTGCATGATATTGGCATTTACTCCAATACCCACATTTATATCCCAGTTGGAAATACTCTTGGCTATAGAGTATTACCAGTTGAGTCATTCCCTTGGGTGAGTACTTTTTCCCCAAGGCAGGCCCTCTAGGATAAACAAAAGCGAGTAAAAATAGAATCCGTAACTCGATCAATCTTTGATGGCAACAAAGAGAGAAAATATATGCGATAATGCCCCCACTCACACTCGCACAAGATCTTGTTCAATTTTTTAAACCCAAATTGAAGTGTGGAGGTGATTGCTTTGTCTCACCCTAAAGTCATGAAAAAGGCCTTTTGATTCTCAAGATCACTATAAAGCGTGAGAGAAGCACATACATCCTTTTTCAATGCCTTTATTTGAAGTAATCCTTCACGAAAAACAAAGTTGTACTTGTTCTTTTTAAATCCACAAAGCAAAATGTGAGTTGTTTTTAAGCACCAAAAGATGAGTGAGAGATACTTTGTTCAATTGTTTATCCAAGAAACAAAATCTAGTAAGTTGCATTCCTAATGTTCATTTTAGCCTTTGCAAGAAGAAATTGAAAGATTCTTTTTAAACCAAAACGACATTAGTGTTCTAAGAAAGAAAAGATAACAAATTCTTGAAGAAGTGTTTAAACAAACACTTAAAGTGTTTAAAAACACTTTGATCTTTCAAAAAATCATCCTCATGCTTCGTTTTCGTTCGTCTTGCTTCTTTGATTGTCTTTTCTCTCCTTCGTTTTCACTTTCGTTGTCCTTCGTTATCCTTCATTATCCTTCATTATCCTCATTTTCCTTGCTTTCCTTGTACCTTTTTTTTCCTTTGTTTTCCCTTGACAACTTTTCCTATTCCATCACAAATAAAAGTTAGGCATGTATTTTGCAAATTGATAAAAACATATACAAGACTTATCAATCATTAAAGAAAGAAATGGAAATACAATAATTTGACAAAACAAATGTCAACATTATTTCAATTTGCACCTCCCTTCATATCTATGACATAATTGATGGTCAACACAAAAATATTTATGCCTTGATCAAAATTATTAAACAAAATGGTTTTCAAAAGTTTCCTTTAAACCAATGGAGCCAATAGCTATTTCCAATAGATAATAAGATACAAGTGACCACAAAAAAAAATCTTTCTTCTTTGCGCATAGCTAAGTTTTAGAAACAACAAGATCAGCAATTGTACCTCATTAACCTTTGATAGTTCATAAAAAAATTGACTATTTAAAGTCAAACTTCTCCACCGCACATTAGTCTTTTCTAAAAAAAAACATATTAAATGTTATTGTCTCTCCATGCCTTTAATTTTCAAATATACTATGTGGAAGAAGATGGCTTAACAAAAAATTTATATGATTAATGAAGCTAGTTGATAACATTGAGAGGTTTGGTGTGCAAATCAACAGTGATTAAATTTTGACCCTATACAAAACATAAAACTACAACGCATGCTGAAATATCAACAATCCTTTAATTTTCTGTGTAAGTTAAGGTATCATTGTCTTCATAGAGTCCTATGAGTGATGATATGACATGCACCCCAACCAAATGTGCAAAATTCTTTGGCAGGACCATTCCCATGGCTCAAATCTAGCTTGATCAACTGTCAAAATTCCTGTGCACAACAATTTAGATTGGTGTTAAGTAGTTTAGATCTGTCAGTAAAGCAAGGGCAAGATTGTGAAAATATTGTCATGTATGCCTAGTCTAAATCTATAAAAGGAGCACTTTAAAAGACAACAGAGTTTTTCACACTTGATTGGAATGCTTATACATATATCTGATATCTATCAATGGATATTCAAATCTCCCCCCACATACGTATGCTCATTAATTTTCATGTCTCCTCTATTCAAGCCATAGCACCATCCAGTCACGTGAGAAAATGTAAAGGATAGAAAATTTATTAATGCGTAGCGACCAAAGGAATTTGAACTATTTAAATCCTCTAAGATATCAGTCTTGCTTGAAGAGCATCAGGATTTAGGAGTACATCATAGATGCAACTCGATTGATGTATCTATTTTGTTTTTAGTTATTAATTTTACCAAACGGCATGCTGGTGAAGTAGATGGATCTAAATGCTTTGTTGACTTGCATTGCCTATGGTAGGAACATTGATGAAGGTGTCCTCCTTTACCACATAATATCTATCCTCATTTGGTGTAGCGAAAACTCCCAATTGGTGCTCCAGGTATCATCATGATCCCTGGATACTACGCTCTACCCATCGCTTATTCCTATCAGACTTATTTTTTAATATATGTGAATTCAGTGAACCTCATTTAGTACCAATCAAAGATAACATTCATAAATGTTTTATGTATCTGGTCAATCACTTACACCTATGCATTCCTAGGTTAATTTTATTGAAGGATTTTCAAATAAAAGAAGGATTTACCAAATTTTTCAGAAAGATACACTCATCTAGTAACAAAAAAATGAGAAATTGATCAGTAATGTTTGACAGAATGCAGACATGATTGGTAGGAGAGAAGCCAAAATATTTAAACCTTTTCCAGCACCCTCGCTGCCAACACGTGATAGCGGATTCTTTGACTAGCATCCACCCTCTCCAGTGTGCGCAAAGTAGGAATGCAAGTAATATTCATCAACCCAATACTGCAAATCCCTAATCCATAATGTCCTAATTTCATCATTCGAATATTGTGGTTGCTGCTGATATTGCTGCTATGTCTGCATCATCCATGACAGAATAAAGTTTTATTTATCTAGATTGGACATATCACAAGAATTTGGCAGGTCTAGATCTTTACAATAAGTGCATCACCATACTTGGTGGGGAACAAAATGTTAATTCTTGCAATGTACCAGAAACCTACTCCAAACAACAAAGACTAATCAATAACAATAATAGATCAGAAAATAATGTTGTTTTGTTGTGGAAATGAATGCAGGATTGGACCTGGAATGTGGAAAGTTCCTTGGGCTACATAGAATCTACTGCGAGAGCGGGTAAAGTGACTGAATCTTTGATTGATCAAGCTCTGACCAACACATTCACAACGTTGATGAGGCTTCGCTAGTTTGATGGGGATCCTACCAATGAAGGATAAAAGGAAGCACACAATGCTTTTGAAGCATTATATGCATACTTCATTGTGCAAACAACTGTTCACCAGCTTTAGAATGTTTTTGAACTACAAATAATTACAGAATATGCATAAAGTAAAGTAAATGCAAATAGGAAATTTTCAAATAAATGTGATGGGAAAAAAAAAACCAGCGTGTAAAATATTGCAATAGACATTAATATGATAGATATTGCAAACTGTTTATTCAATATGTGTGATTAAAAAAAAAGAATAGTTGGAAAATACTTCAAGTAGACATGGGTAGATTAAAATAGGAAGTGCATATAAAATTTGACAATGACGGTGATATTCAAAAATGACGAAACATTAATCAGATTTAGAAATGTCAGTAACATATATATTCAATGATAATGCCCTCTTTCTAGCACCATAATTTGGTTGCTAAACCTACAAATATTTCAACCTTGGTGAACATTAGTAGTAATACCAAATCAAATACAGCAAATCAAGCACCCATATGAAATATTGAATCATGCTTAAACAAACAAAATGATAAAATACCAAAAAGACTAAGCATGCTCAAACCTATCCCATAGTGGATTGGTGCTATTGTGGAAAATAGCCCTTTCCCAACCCTTGATAATGCCAATGATGATGATGCAATAGACAAAATCAGTTCTCAAATGAAGAGAATGAATTTGTATAAGCTTTTGTAGATCTGAAATGCTAAGATTGTGGAGGATTTGATGAAGAATGAGGCTTTTCATTTATAGATTATTTTCATGAGAGAAATAGCCAAATGGATGAATGTGGGACAAAGATTTGACCAATGATATGAAGCCACTTGTCAACTTGTGATAGGTTGGAGGTTAAGTACATTTTGGTCAATGTGCCAAAGAGAGAGAGATTTCAAATTTGAATTTGAGAGTAAATGTTGAGTTTGACTTGTGCAAGGGACATGCAAGAGCCATGTAAGGCCTCATAAATGCTTTGTTGGATGTACATGTCTACTTGTTTTTGAATTCAAACTTGAGGGAATATTCCTCAAAGATGCCATGTTGATGGAAAATGTTGATTTTATAAATGAATTAAAATAATTTATTGGTGCAAGTGGGAAAAGCTAGAGGATGTGATGGGTGGTTAGGTTAGTTTAATCAGGGTTAGATTATCTTAATGATGATTAGATGCTTTGACCCATTTGACTTGAATAAATGTCTGATTTATTTAATCAAGGAGGGTGATGTTATGATCAAGTTGATTTATTTAATTTAAGTTGGTGACTTTAGGAGATTGATAAATACACTTGATTTATTTAAATGACGAGCGAATATGATTATGCATGATATCAATTTCATGTGTCTACAGTATTGATGATAATTGATCCACTTTGATGAAGGATGGTGAATACTACAAGCTAAAAACTTGCATAACCTAGCTAAGATTCAAGAATGATGAATAAAATTTGATAGATATTTGAGCATGGTAACTTTGCATAATTTGTGGATGATCAAATGAGGAATGAAGACTCTTATTTATAGATGAGATTGAAGGATGAAAGTCCAAAATTAAGCAATGTAGGACTAACATTCATCCAATGGCAAGATGCCACTTTTCAACCTATTAGTGGATGGAGGATGCGGAAGTTTTGAGGATTGTGCTAATAAATGCATATTTTTAAATTTCAAATTTGTTGAAATAACTTGCAAGAGGGAAGGGAAAATGCAATAAATGCCACTTGGCTCAAGGAAAATGACATGTAAGATAGAGTAAATGCCTTTCTGGATGTATATGTCAACTTGGATTTTTGAATTCAAATTTGAAAAATATTCCAAAAAGATGCCTTGTTGAGGAAAATAGGGATTTAATAAATCAATTAAATCTATTTTCATGTGCAAGTGGTAAATGTTGGAGGATGGGACATGAAATGAGATTAAATTAATCAAAGTTAATTAATTTAATGAAGAGATTAGATGATGTGACAAATTTGACTTAGATTTGTGGATTTATTTAAATCAAATATAAGAGGAATGTGATTTAAAGATTAATTAAATAAAGATTTTCGTTTATTTAATTAAAAGAGATGATGTTAGATTAAATTAAATAAGGTTTTAATTTATTTAATTTAATAGATAGACTTTAGAGATTTAATTAAATAAAATTAATTATTTAATTAAATAGGGATAATTAGATCAGATTGATTGATTTAATTAACAAAAGAGAGAGACTTAATTAGATAAAATAATTTATTTAATCAAGGGAAGGAAATTGATGAATTTAATCAAATAAGGAAATTTGATTAAATGGTTAGACTTGAGGGATAATTCAGGATGAAATGATGTTAGTAGGCGGGATCAGATGCACAATGTCAATCAATATATTTTGCATGTACTTATCTTAGAGTCACCACCTTGAACACCGACTGTATGTTGAACTGCCATTTTGCAATTATAAATAGAGGTGCTTGAGTTGTAAAGAGATATCAGATAGTAATCTGTATCGCAGATCTTAGAAGGAAATACTCTTTAGAGTTATACTCCTGTATATTTGTAATGGTGTTTTCATTAATAAAGATTATATCTTGCTGCAACACACTGTTATTTTATGTTGTGGTCAGAATTCTGTTATGTTATTTCTTTTCTGCATATTGTTATCTCCCTGCGATCCTACAATTGGTATCAGAGTTAGACATGAAGATTGAGGGAGATTACCAGAAGTATAGAAGGCTGCGGTTGTTTTATGAGTTGTTTGAAAGAAGCCACTGTTTGAAAGCTGGGCTTAAGTATCACACACTAAGCTCTGACCGGTGAATTTTTTTTCCTTTTTTCTGTTTTTTTTTTGTTGAGGTTACGATGTGTTTGTCCAGCACTGACTATACTTTGTTCATCCGATGGCTCATGCATAGTCTTACAGATTTTGTTATAACTTGGCAGTGAAT
The DNA here is from genome assembly GCA_007258455.2 of Sequoia sempervirens. Taxonomy (NCBI): domain Eukaryota; kingdom Viridiplantae; phylum Streptophyta; class Pinopsida; order Cupressales; family Cupressaceae; genus Sequoia; species Sequoia sempervirens. The sequence goes on along the minus strand of VDFB02271358.1, from coordinate 67,307,032 downwards.
TCCAAGTTAGGGCCGTACTGTCTGTAGCTAGCAAACTTAGTCTGCAGCAAATCCCAAAAGCCATCTGTTGTTATTAATTTCCATCATGCCTAAATTGAATTTCAAACCTGCCTAACTTTTCCAATGTTTGAACGAAATTTAAATTTGAATAGTTTATTCATTTTTCCTCAGCGATCTACATTCTCTGTTTGGGCTGCGCGGCGTGCACAGACTTTCTCGAATGGCAATAGCGCCCTCAAATGGCTTATGAGCATAAGTTGGTCTGGAGCGTATATCGCTATGCCTCTCGTTTATTCCTATACAAAGCTGCACTTGTTCGAAGCTAAAAGAGCCAAGGCATGCAATTGCTAGCGCAGATAACTGTATATGTTGGCAATTGTTCTAGCTATTGTAACGAACACTTATGTGAAACAAACATAAAGGGCTGTATCCATAGGCAACGACTATTCTCCATGAAAAAATTTAAACCCTTTTCTCATATCCCATTCTTTATGGAACTATGCTTGTGCATAGGCTATGAATTTCACACACTTTTACTCACCTCGGTTCTGAAGTTGTAATTGTCCGTGCTTATTATAATCCCTTCATCATTAACGCAAACAAGTTTGCTTAGACTGTGAGAGAATCAACTAACTGCACCAACAAGCTATGATTCTGTCTTGGAAAATAATACGCTCCTAGCTTTTTCAACTGCTCAGATCGCCACAAGAATAGCGCATGACGCTCTCTCTATCAGAGAGCTTTGCTTCATGGAAAGGAAACACATAAGGTTTTAGGAATATGGGACAAATATTAAACAGAGATATAAGAAGAATGCACATGTATCAAACATTGCATATTTAAATAAAACAAATTATATTTTAAAATAAAATATAAAATTATAAAATATTATAGGGGAGATGTCCAACGGTCCCCCATTCAATTACCGTTCACTCTATGTTCACTCCACTTTCAAAATTCACTTTGATCTATTAAAAAACTTTATTTTATCAAATAAAAAATTACAAAAGCACCAATGGCTGCTCATAACACAATGTGTAACTGACCAATGTAGATAGATAGCTAAACATGCATTTGTATTTATAATTCAAGTCAACTTGGAAAGAAAAAAACTCATTTACAATTAATTTAAGACTTTTATTGTTACATAATGGTGCTTTACATGACATGGGATTTGAAATGCACAGTCTTCCACACACTCCCTAGCAGATACATGTATTAACTTCATTTCTTGTAGGTACCTGCACAATTAAATAATGGTGTAAGGCTCCCCAAATAAGCATCAAATCCAAATATAATGCAGAATTCAATCATATCATCTTTCAAAAGCTATGTAACTGAAAACTACAAATTCAAATGTTCAAAAAAATTCAAATTTAAAACAAAACAACCAAATTGAATACATTCAATTGTCAGATTCGAATTCCTAAATATACAACACAAAGTATACGATTACGTGAGAAAAACACAATCTTACTGTAAATATAACACAGTTTTAAATAACAATTAAATACAGTTTTATCTAGATACCCGGTGATGGCACTACAAGACTCTTACGCTGAAAGAAGTAAACCTGCTCATACTGGTGAAGTAGATAAGAATAATACTTTCGTAGAGCAAACAAGGCACTCGTAATTGTTTTAGGAAAGTCGAACACCAAAGAGATCTCTTTCCATTTCCTATTTTTAATGACCTGTGTCATGTGATAGATCAAGTCTCAATTATAAGCTTTAAACTATGATCAAAATGCACTTGCCAAATTACCAAGTAATAGCTCTGTCCCGGTTTGAGAAAATACAACGTCTAAACAGTTCACTACATTGCTGTTTCACCATCATAAAATCAAGAAATATAAACATTTCAAATTTCTTTCTCCTTATCGCTATATTAAATTTTCACAACAAAATTCACTGCCTAAGTAAATGAAGGAGGAAGTCGCAAAAAAATGGCTCTAAAATCTTTTCTGTACCTAAATGTTCAACCTCCAACAAAACAAGGGAGAAAAAGCCCCTCCAAGAAGGACCAAGTCTAGTTCTTAAAATTGTGAAAAGCATGATAAAATAAGTTCTGAAGGTGTCCACAGTACCTAAAGCAAAAAGATTATTGTCTTAACTAGAATAATCTTAGTATTTCAAAATACTAAGATTTTGACATGATTTTCTCGCTACAGATATTTAATATAATAGGAGGTTGACATGATGCTCACTTTCTGAATCCTCATTCACATTCTCATGACCAGCTCTCACAAGACCTGAGGACACCCCGGGAGAGAAGAATGTGGAAGTACCCAAAGACAACATGTTTTCAAAAGGTGGTGGTGCCTTTGAAACAACTGATCCTTCTTAAGTATAACTGAATGGAGCTGCGAGAGAAGTGTATGATGAAAAAGAGGAATCTCCTATCACCAGTCCATGGGTGGTTGCCATAGTTTTTGAGATTGCATGCCCATTAATGGTTGTAGGTGCACTATTGTCTGTGCAGGAAGATATGTTCCCAATGCTTTCCAGTACATTAATGGTTGGAGGTTCGAAGCTCAGCAGATTGTATAGAGAATCATTTTCGTCCCCACTGTTTTCCTCATCTTGTACTTCTTCAACACTAATCTGCTTTGATTTCCCTCCTATGGGCAATGTGCTGCTCATAATGGCTTCCACATCATATCGGCTCGTGTCAATGTTTGTAATGGCATTTTCTCCTCTGAATTTAATGGAGGCAATGTCATAAGCTTCAGCAGCCTCTTCCTCTGTGTCTGTGAATTCAAACAAGAATCATTAGCCTCTTCTCTCAGTTTGTAGTATAATGTTTCCAATAGATGTTTATCCAGTACATTGAGCTGTTGTTCATTATAAATGCATCCAATAATCAAACCAGATGAAAAGGCTAACGATTCTTATTTGAGGGAGAGGCTGCCGAAGCATATGACATTGCCTTCATTGAATTCAGATGAAAAAATGCCATTACAAACTTTGACACAAGTCGATATGATGTGGAAGCCATTATGAGCAGCACCCAGCCCGTAGAAGGGAAATTAAAGCGGATTAGTGTTGAAGAAGTACAAGATTGGAAAACGCTGGGGACGAACAAGATTCTCTATACAATCTACTGAGCTTTGAACCTCCAACAATTAATGTGGAAAGCATTGGGAACATATCTCCCAAAGATGGACTTCATATCTCCCTATCCACGTATGCCTGCATTGGGTACCACATAATGTTACTTTAAACTAGCCCTTTATTTGGTATTGGTATATATATATATATATATATATATGAGAGATAAAATATATGTATGAACAATCTTGGTAACTCCACGGTAGACTGAACTTCTTTGGCCAAACCAGTTGGATGGCGTGTTTGTTAGATACATCTAGCTCTTATGGTAATATTCTGCAAATTGATACGAATTTAACATTAGAATCCACATTTTAGTGACTGTCAATAATTCAGCACATGCCAATTGTAAATATTATACTGAGATTATATCTTCTGTTTCCTTCACTGTTATCATTATTTTATTTGTGTTACAAAGGAAGACAAAATCAAAATACAAGAGCATCGCTTAAGCTTGATGATGTGAAAAATGTTAAAAACCTTTTTTATGGTTCCTAAATATGAAAATAAATTGAAGTCTCTTAGCCTCGGAGGAATAGAAAAATTAGGCCTTCTCCTCTACCATAAGATACTGTAGAAATTTTATTACTCACATATGAATAATTGGTATTACTATTTAATGTTTACCATCTATTGCAATAGACTTATTTGACTATAATCATAAAACAATCTGTCAACATATTTTTGATATGGTTCAATGTCCTAAAAACCATACTTGGGTATTACTTACAAGATTATTTTCAGAAAAAATATAAATATTATCTTAAATATATGAAATAAGGAAATCCCTGAAATAAATACACATCAAAGTGTGAAAAGGGTAAGGCTTTAAGTGCAAAATATGTTGACAATTACAAGAGTATTTTCAGACAATATAAATGTTATCTTCAATATATGAAATAAGGAAAAATATGCAATAAATAAGCATCAATATGTGAAATGGGTCAAGCTTTAAATGCAAAATATGTTGACATTAACATCTGAAATTTGGCCTAGTCCCTTATCTTCAATATATGAAATTAGGAAAACTCTGCAATATATAAGCATCAATATGTGAAATGGGTCAAGCTTTAAATGCAAAATATGTTATTAACATCTGAAATCTGGGCTTAATCTTGGGGAAAAACTCTATAGTTAAGTGTGTTTGAGTTGGAGTAATATTGGGATGGGTGACCTTCTAGTAAGGCCAGTGCTTCACCTTTGTGAGCATCACCTAGATTCAATGAGTGCTAAGTGGACCATTCATTATCACGAGAGATGGGTTCTTGTGAACTAGTATTCATGAAACATGGGTCAATGAGTTTGATTGGTAAAACTACACGGTTGAATCTTAATAGCAATATCAAAACTGAAATTTGACCTGGTACCTGACCAATATATGAAAATATAAATAATATTGAAAAATATATAAATGATATTTAAAATATCTAGTAAAAAAATTAACACCATCATTAAATATCAAATAAATTAAATTTTAACCTGTAAGAACAACACAAACATATATTAATGAAATATCAAACTAATACCTTCAACGTTTTAGGTGGTCCTCAATCTGTGACGTTGATACAAAGGAAATTAGAGCACATACCTTGTGACTTCACAATTTTCTGGAGACAATTTGTTTGAGGTGAATTTTTCATGGTTGTAAATTTTTCCATGGTGAATTGTTGACGGTGAATTACTGACAAAGAATTTTCCTAGAAACAATGTGAACACACCTTGCACACTTATATCTTCTAAAATCTATATCATGTGTTTTGTTTTTAATATTAAAAATGAAAGCTTAACTATATGAGAAGGAAATGAGTATGAATAAACCTTTGTTTGTTTTAGAGAAACCCGGCAGATGCATGGCATAATCAATGTTAAGTGTGTCAGATATTGTGGTATTTAGGAACGCAGTCCTTTCTGCAATGCCAATTGAACCATAAATTTGATGATTCGATGATGTTAAAATTGAGCAAACAGTATAATAGGAAGCTAAGAAGAAGAGTCAAACTTATTAATCAGATAAGGAGATTTTAACCCTGTCTTACCATTTCTACCCCACAACGAGCTGTCACTTATTTATATAGAAGATGGATATCCAAATCCTTCTCCTATTATCGGGATACTGCACATTGAAAACTTCAGTAACATAAATGAGACTCACCTTGTCAGGTTCAGTTAAATTTGTTTTGATACAAGTTAACCACACAAATGTCTTAAAGATTAAGAATGAAACAATTTAAGCACATCCTAACTATCAAAGGTTGCATATAACAGATAAGGAAATAGTGATCACAAGCATAATTGAACATATTTATTACTAACAATTGAAAAATTAAAAACATATATCGATGTTTGCTAACAAAAAGTAGTATATCCTAGACAAGAATAGAAAAAGCAAATTCTTTTCCATGCAAAAGCATAGTATAGAAGACCAATATACCAAATGAAGTGACATGGAATTCACCCTGTACAATGTTTGACTCCAGAACGTGATAAACTATTAAAAAAACTATAGTTACAAGTTACCATGGTCATCCACTGATAGCAGGCTTTTCCATAACATTGTCAAATACCAGCCATTGTAATGCCCAATAATCAAAATTTATCGACATCTTGAAAGATGTCAATAGTGTTGGCAGTTTCTTTGCCGCCTGTAATGGCCATGGCTCTCCAGAATTTCTTTGCTTTCCACATATTTTGAAGGGTTTGTCAAATTTCCAAAACTAAAACTTGAATGGTGCTTCTGCTAATGTCCATAGAGCATTCTGGATGCATAATCATGATAGAATAATTTAGAATGGAGAAACCCTAAACGAAACATTGATAGAGGTGCCAGATTGGATGCAAATTCTAGTGCTCATGAAAGAGATGTCCTTGGCTAGAACCAAAGAGCATAATGGTGTCAATGAAAGAAATAAACAAGAACTAGTATTCTCCAAGGGCGGATTGTTCCCAAACGCAAACCACCAAAATGCCTCGTATGAAATAAAAACTAGAGTAGCAACTCGAGAAAATCAACACATGGAAGAAAGATACTATTAGACATATGAAAAGAGGATAAGGATACAAAGGCATTGATGATGATGGAACGAGAAAAGAAGAGATGATGGAACTGCAAGTTTGTCATATATCCTGTTCCTTAGACACATTAGTTCAACTTTGAAGAAGTTAATATTGCTTAGACTTGATGAAGATGGCAAAGGAGAAGAAAGGTTAATGGAACTTCAAGTTTATTAATTAGCTTATTCCTTAGTATCTTTTCCCTGCAGTCCCATATGCAGGTATTGAGTCTTGAGTCCTAGAAAACATTTTAGTTCTATTTGAATCTTGTGTTACTTAAGTATATATTTTTTTATCGTGTATACATAATAATTGTGCATCTTATGTAAATTAGCCTAGTGAGGCAATTGATAAATTGATGGAGCGTTGTATATATTGAACTTCTAAGGTATTACTGCTTCTGAAACCTGTTGCAACTAGTAGATTTAAACTAGTAGATTTAAAGTGACTTTCATAAACCATTTGTGCATGTTAACTGAATAGCATTCTCTTAAAAAAAACAAATAAATAATGTTGCACCTTCAAAAACATACTTGGAAGGGGTAAGGAAGGAGTTGTACCGCGAGAATGTACAGCTTAGGGAAGCTAAATGGCTTGGGAAGTATGCATCTACAGGAAGCAGGTTATTATGGAAGGAGGTCTGTATATATACATTGCGAGAGAATGGGCACATGATTGGTTATGTTCTAACAGAATAATAAGTAGACCCGCACATGCCAATGCAAACCAATGGCAAAAAATTGCCATAATGCAAAACACAATTTACATAACTTATTTTGCTGATGGACTATATGCATATGGCAGCTTAAAGTTTTCCTTAGCATAGCAAGTATATCCTCGAATGCCAGGTCAAACCGATGGCAAATAATTGTTACAGTGCAATACGGAGTTGAACATAATATCCTCAGTATATACTTAAAATGAACGTGAGCTTTACATAACCGTGCCTTCTTAATGAGCAACTTTCATGAAGAGAACACCACATGCGATATGATGTTTTAAGATTGAAACTCAATGAAGGTGTCTTGGCAGGTACTGCCTAATCACCGAGTATTCGTTGGAATCGGGATACATATGTGCAGATATAAAAATGTTTATAGACATACAAATATATAGTAATACAGAGGCAATATATGGATAATATAATGTGTAAATGACCAGAGAGGATACTGTGATAGTGCATAAATGGGGTATAAAGAAGAAGCATTAAACCAAAATTCAAAATACTTACGATAATTTTGTCCCAAATGCGGCATGAAATTCCGAGTGTAGTAAAAACACAAATCTTTGTTGCCCATAACTTCTCCATGGCTTGCAAGTGGTGGAGGAGAAGTGTGCTCTTGGTTCTGCTTCTGTTTCTGACTTTGATATGGGTGGTTTTATTGAACCTCTTGCTGTTGGGTACATAAGGCTCACACCATATAAGACACAGATCAAGAATTCAAAGGCAACTAAAATAACACAGAAAGAAATAATATCTGAGGAATATCTATTAAAAAAATGGAAGTTAAACAACAAACAGTTTCTGAAGCATATGCTCTATACACTTTTTCAGAAGAGACAGAGGAATCTATGAATGGACCCTGAGTAGACACAGTGGGGTCCTCATGAATCTTCTTAAACTCCATCATTCCACAAGTTTATAAGGATATCAAACTACTTAAAAAAACACAAAGGGTCTACCCATAGCCAACACTACTACTTCCACCATCCATACGATGCGGTGAAAGGAGATCAGCAATTCATTTAAAAATGATCGAAACAGGCACCCTCAAACCGAAAGCCCACATCAAAACTTCTTGATACATATTCACAGAAAATAAAAATTTCCCAAACTAGGCCTACAATGATTCTCAGAACTAGAACTGCAGTATTCTGTTAGAGAAACCCAAAAAATCCCATACGGACATTTCTAATATATAACCCTTAAAAATGTTGTATTAAGCACCTGGATAATGCCGAAGCCACCAGATATAATACAACAATCCTGCTCAAAATCCACGTTCCTAAGAAAAACCACATGTACCATCACCGATTCTTCCCAAAAATAGTAAACCCACATTATGGTCCCTAGGTAGACACTTAGTAAGATATTTGTTTTTAATTAATTAGTATGATTAGAGGTTAAATTTTATGGTTTATATAATTGTATTTATGTAATTTTATTGAATATTAATTAATTTATTTAAAAATTAATTTATTTTATTTAGCTATATTGAAATATGTTTTAGAAGATATTACTTTTTCATATATATTATTTAAAATAAAATTAACATAAATATGGTGTGAGCCTTATGTACCTGTTTTCAAGTCTGTCTTAAAATATTACCTCCAACATATCTCTACAGTCCCCTCCTCGTGCTACACACTCCCAAGTTTTAGGTTACCAACAGCAAGAGGGTCAGCAAAACCACCCACATCAAATTCAGAAAGAGAAGCAGAACCAAGAGCATACTTATCCTCCATCACTTGCAATCCATTGAGAAGTTGTGGGCTACAAAGATTTGTTTTTAACTACACTCAGGGAATTTCATGCCGCATTCAGGACCAAATTATCGTAAGTATTTTGAATTTTGGTTTAATGTTTCTTCTTCATATCCCATTTATGCACTATCACAGTATCCTCTCTGATCATTTACACGCTATATTATCCATATATTGCTTCTTTATTACTATATATTTGAATGTCTATAAACATTTGAATATATGCACATATGTATAATAAGTGAGAAAGAGAATCAGAACCAAGAGCAGCAAAATCCACATGAACACCAGTAAGAGCAGCAGCAGCTGCTGCAGAAGATCAAGGAACAGCAGCATAATCGTCAGGAACATCAGCAGCAATATGTGAAATGGGTCAAGTTTTAAATGCAAAATATGTTGACATTAACATCTGAAATTTTGTCTAGTCCCTTATCTTCAACATATGAAATTAGAAAAACTCTGCAATAGATAAGCATCAATATGTGAAATGGGTCAAGCTTTAAATGCAAAATATGTTATTAACATCCGAAATCTGGGTTTAATCTTGGGGAAAAACTCTATGGTTAAGTGTGTTTGAGTTGGAGTAATACTTGGATGGGTGAACTTCCAGGAAGGCCAGTGCTTCACCTCTGTGAGCATCACCTAGATTCAATGAGTGCTAAGTGGACCACTCATTATCATGAGAGATGGGTTCTTGTGAACCACTATTCATGAAACATGGGTCAATGAGTTTGACTGGTAAAACTACACGGCTGAATCTTAATAGCAATATCACAATCTGAAATCTTACCTAGTACCATATTTAAAATATCTAGTAAAAAAATTAACACCATCATTAAATATAAAATAAATTAAATTTTAGCCAGTAAGAACAACACAAACATATATTAGTGAAATATCAAACTAACACCTTCAACTTTTTAGGCGGTCCTCAATCTGTGATGTTGATAGAAAGGTAATTAGAGCACATACCTCGTGACTTCACAATTTTTTGGAGACAATTTGTTTGAGGTGAATTTGTCATGGTGGTGAATTTTCCCATGGTGAATTGTTGATGGTGAATTGCTGATGATGAATTTTCCTAAAGACAATCTGAACATACCATGCACACATATATCTTCTAAAATCCATATCATGTAATTTTTTTTAATATTAAACATGAAAGCTTAACTATATGAGAAGGAAATGAGTATGAATAAACTTTTGTTTGTGTTAGAAAAAACCGGCAGATGCAAGGCATAATCAATGTTAAGTGTGTCAGATATTGTGGTATTTAGGAACGCAGTCCTTTCTGCAATGTCAAGTGAACCATAAATTTGATGATTCGATGATGTTAAAATTGAGCAAACAGTAAAATAGGAAGCTAAGAAGAAGAGTCAAACTTATTAATCAGATGAGGAGATTTTAACCCTGTCTTACAATTTCTACCCCACAACGAGCTGTCTCTTCTTTGTATAGAAGATGGATATCGAAATCCTTCTCCCATTATCGGGATACTGCACATTGAAAACTTCAGTAACTTAAATGAGATTCATCTTGCCAGGTTCAGTTAAATTTGCTTTGATACAAGTTAACCACACAAATGTCTTAAAGATTAAGAATGAAACAATTTAAGCACATCCTAACTATCAAAAGGTTGCATATAACAGATACGGAAATAGTGATCACAAACATAATTGAACATATTTATTACTAGCAATTGAAAAATTAAAAACATATATCGATGTTTGTTAAAAAAATGTAGTATATCCTGGACAAGAAAAGAAAAAGCAAATGCTTTTCCATGCAAAAGCATAGTATAGAAGACCAATATACCAAATGAAGTGACATGGAATTCACCCTGTACAATGTTTGACTCCAGAACGTGATAAACTATTAAAAAAACTAAAGTTACAAGTTAGCATGGTCATCCACTGATAGCAGGCTTTTCCATAACATTGTCAAATACCATCCATTGTAATGGCCAATAATCAAAATTCGTCGACATCTTGAAAGATGTTAATTGTGTTGGCAGTTTCTTTGCCGCCTGTAATGGCCATGGCTCTCCGGAAGTTCTTTGCTTTCCCACATAATTTGAAGGCTTTCACAAATTTCCAACACTAAAACTTGAATGGTGCTTCTGCTAATTTCCATCGAGCATTCTGGATTCATAATCATGGTAGAATAATTTAGAATGGAGAAACCGTAAAGGAAACATTGATAGAGGTGCCAGATTGGATTCAAATTCTAGTGCTCATGAAAGAGATGTCCTTGGCTAGAACCAAAGAGCATCATGATGTCAATGAAAGAAATAAACAAGAGCTAGTATTCTCCAAGGGCTGATTGGTCCCAAACACAAACCACCAAAATGCCTTGTATGAAATAAAAACTAGAGTAGCAACTCGAGAAAATAAACACATGGAAGAAAGATACTATTAGGCATATGAAAATAGTATAAGGATACAAATGCATTGATGATGATGGAACGTGAAAAGAAAAGATGATGGAACTGCAAGTAAGTTTGTCATATATCCTGTTCCTTAAGACACATTAGTTCAACTTTGAAGAAGTTTATATTGCTTAGATTGGTGAAGATTGCAAAGGAGAACAAAGGTTAATGGAACTTCAAGTTTATTAATTAGCTTATTCCTTAGTATCTTTTTCCTTCAGTCCCATATGCAGGTATTGAGTCTTGAGTCCTAGAAAACATTTTAGTTCTATTTGAAGCTTGTGTTACTTAAGTATATATTTTTTTATCGTGTATACATAATAATTGTGCATCTTATGTAAATTAGCCTAGTGAGGCAATTGATAAATTGATGGAGCGTTGTATATACCGAACTTCTAAGGTATTACTGCTTCTGAAACCTGTTGCAACTAGTAAATTTAAAGTGACTTTCATAAACCATTTGTGTATGTTAACTGAATAGCATTCTCTTAAAAAAAACAAATAAATAATGTTGCACCTTCAAAAACATACTTGGAAGGGGTAAGGAAGGAGGTGCACCTCGATAATGTACAACTTAGGGAAGCTAAATGGCTTGGGAAGCATGCATCTACAGGAAGCAGGTTATTATGGAAAGATGTCTGTATATGTACATTTCCAGAGAATGGGCACATGATTGGTTATGTTTTAACAGAATAATAAGTAGACCCGCCCATGGCAAAAAATTGCCATAATGCAAAACACAATTTACATAAGTTATTCTGCTGATGGACTATATGCATATGGCAGCTTAAGCTTTTCCATAGCATGGCAAGTATATCCTCGCATGCCAGGTCAAACCCATGGCAAATAATTGTTACAATGCAATACGGAGTTGAACATAATATCCTCAGTATATACTTAAAATGAACGTGAGCTTTACATAACCGTGCCTTCTTAATGAGCAACTTTCATGAAGAGAACGCCACATACGATATGATTGTTTAAGATTGAAACTCAATGAAGGTGTCTTGGCAGGTATTGCCTAATCACCGAGTATTTGTTGGAAACGGGATACATATGTGCATATATAAAAATGTTTATAGACATACAAATATATAGTAATACAGAGGCAATATATGGATAATATAATGTGTAAATGACCAGAGAGGACTGTGATAGTGCATAAATGGGGTAGAAAGAAGAAGCATTAAACCAAAATTCAAAATACTTACGATAATTTTGTCTCGAATACGGCATGAAATTCCGAGTGTAGTAAAAAAACAAATCTTTGTTGCCCATAACTTCTCCATGGCTTGCAAGTGGTGGAGGAGAAGTGTGAAGAATGTATCTATTGATTCATTGTCTTTCATATATATTGTTTCAAAATCTCTTATCAGTATTTGTAACTTAGTTGTCTTAACCTTTTCCATATCTTGATAGGATGTTTGAAGTATATCCCATGCTTGTTTTGATTTTGTTGGACTTTGAATCCTTGGAAAAAAACTCTCATGCACTCCTTCAAAGATGAAGAAGAGAGCTTTTGAATCCTTCTTTCTATTTTCCTTTAATAAGTTTTTCTCTGCTTGAGTTAATGCATTATATGCTGCTGCATCTGTTGTTTATGGGTAGTCATTCTCAAGAAACTCCCATAAATCTTGAGCACAAAACAATGCCTTCATTGTTATTGCCCAATAGTCATAATTTTTCCCATTGAACTGTGGGATCTGTGGATTTGCTAAACTTGTGCTTGAAGCTGCCATGACTGACTGCAAATAACTTGCTTGAAAAACCCTTTGAACTCTTTGAAAACTTTCTCAATCACTTTAAACCCAATAACCTTCAGCTCTGATACCACTGATAGAAAGAGGCAGAGGAAAATACATACACAAGAATAAAGAACAAAAATAGAGATAGAAATAGAGCAGACTGAAAATATTATATTTTCATTTATATTTTAAAACATTCAAAGCTTTGAATTCACATAACCCAAAACAGAAAACTGCAAACAATATTTGATTACAAGTAATTTTTCTTTCTTCACTTCATAGAGACAACAATGATGACACCTTTTTGCTACAGCCAAGCTCAAACTTTGTTTTACCCTATTCTTCTTATTATATTGCTGCTGCTACAACAATTAAAAGTTTCTAGACTCTTCTACACATATCTACCAAAGGAGGGAAATTAAAAAAGTTATAAAAATGCATTTAATAAAGAGTTTTACATCCACCGTAAGGAAGTATGAAGAAGATAATAATGAAATGTTTTTTTTAACTAAAAAATGTTCTAATTTGGAGTGAGTAGGAAGGCACATAACTTGCAACAAAGATAGATTAGATAGAAAACAACAAGGTATATGGAAAAAATAAATGAGGCAGTTGTAGATTAATTCCAACACTCCCCCTTAATCACAACTACCATCTACTATGCCCAAAATGTTTCGTTGATGCACAAAACTTTATTTTCCCAATGCCTTGGTGAAGATGTCAGCAAATTGATTTTCTGACCTGCAATGTTCAAAAATGATTTCTCCATTGTTGATCAACTCCCTGATGAAATGATACCTTGTGTCTATATGCTTGCTCCTTTTATGAAAGAGTGAGTTCTTAGATAGTGCTATGGTTGAGTTGTTGTCACAATATATCTTTCTTTCCTCTTCTTGTCTGTACCTCGATTCTTTTAACATTCTTCTCATCCATACCACTTGACATGTTGCTCCTATAGTTGCTACATACTCTATTTCAGCTGATGAAAGAGTGACTATTGGTTGTTTCTTTGATGTCCAAGATACTACACCTGATCCAAAGTAAAAAACATAACTGGAAGTGCTCTTCCTATCATCTATATTTCCTGCACAATCACTGTCAGTGTATCCTATCAGCTTGAAATCATTTTTTCTTGAGTAGAATATTCTATAATTCCTTGTTCCACTAATATATTTCAAAATTCTTTTTCCAGCTTGCCAATGAGAAACTTTTGGAGATTCCATGAACCTTGAAATGAGGCTAACTCCAAACATTATATCTGGTCTTGTGGCTGTTAAATACATAAGACTACCAACAATTTTTTTGTACAAAGTTGGATTTACATTAGCTCCTTTGTCATCTTTACTCAACTTCAAACCTGTCACTATTGGTGTTGGGGCTGATTTGCAATTCATCATATTAAACCTCTTCAAGATATCATTTGCATACTTAGATTGTGAGATGAATATACCTTTCTCAGTTTGACTTACTTCAATGCCAAGAAAATACTTCATTAAACCCAAATCACTCATCTCAAATTATTTCTTCATAGTTGATTTAAACATGTCAATTGATAAATCACCAGTGAATATCAAGTCATCAATATATAAGCATTCTATTATAATCTCACCTTTCTCATTCATGTTGGTATACAATGTAGGCTCACTATTGAATCTATTGAATCCATTTTGCAAAAGATAAGAGTCAATTCTACTATACCATGCTCTTGGGGATTGCTTGAGTCAATAGAGAGCCTTCTTGAGCTTGTAAACCTTGTTTTCACGACCCAAAATCTCATACCCAGGTGGCTGCACCACATAGACCTCTTCTTCTAATATGCCATTTAAGAAAGTTGATTTCACATCCATTTGATATACTGCCAACTTGTTTTGAGCTGCTATGGCTAGTATTGTTCTCACAGTGTCTAGATGGGCTACTGGTGCAAATGTCTCATTGTAGTCTATCCTGGGTTGTTGTGAATAACCTTTTGCTACAAGCCTTGCCTTGTGTCTTTGCGTATCACCATTTGCATTCAATTTTTTTCTTGTAAACCCACTTCACTCCTATCACTTCTTTTCCTTGTGGAAGGTTAACTAACTCCCATGTTTCATTCTTTTCTATTGCATCAATTTCTTCATCCATTGCATTTACCCATTTTTCTTCCTTAGTAGCATCTTCAAAATGAATTGGATCTTCAACATGTGAATATAAGGAAAAAAGAGAAGTTTGGCCTGCATTATTTTCAACTTCATTTTGTTCATAAATTTCTCTTAAACTTCTAAATTTTTGTCTTCTCAAGATTGCTAATGTAGGATTGGACATGTCACTTGAATTTGTTGAATGTTGGCTGGATGGTCCAACACCAAGAGTGCCAATTGATAATGAAGTATGTTGCACATTTGATGGTGTATTTTCTTGTGTTTGTGGAGTTGTCCTTACACTTGATGGTGTAATTTTTTGTCCATTTTGTTGACCTCGAATAGATATAGGGGGAGTCACATTTGAAGAAGTACTTGCTGATATAAAATCTTCATTTTCTTCTTGTGGTATGTTTGCTGCAATATTGATTGTTTTATCTAAAGTTCCATCCCATGCTCCATCTTCTACGAACTGCACATCTCTGCTGATAATAACCCTTTTGTTGATTGGATTGTATAACCTGTATGCCTTTGAATCATCACTATATGCCACAAATATACATTTTTCTCCTTTGTTGTCCAACTTTCTTCTCAACTCATCTAGTACATGTGTATAAGCCACACATCCAAATACTCTCATATGAGAAACATTATGTTTTCTTCCACTCCATGCTTCTTCTGGAATAGTGCGACATCTATTAATTATATATGCTACACATGCTACAACTTCAGCCCAAAACTCATTTGGCAAATATTTTTCCTTCAACATACTTCTTGCAATTTCCATAATTGTTCTATTTTTCCTTTCAGCTACACCATTTTGTTGAGTGGTGTATCTAGTGGTAAATTGCTTGTGGATTCCATGGTCTTTGCAAAACTTTATGAAGTCATTTGAAATGTATTCACCACCTGTATCCGTTTTCAATGCTTTGATGTGATGTCCACTTTGTTTCTTAACAAGAGCCTTGAATTGACGAAAATAATCAAACACCTCATGCTTATGTTTTAGAAAGTAGATCCATATATTTATTGTGTAGCCATCAATGAATGTCAAGAAGTAGTAGCTTCAACCAATGGAGGTTGTTTGCATTGGTCCACACAAATCTGAATGAACAATCTCCAATGGTTTATTGGCATGAATTGACTTGCTTGCTGGAAATCATTCTCTATGTTGTTTTCCCAAGATGCAACCTTCACATATTCTATCTAGTTTTTCTATTAGTTGAAACCCCTTCACCATTCTTTTATTATGCAATAAGTTTAAGCTTCCAAAGTTTAGGTGCCCAAATCTTAAATGCCATAACCAATTTTCATCTTTAATTTCAGCTAGATAAATTACTTGGGGGATTGTTGCAACTTTTTCTTCATGCACTTGTGGGTTCATTGAGGGGTGTTCTGGAGCAAGCTCTACATTCAAATCCGGTTTTATCCTTAGGGGAAACATTCTATTGCTTGTCATTTGGACTTTTTCTATAACCTGATTACTTGGAAATTTGTCTAAAATTGTGCATTCTTTATTTTTGAAATAGACTCTATACCCCTTTTGAATGAGCTGCCCTATACTCATTAAGTTATGTTTCAGCTCAGGAACAAAATACACATCTGAAATAAACTTTTTCTCCCCCCTTTTGGTTACACTTCCTTTACCCATAACTGAAACTTTGTTGTCATTCCCCAATGTTACATCTGATTTCACACTCTCATCCAAACTTGAAAACATTTCTATGTTTCCACTCATATGATTGTTATAGCATGAGTCTAAAAACCATATGTCTTTCTCACTTTTTTGTGCAACATTACAAGCTATGAACATGTTGTACTGAGTTTGATTTTCCTTAGTAAAATTTGCACTTTGTTGCCTAGAATCATATTGCTTCTTTCTACATTCACTTAAATAGTGGCCAAATTTCTTGTAATAATGACATTGAATTGAGGATTTGTCATACCTTTGACCTTGGGGCTGATTTTGGGTTGATGTGTGATAGTTGCCTCTTCCACTTGAGCTTGATGGGCTGCTACCTCTTCCACTTAAATTTGATGGGCTGCTTCTTCCACCTCTATATGAGTTTGTTCCTCTACCTCTGAAATTTGTTCTTCCCCTACCTCTACAATGTCTGATTGAAACTTGTGTCTTAAAATCATGCTCCAATGATGAATTTTTTGACCTCCTCAACCTATGCTTATGAAAAATGAGTGATGCATGTAGCTTATGGACTGAAAATTGTGTGAGGTTCTTTGTTTCCTCTATGGTTACAATAATTGTCTCAAATTTTGTGGGTAAACTCCTTAAAATCTTTTCAACCACTCTTCTATCTTCAAGTGTTTCACCATGTGATCTAATTTGATTTACCAGTCTAATGATCTGGGTGAAGAATGAATCTATTGATTCATTGTCCTTCATATATATTGTTTCAAAATCCCTTCTCAATATTTGTAACTTAGCTATTTTGACTTTTTTCATACCTTGATAGGATGTTTGAAGTATATCCCTTGCTTGTTTTTATTTTGTTACACTTTGAATCCTTGTAAAAATACTCTCATGCACTCCTTGAAAGATGAAGAAGAGAGCTTTTGAATCCTTCTTTATATTTTCCTTCAATAAGTCTTTCTCTGCTTGAGTTAATGCATTATATGCTGCTGCATCTGTTGGTTCTAGGTAGCCATTCTCAACAAACTCCCATAAATCTTGAGCACAAAACAATGCCCTCATTGTGATTTTCCAATAGTCATGATTTTTCTCATTGAACTGTGGGATCTGTGGATTTGTTACACTTGTGCTTGGAGCTGCCATGACTGATTACAAAAAACTTGCTTGAAAAACCCTTTTAACTCTTTGAAAACTTTCTGAATCACTTTACCCAATAACCTTCACCTCTGATACCACTGATAGAGAGAGGCAGAGGAAAATAAATATACAAGAATAAAGAACAAAAACAGAGATAAAAACAGAGCAGGCTGAAAATATTATATTTTCAGAACTGCAAACAATATTTGATTACAGGTAGTTGTTCTTTCTTCACTTCATAGAGACAACAGTGATGGCACCTTCTGGTACAGCCAAGCTCAAACTCTGTTTTACCGTGTTCTTTTTATTATATTGCCGCTGCTACAACAATTAAAAGTTTATAGACTCTTCTACACATATCTAGCAAAGGAGGGAAATAAAAAAAGTTATAAAATGAATTTAATAAAGAGTTTTACATCCACCATAAGGAAGTCTAAAGAATATAATAATGAAAAGTTGTTTTTCTTTACTAAAAAATGTCCTGATTTGGAGTGAGTAGGAAGGCACGTAACCTGCAACAGAGATAGATTAGATAGAAAAAAGCAAGGTATACGGCAAAAATAAATGAGGCAGTTGGAGATTAACTCCAACACACACGCCAATGCAAACCCATGGCAAAAAATTGCCATAATGCAAAACACAATTTACATAACTTATTCTGCTGATGGACTAAATGCATATGCCAGCTTAAGCTTTTCCATAGCACAGCAAGTATATCCTCGCATGCCAGGTCAAACCCATGGCAAATAATTGTTACAATGCAATACGGAGTTGAACATAATATCCTCAGTATATACTTAAAATGAACGTGAGCTTTACATAACCGTGCCTTCTTAATGAGCAACTTTCATGAAGAGAACACCACATACGATTTGATGTTTTAAGATTGAAACTCAATGAAGGTGTCTTGGCAGGTACTGCCTAATCACAGAGTATTAGTTGGAATCGGGATACATATGCGCATATATAAAAATGTTTATTGACATACAAATATGTAGTATAGAGAGGCAATATATGGATAATATAATGTGTAAATGACCAGAGAGGATACTGTGATATTGCATAAATGGGGTATAAAGAAGAAGCGTTAAACCAAAATTCAAAATACTTACGACAATTTTGTCCTGAATGCGGTATGAAATTCCGAGTGTAGTTAGAAAACAAATCTTCGTTGCCCGTAACTTCTCCATGGCTTGCAAGTGGTGGAGGAGAAGTGTGCTCTTGGTTCTGCTTCTGTTTCTGACTTCGATATGGGTGGTTTTGTTGACCCTCTTGCTGTTGGGTACATAAGGCTCACACCATATAAGACACAGATCAAGAATTCAAAGGCATATACTAAAATGACACGGGAAGCAATAATATCTGAGGAATATCTATTAAAAAAAGGGAAGTAAAACAACCAACAGTTTCTGAAGCATATGCTCTATACACTTTTTATGAAGAGACAGAGAAATCTATGAATGGACCCTGAGTAGATACAGTGGGGTCCTCATGAATCTTCTTAAACTCCATCATTCCACAAGTTTATAAGGATATCAAACTACTTGAAAAAACACAAAGGGTGTCCTCATAGCCAACACTACTACTTCCACCATGCATACGATGCGTTGAAAGGAGATCAGCAATTCATTTAAAAATGCTCGAAACAGGCACCCTTAAACTGAAAGCCCACATCAAAACTTCTCGATACATATTCACAGAAAATACAAATTTCCCAAACTAGGCCTACAATGATTCTCAGAACTAGAACTGCAACATTCTGTTAGAGAAACCCAAAAAATCCCAAACGGACATTTCTAATATATAACCCTTAAAAATGTTGTATTAAGCACCTGGATGATACCGAAACCACCAGATATAATACAACAATCCTGCTCAAAATCCACGTTCCTACGGAAAACTACATGTACCATCACCGATTCTTCCCAAAAATAGTAAACCCACATTATGGTCCTTAGGTAGACACTTAGTAAGATATTTATTTTTAATTAATTAGTATAATTAGAGGTTAAATTTTATGGTTTATATAATTGTATTTATGTAATTTTATTGAATATTAATTATTTTATTTTATTTTACTATATTGAAATTTGTTTTAGAAGATATTACTTTTTCATATATATTATTTAAAATAAAATTAACATAAATATGGTGTGAGCCTTATGTACCTGTTTTCAAGTCTGTCTTAAAATTTTACCTCCAACATGTCTCTACAGTCCCCTCCTCGTCCTACACACTCCCAAGTTTTAGGTTACCAACAGCAAGAGGGTCAGCAAAACCACCCACATCAAATTCAGAAAGAGAAGCAGAACCAAGAGCATACTTATCCTCCACCACTTGCAATCCATTGAGAAGTTGTGGGCTACAAAGATTTGTTTTTTGCTACACTAAGGGAATTTCATGCCGCATTCAGGACCAAACTATCGTAAGTATTTTGAATTTTGGTTTAATGTTTCTTCTTTATATCCCATTTATGCACTATCACAGTATCCTCTCTGATCATTTACACGTTATATTATCCATATATTGCCTCTGTATTACTATATATTTGAATGTCTATAAACATTTGAATATATGCACTTACGTATAATAATTGAGAAAGAGAAGCAGAACCAAGAGCAGCGAAATCCACATGAACACCAGTAAGAGCAGCAGCAGCAGTTGCATAAGATCAAGGAACAGCAGCATAATCGTCAGGAACATCAGCAACAAAAGCGGCAAGACTATCCATACCAAGAGCAGCATCAACACCTGAGAACACAATCAAGAAAAGCAAAATACACATGAATATAACCAAGAAGTAGCCAAACTCATATCAATATCAACACGAGCAAAATAACTTGCAGAAACAAAAGAAAGAGCAGCCGCAGGAAAACCTGAACCATGCTCAGCCAAAGCAAGAACAAAGTTCATAAAGCGATAAGCAAGGGGAACAGCAACACCCACACCAAGATCAGTATAATATTTTTGATTTATAATCTAAAAAATACTTAGGCAATAAGTTATTTTCAAAAGTTTTAAACACAGTTACAACTAGTGATTTAAAAAAAATTATTGAGACTAAAACATGACTTTAAAGTGTTGATGAGGTTGAAAGTAAAATATATTAAATTTATCAAATTCTAATATATTCAATTTATTCTCTCAAAATTTCAATTATTATATGGTAATAAACCAATCAAACTTATTACTCTAAACTATTTATCAGGTTTCAATTCTATCATTACAACTTAGGTGAGGTTCAGTCAATTTTTTGTTACAATAGATTTAATACTAATTTAGGTGAATACTTCTTGTCAAAGTATATTATATGTAGATATATTACTAGAATAATATTGAAAAAAAATTGAACAAAAAAGAATTAACTTACAAGAATCTCCTACCATCTCATATATTATACAACTATGGATATTTCAAAAAAAAATTGAGCTAAAATAAAAAAGTACTTTTAAATTTTCCATTATGAATTTAATAAGCTATTCCAATTTATAGTATAGTTGTAATAACACAAAATCTCAACAAGGATTTCATTCTGTAGAAGAGGGTTATGGGTATTTGAAAGTTTTTTTGGAGCTAAAATAGAAGAGTAGTTTTATATTTTCTATTATGAATTTATTAAGATATTCCAATTACAGAAAATTACAGGAATCTCCTACCTGCCATGCATATATTTTACAACTATGGGTATTTGAAAGATTTTTTTGATCTCAAATAAAAGAATTTTTATATTTTCCATTATGAATTTAATAAGCTATTCCAAATTATAGTATAGTGGTAATCACAAAAAATCTCAAAAGGATCTCATTATGTAGAATAGGATTATGGGTATTTGAAAGAATTTTCTGAGCTAAAATTCTCAACAAGGATTTCATTCTGTAGAATAGGGTAGAATCAAGGGAAAAGGCATGAATCAATAATATCAACCACCAAATACATAAAACTCAAACCCTAGGACTCTAATCCAACAATGAAGCACAAATGAACATAGAAATATAAAATGATAAAACTATATTATTAAAAATCCCTATGTCATGAAGGGGAAAGACATAAATCAATAGTATCAACCATCAAATACATCAAACTCAAACCCTAGGACCCTAATCCAACAATGAAGCACAAATGAACATAAAAATATAAAATGGTAAAACAATATTACCAACAATCTCTAGCCATGATTGAATCACGTTCATTGCTCTTCTCCTTTTTGCTTTATATCAAAGATAGTAGTTGTGGTTGTCTCTACCTAGCTAGGGTTGAAATGAAAGTGATAGGTCTCTTTTATAGGAAACCAAATTTGAATGAAGGGTCAAGATCAAATGATGAAGATTAATGGATGAGATTGCCCGAGAAGCAATGAAATAGGGTTAGGGAAAACATAGGGTTTAGTTAAGAGTGGAGATGTGAAGGGATAAGAATGCATAGATAAAAGGTTGACACAAGTTGCACTAAATTAAATAATTATAAAATTATTTAATCTAGAAGGGAAAGTGAATAATTAAATAATTAAGACAATTATTTAATTATAGAAGAAAGGGAAAAAGTTGACCTATAATTAAAATAACAATTTAATTAAAAGTGAAAGAAAAGGAAAAAATATTAAATGATTAAAATAATTATATAATAGAAAGGGAAGGTGGAAAATAATATAATTTATTTAATTATGTAAGAAAAAGATAATGAATTATTAAATAATAATAATTATTATTTGATTATAGTAGAAAATTGAAAATGAATAATTAAATAAATAATAATTTATTTAATTAATCAAATGAAGATTAAAAAGAGAAAATAATGCATTAAATAATTAAAATTATTCAATTATGTAGGGGAACAAGTTGAAAATGACGCTTAAGCCTAGGACATTTTTTAGTGTCTACATTTTCCCCCTCTTTGATACAATTTAGTTTATCATGTTGTGTCAAAGAAATTTAGTCTAGGACATGCCCTAGTATAGACAACATAGACCCATGCCCTCAAAATTTTTTTTGCTAATTTTAAAAAAAATTGAAAAAATTGAAAATTTATTCCGACAAGAAAATTAGATAGGCATGAATGCAAGGATTGATGAAAAGAAATATTAGTAGGAGGAAAATTTTAGCATGGAGTTAGAGGATTGAAGAGGGATTGATATTTTGCTTGAGATATGCTAAGCTTGCATGTTTATCATCATTGGGCTTTAAAACATGGAAAATGGACAATAAGCACCATGGTATGACATAGACCAAGGTGTACAATGTTATCCCTTTGTGAAAAAACAAACTTAACATATAAGGAATGTCATAACTCATACTAGGAGAAAAGTTGCCACAATATTTTTGTCAAGACAAACCACAAACAACAATCAAAGAAAAAGAAAGTCATGAGACAACATCGCTTTTCTACCTCTTTCTTGGGATATACTTGAGGTGGCTAGTAACATGACCAAAAGATAAATCAAGAAAAAGATAAGACAAACTAAACTAATAGAGTCAACAATGATTTAGATTTTATTTCCTTGTGATTGTGTGCTGATAGGATTGATAGGATTGATTGGTTGGTCGGTTGGCTAGTTGGTTGATTGATTGATAACACCTGGTTTAAAAAAATGGAGCATGTCATATAAGACATCAAGTTTGGTTTTGAACATGCAGCCACCTGTATAAGGAAAATGATAAGGTTGATGAATGATAATGTTTAGTTTCATGAAGGACACATCATGTATAAGACAAACTGACGAGGGTGCTAACCCGAGACATAAAAAATCACGCACACAACTAGAGAATATTATTATTATTTTGAATATGAAAATATTACATGCAGAGGATCTTAAATCCTTGAGTTTTGCAATACATGCAAGTTACAAAAACTACATAAATTCCCCTTTTCGCAGTATGCCATCTTTTCCCCCAAAAGCTACCATAAATCAGAAAACCCTGCCCATAAATAGCTCCTTTTCATTCTTGGAGCCAAAACAACATTTGAATTATGAGTTTTGGTGGTTTGGCACCTAAAATTACAATTTGAAATTTAAATTTTAAAATTACATTAAAAAATTAGCACATTTTTTAAAATGGACCAACTTCCAGGAGCCATAACTTTTGATCTGGGACTCTGTTTGACAAACCGTTGGAAAGGTCTCGGAGTGAAGAATGTGCTAAAAACTAGCTCAACTAGTTTCAGTCATTTTTGGGCCCGTATAGGACTGTTAATTCCCTCAAACTAGACTTGAAATATTTTTCAAGGAAAAAAGTAGAAACTGAAACTTAAATAACTTTCAAACTGGGAATGATCTTGACCTAATTCTTTCGCCAAAAGTGCTTATTTTTCTATCCTGATGCTTCCCATAAATTTCTACTTCCTAATGCCTTCAAATTCAAAACTACTTAAAATAGAAATTGAGCAAAACAAATAGAAATGCAATTTTGAAAGTTGGGAACTCTTATTCGATGAAAAGGGTATCCAAAAATGCAAAAACATCTACAAAAAGCTAACAAAAGGAAACATAAAGGAAAACATATTTTTGGGTGATGCACAATTGCCCTTACACCACTGGATGCTCTTACATCACACCTAGTGTAATTTGAGAAGTGACCCCGTCACATCTTAGATGGTTGGGGAAAACCCAAATGGTCAACCTCTACCTTAGATAGCTAGGATGAATCTTCCATAGGCCTTCCTCTCCACTTCACCATATATTCTTCATACTGCCTATTTTTGGTACTCCTTCCTACACGACTATCCAAGATTGCTTCAATCTCCTCCTTCTTTGAAGTAGGTGTTGTTATGCCACATTGTTCCATTGTTGGTACTTCCTCTATGCCACCTTCATGATAATCTGTCAAATCTGAAATGTTGAACATAGGGAAAATGTTGACTCCATCCAACAACTGTACTTCATATGCATTCCCTGAATCATGGCTCTTCAAAATCTTATAGAGACCGAACTTCTTCATCTTACATTTGTTATAGGTTCCCACTGAAAGCCTTTCTTTCCTCAAGTGGACCATCACTTCATCAGCAATCTGAAACTCCTTATTCCTCCTCTTTTGATTTTCCTTAGCCTTATACTACATATTCATCTTGTTAATATGTTATCTTACCTTCTCATGTATATTCTTGATGTGCACTACAAAGTCTTCAGCTTTGGCAATTGTCTTCTTCTCTTGGTCTGTCTTTCTCAGTTTTGGAGCAATTCTGGGACTGGCTCCATACACAATTTGGAATGGTGATCTTCCTGTGCTTTGGTTGACATAATTATTGTAAGAAAAATTTGCCTAGGGTAAGATCAGGTCCCATCCCTTGGGTTTATCTCTTACCAAGCATCTTAGTAGGTTTCCTAGAATTTTGTTCACAACCTTAGTTTGCCCATTAGTTTGTGGATGGTGTACAAAATTGAATTTCAACTCTATTTTCCACTTCTTCCACAAGGTCCTCCAAAAGTATCCAGCAAATTTCGTGTTGTGATCTGAGACTATACTCTTTGGCAGGCCATATAGCCTCACTGCCTCTTTGAAGAACAAGTCAACAATGTGGACTACATCATGGGTCTTCTAGCATGGAATGTGATGGAACCTTAATTATCATGTCTCATCTAAAAACCCTTGTTACATTTAGGAGGGTTTTAGAATTTGTTTCCTTGAAGCACTTAAGCGTTCTATTTTGCTGTTGACTTCCTATTGCTCGCTGCATGTCATTGTTTAAATTTTTTTGTATTAGCCAACCCGTTCCCTCATCATGGTCCAGAAACCTTTGTTATAATGATTTTGAGGTTCTTAAGTCCTTTTCTATCTATCGTATCATCCTAGGAAGTCCCCTCCATTAAGACAATTTATGAACACGTGCCTAAAAGTTCTCACTTAAGTTCAATCGACCTTATTTCTTTATCGCTCATCGTTGATCACTTTTGAAGTTTATGTTTTAAATCAATGACGAGTGATGAGGTGATATCTGTTTGATATCACTCATCATGAATTGTTCCTTGAACTTTTGATTGCAAATAGCGATGAGCGAGGTTCTTAAGGGATCACTTATCATTGATGATTTATGAATTCTTAAAGTTGTAATAGTGATGAGCGATGACCTCTAGCTTTATGATCATATTTTCACTACTTATCGCAAATGTGTTATGAAGAGATTGTTTTAAATCAGTGATCAACAAGGAGATGAGTTTCCAATTGCATTGCATCTCACAGATTTATTTTTAACACTAATTTTTTGATTAGCAATATGAGATATGTAATATTATTAGGATAATCTCTCATTGCTAATTACACTTGCAAAACTTATGAGGAGGATTAGCAATGAGCGATATGGTTCCTTTTAAGAAGTTTTCTCTCACTATCTTGAATACATCTTAATTGTGATATCTTTTTATGTCATTGATTGTTTATGTAGGTGTACATGTCAAAATATAGTGCTTACATCTATTGTCATTGATGAAAGTCAAGGTGAAAAGTTGATTTATCGAGGAGTGATGGAGATGAATGTGATCCGGAAATTAGTTGTAGATCTAAGGGCTGAGATTTTATTGCATGAAGCACTTGCATCGCTAATAAAGTTGGATGAGAATGAAGTAAATCAACGATTGGCGACAACCACTACATAAAGAGGCAATGTGGCAAAGTCCTAAGGATTTTGTATAAAGCAAAAAGGAAGGTGGCGAGGTGGATAAATAATTGTTGATATAGTTTTAAAGCTGAAGGATCAACGATCAAGGTTTAAACTGAATGACTAATTGTCAATTCACTTGCGTGAGCTTACTACCAACTATTAATGGTGACATGCTCCCCTCTCAGCCATAACATAAAGTAGATATTTGGTTTATTATGCATCCTAATTTTTTGGCTAGTGGAAATAATACCAGAAGTCAAATAATTTGCAAGGAAAGCTCTAGAAGTTATCAACAAATAGAGTGATACTGCTTTCATGCGGGTAAGAAAAACTAATACTTCCTTCTAATTGAGGTAGTAAGGTGAATGCCCTGGAAATTTGATAGGAAAATTGGTGGAATTAGCAATTTAGTCATTTCTGGCTATTTCAATTTGGTGATTGAGCACTATCTAAATTATAAAGAATGTTGTCATATTCAATAGTAGTGTTTTGTCCTATCATAATTGTGAAGGGTTTTATTTGGCCGTAAGAAATTGTAAACCCTTCTTTCCATTTGCATTACAAGCATGAGTGACCCAGAGCCTAGTGAATCTAGTGTTATACCAGAAGGAAACCAAAGCAGAAGAGGGTTAAAAGACTTAAAACTCAACATGCTTCAGCTAAAATAAAGCCTAAGCCAGTGATTGTGTCTAACCCTTTGCCTAGTACCCCTGCGGCTTCCACTAGATCGAGAAGTCCAAAGAAAGAAATATAAAAGTTTATGCAAGAAACCTTTGGAGGTGTTAAAGAGGGAGGGTCATGAATTTGTAAAAGGCCCACAGGAAAATTTGTTGTTACCACTAGGTTGATTGATAATGCTGGCAAAATTGGTGATAAATCCCAACCCCAAAGTGGATGGAAATTGTTTTAGTATGCTTTCAATAGGAAAAATTCTAGTAAGCCTACATGCTATTTATGGGGGTTGAACCTTGGAAAGTTAGTGGCTCCAAATCTGTTTGTATAAGTTAATTTAATGATCTAGCTAGCAAGGCACTGTGACCCTATTGACAGGACAATCAAGAGTGAGAATGGTGATAAATTCATAATGTGACAAAGGATAAAATGTTAGATGTGTTTGGGTTAAATTTCAATTATACTAAAAGTTTAGGCGTGCTGACTTGTATGTTGAATATGAAAGGAGAAAAATTTCATTCAAACAAGTAATGCTTGCACAACACAGAAGGAGCAGGAAAAAAATTACTACTTAGGATGTTGAGCCTTTTGAGTGTGAATAATTTGAAGATTATTTCAAAAAAACTTACTATTATTTAAATCAAGTGCTAGCTTGGGATTTTGAGGTTAGAATAGCTACTGATTTTTCGGTGATGGTGGTAGATATACAGGAGTATAATTGAAACATTGGTTTTGATTATGCTAACTTTATTGCTAAGTGAATGTATGAGGATTCTCTCAATTTGAAAAAGGAAGTGCTCCCTATGTCTTTCCCTCATTACTCTTTATTGATGCACATGCTGTTATGGGAAGGAGATTATGATTGGAAAAGGAAATTAAATCTAAAGATTAAGGATAGTGAGAATAATGCTATTCCTGTAAAAATGTGGACATACATTTGGGATCAAGATTCCTCCAATTCCAATTACATCTTGTTTTCCAATGTTGTAAGACATGGTATCTTAGATTCAGACTTTCTCCAGAGATTAGAAGTCTTATGCACCCAAAGGATGTACTAGGCTCTACAACAACACATAATTGGGTCGACTGGTTTCTACATTCTAAATATACTTTGATCAGGGTTTATGGAGTTATGGTGACACCCCATTGTTTACCCTTGTATGTCTCAAACATATTGGCTTTCATGGAGCTCATGTGGCAAGCTAATGTTATGGATTATGAAATATTTAGAAAGGACAAAAAGGGCTCTGCGATACGTCCCCAATGTACATTTGCTTATTTTAAGATCACTGTCCCCAAGGGGTATGAAAAATTGGGCATTATGGTGAATAATATCATAATGCCTATCGATGAGGTTAGATTTTTTGATCTAGAAGGATTTGTGGTAGGAAGAAGAAGACAAAATAACTTAGGCATCATACATCATCAATTTTTATATATGATGTACTAAGAAATTTGACAAATGATGAGGCTGTCATGGTTAGGAAAAAGGAATGGAAAACTATGACAAACCTTGAGGAAAAGATTATGAAAAGGAATACCTTATACACCAGGCCATACAATGTAATTGCAAAACCCTTTGATAGGGCTTTTATTATGATAAGAGATTATCAATCCTGTGAGTTTAAGGTAAAGGTAAAGGAGGTTGTAGGCAAAGCTCAGGTCCTCTTAGAGAAACAACGACAACAACAAGCTATGGATATCCAAGAACAACCTAAAGATGTTGAGGAGGTCAGGGAAGAACAAATGTTAGAAAATGTGCCAAGAAATGAGGAGGCTGAGCAAAAATTTCCCCTTCCTCATATTTAAGAGATTCATAGTTCATATGTTCCTTCTGATATGATTGTCAAGTGGCAGTATGATAGAGAAAATGATGATGATCCTAGAATTAAGGAGTGTGATGAGTTTTTAGCTGATGATAAATTTGTGCAGACTAAAGAATTTTAGGATTTTATGATTCAATAGTGGAGTAAGTAAATAAAAGAGAGAATTGAATCAACTTGAGTCAATGTTGAACCTTCTCATTAGGAGGAAGCTAATAAAGTAGAAGAAGAGAATATTAGGGCTGAAATTACAGTTATTACTCCCACTAAAGCTCAAAGAATTGTTAAAGATAGTGGAATCATGTTGTTATCAGGATGCACTATCACTAAGCACTAACATTGTGTATGATGAAATTAGGAGAGATCCTCAAGCTTTGATATCTGAAGATCGATTTCAGAATAATGTATTTGGTTATGGATATAGTACAAAGTTGCATACCCTTGCAATTTTGTCTATGGCACCTAATACTAGTAACCATGAGGTTGCTAGGCCTATTGAACAAGTTATTGGTTCACTAGTGGTCAAGAGAGCTACTAACATAACTCCAATCTAGGAAACTAAGTTAATTGCACATGTTGCAATGCTTAGTGTGGAAACTGCACATATTTCTTAGAAAAAATATGAATCCTTGGTTAAGGAATATAATAAGTCCTTAAATGAGCTAAATCAAATGAGAGATACTATTTAGGATACTCAGAAAAAAATGACTCAACCTTCTTCTTCTTCTTCATTTGATGTGTCTACACAATATAGGGAGACTTTGGCCCTCAAAATTGATGATTTGAAAGAAAAGTTAGCCGTTGAGAAGGAAAATGTTAAGCAGGCCAAACTGGAAACAGTTAGGGTGGGCAATGAAAATTTTGAGGATGTGTTGAAGCATAGGGTGACCAAGTTGGTGCACATGGCTAATGATCTATGGGCCACATATAAGAACATTCATTAGGAAAATACAAATTATCTGCAAGTAAAAGAGGCCTTTAGAAATGACTGGAATAATTGGATTGCTAGGGTAAATAATTTGAAAGAAATGATGCCAAAAATGAATGAGGATCTTGAGGCATCCACAAATATTCCTGACATCTTGAAAACTATTGACTCAATAAATGAGATAACTACTTTCCATGGAAAGTTGGGTATACAACTCTAGAGTAAGTTGAAAATATTCAAGGAGATGGAGGATCATGGTATGTGGTCGCGCCCACAAAAGGATATGAAAATCATGGCAAAACCGATCCTGGGAATTGGACATTCCAGCAGGCGATTAATATCTTTTCATGGTCATTCATTTACTTGTCAAACCAAGGAACGTATACTTGAAATGGAGCAGCACAATATATGCACTAAGAACTAGTTTCAGTCCCAACTTAATGGAAATAAATACTTGGAAGGAATTCTACCTACGCTAAAGGAAGGTAATGCAAAGTTCTCTTAACTCAACCATAATTTAACCAAAGCAGAAATCATAACAGCTACAACTGAGAGACAAACTATAAACTGGCCTTATGCTACAGGAACAAACATAGGGATGGATTCTTGATGCTACAGGAACAATATAAGACTGAGTTTTCACAGAAACTTCAAAGATGAAATCTAACTTGAATTAGCAAAGGATAAACAACAACTCTCCTACAGATACTTACTAAGTGGCCCCCCTTAGCAAGCTTCAACTAATTTGCACAGAAGATTGTTCTTAGAACTCCATCAACTTTTATTCATAACTGAAGTACCCTAAATTTGCATGTAAGACCAACTTCAAATACTTATTAGAAAGGTTAGTCTAAACACACAAATCTGCAAATACCTCCATGAAATAAAATATCTATGCTAGAGAAATGCCACAAGTAACAAAAACAACATCAAGAAGACATTTCAAAAGCAAGATAATCACCTATTCCATGTTGGATTGGTGTCACATGTGCTAGTGACCCTTTACCAACCCTTGATCAATAGCTAAATGTTGAAGTGCAATTGAGATGAAGAACAAGATTATTTCTCAAACCAAGAGAGTAACCTTGCATAAAATTGTGGATCCATGAATGAGAATGAAGGCCCTATTTTATAGATTTTCTTGATGATAGATTGGCCAAGATGGTGAATGTGGGAGTAAAGATCCTCTAATGAGAAGATGACACTTGTCAAATGATGATAGGTTAATGGTTGTGCAAGATTTGGGAAGAGTGCCCATGAGAGGGAGAATTTGAATTTGAATTTGCAATAAATTTTGAGAGGGGGACAAGAAAAACAACAATAAATGCAATGTTTAACTTGTCATGTTGAGGGAAAATGAGGGTTTAATAAATCAATAAAATTGATTTATTTGTGCAAGTGGAGATATCTAGAGAATGCAAGTGGGTGAGATTATCATTTAATCAGGGTTAGATTAAATAAATGATGATTATGCTGATTTAATGTTGATTAGGTGAGTTGACTTTTAAGACTTTGATATTTGATTTATTTAAATCAGAAAATGGTGGAATATGATTTGGGTTTGATTTAAATGGATTTTTTATTTATTAAAAGGTTGATGATAATGTTTATTTGATTTTAAATAAATGATCCTATGAGATGAAATTACCTAATGAACAGATGAAAGTGCACCTGATTAATTGATGAATGGTCCTAATGTGACATCTAATTTGACTGAATCCAATCGAATGCATAATGTTAATTTTGCATGTCTACATTTTGCCCCTCTTTGAAGCAATGTACTTGTTGCATTGGTTCAAAGAATAAACTTGCCACAATCAAAATTAAAAAAATTCATGATTTTTCAGATGCCCCAGCAGAAAGAAGTACACTGGTACATTGCCCCCTCGAGAGATCGAGTGAAAAGATTCGATTTGAGGGTTGATCTCGCGATAAAGAGGTTCAAAATGGATGGTTATGGATGACGATGCAAATGAGATGATTTTAAAATGCTTAGAATAATAAATCTATATTATCGTAAACAACTTAAATGATGATATGATATGAGATGAATGAGATGATGATGTGATATGCTATGATTAAGTAATGGATGATTTATGAGAGACTAACAGATCTATATTATGATGATGATATGCATGTGAGAAGATATGCAGAATATTGATGATTTGCAGATGCAGGATGGACATGCATGATGGATGCAGGATGGATGCATGATGGACTATTCATGATGCAATGTTAGTGTGGAAATAAGATGATGACAAGAGGATCCAACAAGTCCATAATTGGTCGAGACTTTATTAGAGATGATGATGATGATAGATGGATGATTTGCTTATCAAGGATTGGGATTTTAAAAGGATCACTTACTTTATGTTTGATAACACGCCTAAGCACAATGCATCAAGTTATAAAGGACCAGGATGGCGTTATACTTAGTGTGATGGACTTTGACTCGACAAATAGATAGGAGTATTCTTGTTCACACCTGACATACAGAAACCTTGCTAGGATGCACTTTAGAAGTCTCAAACATCTCGGACCAAAACATGGAAAGGTATAACCAGTCAATGCAATAGTCAACAAGCTATCTGAAACATCCTCCATACATATCTAACAAAGCAAGTATTCGCCAAGTTATTTTACAAAAACATCCAACAAGCACAGCAGACAAAAGATAATGATCGTTGCCCCATTCCTATCTCTCTAAATCCTTCGTTCGGATATCATCAAGAGGTCCTTGGACTGAGCGCAATAAGATAAGTCAAAAGAAAAAGACCAAGTACACAAACAAGTTGATGTTCTTCAATATCGCTAACCAAAAGGGAATGTGTTTTTAAGGATAAGAACCGAAACTTATTGCCAAAAGATAATGCCCATTGTAGGAAGGATACATCCTAGGACATGTTAGTGGATGGTGGCACGCCATTTTGTTTATCCAAAATGTTCTTTCTGATAAATAATGCCCCTTGTAGGAAGGATTCATCCTAGGAAATGATGTTATTAGATGATTGATATGGGACTATTTGGATGATGGACTATTGACACAAAGACTTGACCAACTTGTTTATGTACTGACTGAGACTTTAGACTTGACACTTTTGAGATTTACTTTTAACCTCCTAGACTTGTTTCTAACTGTTTCACCAAAGGTTGAGGATGACGATCAGTTTATTATGAATGGTGTTTATTGCGGGTGCAAATGAGATGATGCGGATGGATTTTTTCAAATATTTGGATGTTTTTGGAATTTTTGCAATGTTTTGAGGCTAGTTTTTGGTATTTTTTGAGGTTTTACAAATGTTTTGATTTTTCAATTTTCCAATGTTTTGGGGATTTTCTAAGATTTTGACCAAGATACTAACCTAAAGACTTATCCTAGGGGCCTTGGGGGCTTATCAATAGATTAGCCTTGCCTACGTTATACACGCAGAGACCACGTAGTTCGACTGACGACTTGACCGATTTACATATGATGATATACATGATGAGATGTCAGTTTATTATGACAGACTCCTATAGGACTGACCTAAATGTCTCGGGGGATGATCAAAGATCAACCTTGCCTACGTTCAAGCTCAAAGATGATGTAGTTCAACAAGACGACGTTTTTTGGCTTTTTGAATGACTTTTGACCTATTTTTTGGATTTTGATATGTTTTGAATGTTTATGGATTTTCTGATGTTTCGATGTTTTTGGATTTTCTAATTTTCTGCTGTTTTTGGATTTTTTGATTTTTATTTTTTTTGATTTTCTGATTTTCTGATGTTTTTGGATTTTTTGATTTTGAGGACTTTAAGAACATACACGAATCCGATCCGATGGAAACATGCCCCCAGCATGATGCAATAGACTACTTCGATAAAGGCAGGAGAAACTATCCTTGAGAATGGGCCGAGTAGTACTAGGAGGGATCATGATATGAACACAGGACCAAGCTATGGTGCGGATGCGAGTGGATGAGTGATGAATGGATATGAGATGGATGATGGAAGTGAAATGGAGGGATAATGACGAACAAGCTGTAAAGGACCTGTGGATGGAAAGTGCTTATTTACACAGGGTGCCTGTTTTCTAGGTTTTCACCAAGGTACTTGTCCAAAGTGCCACCGAAGTGGTTTTCACTAGAGGACATTTTTTTAATCCTTTTTCTAATTTTTTTGGATTTTTTGCTTTTTTGATTTTTTTTTATTGTCACCAAGATGCCTGTTTGCTAGGTTTTCGCTGAAGTAACCATTTTTTTAGGACTTTTTTTTATTTTTTGGATTTTTTTGGTTCTATACATTGAAAGAATTAGGCATAAAACTTTTTGAGATGGGAGCTATTCATGGGTTCCTGTAGAGGTTCCACTTCGGGTGTTGATAACTGATATGCCCCTAATTTATAGCTTGCTGTGATGATGAAAGGCCCTAACCAATTGGGTTTGAACTTGCCTTTGCTGCTGGGATTTGGGACATTCTTCTGATTTTCTTTCAAGACCAATTCTCTGACTTAGAAAGTCTTGCTTCTCATCCTCTTGTTTTAGCTTTGTTTGAGTCTATTTTGATAGACTTGCAAGTGATTCAAAGCATCAATCCTTCTCTCATCTAGTAACTCCAGCTCGTTTAGTCTTGAAACCCGATATTCTTCATCAATGATGAGATTTTGCAGTGATATTCTGAGGGATGGGAGCTTGATCTCAATAGGTAGTACAACTTCTGATCCGTAGACCAAGGAGAATGGGGTGGTGCCAGTGGGTGTGTGGATGTTGGTTCGATAAGCCTAGAGGGCGGGATTAAGCTACAGATGCCAATCACGACCTGCGTCATTGACTATTTTCTTCAGGATTTTGAGGATGGTTTTGTTCGTGGCTTCTTCTTGGCCATTGCCTTGGGGATAGTATGGGGTGGAGAAGTGATGCTGGATTTTGAATTTCTCCCACAAGTCGCGAACCTCCTAGTTCTTGAATGGTGTCCCATTATCTGAGATAATGGCTTGTGGGACACCGTAATGACAGATGAGATAGTTCAGGATGAATTTTGAGATTTGCTTCCTAGTGATATAGGTCATGGTTATGGCTTCCACCCACTTTGTGAAGTACTCAGTTGCAGTTATAATGAATTTGTGGCCATTGGATGAGGTGGGTGAGATTTTCCCAATGAGGTCAAGTCCCCACTACAAAAAGGGCCATGGTGTGATGATAGGATGAAGCTCTTGAGCTGGAGCATGGATGAGGTCCCCATGCTGCTGACATTGTAAGCACCTTTTAGCATGATCATGTGCTTCTCTTTCCATTATGGGCCAGTAATACCCCAGCCTTAGCAGTTTCTTGGCAATGGTCATTCCACTCGAGTGTGAACCACAGATACCGTTATGAACCTCGGTTAGAGCGGTTAATGCCTCCTCAGCATTCAGACAACATAGTAAGGTACCCTCTATGCTTATACGGTATAAGGTATCACCTAGGATGAAAAATCTAGATGCTTTTTTTATGAAGGTTCATTTTAGGCTCGATGGTAGGTCAGCGGGTAAGACTCCTATTCAAAGATATGTATAGATGTCATGATACCAAGGATCGCCAGGACCAATGATTTCACACACATATTCTAATTCTGGTACCTCGAATGTGGGAACGAGAATCTGCTCAATCAAAAATTCACATTTTGGTATGTTATGAGGGATGTCTAATAGAGACCCAATTGTAGCCATGGCGTCAGCAGCTCTGTTGTTGGTTCTTGGAATCTGCTCAAATGTTATGTCGATGAAGGATTCCTTTGGAGTCTCCACCAATTTTTTGTATGGGGTTAGCTTGTCATCCTTTGTCTGATATTCATTATTGACTTGATTTATGATCAACTGTGAGTCGTCGTAGACCTTGAGAGCTATGATATTCCATTGCACTGCTATTCTGAGACCTATAGTGAAATCCTCGTATTCTACTATGTTGTTTGTGCAAGGGAATGCTAGTTTGTATGACCTTGGTATGTAGTCCCCTTGGGGGGTGATGAAGAAGATACCAGCTCCTGATCCGTGCTGTGTATATGACCCATCGAAGTATAGTTTCCAGTGATCAGCAACGTTGAGGTTAACGATGGATTCGTCTGGAAATTCAGATACAAGAGGATTCTCAGAATACATAGGTGCTTCTGCTAATTGATCTACAATAACCTGACCCTTGATTGCTTTCCTCTCTACATACTCGATGTCATATTATGATAATATCATGACCCATTTTGCCATTCTGCCAGTTAACATTGCCTTGGATAAGAGATACTTGAGAGGATCAATTTTCGCGATGAGCTTTATCTTGTGTGCTAGCATATAATGTCTGAATTTTTGGGATGCAAACACTACTACGAGGCAAGCTTTCTCGATGAATGAGTAATTTAGCTCGTGACCGACCATTGTCCTACTGATATAGTATATGGCTCTTTCTATTCCGTTTTCATCATGCTGAGCAAGAAGAGCTCCTAGGGCTGCTGCTATTGCTGACACATACAAGATCAATGGCTTTCTCAGGATAGGTGGCACTAACATTGGAGGTGTCAGTAGATATTCCTTTATTTTGTTGAATGCCTCTTCGCATTTTGTATCCCATTTGTATGATACCCCCTTGTGGAGAAGGTGTGAATATGGGTTTTGCTTGTCTACCAATTGTGCTATGAACCTTCTAATGGATTGGAGCCTGCCTTGGAGGCCTCTTAGTTGCTTTAAGTTCCTTGGTGCTTCCATCTCAAGGATTGCTTTGACTTTTTCTAGATCCACCTCGATACCCCTCATGGAGACTATGTATCCTAGCAGTTTACCTGATTGTACGCCGAAGATGCATTTCTTGGGATTTAGTCTGACCTAGTATTCCTCTAATCTGTCAAAGATAGCACTTAGGGTTGCTATATGATCTTGTCTTTTTCTTGACTTTTCTAGGATGTCGTCGACATAGTCTTCGACTATTTTGTGAATCATATCATGAAATATCAGTGTCATGGCCCTTTGATAGGTTTCTCCTGCATTCTTTAGGCTGAATGGCATCATGTTCCAGTAGTAGGTTCCCCATGGGCAAGTGAAAGCCATCTTGTGTTGATCTTCTTTTGCTATCATAATCTAGTTGTATCCTGAAAATCCGTCCATTAGTGATAGCATCTCATGCCCTGCTGTCATGTCCACTATCATATCGATATTGGGAAGTGGGAAATCATCCTTGGGACATGCTTTGTTAAAATCTCTAAAATTTGTATAGATTCTGATAGCTCCATCAGGTTTTGAAATAGGTACCAAGTTTGATACCCATTCTGGATAATCAATTGGTTGGATAAATCTAGCATCTAATAGCTTTTTGAGATCCATTTTGACTAACAAAGCGATTTGAGGATGCATTTTGCGAAGCTTTTGTTTGATAGGTTTTGCATCTGGATACACTGCTAGGTGATGGACCACAGTATTTGGATCAAGTCTTGGCATATCAGCATAACTCCATGCAAATTTTATTTGTCTTTCCTTTAGGAATGCTACTAGGAGTTCTTGCTCTTTTGATAATAGTGATTCCGCATAGAATGTGATATGCGGGGTCTCCTTTCTTCCTAAGTTGACTGGGTTGCATTTTTCGGCCAAGACTGCTGATTTCTCTTTATGAATAGCTCTTAGGGAAAGATTGAATCCTTCATCCTCAGGCACCTCAGAGAGGTTTTCACCATTGGATACGTCCTTTCTTTTTACTATTTTCTTGTCAGAGAGTGCCACGGTGTGGTTTTCACTCAAGGACTTGGATATGATTCTTAGTTTCTCACTTTTGTGACTGAAGGATTCAATCGTTTCCCCCTAGTAGGTGTGTGTGTCCAATTCCATTATGAATCCTTCCTTGTGATCTCCGTCTAGAATGTTATCCCTCAACCCCATGAATTCTGAGAGTGCTTCATCATTTTCTAATGTATCGAGAACTGGTGGTCCTCGTTGGTCGTAGTCGATCAATTGGGGGTAGACTAAGCGGATCTCATGATTTTGACTATCTGGTTCAAAGGATATGGTACTAATCATACACAGGGTGGTATCTTCAAATAACCTAGGTAGGTTGGATAAGGTATCTTCATCATCACTACTAATATAGGGCTCAGTGATAAAGTTATGCATGTCTATCCCTATGGGTATTGGTGAGTGCACTTGTACTAGGACTGGCTAAGGAGAAACATTAGCAGCTCTAACTGGAGGACTTCGGCCACATATGGTTATTCTCAGAGGGGTACATCCAAGACCAAGATTTGTTATAGGTCGCATCTCAGGCATGATTGGTATTAAGATCCCATTGTCATTTTGTCCCAGTCTCTGATTTTGGTCATAGCCCATCACAAGCATCATGTGTAGGCCTCTGCTTCTTTCATCCATTGGTAATTCAAGTGTTGGTCTTTCATCTCGATACAACATGTTTGATGGATCTGCTTCAATTAACTCATGGCCAAGATCTCCCCACCTTGTGAATTCAGGATAATTTTGAGGATAGGTTTGTGATGTGGGAGCTTGATTTTCTTGTGAGCGTCCTCGTGATCTTGGAGATTGTGGTAACTCTCCTATCACAAAAGCATTGTTAGGGAGCCTATAACTTCCACAACCATCCTCCTAGATGATGAGTTTGATATCGGATATGGTGGGAATGGCGGGTGTCTCTGTCGCAGAAGTGGACGTGAGAGTGACGGGATCAATGTATGATGTGGATGGGCCCTCATCATTTTTTGGCACTTGGGGGATTTTGTAATATTTGGCTTCAAGGTTCTTGTAGTATGAAAACGGCTCAAGATCTCCATGGACGGTAACCTCTTGTCCATTATGTGTGAATTTCACACATTGGTGGAAGGTTGATGCAATGGCTTTCATTGCATGAATCCATGGGCCCTAGGAGGATATTATATGGCAATTCGAGGTCAAGACCTGACATGTGGTTTCCATGAGTGTTGGCCCTACTTGGATAGGGAGCTTAATTGTGCCCTGAGACACTCTTTCTTGGTCATCATATGCTTTGATTGTGATGCCCTTCCCTTTATCAATGGAATCTTCTAATATCTTTAACTGCTTGATGAGACTAAAAGAACAGATGTTCAAACTTGCACCTCCATCCACCAAGACACTTTTGATTTTGCTTTTGTTCACAATGACCTCCAAGTGAAGTGCACGATTGTGAGATGGTTGGGTGGGAAAATCTTGGTCAGAAAATGTAAGGAGATTAGGTGTTATGATGTTTCCGACCATAGCTTGGAATTGTTCTGCATCAAGGTCTGCAGGGATGGTAGATGAGGCTAATGCTTCCTCAAGGATCTTTTTATGCACTGATGAGATTTTTAACAACTCCATGATGGAGATGTGTGCTGGTGTTCTTTTGAGTTGGTCTACAACATTGTAGCTATATGGAACGACTCTTGATGTAGGGACTCTATTTGGTTGGGATGATCCTACAATGGTGACTTTTCTACCTCTTGTGGTGACTCCATAGTCTTCGGCATGGGCACCTTTGATGGTGATGACCATGCAGTTTTCATTGAGGTTGGCAACAACTGTTTCGTATACATGATTTACATTTCCTTTTCCTTTATCCTTGTTATTCCCTTTGTTTCCATGATTTGGCATCGGATTCATGTAGATTTTAAGATCATGATTCCTAGTAGGTGCTTCCACATTTATGATTCTTTTGTTGATGAGATCTTGGATGATGTTCTTGAGTCTCATACAATTGTTTGTGGTGTGGCCTTTGATTTTTTGGAACTCACATAGTTGATTTTCATTGTACCAAGGAGGTTTGACATCAGGTTCTTGATAATTCTCAAATGTAGGAGCTTGAATGAGTTTTTCATCGATTAGCTTTTTCATGATGTCCTCAAGTGGTTCCCCCAAAGTAGTGTATTTTTGTTTGGGGTATGTTTTGTGTTGAGGTGGTCCTCTTTGGTCATTGATGTTATTGATGGTGGGATTATTGTTGGGTTGATATGTTGTGTGATGAGTGTTTTGGCATTGTGGTTGGATTTGCGGTGCGGGTGTATTTTGGTGTGGACCACTAATGACCACCTTGGCATCTACAACACCATCATTAGTGACATTTTTGTTTCTTGCTCATGTTCAGGGTTTTTCATTGTAGTTTGATGATGGGCGGTTGTTTTGCGGTTTGTGATATGATGTTGATTCGACGGGTTGGGTTGCAAGGGCTCTTTTGATGCTAAGCACCTTGGAGATCAATTGATCATATGTGGTGATACCCTAAACTTTGAGATGGAATGATAGGTGACTTTCAAGGTTGGCTATGATTGTGTAGACTTGTTGTTCTTCTGGCATGGTCCATTTGCTCTTATTGGCCTTGGATCGCCATCATTGAAGGAATGAAGTGAAAGATTCATTCTTTCCTTGTTTCAGAGCGTAGAGTTCTTCGAGACTAACATCCATTGTAATGTTACATGCATAATTCTTAATGAATGCATCTCTAATTTCTTCGAATGTCCTAATGCTTGAAGGTAAGCAAGAGAACCATTCGATAGCATTGCCTACTAAGCTCCTAGGGAATAGCCGCATCAGATAAGTATTGTCATATGCAAACTCCATACAACGAACTTGGAATTCCCTGATGTGATCTTCAGGGTTTCCCATCCCTTGATATTTGTCAAATTTAGGGATCTCAAATCCCTTAGGGAATGGTTTCATGTCTAAGCTCCTATCAAATGGATAGGGACACAAGTTGCTTTGCGTTTTGGTTGTTCACCCTGATTGAAGGTCAAGCACTTGTTGCGAGAGCAACCTGAGTTGTGTCGTCATATCATTCTGGGGATTAGGGGGTGGGATGAATGTGTTTTGAGGTGTTGCAATCATGGTTTGGATGGATGGGTTGGTTGGTACATTGTTCAATGGTATCGGTATGTTGTGGCAGGCGAAGTAGGCTTCTACTTGCTTTTGGATGAACAATGCTTGTTGTTGCTCTTTTTGTTGTTGTGTTCGCTGTTGTTCCAACAACGCTTGTTGTTCTGCTTGCTGCTGTGCTTGTTGTTGTTCTAACAATGCTTGTTGTTCTGCTTGTTGTTCCCACAACGCTTGTTGTTGGGCTGCCAATTCTGCTGCTTCTTGTTGCTCTTGGTATTGCTTTAGTGCTTGCTGATATACTTGTATTTGTGTTGCTTGTGCAACAAGTTGTGCTTGAGCTTGCACTTGTTGTGCTTGATATTGAGATTGCACTTGAGCTTGGGCTTGCGCTTGTGTTGCTTGCGCTTGTGCGGCTTGTTGTTGTAATAAAAGTTGTGCTTGAGTGACTCTTTGTGCTTGTAATGCTTGTGCGGCTTGGGCGGCTTGTTGTTGTTGTTGTTGCAATAAAACTTGGGCTTTTTGTGCTTGTTGTGCTTGTAATGTGGCTTGTGTGGCTTTGGCAGCTTACATAGCTTGAGCGGCTTGTTGCACGGCTTTTTGTTTCTACACTTGTTGGTATCCTCTTTGAAAAGCAACTTGTAATGTTGCATCAAATTGGTTTGATGTGGTGAACATTGGTGGTGGTGGAGGTGGTGGTGGATTTGGAATGGTGGTAGATGATGATGTTGTGTTGATTATTTGGTTGGTGGATGGTGTTGTCATGTTGATGTGGTGATCGGTGGATGGTGTTGCTAATGTGGTAAGTGGCGTCGTTGATGTGATTGACCCTTGAGAGACCATGCTTTGCAATGGTTTGAGGGTGTTTGATGATGTTTCCATTGCTTGTGTGTTTGTCATTTGTTGGTGTGATGTCAACAATAAGTTTTGAGCATTTGGAAAAATGTTTTGATTGATGGTTGGGATAGCGGTTTGATTGATACTTGGTAGGGGAGGAAGCCCTAAACCAAGGAGTGGTGTAGATGACAATGGTGATGGTGGGAGAGGTGGAAATGTAAGGGAGGTGAATCCTTGCGAGAGTGTTGTGGTGTTGAAAATTCCCCCTGGTCCGAATATGTCTCCCTCCTCTTGTGAATTTGTGAGGAGAGGTGTTTGTGGTGCTCTGTAAAAAGATGTTGATGATGGGTCATAATGTAAAGTGAGAGGAACATTTTGGTGTAATGGATTATGGAGGATGTTTTGTTCCACTATGGTGTTTGCATCCAAGTTTTGGTTATTCACAAGGGGATGTGATTGAAGTGCATTGAGAAATGTGTTTCCCTTGTTGACATTTGGTTGAGTTGGAGCAATCGATGTCATGATTTTTGGAATGTTTTGCATGACATTTTGGGATGGAGGTGTAGATGAAATGGGGATGGTGGATGAGATTGGTGGAAAAGATGTCTCTACTATAGTGCTCACATCAAAATCTGAAGGCAACTTGGCCCCTTGTTTTGCTAAATCAAGCATGTATAATGAAGGGTTAAGTCTCATCATGATGTTGATGATTCTATGGTTGTCTGGATTTTGGAGCATTTCAGCTATTTCTTTGTGAGACATTCCAAAGGTAAGATCCTCCCCTTGGGTTTCCTCTTGTGGGTTTTGCAATGATGTTGGAAGGCTAATTGTGAGATTTCCATCCCCAATGGGATTCATTTCAGGAGTGGTTTGGCTAAGATCACTTGAAGCGGGTGTTTCTTTGTTGGCTTCCATACTCTTCTTGTATTGAGATCTAGTTAGAACCATAAAATGGGGATCAATCTTCAAGAATATGGGAGATGAATCTCTTGATTCCTTGGATTAATCTCTATTTTATGTCCCAAAGTGAAAGTTTTAGGATGCTTTTTAGGATCGAATGTGATGATGATATGATGGTGATGTTTAAAGATGGATGTTATGGATGTTTTTGGCTTTTGATAAATCTTGAATGAAATACTAGGCTTTTAGGTTTTTTGGATTTTTGAGATTTTGAGGTTTTGTCCTTGATCTTGATTTGGATTTTGATTTTGAATTTAAACAAAAAGACCCTAAGATGTTTGATAATGATCTAAAGGATAGTTTTGTTCAAAGGATGATGATTTGGATATGTGTGAGGAGAAGGATGCATCTATCCACACCTACCCAAACAAGATGATTGTTTCACTAAGTATATGGAGAAGGATTCATCTACATACACTAAACTAGACAAGATGATTTGGATGACTTTCACTAAGGATATGCAAAAGGATGCATTTACACATTCCTAGCCAAAGGTGTTTTGATAAATGTTTTCAAGGACTTGGTCTCAATGATTTTGGTGTTTGCTTGATTTTGTCATAAAGCCTAGCACTTCAAGGATGATTTCAAGTTTTTTTCAAAAGATGATTTGTGAGATGATGTTTGATGTTTTGAAAGATGGATGAAAGAGGTTTGATTTGTTTTGATCCCTAGATGAACCTAAAAAGACCACTTTGTTTTCCTAGACCTAGGTATTGAAGAGCATGCATATGCTTCCTAAAGACCTTTGTAACCAAGGATTGATTTCATTTGAACTTTCATTTTTGGATTTTCAATGATTTTTGCTTTGGGATTTGGAGTCTTCAACACACATGAAAGTTCATTTTGCTTATCTTTGTTTAATGGCTTTATTTTACCAAAAACACTCTCTTTGATTAAAGTTTCAAACTAAGATGTCCAATGTCTTAATTTCTTTAAACCCCACAAGA
The DNA here is from genome assembly GCA_007258455.2 of Sequoia sempervirens. Classification (NCBI taxonomy): domain Eukaryota; kingdom Viridiplantae; phylum Streptophyta; class Pinopsida; order Cupressales; family Cupressaceae; genus Sequoia; species Sequoia sempervirens. Next base: position 67,263,758 of record VDFB02271358.1, on the reverse strand, counting down.
TATTTTATGTGGAAATTCAATGAACTTAAGGCAAAGGTTTTCCTATTGTTTACTCAAGAAGACAAATTGAGGTATAATCCAATGCTTAGGAACCTCTAAGGATGTGAATCCCAAGGGAAAGCAATAGCATATGGATTGAGTCAATGATATTTGTCTTCAAGAGGGTTTGAAATTTTGAGAATCATGTTGAATGTTTGTTTGCAAAATATTTTCGAATACAACACTGTGTTTTCAAACAAAGAACAATTACAACCCCTATGGATGTGTAAGACAATATTTGTTGAATCCCCACTTGGACAAGTCCAACTATGCCTATCTTTAGTGAATGGTTAGATGCTTGACCCCACTGGCTCCCCTCCATAGCTCATTAACATCAATCGGGGTAGCCAAGTATCAACACCCATGAAACTCCCATGGCATGTTTTCCATTTCTACTAAAGACCGTAAAAGTGTGGGATGGCTTTAGAATGACCGTTCTTGCACCAACAAATAGATAAAGGATTTTGGAAAATTCTAGCACATGGGTTCTAGTAAGGACTTTCCGTTCGTGGAGATTGACCCATACGACAAGAGTCCCCTTTCAGATCCATCTTGTCGGAGCCAACCACGTGATAATGGCATTTAACCAATACCCACATTTATATCCCAGTTGGAAATACTCTTGGCTTTAGAGTGTTACCGGATGAGTCGTTCCCTTGGGTGAGTACTTTTTCCCAAAGGCAGGCCCTCTAAGATAAACAAAAGCGAGCAAAAACACAATCCGTAACTCGATCAATATTTGATGGCACAAAGAAAGAGAATGTACGTGAAAATTCCCCTACTCACACTCGCACAAGATGTTCAATTTTTAAGCCCAAATCGAAGTGTTTCAGAGCAATAAAATATATTTTTAGTGTTTCTCTTGCACCCTAGATCGCACGAAGCACAAGGGGAGAGGATACGCACTCAAAAGACAAAATCACACAATTTAAGCACTTGTTCATTTTATAGCCTTCAAAGCAATTGTGAGTTCGTTTTAAGCACCAAAATGAAATGTGAGTTTTGATTGTTCAATTCTTAACCTCAAATAAAATCTAGTGAGTTTGTCCTAAGATTCATTTTAAGCCCTTTGCAATGAAAAATCAAATTGTTCTTTTTAGACCCAAATGAAAATTAGCGTTCTAAAATGAAAAGATAAACAATTTCATGAAGTAGTGACCAAACACTTAAAGCGTTTAAAAACACTTTGAGTTTTCAAAAAAAATTCTCCTCCTTTCATTTTTGTTTGCTAGCCTCCTCCTTCGCTTTGTACCTTTTCCTTTCGCTTTTCCTTTGTACCTATTAAACAAAAGACACTTATGTGAGGATCAAAATATTGAATTCATTTAGATCATTAACTTCAATAATAATATGATTTTGATTTAAAGGAACAAATGATTTGGATGATCATAAAAGAAGAATTTATAATTGAATCATAATCCAATGAATCAACCATAAAGCATAATTCTTTCAAAGGTATAACCTTATTCTCAAATGTTAACTATTTCAAAATAAGTAGAATGATGTGATACACTCTTGCAAGCCTATGAATTTCATCAGCCACAAAGAATACAACTTTCAAAAGCACTATCATAAGCTTCACATATTGATTGCAACAATTTATAAGTTTGATTTTGAAAGCCAATAAATAACTTAGCCTTAAACAAATAAATCCTTCAAAAGTATCTATCGTGTGGCAATGAAATCATAGAATAAAATAAAATAAAATCAGAGTCTATATTCTAATCGTATTGATTTTAAACCCTTTGCACTTGAGAGATCTAGTTCCCCCCAAATTTTAAATCATCAACTAGTTTGAATTTCTAACATTAAAGTTTCAACAACCTAGCATTCTTGGACAAGACCCAATGCCCTTTTCAAAGCAATAAAGAATATGTTGTAGCATATCGAGATTGCAGCAGGTGTAGGCCGAGATATGAGTTTTCAGATAGTCTTAAGGATATCGCATGTTGATAGATTTAATATTGGAAAGGACATGATAGCTATTTCAATTGTTTCCCTCCACATGAATACACTCCAATACTTCGTGAGATGGATCATTACCATTCATGAATTAAAAAAGAAGAGGTGGTGGTTGGTCTAATATGACATTTCTCAGCCAAATGAAGGTTGACATGAAGTCTTCCACATGATAGAGAATGAGTTAATGTGACCCAAAACATAGTTGGACGATGCTAGGACCTAAAATTAGCAGCAAATTTGAATCTCAGGACAATAAATTTTAGTGACTTCCCCATTTGAATGTCATGAAGTTAGATTCAATAGTAGAGAGACTAGTTTGAGCTCACTGGTGAGAGATCACAGAGTAGATATAAGAAGTGAGTGACAGAATATAGGTAGAAGGACGCAGGTATGTAGGCCACAGGTGTGTGCATGGCAGACAAAAAGTAAATACTAGAATGTGTGTGGCAGGAAGAATATAAATACCAGAATGTGTGTGGAATTTATGGGAAAATTGTGGATATAGAATGTGCATGGAAAAATGTAGGTACAAGGGCCCAGGTATGCAGGCCGTGGGTATGTGCTTGGCAGGCAGAATTTAGGATAAAGAATACAACATAAACTTCAACGTGCATGACAAGCGACAAGAAAGATTTAAGTGAGAGATACAAAAGTGACGATCTATTTGCTTCGTGAAAGAGCCAAAACATGAGAGAGGCCACCAGATTTTAATGTTACCTCACATGTCATTCCATCTTTTCCTGCAACCTCTGTAAGTATGAAAAAAGGAAATAAATGTCTAGCTTAACATGTTAGAAATATTCTTTAAAAAAGGTTATGCTCTAACAAGGCATTTTCATAGCGACTATAGGTAAGATATGATGCACATGATTTCCCATCCATTCATCAACTCAAACTTCCTACATACTTTGCTACACATTTAAAACCTACCAGCAAGCAGCAACCCTGCGTGGGTGAAAGATCACATGGGAGGTAGAATGTCAAAGAGTCATTGCCTTGTCTCATCAAGTTAGTATATCTCAATTGTAAATGCAAACATGTGAATGTATTAATGATCTATGCTTATAACATTTTTGTATACCCTCTATGCAAAAAGCGTAAAATTGTTCAATGAAGGCGCAGCTTGATGAGAAGTCAACAGCCTATAATTTTTATTTTACTGTTGATTAGCTAGCTTCCTTTATCAACAATGAAACCTATAACTTATTTCGAATAGACATAAATATTTTTCAAATGAATATCCTTAGGAAAATAAAAAAGAAGAAACAGAGATTATGTCCCACAACTGTTTTAAGCAAACAACATTTTAGCTATAGGGAATTGTGCAACGTGTAGATAAGCAAAATATTGCCAAAAAAAGATGAATCTCTACATAGGTATGAAAAATTTCTGTTCATAGTTGCCCTCCTAGCGCCACAATGAAGTACCCTAAATCTGCATGTAAGACCAACTTCAAATACTTATTAGAAACGTTAGTCTAAACACACAAATCTGCAAATACCTCCATGAAATAAAATATCTATGCTAGAGAAATGCCACAAGTAACAAAAACAACATCAAGAAGACATTTCAAAAGCAAGATAATCACCTATTCCATGTTGGATTGGTGTCACATCTGCTAGTGACCCTTTCCCAACCCTTGATCAATAGCTAAATGATGAAGTGCAATTGAGATGAAGAAAAATATTATTTCTCAAACCAAGAGAGTAACCTTGCATAAAATTATGGATCCATGAATGAGAATGAAGGCCCTATTTTATAGATTTTCCTGATGATAGATTGGCCAAGATGGTGAATGTGGGACTAAAGATCCTCTAATGAGAAGATGACACTTGTCAAATGATGATAGGTCAATTGTTGTGCAAGATTTGGGAAGAGTGCCCATGAGAAGGAGAATTTGAATTTGAATTTGCAATAAATTTTGAGAGGGGGACAAGAAAAACAACAATAAATGCAATGTTTGACTTGTCATGTTGAGGGAAAATGAGGGTTTAATAAATCAATAAAATTGATTTATTTGTGCAAGTGGAGATATCTAGAGAATGTAAGTGGGTGATATTATCATTTAATCAGGGTTAGATTAAATAAATGATGATTATGCTAATTTAATGCTGATTAGGTGAGTTGACTTTTAAGACTTTGATATTTGATTTATTTAAATCAGAAAATGGTGGAATATGATTTGGGTTTGATTTAAATGGATTTTTTATTTATTAAAAGGTTGATGATAATGTTTATTTGATTTTAAATAAATGATAATAGGAGATGAAATTACCTAATGAACAGATGAAAGTGCACTTGATTAATTGATGAATGGTCCTAATGCGACATGTAATTTGATTGAACCTGATTGAATGCATAATGTTAATTTTGCATGTCTACAATAACATGAAATCATTTACATTAATTGTTCTGCTTTAGAAAACTAACAAAAACTCTGATTCATATTATAACTCTAACTCTTACATAATCTGCTTCTCTATCTATCTCTTTCTCTCTTACTTGTTCACCCACATAGGAGGAACACTTATTTAAATCAAGAAAACAACTAACTAAATAACCCTAACAGAGAAAGACATGGATATAAAATGTATCCCGAAATCAAGGAACATACTTCATAAATGAGTTTATTCGTTGAACCCGTTCCAGAGAGAATCTAGCACTCCACTCTTTCCATAATAACTGACATTAAAAATCCTTCCCAATAGTTTTAGTCAAAGATTCTTCGCTAGAGCTTCCTCGAAGTCATGCAGGAAATGGACTTTACTGCAAGGCCAAGATCAGCTACGCTTGTCTCTATCATACTTTCTCCAACAACCTTCAAAACACAAGGTAACATATGCAAAAGAAAAGGTGCATGGCACATACACAATATCTATTCATTAATCACATATTTAAATCTATTTCATCATTCAAAAACTACATGCATTATACCAGTCATTTGGGAAGTCAAACAAGGTAATAAATATAGATATGTCAACATGATAGGCTGCAAGAACATGAAAGTGTATTGCTACAGGATATCCCCTAATAAAAAGTTTCAGAAGAATTAAACAACCATGAATAACAAAAGTAAAGGTATTAAAAATACACCATGATATCCAAACTATGAGCATATTTTGGGCTCATCATTTTCCCCCTACTTATCCCAATGCTGGTCCTCCAGCATTAAATTTTTTGGTGGTCTCTCTGAAATCGGTGGTTGAAGCATGACCCTGAAATGGAGTTCCAAATCTGTAATAAAAACCTCTGAAAGTCTGCCACCTTTCATACCTACGAGCTTTTGTATCTTCATTAATGTTTGTAGCTTGATAGGGATAAAGAGGCCACAATAGCACAAGAGGCCTAAATGTCAATGGCAACCACAATTCAAACCTCTTTTGAAGGCCCAACTGTATGTATCTGCTTGATCATTTAAGAGCTGCCATAAAATTTAGGGGACTGTGAGGCTCAGACCTTCTTAACCCAACAATTAATCTCTCCCACCTCTTTTCAATTCTGGAGTATGACAGTCTCCAAAATGAGTATGGCTGTTCTTGAAACTCATCATATACCTATTTCCTGAGATCAAATATTTTCATCCTGGTTGTATCATTCTTAAAGCCATAAGCCATAGTAAGCCAGGTTTTCAACATTGTATGGGGTTTTGAACTCTCAGGGCACAATGGAATAGGCTCATTTCTTTTGGCTTCTTCATACGCTTCCCATTGCCTACCATAGTTTGCTTCATTTGCTGCCCAAGACATAAGTGATCTCAAATGGATGTCGCCAATATATAGAAGGGGATTCCACTCTATTTCAAATGGAATTAAAAATACATGTAAATAGAATTCACACAAAGAATTTCTTAGCTAATTAGGAGCTCCCTGGTATGCATCATAGAATTCTTTAGCAGTGTGAAGAATAGGATCTTGATTTCTAGAAATTCTCATTAGTTGGAACCACAAGAATTGTTCTTTGAGGCACAGAGCATAAACTTTGGGTGGTGTTCTACATTCCATAATCTAACCAGTTACCTTCAACATTTCATCCATTTTCTCTTTTAACTCTTGAATTTCCTGTTTCTGCCCTTCAATTTCCTTTTTTCAGTTTCTTCTTTTCTTCCACCCAAAGACTTTGTTGCATTTTAGTCTGGGCTAGGTGGCAGAAACTCAGGGTTTGCAATGTAACCGGTCTCCATGTAGCTTTGATATATTCCATAAATTCAATCAAAAATGTCTTTTTATAGACAACAATGGCTTGACAAGTTGCAGGGGGAAATGAGGCTTCATTGGCCACTTCCAATTGTTCTGTTTGTTCCTCCTCTTGCTGCAAGATGAATTCCTGTTGCTATAGTGGAGAAAACTATGCTTCCTCCAAAATCTGCATAGCCACAGTAGCCAAGTCATTGAGACTTGGTACCCCCCTTTCATTATGCTCAACTTCCCTTGTCTCAATTTGTTCTTCTTCAGGAATAACAAATGAACTATGTTTAGCACTCTCAGACACATTCTAAGAAACATCATATTCAGACTCTACAGATTCTTTTGAAATTATAATAACCTCAGGTTGAGGTGAAGCAAGGGATACTTTACATTGTTTCCTTGTGGAAACTCTTCTTGGCAAAGTTGCAGCTGTCGGATGTGCTCTCGTAGCCTTCCTCTTTCAAAATTTCCCGGAGGGTTTTTCCTTATCAGAGGATGATGTTGAACTGGTGACAGCAATAGGTGTTGCTGTAGGAGACATTGCTACAGGGGAAGATGTTGCAGGAGAAGAACGTTGCCTTTTCTGAGAATGAGGGTCAGATTTTGGGGTTTGTTCTGCCCCAGATGACTCTCCAGCCTGTGTTTTTCCTCTCTCTCTTCTACTGGTAGCCCTAGTTTGCACCCAGGCAGAGGACTCTAGTGCGAGAGCTGCAGGACTAGGTGCTACAGGAGCAGATGACCCTTGCCCTGTTCTCCTACTAGTGGATGCTATTTTCGCTTTCTTTTTCTGAGGCCATGGGGTAAGTGCCCTAGGGGGTTCTATAATTTGCAAGCTCTTTTGGGAAACAAATTCTTGCCAGGAAAGAGGTGATACATCTCTTAAAGAGCATTCAATCAATAGTTTAATAAGGCCATGGTGAGCAATAGAATTATCCTTCCCTTGTTGGGTTCCATGGGCACATTGTTCTAGAAATTTTAACAAAAAGTTCAAAACATTTACAGCTAATCCATGCCTCATATAACTTAGCAATTTGAAATGGTAAGAATGCAGGTAAGAGAAACAACCTTCACATGTTAAATACCTAATTATGAAAGCAACGTATTCTGGATATGGAGGAGGCAACGACACTCGCTTGCATCCTTGCTTGGAGACTTCCAAAGGCCCATCAGTGGGTATTGTAAATTCTACCCTTGTAGAGATAGCATTCGAAGAAAAAATTTCTCCAACGGTTGGAAGCCCGGTTACCTCTGCAATTCTTTCTTCAGTTACAACAACTGTTAGACCCCAGACTGCAGCCTCCCTATCAGAAAGGGTTCTCAAAAAATTTCCTGCAACCTCCTCATTGAAAGCATTTAAACTCAAAAAGTAATTCAGCCAACCATAGAGGCTGAATGCTTGGGTTGTTTGAGGATTTTGCATTAATAACTCATGAGCTACAGGCTCATTTCTTACCAGCTAACCACTCATGTTCACAGTTTTGCCTTAGCTGAACTCAACTCTTTTCTAAAAATCCAAAAATTTCCCTTTCTGTTTTGGTTCTTTTCTGTCCTACCGTCACTTTTTCCTTCTTTTCCAAAAATGAACTTCTTGAACAATCAATTTTAATTGATTTACAATGAAAAAAATGCAATGAAAAAGACATGCAATCATATTTGGAAAGTACCAAAAAAAATAATAAAGAAATATTATCTGAGCAGTTGTGACAGCGGCGAAATGACAGGTTTGAAAAGTGGATTATCCCGCCCCCTACTTAAAGTATGACATGTGTCCTCACATGTAGTAAAGAATAGGCGGAGATTGGGTAATAATGACTGATACTAACATAGTAGTAAATAAATAAAATGAAATAAATCAATGATGCAATAACAAAAGATATTGTGTACCTTTCATTAAATTCTTGTACGTGCTAAGAAAGATGACAGCTTCGACATGAGATGATAGTTGGGAATGAGATCATAATTAAGGATGGTACGGATGAATGAGGTGGATAGGTGACATGGGTGGATGAGATGAATGAATGGAATGGATGGATGGGATGGAAGATAAAGAAGCGAAATGCGGCAACAAGTGGAATTGAAGAAAAAGGGGTTTCCTTAAAAAGGAAACCTTTATTATGAGCATGCATTTCAAAATTATGGCGAAGCTACAGGAGAAAGGCTAAAGCCTTTGGCTGTAGGAGGATTAGTGGTAGGATCCTAAACAAACTGCTGCATGAATTCTTCTTTGGAGACTAGTTTATGGTACAACCAGAGGCAGTGTCCATTAACTAACAACATGAATCTAATAGGATCAATTGTAACAAGTTGAACTGAACCATTAGCAAATACATTCTCAATTTCATACGGGCCCAACCATTTGGTTTGTAATTTTCCTGGACTGTCCTTATATTGCGAGTCAAAAATCAGAGCCCAATCTCCTACTTTGAATTTCTTTTCCTTAATGTATATATCATGCCACCTTATTCTCTGATTTTGTATTTCTCAGTGTGCTACAGGGCATTCTTTCAGAGCTCATCCAAAACATTGAGCTACATGATTCTTTCCTTTTGTGTGTCTATTAAATCCATGTCCATCTCTAATGTTGTTCTTAGAGTCTTATGTTCAAATTTTATTGGCATCACAGCTATTTTACCATACACCATTTCAAAAGGTGTATATCCTGTAGTAGTCTTCCAGGTAGTACAGTAGGCCCATATAGCTTCTGGTAACCTTGTGGCCTAGTCCTTCCTATGCAAATCCATAGTTTTAGTCAAAATGGCCTCGATGTCCCTATTGGTGACCTCAACCTGGCCATTGGCCTAGGGGTGATAAGGAGTTGATTTCCTGTGTCGTATATTGTATTCATTGACTAAAGTTGTGATAAGTGTAGAAGTAAATTGTGCTCCTTGATCTGTCACTATTTCCCTAGGGACACCAAACCTGGTAAATATTTCCTCATAGAGGAATTCAGCCACTTTATTATCCCTAGCATGTTTCATAGGTTTAGCCTCTACCCATTTTATGACATAATCTATGCATACAAGGATGTAGGACTTACCATTGGAAGGTGGATCAATTGGTCCTACAAAATCCAGTCCCCATTTGTCGAAGGGTGTAACTACAACTTGTGGAAATAGAGGCCTCTCATCAGAGTGAGTTGGTCTTCCCATCCTTTGGCATTTGTCGAATCTTCTGGTATATTTGGCTGCATCTCTATGTAAAGTTGGCCAATAGTAACTAGCATTTAAAATTTTCATTGTTGTCCTTTTGGTAGCAAAATGTCCACCACATGGCTCATCATGGCTTGCATGTAGTGTATCATGAGTGTCCTCCTCTTGTACGCATATCCTTATAACTTGATCTAGCCCTGTATAAAACATGCAATCTGCAATCCAAGAAAAGTTAAATCTTTTCTCTACCAATAATCTCTTTTCCTTAGGAGAGAATTGAGGAGGAGTTCTTCCTATTGCCAAATAATTTGCTATATTAGCATACCATGGGTGAATAACCTTGATTGCAAACAGGTGCTCATTAGGAAAAGAGTCTTCAATAAGTGCAGAATCATCTTGCCTTTCAATTCTAGAAAGGAAATCAGCAACCATGTTGGCTTTACCTGGCTTTTCCACAATTGTAATGTCGAATTCCTACATTAGCAATAACCATCTTGCTAGTCTCCTAGATATTGAGGCTTTGTTCATGAGATACCAGATTGCTGCATGATTAGTATGGACAAATATCTGATAACTGGTGATGTAATGCCTAAATTTATTGAGGGCATAGATGATTGCCAACATTTCTTTTTCTGTAACAGTGTAGTTTAATTCAGCCCCTTGCAAATTTTTGCTTATGTAGTAAAGTGCATGTTCTGTCGAACCATCCTTCTACCCTAACACTGCTCCAATTGCATAATCTGATGCATCAGTATGAATATGAAATGGAAGTGACCAATTAGGTCCTTTCAGAACAGGTGCTTGTGTAAGGGTGACTTTCAAGTCAAGAAATACTTTTTCACATTCCCCTGTCCAAGAAAAATCTGCATCTTTCTTTAGCTGACTATATAAGGGGCCTACTATTTGGCTGAAGTCCTTGATGAATCTTCTGTAGTATCCAACATAGCCTAGAAATATCCTTACTTATTTCTACTTAATAGGAGAGGGTAGCTTAGAGATTACCTCAATCTTAGTAGGATCGACCTAAATTCTTGCAACAGAAATATAGTGACTAAGGACTATTCCCTCCTGCATCATCATGAAGCACTTTTGACTATTCAGTGATAGGTTGTGATCTTCACATCTCTGTAGTACTTTCTCCAAGTTGGCTTGAGCTTCCTAAAATGTCGTACCATAAACAGTAAAGTCATCCATGTTTATTTCTATGCAATCATATGAGATGTCTAAGAAGATACTTATGACTGCCCTCTGGAAAGTTGTAGGAGCATTACATAGACCAAAAGGAAAAAATAAATAGGCAAACTTTCCCCAAGGGCATGTAAAAGTAGTCTTTTCTTTATTCTCAGGAGAAATCTTGATTTGATTGTACCCACTAAAGCCATCTAAGAATGAGAAGCACTTTTTCCCAACTAAATATCTAGAACTTGATCAATGAATGGAAGAGGAAAGTAATCTTTCTTTGTTGCCAAGTTGATCTCTCTATAATCTATACATACCCTCCATTTTCCTCCTTTCTTAGGAACAATGACCAATGGGGAAACCCACTGACTATCGGAGATTGGGTAGATAAAGCCAGCTGTTACCATTTTCTGCAATTCTTCTTTAACAATTTCTCTCAAAGCTAGATTAATTCTTCTTTAAGGCTGCCTAATAGGTCTGAAGTCATTGTTAATATATATGTGATGTGTACAGAGTTTTGGGTGTAAACCCTTCATATCCCCATAGTCCCATGCAAAAGATTTATGGTGGGTTTGTAGCATTATGGCTAGGGAAGCTTGTTGAGACGAAGGCAACTTATTATTAATATGCAGACAGTGGCCTGGAGATACTTCTATCTATTTGGTGAGATCATTTATTGAGGTTGATGATAAAGGTGGTGCCTGAATATCACATAATAACAAATCATGATGGCTCTCAGGATCCAGTTGCTGCAGAAAACATTGCTGAGAGCGGTTGTCCAAAACAAATGGGCTATTCAAACCAGAACTAAACTGCAAAATGTGTAGAAGCAGGTTATCTTCACTCTGAAGTTGGGAAAATGGATTAGTTTGTAGCATCATTAACTAAGCTAATGAATTGACTTCTTTAGTTTCCTCTCCTAGATCTATCCAAATTGGTTGAGACAAATCTGGTAGAGGTTGTGCAGGTGGGTATAAAGCCAATTTCTTTCTTGACTGGCCATCAAAAATTGTCATGTATCCTAAACGGCATCCTGTAAGGGCATCAGCTGTAGCTAACCAGGGTCTACCTAGGATAACAAGATATCCTCCTAAGGCTGCCTTAGTGGACAATATGGTGAAATCAACAGGATATTCCCAAGATTCAAGGGTGACAATGACATCTTCTATCACTCCATCAGGTGTAACCATGGAACTATCAGCAAGCTGTAGGATAATCGGTGTAGACTGAATGTTTGGGATATTCAAACACTCCATAGTGTGCTTGGTCATTACATTAATGGCTGCACCAAGGTCAACCAAAATATTTCTTACTACTTGACCATTGATATTTATTTTTACTACAGGACTTCCAAGATCAGTATATTTTTGAATGACAACCTTCCCCAACATAATATCTGCCAACTGTCCTAGAATATGGATAGTTTGGGGATCCTTTTTCTTTCTTCCTTATTTCTTTAAACATGCCTCTTTAATGGCTTTTCCATAGATTGGAACATCTTTAATAGCTTGAAAAAGAGGAATTTGAACTTGTACATTCTTTAACTGCTCCAAAATATCAAAGGTAGGCTCTTCAATGGTCTTGGGTGTAGTAATTTGCAATCTCTCAAGAAAAGGTGGTGTAGCCTGAGGCTGCAGGATAGGTTCCTTAGAGGCAGTAGCTGATACATGTATATCTTCTACATGATTAGTAGGTTGTTTAGTGGTAGAGTCTGAAATCTCTGTAATTATAGGTGGGTGTGGAGCAGGGAGAGTAGTTCCAGACCTGAGATGGATATCATTGATATTCAAGGCATAAGCTAGATACTTGTTGGCTTCTACAGAATACATAGGTTGTTGTTGTTGCTACTACTTATTATTAGGATTTGGCAATGGTTGAGCAGGCATAGGCATTTGTTTTGGAGGGCATGTATTTGCAAGTGCTACAGGAGGGGGCATAAGGGCCAGAGGTTGTGGCTGCTGAGACTGTAGGAATCTAGGGGGTTGGTTCTGCCATTGCTGAGAACCTCTCCATTAAGGGTTCTGCTGCCAGTTACCTAGAGGTGGAGTCCATTGTCCTTGTGGCTACTGCCAAAAATGGTCACACCCACAAAAGGATATGAAAATCACAGAAAAACCTATCCTGGGAATTGGACATTCCAACAGGTGACTAATATCTTTTCATGGTCGTTCATTTACTTGTCAAACCAGGGAACGTATACTTGAAATGGAGCAGCACAATATATGCACTAAGAACTAGTTTCAGTCCCAACTTAAAAGAAATAAATACTTGGAAATAATTCTACCTACGCTACAGGAAGGTAATGCAAAGTTCTCTTAACTCAACCATAATTTAACCAAAGCAGAAATCATAATAGCTACAACTGAGAGACAAACTATAAACTAGCCTTATGTTGCAGGAACAAACACAGGGATGGATTCCCGATGCTGCAGGAACAATATAAGACTAAGTTTGCATAGAAACTTCAAAGATGAAATCTAACTTGAATTAGCAAAGGATAAACAACTACTCTCCTATAGATACTTACTAAGTGGTCCCCCTTAGCAAGCATCAACTAATTTGCATAGAAGATTGTTCTCAGAACTCCATCAACTTTTATTCATAACATGAAATCATTTGCATTGATTGTTCTGCTTCAGAAAACTAACAAAAACTCTGATTCATATTATAACTCTAACTCTTACATAATCTGCTTCTCTATCTATCTCTTTCTCTCTTACTTGTTCACCCGGGCAGGAGGAACACTTATTTAAATCAGGAAAACAACTAACTAACTAACCCTAACAGAGAGAGATGTGGATATAAAATGTATCCCAAAATCAAGGAACATACTTCATAAATGATTTTATCCATTCAACCCGATCCAAAGAGAATCTAGCACTCCACTCTTTCCAGAATAACTGACATTAAAAATCCTTCCCAACAATTTTGGTCAAAGAGTCTTTGCCAGAGCTTCCTCGAAGTTGTGTAGGAAATGGACTTTACTGCAAGGTCAAGATTGGCTACGCTTGACTCGATCATACTTTCTCCAACAACCTGCGAAACACAAGGTAACAGATGCGAAAGAAAAGGCGCATGGCACATACATAATATCCATTCATTAATCACATATTTAAATCTATTTCATCATTCAAAAACTACATGCGTTATACCAGTCATTTGGGAAGTCAAACAGGGTAATAAATATAGATGTGTCAACATGATAGGCTGCAAGAACATGAAAGTGTATTGCTACAGGATATCCCCCAATAAAAGGTTTCAAAGAGTTAAACAACCATGAACAACAAAAGTAAAGGTATTAAAAATACACCATGATATCCAAACTATGAGCATATTTTGGGCTCATCAGTATGCCTCAAATATTGAATTCTAAAGTTGAACAACATTTGTTTACCACCTGGAAGATAGATTTGGGAGGATTTCTTGGAGTGGCTATGATGACTTTGTTTGTCACCAATTACATCTTGCTCAATTTAAACATTGATACAATGGGGGGAATTGAATAAAAAATGGATATATTTGTTAAGGAAGCAAGGATTTTGATTGATGCAAGGTACTCCCAGTATATTACTAAGGTGTGGGATTTATTGAATGTTTTTGATAAAGGAAAAAACAAGTTTTGAATGGACCTAAAACCATTTACAACAAGTTTTCAAAGGACCCAAAACCTTCAGTTTTTAAGGGGACCCAAAACCCACACCAAGAAGAACAAGCTACCTGAAAGATAGGAACAAAAACAACTAGTAACACCACAGGGAAACAACAAGCCAACACCTTGCCAAAAGCTAGCAGGAAGCCCAAACAAGAACTAAGAAACTATAAGAGTATAACATTCATTGGTTTTGACGGGACCAACAACCCACTACAGATCTGGAACAAAGCCCCAACAACAAAAGTTTCAGGGCCCTTTAAACCACACTTTCCACCTCTATAGGAAGGGTAACCACAAGTGCGTAAGGCAACAAAAGTAGCCTTCAAAGACCATTTGTTCTCTCCACCTCTATAGGAGAGAAACCCAAGCTCAACCATATCATGGTGACTGCAGCACCCCTTATCCTTGAGATAGAACTCCATAAACATCAACTCTCTTTTCAAGATCTCCACCTCAATAGAAGATGAAGAAAAGAAAACAACATTTAGGCTAGCCTCAGCTCCCTTCTAGCCACAAAATAGTGCATAATCAGCCCCCTAGTAGTTCTTCTAGGCGTACTCAAAAGAATCCCACTCCACCTCTATAGGAGAGAGGCCACAACCAGCCACATCCATCTCCCTCTCAATAGAAGATAGGACCACCTCCATAGGAAAGGCAAGAGTGACCCAAAGATACAAAATAGGAAACACATAGAGCAGCACCATGGATCCAAGAACCTCTCCCAGTCGATTAGAAGACAATTTGGGGTGTGGGGAGAGAAGAAAAAAAGTAATACAACCATATTTCAAGCATTGATAAGACAAAAATTCAAATTTAGAATGCATAGGTCTCACCACCATCAAAAGCTGAAACTTAATCTTAGAATGCTCAGGAACAAGCAAACCCCAGGAGGAATAGGGATTCCCGCACAACAAAGTAGTAAAGAGAAGACCCAGTAAGAGAGCACAACAAACAACCCTGACACGCTGGCCAAAGCCAGAGAGGGGCCAAAACTTCTCACAAAATACCAATGGAAAGCACCACCAAACCACAAAGAGGGGAAAATAATGAACTAGAACAAGCTGAAAAAGAGAGCCCATAGAAAATAGGCACTGAACACACCATGGGCAGGAATGAGGGATGACCAAGAAGAAGTAGGAAGAAGACCAAGCCGACATGAAAAGTCCCTAAGCCCTCATGCTACACCAAGTAGGAGAAAAGATTGGCCTGATCTTAAACCACAATTCTTCAAAGAAGACACCACAACGAACCCACCATATAGATGACACCCACCAAAGATATAGGTAGGGAAATCTGCACCCAAACCCCACCAAGCACCGCAAGCAGGAAGGAGAGCCAAGAATGCAAAGAAAATATCCAATAGGCACTTGCAAAACACAACCACAAGAAGTCCTAGTCCAGGGAACAACAAAGAGCCCCCCTCATGAATTGAAGAACCCAACCACCACCAACAGATCCCAAACAGACGCTACAAAATTTTCCACAGCAAACGGACCAGCCTAGAGCAGAGTCTAGGCATGATCCCCATCCTCTGAATCACCATCGTCTTCCTCCAAGCTCTCCTCGCTAGCATCAGATTTCAAAATGCTCCTGCCTGCGCACACTCCTGCACTCCTGTTCTCCATTTCTTGGGATTTATTGAATGTTAAATGGCCCATTGAGGATGAATACAACATTTGGTTGGAGAAATACATAGAGTGAATAAGGAGAATAATGGACATGAGAAGAATAATACATAGCCTGAATATAGTATAGATTAGGCTTTTGATATAACATGGTAAAATATTATTCTCTCCTTAAACATTTATTGAATGTTAAATGGCCCACTGAGGATGAATACAACATTTTGTTGGAGAAATACACAGAGTGAATAAGGAAAATAATGGGAAGGAGAAGAATAATACATAGACTAAATATAGTACAGATTAGGCTTTTGATATAACATGGTAAAATACTATTCTCTCCTTAAACTCAAGTGATTAGCATGTGGTGCTAATGCGGATTAACAAATTTTGACCTTTTTCTACTTTCCTTGTCTTGCTTTGTAAGTTTTGTTGTTTTGGTTTTCTCACAGTTGGAATTTTGAGCACATGGAGAATATTTTGAAGCTGTTGTAACAAACTAATGATTATTTTTGAGGCAGGACTTGTTCTTCACAAAGAGTTGAGGTTAATTCTACCTCATGTTTATTTTCTCCACCTAAAGACTCAAGTATAACTGAAAGGGGAATATTGTTGGAAGCGGTCCAATATGATTATGACATGTGTGCTATCTGGTTTGAAACTTGTTTGCTCCTTCATCTCTATAAGAAGGAATTCAGGACTAGTAGCAAAAGGAGCTGAAATTTTTTGAGTTAATACTGCTAAGTTTGTCAAGATAATATGAAGCAAGTTTTAGAGACTTTGTTTTAAGTTTCATTTGGAGTTCATACTTATGCATGTAAGACTGATAATGATATAGAATTTTATAATACAGAGTAACATCAATTTCATGGTTATTATCTCTCCTTGTATTTGTGTTATGAGTTATGATTGAAAGTAATCAAGGATTTCTTTCATTTTTCTCTTTCATTATCTGATGGATGTTTAGTTTCATGTTTGCTTATTGATTCAATGAATTGATGTAAGTGCTTGTATGAGATTGATAACTTATAAATACTATGTACTAGGATATTTGTAAGAAGTGATAATCCTGAACGTCACAAGGGAATGTTGTAATGCAAGACTTCTTGGGGACATAGGTGCTATTGTCTAAATTGTTATCAAGTTATATAGATTGGTGTTGACTCTGTGCTTGGGATAAAGACACTGGTTCATGCAGGGTATTTGTGTTACACTTACAGTGTTGATTTATTAACTACTCAATCTTTTAATCATAAAATCTCAAGGGAATATTGTTGTTGTTAGTTTTTGTCTCTACTTCCTCATATTCAATACATATAACATTCATATAATAAGTTTCCAACTTATTTGATGTTATTGAGTGGTGTCATGAGAGATATTTGTTATTGACAATGTATTTGATTGTAATTGTGAAAGGTCTTTAGGTATACATTGTGGGATCACCCTCCTAGGTTTTACATAGCCCAAAGAGTAGGAATATAAGTTTATCAACCTCTATTCATTCATTTCCCAATCCCTTTAGAATTACTGATAATTGGAGATGGAAAAATAAATAGGTATTTCTAGAGATCAATTTGGTTCATAAAAAATAACCAACAGATTGATGTCTCCGATGGGGACTAGCTAAGTCCAAAGTCTCTAAGTTTAGATCAAGTACAGTTAGAGTCAGTTGTTCATTGTGAATATTCCTTACTATTTAAGGTAGTTCTAATTCTATTGCATTAGTTTCATCATACTAGGTCTTATGCATTAGGTATTATTTCATTCTACCACTTTCTGTTGAGTAATGTTTAAAATATTTTCTGGAGTAACAAGTACAATATCAAAGTGCAATCACTTTTTGTTTCCCTATATTTTGGGTGGTGACTCTAAGTTCATTAGTACCAATGTGAAGGATAGTTCTAAAAAGGAAAATAACAAGAAATATTTTGTAGTACTTGACATTATGAGGAAGACTAGAAGTTATGCGAAGAAGCATCCTGAGCAAAAGGAAGAATCTGAATCTACAAAGGAAAAGCAACTTAAATGGGTTAGGAAACATTCTAAATCAAGTAAGTTTATTGATTCCCATCCTGATGTATCTCCTACTTTTCATGTTGATATAAGTGGTGCTAGTGTCCATGAAGAAGGACATAATGTTCAAGTCTAACGTAGATCAGGGAAGTTTTCCAGTTGAACAAGTCTTTGATAGTGAGTTAAATATTTCAAGAGAGGAAGATAAGTGGGAGTTTTGGGAAAAGAATAAGTTCTCTAAGTCTTCAACCCCTAGAATTGGTTCCATTTTCAATGGAAAAAAAATTAAGCCACAAGGTAAATCCCTTGATGAGCCAGTCAACTTTTCTCTTGAAGAGGACCCTGTTGACCATCCTTATTTCACTCCTACCCTGAGTGAGCATGGGAATATTATGGAAAAAGAGGAGGATATAGATAATGATATGAAAGACATTGAATAAGAGGAGTTAAGATTCCAAGAACAAGAAGAAAAGAGAATGAAAGAATTGAAAGAGAGGGAAGATATGATTAGAGCTAAGCAATTTGAGAGAGATGCTAGAAGAAAAAAAATTGAAAGAATGAGAGAAGAGGCCACGAGGCATAGAAAATTTGAAGAAAACCTTTTTAAATTCACCTCTAAGATGACTAATGATACTCTTGGAGAAGCAGTCTCAATGAGAGCTTCAACCATTGATACTTATACAACGTTTGTCTCAACCACTAGAGCCTTTGGCCCTCTTGTCAGTACTAAGAAAATGTCATTTGTAGATCATGGGAAGAGACCTATTGACCAACCCAAGAAAGCTACACTCAAAACCAATGACAAAACCAATACTCCATCTATTGAAATTCCCACAAATAGGGCTAAAGTTGACCCAACCCCATCTAATATACCTCTTGATCCTGAGATATTAAGGTTGAAGTTGGAAAGTGAAAAGTTGCGATAAGATTTGAAAAAAGATGAAATAATAGCTTCTAAGGTAGAAATGGCTGGGAATATTTGCATTCCTTCAAATGTACACCCATATTCTAGAGGCCTCAAGCTCTGTACATACTGATAGTGAGTTGCAAAAGAAGAAATTTGATGGACATACTCCTGGAAGAAGTGGTGGTGGAGATCAAGGAGGTGATGGTGGAGGAAAAAAAAAATGATAAGTATTATTTTGGAGATGATGAGGGAGGTAAGAAAGGGAGAGGTGATGGTGAAAGTGGAAAGGAAAAATATGGTAGCCACTCTGACAGCTTAAAAGGTGATGAGCACAGAGATGATCCTCGAGATCAACATACTAGGAGGCCACTCCAAGTAGATAGATACCAGCAACTATGTTTCACTAGAATACACAGCTATCCTGACCCATTCCCTAAAGATTTTAGGTTTCCTCTGGTCAAATTCTCTAGAAATAATGCTTTAAGTGGTGAAGACCATCTCAAAGCATTTGCTAATGTTATGGATGATTTTGAGGTGGAGGAAAAAGATGTCATGATGAAGATGTTCATGTAGTCTCTTGTTGAGGATGCTAGAGAATGGTACATGAGTTTACCTACTGAGAGAATTGGCTCTTGGGAGAAGTTCAAAAGGGTTTTTAGAGAACAATACAGTGACAAGACTAATTCAATTTTTCTATTGAATCAATTCTATAATATTGTAAAAGGATCTAATGAATATGTTGCTAAGTTTAATACAAGGTTCCAAGAAGCTAGAAAAAGGTTGCTCCTCATCTACACTTAAGTGATCATGTATGTTTGGTAAACTACTACAATGATTTTGATGCAAAAATGAGCTATTGTTTTCTAGATAAGCGTCCTTAGTATTTAAGAGAAGCTTTCAAGATGGAAGAACACATTGAAACTATCTACAAAGAAACTGGTAAGGTTGGAAAAAGAGATGATCTGAAACTCTTCAAAAGTTCAAAAAAGGAAGAAAAGAGTTCATGCATTAAGGGGGAACAATTGAGGACAAGCTTGATAGTTTTATGAAAACTATCAATGATAAAATTTTAAGGCAAGAGAAGGCACAACCAAAAAAATTACCAAAGGAATGAAAGACCCCCTAGATTTCAAGATCACCCTTACAATACCAATTGGTATAATGGGAAGCCTGTCTCAAATAATTAGAGAAATACCAAAAACAAAGTTCCTCTAGACCCTTTGCAAAAGAATTCAAGAAATTTTGTTAAGGATACTCCTTGGTGTATGACTTTCCAAATGTCACATTCCTCGCAACAATGTGTAGTAGCACAGTTGGTGGAAGTAGAAGATGACATACCTGAGGAGTATGATTAGCAAGATCAAGAGGAGGATGATGTACTTATGATTATGGGTGATTCTAATATTGCTTGCAATGAATTCTCTTCTGATGAAGATTCTTATGAAGTAGATGTTGACAATCAAAGGAAAATTTCTAATGCATATCATCAACAATTTCTTTTAGATGATGATGACACTAGTGATGTTGAGTCTTACAATTTGGAGGTGATTGAAGATGGTGTTTCATTAAGAAGACCTTCTATAGAGGAGATTGCAAAATATACTATGGTATTAGCCGCTCAAGCTAGGAGTTCTTATCACTTAAGGAATAAAATTGTTGGAGGTGAACAAGTTAATCCTATTGGTCTGTTCATCAAGGAACAAAATGCTAAGCGAAAAGAACATGAACTTGATGAAAAGATAGAAGCTGTCAAAGATGAAGAAGGAAAGCGAGATAAAATTTGGGCCAAGAGAATAGGAAAGTCAAAAGCTACTCCTGGACACAAAATTTCTGCTGAAAAATCAAAGACACATAAGCAAGTCCCTGAAGCAATGAGGAAGGATACTAAACACAAGGCTAAAGCAATTGGAAATCAATAGAAAGATAATAGCAATGAACAAGGTATGCCTTCAATTGAATTTCCCAAGTATACTACCTTTGATATGTTTCAGTTACTTAGCCAACTTAAAGTGTCTATACCTTTTCTTGAAATGATGAGGATAGAGGAACATAAACAAAAGGAAGTGGCCCTTATCAATGGTGCCACTATAGCTAGTAACGATTCAGTGGAACCCACTCCATTCAAACTGAGTGAAAATGACAAGAAAGGTAAAGAGGTTGACAGGGTAATTATTGAGATTTCCCATATTTTCCTTTGAAATTTTATGAGCACTTGCCTAGATAAGATAGATCCATTCTTTCTTACCTTGATGGTTGGGGGGAATTTCATAAAGAATTGCATTATTGACTCTGGTGCATCAAACAATATCATGCCAGTTAAAATCATGGATGCATTAGGGTTAAGGGTTGATAGAACTCATGGAAAGTGTTATGCCATGGATGTTAGGGAAGTCCCTGTGGTAGGTGTGATAAATGAGCTTCCATATAGATTAGTAGCTTTCCCTGATAAAGAGTTTAAAATCAGTGTGGTAGTGGTTGATATCCCACCTAATTATGGAATTCTATTATCACAAAAATGGAGTGCATCTATGGGAGGCAATATGCAGTGTGACATGTCTTATGCCACATTTCCCATCAATGGTAAGAATGTCCAAGTAATGAGAGAATCTAGGGTTCCACATATGTTGGAAAATGTCCCTAAAGGTGACATAATTTTTTTCATAGATACCGACATTGGTGGGTTCAACATAGAAGAAGCACCAAGAGATATTGAGAGATGTCCTGCACCTATAGAAAATAAAGTTTCAAGAATTTTAGATAAAGAAGTACTATGGAAAATATACTTTGATGGTGCAAGCTCTAAAGAAGGATCTGGTGTAAAGATTTTATTAGTATCACCTACTAGAAATACTTATAAGTTCTCTTTTATACTATCTTTTGTCTGTACAAATAATGTAGCAGAATATGAAGCCTTGTTATTGGGATTGAGACTTGCTGAAAAAAATGGAATCAAAAACATAATGGTAATTGGTGACTTTGAGCTTGTAATATCCCAAGTAAGAGCTAAGTATGCTTGGAAAAATAACAGATTGAGGCAATACAGGAATGTTGTCTCAGATTCCATTGAACAGTTTGATGCTTTTGGAATTGATTGGATTGAGAGGGGACATAATAGAGTGGTTGATCTACTTGCTAATATTGAATTAAGACCCGATGATATAACTTTCATAGGAATTTCAAAGGTTGAGATACAAACAAGGCCCTCTATCTCTGACAATGTATACAATTGGCAGATTTTTAGTGATGATGAGGATATCCTTAGATTCCTAAATTGTGCTGATAAATATGAAGGTCAGGAGATTGATTTTAATGGATTTTTAGAGAGTACTAATGGAAAATACACAGTGTTTGGAAAAGAGGTCATCCAATTAAAAATAAATAAAATCCCCAAAGGCCTTGTAGCTCTTGAAAGGGTCCTTGATAGTCAAGATACCAGTAAGGCCAAAATAACTATTGCTCACCTAGAGGACCTAGAAGAAGTGAACTTGGGAATTGAAAATGCCCCAAAAAAGGTCTATATAGGAAAGAGGATGAAGGAAAAGGTGAAGGAAATGCTAGCTTCCTTTCTTAGAAAATATAGACATGTCTTTGCTTGGTCATACGATGACTTGAGAGCTTACAGGGAGAATTTGTTTCAGCATGAAATTCCTTTAAAGGAGGATGCAAAACCTTTTAGGAAAAAGCAAAGACCAATTAATCCTACTTTAGCTTCCAAGATGAAAGAGGAGTTGGTAAAGTTGAGGGAATCTAGTATTATAAAACCCATTAGACATTCTTCATGGGTATCTAATCTGGTACCAGTGAGGAAAAAGAATGGTGACATAAGATTGTGTGTTGATTTCAAGAAATTGAATGTATCCTTATTAAAGGAAAATTATCCATTACTGAACATGGAAGCCATGTTACAAAAGGTAACTGGGTGTGAGATATTGTCAATGATGGATGGTTTATCAGGATATAATCAAGTAAAATTAAAGGAGTCTGAGTAGTACAAGACTGCATTTACTACTCCTTGGTATACTTATGTATATGTAAGTATGCCTTTTGGTTTAACAAATTCGAGTAAGGATAGACCCTATTTATGGTTGTATATCAAGATGACTTGACCACTTATTCTAAGAAAGAAGAGGATCATTGCATGCTTATAGAGAATTTTTTTATCAGGTTACTAGAATATGGAATATCTTTGAATCAGAGAAAATGCACCTTTGGGGTCAATAAGGGAAACTGCTAGGGAATATTGTGTCCAAGGAAGGAGTAAGGATAGACCCTAAAAGAGTGGTAGCTATTGACAAGATCCCCTAGCCAAAAAATGTAAAGGGCATCCAGTCTTTTTTTGGGAAAATAAATTTTTTGAGAAGATTTGTAATCAACTTTGTAGAAATTACAAGACCTATTTCCAAAATGTTGAAGAAGGGTGAAAAGGTACTTTGGAGTGAAGAGCCTAGTCAGGCTTTCAAGAAGATAAAACAAGCTATTAAAGAGGCTCCAGTTTTGAAGTCTCCTAACTTCTCTAAACCAATGCACATTTTCTCTTTTTCTTCATTTCATACTATTGATGTTCTTTTACTATAGAAAAATGAGCAAGGTTTTGAACAGCCAATTACATTTAACAACCAATTACATTTTTTAGCAAATCTTTACAAGTTGTAGAATTGAAGTATGACACTACTGAGAAAAAAACATATATGCTTTGGTGAAGGCTGTAAATAATTTCAGAACTTACCTACAAGGGGCTACAGTTATAGCTTTTGTACCAAGTGCAATTGTGAAGGACATATTTACTCAGAAGGAGACAACATGCAGAAGGTGTAGATGGATCAACAAGATCCAAGAATTTAACATTGAGGTTCATGTTACCAAGTTAGTAAGAGGATAGGGCCTAGCCAAGTTGATGGAAGAGGCAAATTTGGAAGCTAATCAAGTTAATCATACTGAAATAATTATTTTTTCTCCTCTCTATGATATGAAAACATGCAGATGGTATAGAATAATCATCCAGTATCTACAAACTTTGAAGTGTCCTACTGAAATGGTTGACAAAAAAAAAGAACATTAAAATTGCAAGCTATCAAGTATGTGATTATTGACAATGAGCTATGGTGGAGAAGCTATTGATATGTTTTTTATGCACTTTTCAAAATAGGAAGTGCGTAGGCGCACTACCTCTCTTGAAAGACAATCTTCCACAATTAGATTGCAGAACATTATCCCAAGGTCTCTAATGTCAGGTCTTGATAGTGCTTGGAATATCTCAATTGTTTGATGTGATTTGCTGGAATCACAAGGCGGTCTTATAGATGAGTTACAAAGCATGGGAAGTTGGGTTTGCAAATGTAGTTTCAAAGTGCTGGAAGTGAATGAACAGTGGTTGTCCACTCAAAATAGCAAGATGAAACTCATCAAGTTCATCTGATTTAGCTTCATGGTGATGCTTTGGATCCTACTCTAACCAAGGATTAAAAGAAATAGCAAAAGGAGAAGGGTTAAGAAAGCTATTATAATCCTAAGCTACAAATGAACAGTAACAATGGTGGCTACTAAAGTAGACAGACTTCTTAAACTGAGTTTTGCTTGACCAAGAGAAACCTATAGCTACACAAAACTAGTGCAATCTTCTAAGGACTGCAGATTTTCACATCACATACACACATCATGTACATGCAATCGAACTAAGTTGCAGCAATAAAGGAAAGAGGCTCAGACTAGCTTTGCAAAGTGATTCATCATTAATGAACCACAAAAAGCATGAGCTGGAAGTTCATCAAATACTAAAACAGCAAACACCATCATCACTCCCATTCAAGAAACTAACACTAAAACTAACATGGAAGGTGAACCATGCATACATAAAGAGAAAAATCAAAAGGAACACCCATAAATCATGCAATGTTGCTTTTTATTGCTGCAGAATGTCTTTACATCAATTCTCCAACCCTTACAAATGAGGGGCAAGCCCCTATTTATAGTTTTCCAAAGCCCAAATGAATGGCTAGGATTCAATTACATCAAATGGCCTAGATTCAATTACATTAGGGTTTCACCTGCCCCATAATATTCAACAATTAAAAATACATTCCTTGTATTTTCCCTATTTTTTCATGTAGTGCCAGTTACTGTAGCAATTTTGTCATTTAGCTGATTTCCCTTTTCACTGTAGCTAAAACTGCCTAAAAGTTGTCTTTTGCTTGATGTGCTTGTAGTGTTCTTCCTTTGATCAAACAAATCCGTCGATGATTGGAATCAATGGATTGGTGGCCCCTGATTCGGGTAGAAAGCTCCTTAGAAATCATCATCATCTAGAAAAAGGTAGTACAACTCCCTCAATGGGCCTCTTCGATAGACCTACGGAAGGCTTCTTGACTCCTGCAAACATGAAGTGTCGTAAGTGCATTTATACATGAGTTAAGGAAAATGTCAGTCAAACCTACAAATTCCCTGTTAGATCTATCCATGCATCATCAAAATATCTTGATATTCATATTTGGAGCTCATTTGGACCATAAAAATTTAATGCGTGCTTCAAGGGTGTGAGCGCCAGAGGGTAGAAAGATGGTGGAAGAAAGCTAGAAGGTAGACAGAAGACAGAAGCCAAAACAACCAAGAAGAAGGCAGGCTACCAGATGTTCAAAACAACCAGGAAGGAGGCGGGCTCCTGGATGTTCAAAACAGCCGGGAAGGAGGCAGGCTCCCGGATATTAAAAACAACAAGGAAGAAGGGAGGCTCCTGAATGTTCAAAATAGCCAGGAAGGAGGTAGGCTCCCGGATTTTCAAAATAGCTAGGAAGAAGGGAGGCTCCCGGATGTTCAAAACAGTCAGGAAGGAGACAAGCTCTCAGATGTTCAAAACAGCCATGGAGGGACGGACTCCCGGAAACAACCACGGAGGGCATGGGTTACAGAGGGTGAGAAGGAGATGGCCGTCAGATGTTCCAAATGGCCAAAGAGGGATGGACTCCCAGAAATGGCCACGGAGGGCCCGGGTTCCGGAGGGCCCGGGCTCCGTAGGCTAGAAGGGAGGTGGCTGCCGGAAGTTCCAAAATGGCCACAGAGAGGCGGAGCCCTGGAAACGGCCAAGGAGGGGCCGGCCTCAGGAGGCAGGAAGGGAGGTAGGCACCGGAAGTTCCAAAATAGCCACAGAGAGGCGGAGCCCCAGAAATGACCACAGAGGGGCCAGGCTCCAGAGTCCAGAAGGGAGGTGGCTGCTAGAAGTTCCAAAACGGCCACGGAGAGGCAGAGCCCTGGAAATGGCCACGGAGGTGGCCGCTGGAAGTTCCAAAATGGCCATGGAGAGGCGGAGCCCCAGAAATGGCCACGGAGGGGCCAAGCTCTGAAGGCTGAAAGGGAGGTGGCCATTAGAAGTTCCAAAATGGAGATGGAGAGGCGGAGCCCCGAAAACGGCCACGGAGGGGCCAGGCTCTGGAGGCCGCAAGGGAGGTGGCTATTGAAAGTTTCAAACTGGCCACGGAGAAGCGGAGCCCTGGAAATGGCCACGGAGGGGCCGTGCTTCAGAGGCTAGAAGGGAGGTGGTCATCGGAAGTTCCAAAATGGCCACAAAGAGGCAGAGCCCTGGAAATAGCCATGGAGGGGCCGGGCTCTGGAGGCCAGAAGGGAGGTGGCCGCCGGAAGTTCCAAAACAACAAAAGGGGGACGAAGCTCCGAAACCACCAAAACTTAACCAAACTTTGAAGAAACCTTGGCACTTCATTTAAGCACATCAAACACATTCCAGATGCAAAAAAGGGTGACCCCAAAGTCAAAAATGAGGAAACGGGAGCGACGGGGGTCCAAGGATGTTTCTAAACAGCCAAGGAGGAAGGGAATTCCAGAGGGAAAGTTCCAAAACCATCGAAACTTAATAGAACATCGACAAAACCTTAGTAGTTCATTTATGCATTTCAAACACATCCCGGATCCAAAAAAGGTCGCCCCCAAAGTCAAAATTGAGGAAATGGGAGTGACGCGGGTCCATGGATGTTTCTAAATAGCCAAGGAGGAAGGGAATTCCGGAGGCAAAGTTTTGAAACCATCGAAACTTAATGGAACATTAATGAAACCTTGGCAGTTCATTTACGCACTTCAAACACATCCCAGATCCAAAAAAGGTTACCCCCAAAGTCAAAAATGAGGAAACGGGAGTGACGGGGGTCTACGGATGTTTCCAAATAGCCAAGGAGGAAGGGAATTCTGGAGGAAAAGTTCCAAAACCATCGAAACTTAACGAAACATCAATGAAACCTTGGCAGTTCATTTACGCACTAGGAACACATCCCAGATCCAAAAAAGGGTGACCCCAAAGTCAAAAATGAGTAAACAGGACCGATGGGGGTCCGTGGATGTTTCGAAACAGCTAAGGAGGAAGGGAATTCCAGAGGCAAAGTTCTGAAACCATTGAAACTTAATGGAACATTGACGAAACTTTTGTCAGTTCATTTACGCACTTCAAACACATCCCAAATCCAAAAAAGGTTGCCCCCAAAGTTAAAAATGAGGAAACGGGAGCGATGGGGGTCCACGGATGTTTCCAAATAGCCAAGGAGGAAGGGAATTCTGGAGGCAAAGTTCCAAAACCATCAAAACTTAACGAAACATTGACAAAACCTTGGCAGTTCATTGAAACACCCCAAACACATCCCAAATCCACTAAATAGCCAAAGCAAGACAAAAGGTAGAAAGGGGATGGGAGACTTTATTTCTCTAAAGATTTGAATACCCCAAGTAGGTGAATTTGGGTAGGGGATTTGATCGTTTGAAGGCACAAGATCAATTTGGGCTTGGAAATGGTGAACACAAAACAAGAAAGTTGCAAAGCAGCCTATCGGGAGCAAAAAAGGGGGGGTCCCTGCCTACGGCGGGGCGTGTGTGCAAAACATGCACAACAAATGGCGAATCGCTGGGCAAAATGCTTGAGAGCATTTTGATGACAAACTGGAATCACGAACAAAAAATCTCTAGTTTCAACCTTCACACTAGGGCAAACAAACCAGACGCCCAACCAAAGGATCAAAACCATTAGCCAACCCAACCTTCAGTATGCTGAAAATCCAAGTGTGTGCAATTTTGTTAATTCCCATTCTTCAGTTGCTACAGGAACCCAAGCTCCATTTGGTTAAGCTACGTAGTTTATTCTAACTCCAAAGCATCCGGGACATTGCTTCGCTACCAGTTAGGCATCCATAGCCCTGATGAGGTTATCGTTGTGATTCTCCCGAACATTGATCTACTACCGTCCAGGCGTCCATAGCCCCAGTAGAGTTGCTCGGATACCCCTGAAATGTTGAATTTTCCTTTCTTTTAATTTTCAATGTTTTCGTTATTTCTTTCTTTTCTCTTTTTAGCTCTTTTATTTCAACCCACAAGCATTGAAGTTCGCGCTCAGGGATGAGAATCACAGTGGCACTGGAGCAGAATTTTAGATTTTTCACTTAACTAGACTTCACAAAAGGCCCTATAGTGATTGTCAAATTCTAAAAATGTGTAAGAGCTATAAGATTTCAGAATATGTCAAAGTCAGACTAAACAAACAACTTATCCTCTTCAAATTAAACACCCATATCGCTTGACACTAATAGAAGACCTTCACCATCCACTCTGAAGACTTGATTAGAGTTTGACAAAGAAATATGTAGAACAACCCTAGACAATAAGTATGGTTGTTGTGCGAATAGATGTGCCTAGCTAAAAGCAGACGGACCCCGAGCAAAGCAACAACAAAGCAAAAGCAAACAAAAAGAAAATGAAGCAAGCAACCTGCACAAACCAACTAACCTAAGGAAAGAAAAAAAGCAGAGTATTTATAGGAAACCTATACTACTCAAAAATGACTATGTACAAAGATATTGTTGCATTGGCAGCTTCGGGTGGGCGCGGTGGAGGGTGCAGCACTTTGGACATTCAGCATGCATAAGGCTAGGAGGACGGGGCAGCAAACAGCTCATCCAAGTTGTGAGCAAGATCCACAGTCCCAATTGGTTGTTCTTGAAGGAGGAACACCTCGCCTTGTCGATCATCTTTAATCCTAGTGCCCTTTTGATGGTCATCTTCAAAAGGTAGCATGCTGTCCCATTTCCCTTCCCAAGTGTTTACCTAATTTTTGTGATGTTCAATGTCATGGGATGATGACATGCATGAATTTGTCTCATTGCAGCGCTGGTTGTGAAGGAAAATCTGCAAGGATTGAGGCAAAAGGACCCTCAGTTGCAACCCGTGGTTGACCAAGCTCATCGTATTTATTGGCAGCCATCGAAACACCTCCACCTTTATCTTCTTCCTTTTGTTGTTCATGTATCTCCTCATGGCTCCCACTTGTTTCCTCTTGGTCACTATCACTATAAATGGAGAAAGAGCTCCTCTCCCAATCTGGAAACTCTAGTGCATCATTGTTCAAGGGCTCAAGGAGTATGTATTTATCACTACCGTCTTCTGGGATGTGCTCTTCCTCAACATGAGCATACCTCTATAGTGTAGCTCCTAATGGAAAGAAGTCATCAATTGATGGAATCTCATCAAGGGGACCAAAGTCTATTGCACAATTTCCCTCCAAAGACTCGTCAAAAAGCCCACTGTCCATGGCACATAACTACTCTTCAAGAGGAAGAATTTCTTGATGACTTGTGCACAACATTCCCACTTGATCTACTTCATTGCTCAGAAGTCTGAAACTGTATTGTTGTCCTTCTTCTATTGCTGCCCCAACATCCTCTTGAGGACTACCTTCAACTGAGTCATTAGTTGATTTGGGATTTTGGTCTTCTTCTTCAATCCTTGAAATGGCTGCGGGAGGTTATGTGCTTGGTTGTGCCCCTTGTCCTTTGACTTGCTTAATGGCGTCTTGGAATAGCTTACATGTGAGCTCTGAGTGCGATGAATCATGGAGTTGACACTAATTTGGGAGCAGCAATATCTCCAAATCCACTTGGTATTTCAACTCAGTCCAATCCCTCGCTAGTCTCAGGACGAGCTGGTCATATCTGTCCACCAGTGGGTCCTCATCATCATTTGGGAAGGAAGGTGAATAGTAGACAGCTGTGGCAAGTGGTTGTTCTTGCTCATCCAAATCTGCATTTTCAGATGCTTGATCATTTTCATTCATGAAGGAGAGGTCCTCTAATATAATCTCGCTTATTTCTTTTCCATCATTCTCTATTGTCCCAAGGCTGTCAACCTTTTCCTCTTTCTGATTTTCAACATCTTCATTTGCTGCCCCAGCATACACTACTGCAAACCCTTTTGATTCATCTTCAACTGCCAATCCGTCTTCTAGAGCAAGGGACTGCTTTTCTTCAATGGAGGAACAAATTTCTGATCTGTTTCTAGCTGATTGTTCATCAAGGTAGCTTGTTGTCCTAAGGAAATTATCCTCTTCCTTTTGGATATGATCCTCTATGTCTGCTATCCTAGCACTAGCCTGTGTCAGATTTCTTGATTCATCTGTGGTGTGTTGTCCTCGAGCTTCCAACAACTTTCCCACCTCATGGCATGAGTCCCCTTTACTAGGAGATGGTTGCTCCAACTTGTTCACATGATCCTTGACTTGGGCAATGACATTTGTGCATGACGAGCAACTAAATTCAGAGTGGGGTGCATTGTGAAATCTACACCAACTTGACATCAATATTTCCTCCAATCTTGGTCCATCCTTGCTACTCAAATGTTCCTGGATCAGCTCCTTGAATGCCTTGGCTGCCATGGTTGTCAATTCTTCCTCCGAGTCTGCAAGGGCTAAACGCTGATATATTTCCCAAAAGGGAATTTCTCCCTGCAAGACCTTCTCAATTTTTTCCAATAATGTTAGACACCCCAATTCACTATGCCTGCAAGTACAATGGATCTGACATCTATCCGCCAACGCAAATTGCTGCAATGGCTTCTTCAGTCTCTTGTTCAAATTTGTATGCAGCTGAGTGATGTCAATTTGTGCATGCTACTCCATTTTGACTCAGCTTTTTTTTCCTTCAATTTTTTTTGAATTTTAGCATTGAAAGAGATCTCCCTATCTCAGATTTCTTCTTTGCAAGTTCTCCTTTCAATTTCCAACTTTCAGCTTTGTAGCCTCAACATGTCATGCCCTCCTATCGCTAGTTCTGTTGAAGGCGTTAGGAGGAGGAGGGCATGGAATGAATCACTTCCAACCTTCAGCTTTGTATTCCCAACATGTTAAGCCCTCCTTCTAGCGCCAATTTTGTTGATGTGTTTTTTATGCACTTTTCAACACAGGCAGTGCATAGGTGCACTACCTCTCTTGAAAGATAATCTTCCACAATCAGATTGCAAAACACTATCCCAAGGTCTCTAATGTTAGGTCTTGACAGTGCTTGTAATATCTCAATTGTTTGATGTGATTTGCTGGAATCACAAGGCGGTCTTACGGATGAGTTACAAAGCATGGGAAGTTGGGTTCGCAAATGCAATTTCAAAGTGCTAGAAGTGAATGAGTAGTGGCTGTCCACTCAAAACAGCAAGCTGAAACTCATCAAGTTCATCTGATTTAGCTTCATGGTGATGCTTTGGGTCCTACTCTAACCAAGGATTAAAAGAAACAGCAAAAGGAGAAGTGTTAAGAAAGTTATTCTAATCCTAAGTTACGAATGAACAGTAACAATGGTGGCTCCTAAAGTAGACAGACTTCCTAAACTGAGTTTTTCTTGACCAAGAGAAACCTACAGCTACACAAAACCAGTGCAATCTTCTAAGGACTGCAGATTTTCACATCACATACACACATCATGTACATGCAATCGAACTAAGTTGGAGCAATAAAGGAAAGAGGCTCAGACTAGCTTTGCAAAGTGATTCATCATCAATGAACCACAAAAAGCATGAGTTGGAAGCTCATCAAATACTAAAACAACAAACACCATCATCACTCCCATTCAAGAAACTAACACTAAAACTAACATGGAAGGTGAACCATGCATACATAAAGAGAAAACTCAAAAGGAACATCCATAAATCATGCAATGTTGCTTTCTATTGCTGCAGAATGTCTTTACATCAATTCTCCAAACCTTACAAATGAGGGGCAAGCCCCTATTTATAGTTTTCCAAAGCCCAAATGAATGGCTAGGTTTCAATTACATCGAATGACCTAGATTCAATTATATTAGGGTTTCACCTACCCCACAATATTCAACAATTAAAAATACATTCCTTGTCTTTTCCCTGTTTTGTCATGTAGTGCCAGTTACTGTAGCAATTTTGTCATTTAGCTGATTTCCCTTTTCACTGTAGCTAAAACTGCCTGAAAGTTGTCTTTTGCTTGATGTGCTTGCAGTGTTCTTCCTTTGATCTAACGAATCCGTCGACGATTGGCATCAATGGATTGGTAGCCCCTTATTTGGGTAGAAAGCTCCTTAGAAATCATCATCATCTGGAAAAAGGTAGGACAACTCCCTCAATGGGCCTCTTCGATAGACCTATGGAAGGCTTCTTGACTCCTGCAAACACGAAGTGTCGTAAGTGTATTTATACATGAGTTAAGGAAAATGTCAGTCAAACCTACAAATTCCTTGTTAGATCTATCCATGCATCATCAAAATATCTTCATATTCATATTTGGAGCTCATTTGGACCATAAACATTAATGTGTGCTTCAAGGGTGCGAGCGCTAGAGGGCGAAAGAAAGCCAGAAGGCAGATAGCGGACGGAAGCTAAAACAGCCGAGAAGAAGGTGGGCTCCCAGATGTTCAAAACAACAGGGAAGGAGGCGGGCTCCCGGATGTTCAAAAAAGTCGGGAAGGAGGTAGGCTCCCAGATGTTAAAAATAGCCAGAAAGAAGGGAGGCTCCCAGATGTTCAAAACAGCTGGGAAGGAGGCAGGCTCTCAGATGTTCAAAACAGCCAGGAAGAAGGGAGGCTCCCAGATGTTCAAAATAGCCGGGAAGGAGACAGGCTCTCCGATGTTCAAAACAGCCAAGGAGGGACGGATTCCCGGAAACGGCCACGGAGGGCCCGGGTTCCTGAGGGCGAGAAGGAGATGGCCGCCGGATGTTCCAAATGGCCAAAGAGGGATGAACTCCCAGAAACGGCCACAGAGGGCCCGAGTTCCAGAGGGCGGGAAGGAGATGGCCACTGGATGTTCCAAATGACCAAAGAGGGATAGACTTCCGGAAAGGCCATGGAGGGGCCGAGCTTCGAAGGACGGAAGAGAGGTGGCCACCAAAAGTTCCAAAATGGCCATGGAGAGGTGGAGCCCCAGAAACAGCCATGGAGGGGCCGGGCTCCAGAGGCCGGAAGGGAGGTGGCCGCTGGAAGTTCCAGAATGGCCACAGAGAGGTGGAGCCCCAGAAATGGCCACGAAGGGGCCGGGCTCTGGAGGCCGGAAGGGAGGTGGCCAGCGGAGCGGAGGGGTTGGCCCAGTTGACCAAAATGGAGCCTGGCGGAGGGGCGCCTAGAGGACGGAAGGGAGGTGGCCGTGAAGTTCCAAAATGGCCACAAAGAGACAGAGCAAATGGCTAGAGGGGCCTCAAGGGAGTAAAGTTCTAAATTAAACGCCACGAGGGGCCGAGCCTAGAGGTCGGAAGGAGGTGGCTGTCGGAAGTTCCAAAACAATATGGGAGGAGCGAGCCAAAATGCCGCGAGGGGCTCGGCTCCGGAGGTCGGGCGGTGGCATTTTAAGTTCCAAAATAGCAAAAGAGGGACGAAACTCTGAAACCACCGAAACTTAACCAAACTTTGACGAAACCTTGGCAGTTCATTTAAGCACATCAAACACATCCTAGATCCAAAAAAGGGTGACCCCAAAGTCAAAAATGGGGGAACGGGAGCGACGGGGGTCCACGGATGTTTCCAAATAGCCAAGGAGGAAGGGAATTCTAGAGGGAAAGTTCTGAAACCATCGAAACTTAATAGAACGTCTACGAAACCTTGGCAGTTCATTTATGCACTTCAAAGACATCCCAGATCCAAAAAAAGTTTCCCCCAAAGTCAAAATTGAGGAAACGGGAGCGACGCAGGTCCACGGATGTTTCCAAATAGCCAAGGAGGAAGGGAATTCTAGAGGCAAAGTTCTGAAACCATCGAAACTTAACGGAACATTGACGAAACCTTGGCAGTTCATTTACACACTTCAAACACATCCCGGATCCAAAAAATGTTGCCCCCAAAGTCAAAAATGAGGAAACGGGAGCGACAGGGGTCCACGGATGTTTCCAAACAACCAAGGAGGAAGGGAATTCCAGAGGCAAAGTTCCGAAACCATCGAAACTTAATGGAACATCAACAAAACCTTGGTAGTTCATTTACGCACTAGGAACACATCCCAGATCCAAAAAAGGGTGACCCCAAAGTAAAAAATGAGGAAACGGGAGCGACGGGGGTCCGTGGATGTTTCCAAATAGCCAAGGAGGAAGGGAATTCCGGAGGTAAAGTTCTGAAACCATCGAAACTTAATGGAACATTGACGAAACCTTGGCAGTTCATTTATACACTTCAAACACATCCCGTATCCAAAAAAGGTTGCCCCCAAAGTCAAAAATGAGGAAACGGGAGCAACGGGGGTCCACGAATGTTTCCAAACAGCCAAGGAGGAAGGGAATTCTGGAGGCAAAGTTCTGAAACCATCGAAACTTAATGAAACGTTGACGAAACCTTGGTAGTTCATTGAAACACCCCAAACACATCCCAAATCCACTAAAAAGTTGTCCCCAAAGCCAAAAATGTGGAAATTGGACCGACAGGGGTCCATGGATGTTTCTAAAATAGCCAAAGAAAGACAAAAGGCAGAAAGGGGATGGGGGACTTTATTTCTTCGTAGATTTGAATACCCCAAGCAGGTGAATTTGGATAGGGGATTTGATCATTTGAAGGCACATGACCAATTTGGGCGTGGAAATGGGGCACGAAAAACAAGATAGTTGCAAAGCAGCCTATCGGGAGCAAAAAAAAGGGAGTCCCTACCTATGGCAGGGCGTGTGTGCAAAACATGCACAACAGAAGCTTAGATGGAGTAATTCTGAAGTGTGTAGATGGAAAAAAAAGCATTAGAACTTCTACAGGAAATGCACAACAGAGTGTGTGGTGGTCATTACATGGCAAAGACTACTACACACAAGATATTGAGAGCTAGATTCTGGTGGCCCACAATTTTTAAAGATGCTCACAAGTTTGTTAAAACTTGTGATGCCTATCAATGATTCTTAGGAAAATTGAAGTTCTCAGGAAATTCACCACTCAGGCCCATGACAGTTGAAGGCCCATTCCAACAATGAAGAATTGACTTCATCGAGGAAATACTAGAAAAATCTAGTAGAGGTCACTCATGGATTCTTGTTGCCACTGATTATTTTACAAAATGGGTGGAAGTAATAGCTACAAAGAAGGAATAAGTAAGGTGGTAGTTGATTTTCTGTTGAGTAATATTCTTATCATATTTGAAGTCCCTCATCGAATTATCTCAGATAATGCTATGTGCTTTAGATCAGATGAATTCAAGGAATTTTTTGAAAGAAATGGCATACAAGTTTCTTATTCTCCACCTTATCATCCTCAAGGAAATGGTCAGACTGAGTCTAGTAATAAGAACTTGATGAAGATAAACAAGGGAGTTATGGAGAAGAACAAAAAGGCCTAGGATTCAAAATTAAAACTGGTGCTCTAGGAAAATAGAGTGACTGTGAAAAAGGCTACTAGTTATTCACCGTTTAGCTTAGTATATGGTCTAGAGGAAAGATTGCCACAAAATAACCTACTCAAAATGTACAAGTTTGTGCAGGAATATGATGAAGAAATCTATGATAATATGCAGCACAGGATAAATAATCTGGTGCAGTTGGATGAGTCTAGGAGGGAAGCTCAAGTTAAAAACTTGAAGATGCAACTACAGATTAAGCATTTATATGACAGGAAATCTTCTCCGAAGAAGTTTGAAGTGAATAGCTTGGTGTTGGCCTGGAATACAAGAGCTTAGAATAAGGGAAAGCATGGGAAATCTGAAGCATTATGGACGAACCCTTATTTGATAGTCAACACTCACAAAAAAGATTCATATTTCCTTTAGAGCCTAACATGTGAACTTTTTGAAATGCCAGTACATGGATAGTTCTTAAAGCCATCCTTCTCCTGAGTATGTTATTTTCCATGTACGTTCTATTTTGTATATTATGTATATAGTTGTGTTTTCTTTTTGTTTTGTTTTGGTCTTGCTACCTTGTTTGGGTAGTTTCCTGGTTTGGGTCCCTTGGTTTTAATCCACATTTTGGTCTACTTCAACCTGAGATTCTTGTGATCTACCTGCAAGAGGCATACGTCCCTAGTTGGAGCCACTGATGGAATCTTAATTACCATGTCCCATCTAAAAACCCTTGTTTCATTTAGGAGGGTCTTAGAATTTGTTTCCTTGAAGCACTTGAGTGTTCTATTTTGTTGTTGACTCCCTATTGCCCGTTGCTGGTCACTATTTAAATTTTTTTGTATCAGGCAACCAGTTCCCTCATCATGGTCTAGAAACCTTTGTTATAATGATTTTGGGGTTCTTAAGTCTTTTTCTATCTA
The DNA here is from genome assembly GCA_007258455.2 of Sequoia sempervirens. Taxonomy (NCBI): domain Eukaryota; kingdom Viridiplantae; phylum Streptophyta; class Pinopsida; order Cupressales; family Cupressaceae; genus Sequoia; species Sequoia sempervirens. The sequence goes on along the minus strand of VDFB02271358.1, from coordinate 67,227,562 downwards.
TAGTATCATCCAAGGAAGTCCCCTCCATTAAGACAACTTATGAGCATGTTCCTAAAAGTTCTCACTTAAGTTCAATCAGCCTTATGTATTTATTTCTCATCGCTAATCACTTTTGAAGTATATGTTTAAAATCAGTGGCGAGTGATGAGGTGATATCTCTTTGATATTTCTCATCGTGAATTGTTCCTTGAATTTTTTATGACAAATAGCAATGAGAGAGGTTTTTAAGGGATCGCTTATCGCCAATGATTTCTAAATTCTTAAAGTTGTAATAGAGATGAGCGATGAACTCTGGCTTTATGATCATATTTTCATCGCTTATCACAAATGTGTTATGAAGAGATTGTTTTAAATCAGTGATGAGTGAGGAGATGAGTTTCCAATTATATCGCATCTCGTGGATTTTTTTTTAACGCAAAGTTTTTGATTAGCGATATGTGATATGTAATATTATTAGGATCATCTCTCCTCACTAATTGCTTGCAAACCTGACGAGGAGGATTAGCAATGTGTGATATGGTTCCTTTTAAGAAGGTTTCTCTTGCTAACTTCAATACATCTTATTTGTGATATCTTTTTGTGCCATTGATTGTTTATGCAGGTGTACGTGTGAAAATATAGTGAGCTAACAACTCTTGTCATTGATGAAAGTGAAGGTGAAAAGTTGATTTAGTGAGGAATGATGGAGATGAATGTGATCGGGAAACTGGTCGTAGATCTAAGGGCTAAGATTTTATCGTATAAAGCACTTGCATCGCTGATAAATTTGGATGAGACCAAAGCAAATTAGTGATTGGTGACAACCACTACATGAAGAGGAAATGTAGCGAAGTCCTAAGGATTCCATATAAATTAAAAAGGAAGGAGGCGAGGTGGATCAATAACCATTGATATAGTTTTCAAGCTAAAGGATCAACGATCAAGGTTTAAATCTGAATGACTAATTATTAGTTCGCTCGTGTGAGCTTACTATCAACTATTAATGGTGACATGCTTGCCTCTCATCTGTAATAGAAAGTAGATATCTAGTTTATCGTGCATCCTAATTCATTGGCTAGCGGAAAGAATACTAGAAGCTGAAGAATTTGCAAGGAAAGATCCAGAAGTTATCAACAACTAGATTGACATTGCTTTCATCTTGGTAAGAAAAACTGATACTTCCTTCTAATTGAGGTAGTAAGGTGAATGCCCTAGAAAGTTGAAAGAAAAATGGTGGAATTAGCAATTTAGTCATTTCTAGTGATTTGAATTTGGTGATTGAGCACTGTCTAAATAATAAAGAAAGGTGTCATGTTTAATAGTAGTGTTTTTTCCTGTCATAATTGTGAAGGGTTTTATTTGGCTGTAAGAAATTGTAAACCCTAGTTTCCATTTGTGTTACAAGCATGAGTGACCTAGACCCTAGTGAATCTAGTGTTAGATTGGAAAGGAAACCAAAGCAGAAGAGAGTTAAAAGACTTAAAACTTAGTATGCTTCAAATGAAATTAAGCCTAATCCAACGATTGTTTCTAACCCAAAAGTGAAAAGAAAGAGACAAAAAAATTTATGCAAGAAACCTTTGGAGGTGTTAAAGAGGGAGGGTCACGAATTGGTAAAAGGCCCACATGACAAGTTGTTGTTACCACTAGGTTGATTGATAATGCTGGAAAAATTGGTGATAAACCCTAGCTCCTGAGTGGATGGAAATTATTTCAGTATGCTTTCAATAGGAAAAATTCTAATAAGCCTGCATGTTATTTATGAAGGTTGAACCTTGGAAAGTTAGTGGTTCTACTAGATCCACTAGATCTACTAGATCCAAAAGTGAAAAGAAAGAAACAAAAAAGTTTACATATGCAAGAAACCTTTGGAGGTGTTAAAGAGGGAGGGTCACGAATTGGTAAAAGGACCACATGACAAGTTGTTGTTACCACTAGGTTGATTGATAATGTTGGAGAAATTGGTGAGAAACCCTAGCTCCTGAGTGGATGAAAATTGTTTCAGTATGCTTTCAATAGGAAAAATTCTAATAAGCCTGCATGCTATTTATGAAGGTTGAACCTTGGAAAGTTAGTGGTTCCAAAGGTGTTTGTAGAAGTTGATTTAATGATGGAGCTAGCAAGGCACTATGAACCTACTGATAGGACAATCAAGAGTGAGAATGATGATATAATTTAGGAGGTGACAAAGGATATACTATTAGATGTGTTTGGGTTAAATCCCAATTATACTACAAATTTTAGGCATGCTAACTTGCATTTTGAATATGAAAGGATAAAATTTTCATTCAAAGAAGTAATGCTTGTGCGACACAAAAGGAACAAGAAAAAAATTACTGCTCAGGATGTTGAGCCTTTTGAGTGTGAATAATTTGAAGATTATTTTGAAAACACTTACTATTGTTTAAATCAAGTGCTAGCTTGGGATTTTGAGGTTAGAATAGCTCTTGATTTGTTGGTGATAGTGGTAGATATACAGGACTATAATTGAAACACTAGTTTTGATTATGCTAACTTTGTTGCTAAGCGAATGCATGAGGATTTTCTCAATTTGAAAAAGGAAGTGCTCCCTCTATCTTTCCCTCATTACACTTTCATAATACACATGCTCTTATGGGAAGGAGATTATGAGCGGAAAAGGAAATTAAATTTGAAGATTAAAGATAGTGAGAATAATGCTATTCCTATACAAATGTGGACATACATTTAGGATAGAGATTGCTCCAATTACAATTACATCTTATTTTCCAATGTTGTAAGACATGGTATCTTAGATTCCTTGGATGTGGCATCTAGATTCGGAATTTCTCCAGAGATCATAAGTCTTATGTGCCCAAAGGATGTACCAGGCTCTACAACAACACATAATTGGGTTGACTGGTTTCTACATTCTAAATATACTTTGATCAGGGTTTATGGAGCTAAGGTGGCACCCCATTTTTTACCCTTGTATGTCTTAGACATATTGGCTTTCATGGAGCTCATGTGGAAAATTGATGTTATGGATTATGAAATGTTTAGAAAGGACAAAAAGGGTTTTGTAATACATCCCCAATGTACTTTTGCTTATTTCAAAATCACATCCCTTGAGGGGTGTGAAAACTTGGGCATTATGGTGAATAATCTCAGAATGCCTATCAATGAGGTTAGATTTTTTGATCTAGAAGGATTTGTGGTAGGAAGAAGAAGACAAAAAATCTTAGCCATCATATATCATCGATTTTTATATAGAGATGATGTACTAAGAAATTTGACAAATGATGAGGTTGTCATGGTTAGGAAAAAGGAATGGAAAACTATGAAAAACCTTGAGGAAAAGATTAGGAAAAGGAATTCCTTCTACATCATTCCATACAATGTAATTCCAAACCCCTTTGACAGGGCTTTTATTATGATAAGGTATGATCAATCTGGTGAGTTTAAGGTAAAGGTAAAGGAGGTTGTAGACAAAGCCCAGATCCTCTTAGAGAAACAACAACAAAAACAAGCTATGGATATCCTATAACATCCCAAAGATGTTTAGGAGGTTAGGGAAGAACAAGTGGCAGAACATGTGCTAGGAAATGAGGAGGTTGAGCAGAAATTTCCCCTTCCTCATATTGAAGAGATTCATAGTTTAGATGTTCCTCCTAATAGGATTGTCAAGTGGCAGTATGACATAGAAAATGATGATGATCTTAGAATTAGGGAGTGTTATGAGGTTTTGGCTGATGATAAATTTGTGTAGACTAAATAATTTCAAGTGTTTATGATTCAACAGTGGAGTAAGGAAATAACAAAGAGACTTGAATCAACCTGAGTCAATGCTAAATCTTCTCATTAGGAGGAAGCTGAGAAATAAAAAGAAGAGAAGATTAGGGCTGAAATTGTAGCTATTACTCCCACTGAAGCTTGAAGAATTTTTAAAGATAGTGGAATCATGTTGTTACTGGGATGTACTATCATTGCTGCCATAGCATATGATGCAGTTAGGAGAGATCCTCAAGCTTTGATATTTGAAGATCAATTTGAGAATAAAGTATTTGGTTCTGGATATAGTCTAAAGTTGCATACCCTTACAATTTGGTCTATGGCACCTAATATTAGCAAACATGAGGTTGCTAGGCCTATTGAAGAATTTATTGGTTCACTGGTTGTCAAGAGAGCTACTGAAATAACTCCAATCCAGGCCGCTGAGTTAACTACACATGTTGCAATGCTTAGTGTGGACACTACACATATTTCTCAGAAAAAAAATGAATCCTTGGTTAAGGAATATAATAAGGCCTTGAATGAGCTAAATCAAATGAGAGCTACTCTTCAAGCTACTCAGAAAAGAATGACTCAACCTTCTTCTTCTTCTTCTTCATTTGATGTGTCTGCACAAGATAAGGAGACTTTGGCCCTCAGAATTGATGATTTGAAAGAAAAGTTAGCTATTGAGAAGGAAAATGTCAAGCATGCCAAATTGGAAACAATTAGGGTGGCTAATGAAATTTTTGAGGATGTGCTGAAGCATAGGGTGACCAAGTTGGTCCACATGGCTAATGATGTATGGAACACATATAAGAACATTCATGAGGCAAAGACAAAATATCTATAAGTACATGAAGCCTTTAGAAATGAATGGAATAATTGGATTTCTAGAGTAAATACTTTGAAAGAAATGATTCAGGTATGTGCAAGATCATGATGGGCCAAAAAGTGGAGATATTATAGGCATGTGTAGGGTATGTTCCTGATGACTCTTTTTTTACCCAAAATTGATGAAACGAAAAGAGTTTTTAAAGGAGATTCTCAAATTTCCAACAATATAAATTATGCTTTAATTTGAATTTAATAAAAAAATATTATTCATTTTCTATTTGAATTATGACTAAAGTCGATCAATAGGTGACGGAAAAACATCTATAGATTTCAAACGGTATCACATTTTTTAATCTGAAACATGTGTCACATTCTATGCTTCACATACTATATGATTAAAAAAAAAATTAAATTTCATGAAGTTTTGACCAAGTTAAGGTGGTCAAACATACATTTTTATATTTTTTAAAAGTTGTAATAAAAAATCATAATTAATTATTTACTTGGAAAAAATTTACAAAAGAATATGCATCACATCTAGACATGAGTCCTCTACTTATATCTAAAATCTTATAAAAAATATTATCATTTTATTGTGGTTAGGGTGGTTAAAAACACCTATTTCTTATTTTTTCCCTGAAATTTAGGTACTACTGCATTGAAATTTCAAATTTTCACCAAATAGATATTTAAAAAAAAAAAGAACTAGTAGTTTAGAAACAAAATTCAATTTTCTACAGATTCTATTCTTACATATTTTTGAAATAATATAACTTATTCAAATTTTTACGTCAAGTTGCTTAACTATGATTTTTCTAAATTTTTTGCCACTTTAGGGCCTATTTTTTTCCATGATGATCATGCACATACCCATTCCAAAAATGAATGAGGATCTCGAGGCACCCACAAATATTCTTGACATCATGAAAACTATTGACTCAATAAATGAGATAACTATTTTCCATGGAAAGTTGGGTATACAACTACAGAGTAAGTTGAAAATATTCAAGGAGATGGAGGATCATGGTATGCCTCAAATATTGAATTCTAAAGGTGAACTGCACCCATTTGACACCTAGAAGACATATTTGGGAGGATTCCTTGGAGCATCCATGATGACTTTTTCTATCACCGATTACATCTTGCTTAATTCAAACATTGATACAATGATGGAAATTGAATAAAAAATGGATATATTTGTTAAGGAAGCCAGGATTTTGATCGATGCAAGGTACTCCTAGTATATTACTAAGGTGCATGATTTATTGAATGTTAAATGGCCCATTGAGGATGAATACAACATTTCGTTGGAGAAATACACAATGTGAATAAGGTGAATAATGGACAGGAGAAGAATGATAGATAGCCTGAATACAATACAAATTAGGCTTTTGATATAACAAGGTAAAATATTATTCTCTCCTTAAACTTAAGTGATTAGCACATGGTGGTAATGTGGATTAACAAATTTTGACCTTTTTCTGCTTTCCTTGCCTTGCTTCATAAGTTTTGCAGTTTTGGTTTTCTCACAATTGGCATTTTGAGCACATGGAGAATATTTTGAAGTTGTTGTAACAAAATAATGATGTTTATTGAGGTGGGACTTGTTCTTCATGAAGAGTTGAGGTTAATTTTGCCTCATGTTTATTTGCTCCACCTAAAGACTCAAGTATAACTGAAAGGGGAATATTGTTGGAAGTGGTCCAATAGAATTATGATATGTATGCTATTTGGTTTAAAGATTGTTTGCTCCTTCATCTCTATAAGAAGGAATTTAGAACCAGTAGCAAAGGGAGTTGAATTTTTTTGAGTTAATACTGCTAAGTTTGTCAAGATAATATGAAGCATGTTTTAGAGTCTTTGTTTTAAGTTTCATTTGGAGTTCATACTTATGCACGTAAGACTGATAATGATATAGCATTTTATAATACAAAGTAACATTAGTTTCATGGTTATTATCTCTCCTTTTCTGTGTGTTATGAGTAATGATTGAAAGTAATCAAGTATTTATTTCATTTGTCTCTATCATTATTTGATGGATGTCCAATTTCATGTTTGCTTATTGATTTAATGAATTGATGTACGTTCTTGTATGAGATTGATAACTTATAAATACTATGTGCTAGGATATTTGTAAGAAGTGATAATTCTGAATGTCTCAGGGGAATGTTGTAATGCAATAATTCTTTAGGTTATAGGCGGATATGTGCAAGATCATCATGGAAAAAATAGGCCCTTCAGTGGCAAAAAATTCAAAAAATCAGAGTTAGGAAACTTGACATATAATTTTGAATAAATTATCTTATTATTTCAAAAATATGTAAGAATAGAATCTATAGAAAATTGAATGCAGTTTCTAAACTACTAGGTTTATTTAAAAAAATAAATCTATTTGGTAAAAATTTGAAATTTCAATGTAGTAGCACTTAAATTTTAGGGAAAAAATAAGAAGTAGGTGTTTGTCTGACCACCCTAACCACAATCAAATGATAATATTTTTTTATAAGATTTTAGATATAAGTAGAGGACTAATGTCTTGATGTGATGCACATTTTTTTGCAATTTTTTTCCAAGTAAATAATTAATTATGAATTTTTTATTACAACTTTAAAAAAATATAAAAACTCGTATGTCTTACCACCTTAACATGGTCAAAACTTCATGAAATTCTTTTATTTTTTAATCCTACAGTATGCAAAGCATAGAATGTGATGCATGTTTCAAATTCAAAAAATGTGATACCATTTGAAAGCTATAAATGTTTTTCAATCATCCTATCAATTAGGACTTTAGTTGTAATTCAAATAGAAAATGAATAATAATTTTTTTTTAAGTTCAAAGTAAAGCATAATTTTTATTGGCAGAAAGTTGAGAATCTCCTTTAAAAACCCTTTTTACTGATTCAATTTTGGGTAAAAAAAGTCATCAGCCACATACCCATCATATCACCACTTTTTGGCCCATCATGATCTTGCACATACCCAGGTGCTATTGTCTAGATTGTTATTAGGTTATATAGATTGGTGTTGACTCCATGCTTGGGATAAATACACTAGTTCATGCAGGGTATTTGTGTTACACTTATAGTGTTGATTCATTAACTACTCAATCTTTTAATCATAAAATTTCAAGCGAATACTATTGTTGTTTGTTTTTTTGTCTACTCTCTCATATTTGATACATATAACATTGATATAATATGTTGCCACCTTATTTGATGTATATTATTGAGTGGTGTCATGAGAGATATATGTTATTGACAATGTATTTGATTGTAATTGTGAAAATTATTTAGGTATACATTGTGGGATCACCCTCTCGAGTTTTGCAGAGCCCAAAGTGTAGGAATGGAAGTTTAACAACATCTATTCATTCATTGGAAAATCCCTTTAGAATTACTGATAATTAGAGATGGAAAAATAAATAGGTATTTATGGAGATCAGTTTGGTTCTTAATAACCAACAAAATGAAATGCGCCATCTTCAAAAATATATCAACTGCCACAAACATTGAATCATTCCCTCTCTGTGTCCTTGAAAAACCAACAACAAAGTCCATACTTATATCCTCCCACAACCTCTCTAGTGTGCAGGTAAGGGTTGATACAACCCTATATTCTGGCTCACTCCTTTAGCCATCTGAAAAGCCCTGCAACTCTACACAAACTTCTTCACATCCTATGATAACTAAGTCCAATAATAATGCTCATTGATAATGGAAATGGTCTTATCTTGACCAAACTGTCCTACCATTCCTCCACTGTGCTTCTTCTTTATCAGGTTCTCCCTCATGGAACTCCTTGGAATACACAATTGACTTCCATTAAACAACATGCCATCTTGGATTATGAAATCCAGCGACTTCATCCTGTCAACTATAACAGGATCCTTGCAAGCTTTCCAAGCCTCTGCAAAATCAGGATCTTTAGGATACAATGTCTTAGTTCATTGAACCCAACCACTTCAATCTGCATCTTTGTCAATAATTTATGCCTCCTACTTAAGGAATCTACAACCCTATTCGATCTCCCACTCCTATGCTTTAAAATAAAGGTATAAATTTGAAAAAATTCTACCCATTTCATATGCCTCTGATTTAATTTTCCTTGACTATTCAAGTATTGTAATGCTTGATGATCAGTGATGAGCTCAAAATATGCTCATAATTTGAGTATTATGATGTATTTTTAATACCCTTACTCTTATTGCTAATGCTTGTTTTAACTCTTTGATTAAAGACTTTTTATCTAAAAATGGGTAGTATCCTTTAGCCACACATTCCTATATTCCTGCAGCTTAACATCTCTATGTGTCTATATTAATTGCCCTGTTTGACCTCCCGAATGACTAATATAATGCATATGGTTATTGGATAATGAAATAGATTTAATATGTGATTAATGAATGTGTATCGTATTATTTGTCATGTGTGCTTTCTTTCGCTTTTGTTGCCTTGTGTATCACAGGTTGTTGAAGGAAGCATGAACGAGTCAAGCGCAACAGATCTCGGCCTTGTAGTAAAGTCCATTTCTAGCATGGTATTGAGGAAGTTGTTCCAATGAAGACTCTCTGACCGGGTCGCTGGGAAAAAATCTAAATGATCATTAATTTGGGAAGAGTGGAATGCTAAATTCTCTTTGAATCATGTTTAACGGATATGCTTTCATTTATGAGAAGTTTGTTCCTCAGTTTTAGGATACATGTATGTCCACATCTTTCTCTATTAGAGTTAGGTAGTTAGTTGTTTCTATGATATAAATAAGTGTTCCTCCTATGCGAGTGAGCAAGAATAGCATGTAAAAGTTAGTATTATAATGAGAGATAATGTTTTGTGTTAGTTTTCTTGTGAGCAGAACAATTAATGTATATGGTTTAAAGTTATGAATAAAAGTTGATGAAGTTTTGAGTTTAATTCTTGCATAACTAGTTGATGCTTGCTAAGGGGGCTCACTTAGTGAGTATCTATAGTTAGTTATTTGTTTATCTTCTGTTGGTTATAAGTTAGATTTCATTCTGGAAGGTTTTAGCACAAACTTAGTCTTATATTGTTCCTGCAGCATCGGGAATCCATCCCTTTGTTTGTTCCTATAGCATAAGGCCAGTTCATGGTTTGTCTCTTAGTAATAGTCGTTATGATTTCTGCTTTGATTAAGATACACTTAAGTTAAGAAAGCTTTATGTTACATTCCTATAGCATAAGTAGAATTCCTTCCAAGTATTTAGTTTTGGTAAATCATGACTGAAAATTGGTTCTTAGTGCACATATAGTGCTGCTCCATTTCAAGTATATGTTCCCTAGTTTGACAATGTAAATAAAAAACTATAAGAAGATGCTAGTCAACTGCTGGAATGTCCAATTCCTAGGTTAGGATTTTCCATGACTTGTATGTCCTTTTATGGACATGACCAATCAGTATACAAAAAAATTCCTTTAGCAATAGATAATGCTTCCATTTCTTTAATGCTTGAACTATTGCATAAAATTCTTAATCATATATGAAGTACTTTCTCTTTGCATCATTTAACTTTTCACTGAAGTAGGAAATGGGCTTACCTTCTTAGCTTAACACTGCTCCAATGGCACAACCACTAGCATCACAATCCACCTGAAACAACTTATTGAAATCTAGGAGGGCTAGAATAGGTTGTTATGTCACCTTCTGCTTCAACAGATCAAAACTTTTTGCTGCTCCTGTACTCCACTTGAACTCCTTTCTATCCCCTCTTATTGTTTCAGTCAAGGGTGCACAAATACTATTGAATTTTCTAATGAACTTTCTGTAAAACTTGGACAAACCATGGAAAGATCTCACCTCAGTAGCAGTTCTTGGGGTAGGCCATTCTATAATAGCCTTCATCTTCTTTGGGTCCATCTTGAGACCTTCCGCTGAGACAACAAACCCCAAGTACACTAACTCCTTCACAAAACTATAATTCTTTGGATTATTCAACAATTTCTCTTCTCTTAACTTCTCAAAGACTCTACAAATATGCATTAAATTCTCATCTAGTGACTTATTGAATATCAAAATATCATCTAAGTACATAATAACAAAACTCCCCAGAAACTCTTCCATTACCTCATTCATGAGCCTTATGAATGTGCTCGGTACATTGGTTAGTCCAAAAGGCATGACTAACCACTCGTACAAGCCCTCTTTGGTCTTGAAGGTGATCTTCCATTCATCTCCCTCTCGAACCTAGATCTACTGATATCCACCCTTTAGATTGATATTTCTAAAGTATTGAGCCCCACTCAAATAGTCTATCAGGTCATCCATCCTTGGCAGAGGGAATCAATACTTTATTGTTATCTTATTTATGGCCTGGGAATATGTACACATCCTCCACTCCCCATCCTTATTTGGTGCTAGTACTGTAGGTACTACACATGGGCTTAGACCCTCTCGAATCAAACCCTTTCTCAACAACTCTTGAACTTGTCTGTTCAATTCCTCATTTTCTACAAGAGTCGTTCTGTGAGCTATCTTATTTGGAAAACTAGCTGTAGGGATCAAGTCAAATTGATGACTGATCTTCCTCACTGGTGGTAAACCCTCAGATACATTATCATAAACAATATCCTGAAACTCATCCAGTAATCCAAAAACTTCTACTAGCACCTTCTCACTATCTTCCTTATCCATTCTAGGAATCAATGTATAGCACATACGTTCATGCTTCATGCCTTCTAAAAATTGCCTTCCATCAACATAAAAAACTCTAGCACTACTGCATACCTTTTCTTCAACCTCTTTAAGGGGTTTCAACTTATGGCAGACTCCATCCTTCCTCAGGGAATAAGTGTTTGCATGGCCATCATGTATAGCTCACTGGTCGAATTGACACAGCCTCCCCAACAACATGTGACATGCATCCATGGGCATGATATCATAGAGTACCTCATCATGATAGCTCCCAATCTTGAACTTCACTAGGCACTCCTCATTGACTAGAACTTTGTGGTCTTTCTGCAACTAGACAATCCAATACGAATGTGGATGCCTTTCCCTCTTCAACTTACAAAAAGGATGTGATTGATTAGAAAACACAAGATTTTTTTAACACCTTTTAGAATTGGGAAAAATGGCATGCGTGAAAGTGTTGCAGATTACAAAAAGAATAAAAATAATATAAAATACAAAAATTTACATCAGAAAACTCAATTCACCTTGATTGTTCAAACAAATTTATATTTATACATGTTAACATAAAAATGAATCAGGTGATTGTTGTCACTCGTAAATAACTATTTTGTTAACTATGATTATTACACAATGTTTATTATCCAGCATTCTCCCCCATAATAAAAACTCAAGAAAAAATGGTCATTGCAATATTCTCTCCCCCATAATAATCATTTTTAAGAATAATAACTCCAAAAGATGTTCTACAACACTCTACTATCTCCAATCAACAATGCATTCACTCTACAATCTTAATTCGAGGAATCACCATGCAATCCAACCACAAACCGACAACTTTGTTGATGTCTTACAAGACAATATTCAACACTCTTCATAAACCACCAAATTGGGCTTGATTACTTGCATATTTCATATATGAATTTTGATTTGTGTACAACCTTTCCAACATATGGGTATGTGCCAGATCATGATGGGCCAAAAAGTGGCGATATGATGGTTATGTGTAGGGTATGTGGATTACAACTTTTTTTTTACCCAAAATTGATGAAACGAAAATCATTTTTAAAGGAGATTCTTAACTTTCCACCAATATAAATTATTCTTTACTTTGAATTTAATAATTGATTAATATTCATTTTCTATTTGAATTATGACTAAAGTACTAATTGATAGGCTGATTGAAAAACATCTACAACTTTCAAACAGTATCACATTTTTAAAATCTAAAACTTGTGTCACATTCTTTGCTCTGCATACTATAGGATTTAAAAAAATAAAATTCATGAAGTTTTGACCAAGTTAAGGTGGTTAGACATATGAGTTTTATATTTTTTAAAATTTGTAATAAAAAAATTATAATTAATTATTTACTTGGAAAAAATTTACAAAAAAATATGCATCACATCCAAACATGAGTCCTCTACTTATATCTAAAATATTATAAAAAAATATTATCATTTTATTAGTTAGGGTGTTCAGACAAACACCTACTTCTTATTTTTCCCTAAAATTTAAGTACTACTACATTGAAATTTCAAAATTTCACCAAATAGATTTTTTAAAATAAACCTAGTAGTTTAGAAACTACATTCAATTTGCTATAGATTCTATTCTTACATATTTTTCAAATAATATAGATAACTTATTCATTTTTTTTTACGTCAAGTTGTCTAACTTTGATTTTTTTGAATTTTTTTCCACTTAACCTAGGCCTATTTTTTCCATGATGATCCTGCACATACCCATATCTATGATTTTCTTCCAACTTGATCCAATACTTCATCCATAGTTCATGCGTATGAATTATGTATTAGTCCATCTATGCCTAGAGAGCTTCTCATAATGATTTGTTAAACCATAAATATAGCAAGGATTTATAGCCCAACACCTTTCCACTATATGTTTGTTCCTATGACAATTAGAACATTCCACACATTAAATTTGTTGGAATTTTTTTTTTACAATCTATAATACCATTCCCTTTTCATGAGACATAACTCAAAATTTCATACTTTTTCCTCCTAATTAATTCAATTGGTTATGTAATTCTTTATGCTTGTTTACCTAATCCTTTACCTGTATAACCCATTTTGTGCATAATTTTGAAATCAACATTTTCTTCAATAGAACAAACAATATTTTCATATTCAAGCATATGATCATGTTAATCTTCAAACTTTTCATTAGAAGCAACTTGAATTATATAATACAAACTAGCCAATTTATGAAAACATTAATTTTTTGCACTACATGAAACATCACAAAGAAGTGGTTTTGACTTCAAACATTCATTTTGCACCTTCAACTTAGATATCTCATCAGTTTGTAAACTATTTTTCTCTACAAACTCTTTCAACTATTTTTCCAATTCAACATTCTTATTTTGAACTTTTTCAAATAATTTCAACATAGCTTGTAATTCATCATTTTTATTTCGATATCCAAGAATTTATCTCTAAGATTAATAAGTTCACACAAATGTTCATGTTTTTTCTTTAGGACTTTCTTAATACCTTCTATCAATAGAGATTTCGATTCTTTAACTTCCAATAATTCTACTTGTAAAAAATAATTTGACTATTTTATTTCCAAGAGTTCTTCTAAAATAGAATTTTCCTTCTTAATTCATTTACTAGTTTTCCCATTTTGCATACAATACACCCTTACTAACAATTCCCCCTTATATTGCCTACTCCAAACACTTTCCAAGTTACAAATCTTTACAAACTTCTAAAAACACACTTCCTCTTGCAAATTCAATGCTAAATATAGATTTCAATTACCATGGTTTTCCAAACAAACTTACTCCCATTCTTTATCATTGCAAGATTGAATGTGCTCTTCCCATAGAAACATAAATTATTCTTGCGCCTCCTATTATTCTCTATATCTTTTCCTCCATAAGATCGATAAAATTAATCAAAAACCCTTTTTGCATATGAATGATTTAGCCAGATGCATATATTTTCAAAATCTTATTTATTACATTAGCATAACTTAATCAGCTTTACTCATGCCTACCTACACAGGCTTTACATCTTCACTATTTCTTGAAATTTATGGAATTGTTGTACAAACTCTACCTATCACATCTTTAAATTAAAAAAAATTGAAATCAAAAACATTAAATGAATCTCACACTTCCATTTTTTATTATCAAATTGAAAGCTTAAAAGCTACACCTTACGCTGCTAGCAAATTTTCAAACAATCTCTATAAAAACATTAATCTTGCAAACAATGAATTACCCTTGATGACCTCCTTAAAAAAAAATTGTGACTTACTTGATGGACACAAACAACCTCTTCTCAAAGTAGCAACCAAAAATTAGCAACCGTAACTTGCATTGCTCTCGACTTTCTCTACCTCATCTTTTCATCTGTGTTGCTTTTGACTTTCTCTACCTCCTTTTTTTCATTGCAAGTGCTCACATCACCTCAGTTGCATGCTTAAATTTCTTTAAGAGTTCAATTATTAGTTTCACCTCAGAAAAAACCCTACTCTAGCATCATTGTGACCATTGAAGTTAGACTCTCCTTCTCCATCACATTTTCTACACCACACTTTACATACTCTTCTATAAACAACTTTGCAATAGATTACAGGTACATGAACACTTTGTACGCTTTGATACCAAATGAAAGATAAAAATAAAAATAAAATAAAAAACATAAAATAATATTGCACACAATAAACTCATTCATTTATCATTCATATCAATCTATGTTTATACAATCAAATACGAAACTGAATTACATAGGTGCAGACTCTTTTATGTAACTATTTGCTAACAAAAACCTAATTGATAACATAACAATGTTTATTATTTATCCAATATTCTCTCCCATAATAAACATTAGAAAAAAATGGTCATTACTGTTAGGAAAAAGGTGTTGTACACCTTGCATAATATATTTAATGTAATTATTCTTGGGGCCACTTTATGTTGCATGTAACACTGGGACACAAATTAAGTTATTAAAATGTAATTATGTAATATTAGGGAAAATAAATAAATAAAGTACCCAATATTAAATGTGGGGACATGGTTTTGTAATCTCATGGTTTTAGTAACATGGTTCTATTTAATACCACTTGGTGGTTTTGTGGGAGCTCGCTTCTATAAAAGCAACCACAAAGGTAGTTGTTTAGGATGGTAAGTTTTGCATGCTATCTTTGGTTAGCATTTGTGAGGGTTTGAAGCATGGCATGGGATGTGTGGTTGCATGCTTATTCACATGGATTGCTTGGAGAGGGCTTGTTGCTTCAATAGTGTTCATGGAGACTCTGGAGATGTATTGTAATCTTTATTGTTGAATAATACATGAGAGATGGATGCTTTTAGAGGTTGGGTTTTCCCAGGGTATATCTTGTGTCATATTTTCATGGGTATGTTGTATATTCTCTTGCATGTGGATTTTGAATGCTTACTTGCATAGATTTCTATTTTGGGTTATGTAGAAATTGTCTTTAAATGGTTGCAAGTTTCCAACAAGTGGTATTAGAGCCATAGTTGTGGTTGTATAAACCTTGGTTGAGAAAAATATTGTTTAATTTTGAAACTATGCATTGCATAAGAGAATGTAAGGAATGGAAAGATATGAGGGTTTTGCAAGTTGTTTATTGAAGATCTAAGGGTGTTGGGTTGTTGTTTTGATGGGTTGTTTATGGTTTTGGGGTGTGAGAAATTTTGGGTGAAATAGGTTTCTTGGGTTTGCATTCAAGTGGGGGTTTTTTGGGGAAAAATTTATAGAGGACCTCCTGGAAAAAAATGGACCTCATAAATGGATCTGGGTTAGCCAAGAGACGAAGATTGGTATATAACTTGACCTATTTCTATTACTATGAAAAAAATGAATTTTTTTTTTTGTAAAATTCCCCTTTGCTATTATATAGTCGTCAATATTTTATTTAGAAAAAAATAAAAAATCCAAAAATAAAATACCAGTCGAAAAATTTTATTCCTAAAAAATAAATCAAAAATCGCATATTGAAAATTTTTTGATTTGAAAGAAAAACAAAAATAAAATAAAATAATATAAGAGTGGGGAGGTATAGGGTCCGTGAACCCATAGCTCATGAGAAAAATAGATGACTGTTCACTATCATCCATTTTTCTCATGTCATCCATAATAAATAGTGGTCCTTTCCATGACCTGGAATGATTGACATCATGCATCCTTTTACTTTCCATAACCCCTATCGCATTCCATATCACCCATAATAAATTGGTCTTATACCTAACTGGGGGAAAATACTATACCTTCATCATTGGATCTTGTGTTTAATATAAAAAATCACTTTCACTCAAATAGACAACATAAAAAATCATAAAACTATCAAAAAATCAAAAAATTATAAAAGCTTCAAAATACAAAAATAGAGTCAAAGTCAGTCATGTCAATCTAAGTCTAGTTGAACTACATTGCCTTTGTGACTTAACGTAGGCAAGGCCATCTGTTGATTTTCCTTTGAGGCATTAGTTCAATCCTCTTAGGTTGGTCGAATAAAAATCATGACTCAGTCCTTTGTAAGTAAAATAATGTGATGTCATGTCAAACTACAAGGTCTTTGTGCATTGTTACATAGGCAAGACCATCTATCAATGAGCCCCCGAGGCCACCTAGGTTGGTCTTTTAGGATGTGTTGCATCAGTCATAATAAATAAGAAATTGTCAAGCTTAGACACAAATAGTAATCAAAACATCAAAAAAGTCACGTATCAACAAGACAACAATCCAACAAAGTCACCTAGTCAAACCAAACAAATTGTCAAAATTGTCAAAATAATCAAAATGTCAAATTGTGAACTACTCAAATTTATGTCTTATACAGGATGTGTCCTTCCTAAAACTAGACATTGTCATCTAGTCAAACATCATCATTTTCTTATACAGGTAGTTACATGGTCGAAACTAGACTCAATCTCTTATATGACATGTGTCTTTCATGAAACCAGGCTTTGTGAAACAATCAACCTATCAATTACCTAGTCAATTAACTGTTAAACAATTAAATTTTGCAAAACACTTTGAATGGTTGTTGACCTTGTGGTTTGTTTTGTCTTATCTTTTTTTGATTTGTCTTTGAGTTTGGTTACTATCTTCCTCAAGGATGTCCCATGAAGGATTTAGAGGAGCGATGATGTCTGACGGCTTTTCTCTTTGATTGTTGTTTGTGGGTTGTCTTGGAAAAAATATTGGTGGCAACTTTTCCCTTAGTATGAGCTAAGACATTCCTTGTCTGCAATTGTCTATTTTGCAAGTGGATGACCTTGCATGCCTTGGTCTATATCATACCATGGTGTTTGTTCTCCATTTGTGTCATTTTAATACTCAATGATTATTAATGTAACGCCTATTATGTATTTGACAAAGTATTGAAGATTCTTCTTTCATACTAACATCTAGGTCTTCCGTGCTAACACTTCTTCCATCCACATTGTGATAGAGTCCTGTGACACAAAAAAACACATATTTTGCATGTATAATCATGTTAGAGCATTATTTACACATTATCATCCATACATAGTACATTATATACATTTGCATCAAAAAAATACAAAATCATCCATGGCATATAGGCATACAGACATACATATAAGTATCCATTGCATACATAACAATAATCCATGAAGGCATCCATTATTATAATCCATGATCATTTATCACATTTTGCATTTGCATCACATAAACATAAAAATGACATTGTATTTCATTATTTATAGGCATTACATGACATACACATGGCATAAACAATATCATAAAAGTAAAGTCATCATCACATAGGATCATATATAAGGCATCATCACATAGAACCATTACATCATCATATAGACTACATGAACATCATTAAAGCATCCATCATATAGTAAATACATAATAAAAAATTTCACGTCATATAATTTCCACAAATAGCGATATATATATATATATATCGCTCAAAATGTGTCATAGTACAATATCATAATGTATCTCCCAAATAATATCTCATAGGCTCGATGGATAAAATACATGTGTCAAAATACATAAGTCAAAGTAGGGTGTATCTTAAGTTGCCATGCTCTCTGGAGGGTGATGGTTTGTCATAAGGCTCTGATACTCCACCACTGCTCTCTTCCCTACTGCAAGATCAACTCTATGATCATCTATTATGGGACTGACCACTGCTCAGTTCCACTGATGCACTATGTGCCCTATGCTCAACTGTGATTACCTCATATAGATCTTTGTAGTAATTCTCTTGCCTCCCCTCTCTAATAAGTTCCTGTGATGTGTTAGTGACAGATCCTATGCATGCAGCCGAGAAATCAATAACCCTTTGCTCTACATCTTGAGCTTATATCACTGCCATATCCCTCTCCAACCATAGAGTGTCTTTCTCTATACAAAGTCCATCTCTCTCAATCTACACAGTCTAGAGTTGTACCTTATCTCTTGTCCCTATCCCTCCATTATCCTCCATCCATGTCCATCCTCTTCCTCCATGTCCCCCTTCCCTTCCACCTCCATCTCCATCTGTCCTCTCCTTCCTCTCCCTCCATTCATGTCCTATTTATCTCCATTCCTCTTTTCTCTTCCCTTCACCTCCATCATCATCACCCCTACCACCTCCTCATCCTCCATCTCCTCTCCCTCTCCCTCCTCCCCTCAAGCCTCATGGGCCTCGCCCTCACCAAACTACAAGTGTTGGATTCTTAGGATTTGTCAGTGGTTATGGCCTATACGCCTATCACCAAGAATTGTACTGGACTATGGTCCTTGTATCTACAGGTTTATCCCTTCATTCCCATGGAAATTCCTACAAACCATCTATGCCTTGCTCCGCTATTGTCATTGGAATCACTGGGCCACATAATTCTACCTCTCTCAATGACCAAGCAAACTCCACAATGCCTTGTGGTATCCCCTGTTGTTACCAAACTATCAAAGCACCCTATCCAACAAATACATGTCAATTATATGTTGTAATTGTACTATCCATCCAATCAGTTATTTTGGCTACTGACACCACTACAAATGTTGATCCTCATTAGGAAACTATGTGCAATCCCTCCAAGGTCTCCAAATGAAGCTAGCTAAAATGTCAAGGCCATGCTGCCAATATAGTGACACACATGGGTGTGTGTCACTACACCTCTATACATATATACATATGGTATGTTGGCCCCCAACTAGTGACCAACTGGTAGACAAAACACTACAATGTGCTCCCAAGCCTAGATCATCAGAAGTGTAACACCACAACTCATAGAATTTCCACTCTGGTAAGCTATGCCATGCAACAGAAAGTACATCATCACCAATAAACAATGCCCCCATGCAAACAAGGTATCCCTGGCCATCATCCTCACAATCATCTCCCCCTACCCAACTGGAAAACCATGTTCTTAGTGATCTAGTATAACAACCCTTGACAATCAGTGTACATAATACATAGTCAAATTGCTTGTACCGATCTTCCAAGGTCTCCCACTTGATCTTATATCAGTCCACTCCTAGGTCCCTCACATTCTCAGAAACATAGTGTGTGGTCAATGCCTGGTATCCTCAGCTTGGATCATACCTGATCCACTCACCTTGGATAGACAATCTCAGGATCCTATAAACATCCTCTAATGTGATAGTGGCCTCTCTGTTTGGTAGATGAAATGAATAAGTCTCAGAATGCCATCTAATAGCTAGTGCAGTCAGCATCCCCCTGATCACCCTAATGATGGGCATAAATGTCACATGGAATAAGCCAAGATGCCACAACCTACATTTTTTAGTGCTGGTCAACTGGTCCCATAATTGGTATGTATCGGGTGGCTACGACTCTCATGTATAGATCATATCATGTCTAGTCTATGGTAAAAATGACAAATAATATGTCAGTTAAGTAGATTATATAAACCTATTTGGCACATGTCATAACAATAATTTAATCTTATCCAAGGAAAAAATATTTACCAGTCAGTTGCATCACTAAATTTATCAATTGTGTCACTCCCTCACACTTGCATCGTATGCTTTTGCAAATGCACTATAGGGGCATGATTGCAAACAACCCCTAATCATACGTGGACTAAAACTATAGTTGTGTCACTTTTAAGGAAATTGTGATAAAGCCTATTCGGTTGCACACAATTAAAGCCACTTGCATCGCACATTTACAGTTGCATCGATTTCTATCAATTGTGGTGCAAATTTTCAAAACCTAATATTCCCTAAGCATGTTCTAGACAACTGTGTCAAATCATAGACAATTGTGTCGATTGTGATAACACTTACAGCTAATACAAAATGACACAATATACTGTTAATTTTTCCTACTACCTAAAATGCGTGAAATGCAAAATTGACAAAGTGGGTTTCTAGGCACTTGCTAGCTCTCTTGTGCCCTCTAGTCATTTGAAGGTTTGCACGTGGTATGCTCGATGCTTGTTGTGGTGAACAAGTGACATCTTTGCTCAAATCTCCTCACTCGCCAATCTCCAAATGTTCAAATGAGTCCTTTTACCCTCCAATTTTCTATTTATACCTCCTAAAAATTAGGGTTTTAATATGGTTTGTGTTGGTTGTGCTTGGTCAAAGCCTTGAAAATTCATTTTGTCCAACCAGAAGGTCTTGAAATTACTTTCTCTCACCATTGTTTCCATTCTTGCCTATTAATTTTAGTTTTCAAAACAATTTACAAATTTTTTGAAATTTTTTAGAAAATTTGCAAAAAAAATTCCGAAGAGAAAATTTTGACTAATTTTTCTTTGACACTGTAGACATGTAAAATTAGCATCATGCACTCAATTCACATTTATCCACTCATTAAATAAATCAAATTCACATTCATCCTTTCATTAGGTAAATCAATTTCAATCTCTTAAAGGTCATCAACTTTATTTAATTTAATCTTATCATTATCACCCTTAGCTAAATAAATCAAATATTTATTTAACTAAATATTTATCATCTTTCATCTCCTTTTTTATTTAGTTTAATCTTTAAATCTAAAGCAAAAAGGTTAAATCACCTAATCCTCTTTTTAATTAACTAAATCAGGATTAAATCTAATCTAATGCTAATCCTAATCACTTGTATTCTCTAGATTTTGCCACTTGCACATATAAACCAATTTATTGATTTATTAAATCAACATTTTCCATCAACATGGCATCTTTGAGGAATATTCCCTCAAGTTTGAATTCAAAATCAAGTGGAGATGTACATCCAACAAAGCAATTAATAAGCTCTTACATGTCCCCCACTCAGCATTTACTCTCAAATTCAAATTTGAAATCTCCCTCTCTTTGGCACATTGACCAAAATGTGCTCATCCTCTAGCCTATCACAAGTTGACAAGTGGCATCTTTTCATTGGCTTGTTTTTTATCCCACATTGCTCTCTCATAAGCATTCTTTCAACTTGAGAATCTTGAAATAGAGGCTTCATCCTTCAACAAATCCTCCACAATTTGATCCACAATCTCTTGCAAAGTCACTCTCTTAAATTGAGAATTGATTTTTTCCATCCACTCCATCATCATCATTGGCATTATATCATTTAGCTTATCTTAGCAAGGGTTGGGAAAGGGCTATTTTCCACAATAGCACCAATCCATTATGGGATAGGGTTTGGTCATGATTTT
>VDFB02271358.1:67052826-67205647 GCA_007258455.2 Sequoia sempervirens | reverse complement strand
GCCCTATGCTCAACTGTGATTACCTCATATAGATCTTTGTAGTAATTCTCTTGCCTCCCCTCTCTAATAAGTTCCTGTGATGTGTTAGTGACAGATCCTATGCATGCAGCCGAGAAATCAATAACCCTTTGCTCTACATCTTGAGCTTATATCACTGCCATATCCCTCTCCAACCATAGAGTGTCTTTCTCTATACAAAGTCCATCTCTCTCAATCTACACAGTCTAGAGGTTAGCCTCTAGAGCCTATATCCTCACTTGTAGACCTTGTATCTCTTGATCCCTATCCTCCTCCTCACCCTTGATAGGTATATCCTCAAAGTCCTCATCTCCATGCATAATCCTATCTCGAAGGATGCACTCTACCTCACCAATCTCACCCTCCTCCTCTAGTTGCTCCTCATGTCCCCCCACCTTTGGTTGCTCTATTACCATAGCAACCACATCTGTTAGTATGTCTACCTACTCACCCTCAATCTCTAGCTTCTCTCCCTCTATCTCCATATCCTTTTGCCTCTCATCCTATCTCCTCTCCTCATGTCCCTCCTCCTCTCCCTCCTCCTGAATAGGAAAAAGTGACCTATGTTATCTCCTAAACCTCTATCTTTTTCTCTTCCCTTCACCTCCATCGTCATCACCCCTACCACCTCCTCATCCTCCATCTCCTCTCCCTCCTCCCCTTAGGCCTCATGGGCCTCGCCCTCACCAAACTACAAGTGTTGGATTCTTAGGATTTTTCAGTGGTTATGGCCTATATGCCTATCATCAAGAATTGTACTTGACTATGGTCCTTGTATCTACAGGTTTACCCCTTCATTCCCATGGAAATTCCTGTAAACCATCTATGCCTTGCTTTGCTATTGTCATTGGAATCACTAGGCCCCATAATTCTACCTCTCTCGATGAGCAAGCAAACTCCACAATACCTTGTGGTATCCCCTGTTGTTACCAAACTATCGAAGCACCCTATCCAACAAATAAATGTCAATTATATATTGTAATTGTACTATTCATCCAATTAGTTATTTTGGCTGCTGACACCTCTACAAATGTTGATCCTCATTAGGAAACTGTGTGCAATCCCTCCAAGGTCTCCAAATGAAGCTAGCCAAAATGTCAAGGCCATGCTGCCAATATAGTGACACACATGGGTGTGTGTCACTACACCTCTATACATATATACATATGGTATGTTGGCCCCAACTAGTGACCAACTGGTAGACAAAACACTGCAATGTGCTCCCAAGCCTAGATCATCAGAAGTGTAACACCACAACTCATAAAATTTCCACTCCGGTAAGCTATGTCATGCAATGGAAAGTACACCATCACCAATAAACAATGCCCCCATGCATACAAGGTATCCCTGGCCATCATCCTCACAATCATCTCCCCCTACCAAACTAGAAAACCATGTTCTTAGTGATCTAGTATAACAACCCTTGACAATCAGTGTACATAATACATAGTCAAATTGCTTGTACCGATCTGCCAAGGTCTCCCACTTGATCTTATATCAGTCCACTCCCAGGTCCCTCACATTCTCATAAACATAATATGTGGTAAATGCCTAGTATCCTCAGCTTGGATCATATCTGATCCACTCACCTTGGATAGACAATCTCAGGATCCTGTAAACATCCTCTAATGTGATAGTGGCCTCTCCGTTTGGTAGATGAAATGAATAAGTCTTTGAATGCCATCTAATAGCCAATGCAGTCAGCATCCCCCTGATCACCCTAATGATGGGCATAAATGTCACATGGAATAAGCCAAGATGCCACAACCTACATTTTTCAGTGCTGGTCAACTGGTCCCATAATTGGTATGTATCGGGTGGTTGCGACTCTCATGTATAGATCATATCATGTCTAGTCTATGGTAAAAATGACAAATAATATGTTAGTTAAGTAGATTATATAAACCTATTTGGCACATGTGATAACAAGAATTTAATCTTATCCGAGGGAAAAATATTTACTAGTCAGTTGCATCACTAAATTTATCAATTGTGTCACTCCCTCACACTTGCATCGTATACTTTTGCAAATGCACTACAGGGGCATGATTGCATACAACCCCTAATCATATGTGGACTAAAACTATAGTTGTGTCACTTTTAAGGAAATTGTGATAAAGCCTATTCAGTTGCACACAATTAAAGCCACTTGCATCGCACATTTGCAGTTGCATCGATTTCTATTAATTGTGGTGCAAATTTTCAAAACCTAATCTACCCTAAGCATGTTCTAGACAATTGTGTCAAATCATAGACAATTGTGTCAAATCGTAGGAAATTGTGTCGATTGCGATAACACTTACAGCTAACGCGAAATGACACAATATGCTGTTAATTTTTCCTACTACCTAAAATGCAGAAATGCAAAATTGACAAAGTGGGTTTCTAGGCACTTGCTAGCTCTCTTGTGCTCTCTAGTCATTTGAAGGTTTTCATGTGGTATGCTTGATGCTCGTTGTGGCGAACAGGTGACATCTTCGTTCAAAGCTCCTCACTTGCCAATCTCCAAATGTTCAAATGAGTCCTTTTACCCTCCAATTTTCTATTTATACCTCCTAAAAATTAGGGTTTTAATATGGTTTGTGTTGGTTGTGCTTGGTCAAAGCCTTGAAAATTCATTTTTTCCAACCTGAAGGTCTTGAAATTCATTTCTCTCACCATTGTTTGCATTCTTGCCTATTAATTTGAGTTTTCAAAACAATTTACAAATTTTTTGAAATTTTTTAGAAAATTTGCAAAAAAATTCCAAAGGGAAAATTTTGACTAATTTTTCTTTGACAATGTAGACATGTAAAATTAGCATCATGCACTCAATTCAAGTTTATCCACTCATTAAATAAATCAAATTCACATTCATCCTTTCATCAGGTAAATCAATTTCAATCTCCTAAAGGTCATCAACTTTATTTAATTTAATCTTATCATTATCACCCTTAGCTAAATAAATCAAATATTTATTTAACTAAATATTTATCATCTTTCATCTCCTTTTTGATTTAGTTTAATCTTTAAATCTAAAGCAAAAAGGTTAAATCACCTAATCCTCTTTTTAATTAACTAAATGAGGATTAAATCTAATCTAATGCTAATCCTAATCACTTGTATTATCTAGATTTTGTCACTTGCACATATAAACTAATTTATTGATTTATTAAATCAACATTTTCCATCAACATGGCATCTTTGAGGAATATTCCCTCAAGTTTGAATTCAAAATCAAGTGGACATGTACATCCAACAAAGCAATTAATAAGCTCTTACATGTCCCCCACTCAGCATTTACTCTCAAATTCAAATTTGAAATCTCCCTCTCTTTGGCACATTGACCAAAATGTGCTCATCCTCCAGCCTATCACAAGTTGACAAGTGGCCTCTTTTCATTGGCTTGTTTTTTATCCCACATTGCTCTCTCATAAGCATTCTTTCAACTTGAGAATCTTTAAATAGAGGCTTCATCCTTCAACAAATCCTCCACAATTTGATCCACAATCTCTTGCAAAGTCACTCTCTTAAACTGAGAATTGATTTTTCCCATCCACTCCATCATCATCATTGGCATTATATCATTTAGCTTATCTTTTAGCTTATCTTAGTAAGGGTTGAAAAATGACTATTTTCCACAATAGCACCAATCCACTATGGGATAGGGTTTGGTCATGATTTTATGTATAGGGATGTTTTATCTTATGTGCTTGATTCAACTAACAACTCATGTTTGTTTGTTTTTGAGCCAAAATGCAGATTTAGCATCCACATGATAGAATGCATTGTATCAAAGAGAGGCAAAATGTAGACACTAAAAATTGTCCTAGATTTGTAACTCTTAAATTCTTCATCATTCCCCTTTTCGTCTTTTATTTTGTAAAGTCACAAGTCTTCTATTAATTAAATAATTTTAATTTCTTAATTAATTCATTTCTATCTCTATTCATTTATTTAATTATGTCACTAATTAAGTTCCCTCCTTTCAAAAATTAAATAAATTCTTATTTACTTAATTTTTATACCACTTTCCACCATAATTAAATAATTATTTAAATTATTTAAATATTCCTTGTCTCTTCTTTCATAAATTAAATAAAAATTTATTTAATTTGGTCCACTCTCTTGAAGTTTGAATTAAATCATTATTTAATTCAAAAATTCCCTTTGTCATACTCTTCTATAATTAAATAATTATTTTTAATTATTTAATTATTCATTGGCCACCTAAATTAAATATTTTTTGTTATTTAATTTCTCCTATCACCTCTTTATTGGTGCCAATCTAATTTTCCACATCAAGTCTTTATCTATCCATGTCTCAATTAGCCTACACCCTTGATTAAATTATTTATAATTCAATCTTGACCATTAATCCTCATAATGTTGCCCTAATGCTAGTCCTTACCTCATCTTCATTCGTGGCCATTGATCATTGACAATCAATCTCATCCATTCATTCAAAATTAACTTTCCTATAAAAGACTTCTATCATTGTCATTTCTTCATCTTAGACATCTTGGAGAATCTACAAGCTTTCTAGAGTCATCTTCCTACCTTGCTATCAAGTCATCAAGTCAAGTGCATCTATAGTCATTTAGAATCTTCAATATTTTCCTTAGTCGTTGTCATAGGCCATTATTGCACACTCAAAATCTCTAAGGGAAATCATCATATTCAAGTAAAATGGAAAAATGCAATGAAGGTGAATCAATGGTAGCATGAAGATTTGGTAATATTGTTTTATGTTTTATGTCTTTATGCTTATTTGTTTGTGCTTCATTGTTTATGAGGGTTTGATTTATATACATTATTGCCTAACCTTGATAATTTTAACCCTGAATACATAAACTAATTAATAAACTTCAAGTTCCATTAACCTTTTTTCTCCTTTTCCATCTTCATCAATTCTAAGCAGTATTAACTTCTTCAAAGTTCTACTAATGTGTCTAAGAAACAGGATATACGATAAACTTGTAGTTCCATCATCTTTTCTTTTAACGTTCCATCTTCATCAATGCCTTTGTATCCTTATCCTCTTTTCATATGTCTAATAGTATCTTTCATCCATGTGTTGATTTTCTCTTCAGTCGCTACTCTGGTTTTTACTTCATACAAGGCATTTCGGTGGTTTATGTTTGGGACCAATTAGCCGTTGGAGAATACTAGTTCTTGTTTATTTGTTTCATTGACACCATGATGCTCTTTGGTTCTAGCCAAGGAAATCTCTTTCATCAGCACTAGAATTTTCATCCAATCTGGCACCTCTATAAATGTTTCCTTTAGGGTTTCTCTATTCTAAATTATTCTACCATGATTGTGCATCCAAAATGCTCTTTGGTTCTAGCCAAGGACATCTCTTTCATGAGCACTGGAATGCTTGATGGACATTGGCAGAAGCACCATTCGAGTTTTAGTGGTGGAAATTTGTGAAAGCCTTCAAATTATGTGGAAAGCAAAGAACTTGTAGAGCCATGGCCATTATAGGCGGTGAGAAACTGCCGACACTATTGACATCTTTCAATATGTGGATGAATTTTGATTATTCGGCATTAGAATGGCTGGTATTTGACAATGTTATGGAAAAGCCTGCTATAAGTGGATGACAATGCTAACTTGTAACTACAGGGTGAATTCCATGTCACTTCATTTGGTATATAGGTCTTTTATACAATGCTTTTGCATGGAAAAGCATATGATTTTTTCTATTCTTGTCTAGGATATACTAGTTTTTGTTAGGAAACATCGATATATGTTTTTTATTTTTCAATTGCTGTTAATTAATATGTTCAATTATGCTTGTGGCCACTATTTCCGTATCTGTTATATGCAACCTTTTGATAGTTAGGATGTCCTTAAATTGTTTTATTCTTAATCTTTAACACATTTGTGTGGTTAACTTGTATCGAAGCAAATTGAACTGAACCTGGCAAGGTGAATCTCATTTACGGTACTGAAGTTTTCAATGTGCAGTATCCCGATAATAGGAGGCAAGGATTTAGATCTCCATCTTCTATACAAAGAAGTGACAGCTCGTGGTGGGGTAGAAATGGTAAGACGGTTAAAATCTCCTTATCTGATTATTATGTTTTTAGGTAAACATGTTTAATTTTAAATCCTGTTTTTATTAAGATTGACTTTCTTCTTAGCTTCCTATTATACTGTTCGTTCAATTTTAACATTATCGAATCATCAAATTTATGGTTCAATTTGCACTACAGAAAGGACTGCGGTCCTAAATAGCACAATATCTGGTGCACTTAATATTGATTATGTCATGCATCTCCCTGTTTTTTCCAACACAACCAAAGGTTTATGCATACTTATTTACTTCTCATATAGTTAAGCTTTCATGTTTAATATTCAGATATACACATGATATGGACTTTAGAAGATATAATTGTGCACGTGTGTCCACATTCAAGAATGTATATTGTGTTGGCATATCTGCAATCTAGTTAAACCCTGTAATTTTATTTTGAAAAATTAATATAGCTATAAGGAGAAAGAAATTTGAAATGTTTACATTTCTTGATTTTATGATGGTGAAACAGCAATGTAGTGAACTGTTTAGATATTATATTTTCACAAACCAGGACAGAGTTATTACTTGGTAATTTGGCAATTGCATTTTGATCAGAGTTTAAAGCTTACAGTTGAGACTCGCTCTATCACGACACAGGTCATTAAAAATTGGAAATGGAAAGACATCTGTTTGGTGTTCGACTTTTCTAAAACAATTACGAGTGCCTCGTTTGCTTTGCCAAAGTCTTAATTATTGTTTGCTTCACATTATTAGAATGTTTACTTCTTTAAGCGTAAGGGTCTGTAGTGCCATAACCTGGTATTTAATTGTTATTTCAAACTGTGCTATGTTCACATAAAGATTGTTTATTTCTCACATAATTGTATACTTTCTGTTGTATAAGCAGTTTCACTCCCTTCAGTATCTCCAGCTTGCCATTCGCTGCCAGAGACAGAATGCACACATTAACCTTCAGAGGGTCCTGTAGTAGATATGAAAAAGCAAAAAATTGATTCTACCCAAGCATTTGGAGGTCCTTGCTTGTAACCAATATTTTAAATAATTCATTGATTAGGGATTGACCTTTGTAATCCTATTGTAAACATTTGTGCATATTAATAAATTCAATCATAAATACAACTTTGATGCAGTTAACCCGACATCATCTATAGGAAGGGTCGTTACTGGCTGTATTGGCGGAAAATTTGAGCATGGTTACCTAGTCAAAGTGACAGTTGGGAGAGGGAAAATGAGGGGTGTTTTGTACCATGTTCCTCCTTCGAGCACTGTACTACCGCATGCAACTGTATCTCCCTTTATGAATAGCATGGTTAATGAGCTCAAAGCCTCTGTCACGAAACATCAGACTGAACATAGGCTGAAAAAGAAACTAATGATTAGGAAGGATCCAAATGCACCAAGGTAGAACAGAACTGGCTATGATTTTTTCTTTGCTGAGCAACGAGCTAGATTGAATTCAACTCAACCAGATAAGGATATAGCAATAAGCAAGATGATTGGAGATCTATGGAATAGCCTTTCAGAGGATGAAAAACTTGTATGTAACATACAAAATTAATGTTTTACTTATAACCATATATACAAAATGTTTATATTGAGTTTATACTAGTTTGTTTTTTATGGCAGCCTTATCAAGAGCATGGTATACAAGAAAAAAAGTGTTATAGTAAAGAGATGAGTGAATACAAGGAAAGATTGCGACTTCAGGCTCAAGGTGTTGTGGCTGGAACCAGCGGTTCTTGAGTAGCTTGCAGATGGAGACAAAACATGATCACATGAGTGATATTGATTTGAATGTAGTCAAATCAGTAGAACTTAAACAAGAACTCATACCATACCAGGAGCAGGTTGTTTCAGAGAGCAACTCTGTGACAAGCAGTAGTAACCATCGAACTCTTGTTCCAGGAAATTCTGATGTGAATGCCATAAAGAATTTAACATCTGAGGATGGATATCCTGCTACTATTGATTTGCAAGACATGGGAAAGAAGTAGTTTGAGTTGGATTTATTAAATCAACAGAAGCCAGTTTGAGTTAGGAATAAACTTACTTGTACCACAGATATTCCATTCTATACCAAATGTCGTGTAGGTTAAATAGGTAGTATTAAGTACATCCTACTATAAGTTTATAGAAATTAAATGCACTTTTCTTGTTGCAAACAAGCAACAGATTTTGTCCATATTTGACAAGTGCTGCGAATATGATAGGGAGGGGGTTGGAGGAATCAATCACAGATTCCTGCTCTAGGTCTTGCTTGCAAGACCTCCTTGGTGTTTTGCTTCACCATCTTAATCTATAGGACCCTTCTCATGTATAGGTACCCCTGGTTCTCCTGGCCAACCCCACTACTATCACAATTCAATCTACCAAGTCAAATCTTGGTGCAATCTTGCATCTCACCTTAGCCCTTAATTCACCCTAAAGGCTACAATACCTCGTAGGCTTGAATTTTGATTTGTAGGGGTGTGGAGGTGTTTCTATTCATTAAAATCCATCCAATTTTGGTTCCTGAGGGTCCTCCTAGCTCCAAGTCTTGGTCGCTTTCACCAAACCCTCATTTAGGTCTTAAAAGGCTACTAGCCTAAGAGACCCAATTGGGTCTCCTCTGAGAAAACTGGTTTTTGCTCAAAACTTTCCAAAGAACACCTCATTCTTTCTTTGAGGTTCTTGGCTCAAATGAACACCTCTCAAAGATTTTTGAGGTCTCGGGTCTTTACCTGCCGTACAAAGCCTCAACTTAAAAATGGGAATAAACTAGGGTTTTTAAGCCATTTTTTGGTTACTTTCAAACTGTCAAGTCTTTCGCCGACCAAATGAGTTAGTGGAGTTTCCTCCTGATTACTAGACCTTGGCAAGACTTCCACCTGCCTTCTCCAAAAGGAAATTTACTAAGAACTTGTCACCCCTACAAGTTATGTGCTCTGCACTACTTTTCTTCCCTAGCCGAACTCTTATTGGCTCGCCTAGGGCAAGACCTAAATGAGGGTTTGGTGAAAACGACCAAGACTTGGAGCTAGGAGGACCCTCAAGAACCAAAATTGGATGGATTTCAATGAATAGAAACACCTCCACACCCCTGCAAATCAAAATTCAAGCCTAGGAGGTATTGTAGCCTTTAGGGTGAATTAAGGGCTAAGGTGAGAGTTGCAAGATTGCACCAAGATTTGACTTGGTAGATTGAATTGTGATAGTAGTGGGGTTGGCCAAGAGAACCAGGGGTACCTATACATGAGAAGGGTCCTATAGGTTAAGGTGGTGAAGCAAAACACCATGGAGGTCTTGCAAGCAAGACCTAGAGCAGAAATCTATGATTGATTCCTCCAACCCCACTACTATCATAATTCAATCTACCAAGTCAAATCTTGATGCAATATTGCAACTCTCACCTTAGCCCTTAATTCACCCTAAAGGCTACAATACCTCCTAGGCTTGAATTTTGATTTACAGGGGCGTGGAGGTGTTTCTATTCACTGAAATCCATCCAATTTTTGTTCTTGAGGGTCCTCCTAGCTCCCAGTCTTGGTCACTTTCACCAAACCCTCATTTAGGTATTAAAAGGCTACTAGCCTAAGAGCCCCAATTAGGTCTCCTTCTCCAAGAAATCAGTTGTGTGTGCCAAAAGGTTCTATGAGAGAGAATGTTATCCAAGAGAAACACAATGGTAGTCTCAGTGGTCATTTTGGCATCAACAAAACAATGGAACTAGTGCAAAGGTTTTACTATTGGCCCAAGTTGCCAAGGGATGTCAGAAGGTATGTGGAGCAGTGTGTAGTTTGTATGAAAGCCAAAGGGGGAGCTAGTATTGCGGGTTTGTATCAACCTCTACCCATTCCCAATAGACCATGGGAGTGTGTTAGCATGGATTTTGTTGTAGGACTCCCTAAGACTAAGACAGGTTTTGATAGTGTCTATGTGGTGGTAGATAGATTCAGTAAGATGAGTCACTTTATCCCTTGCAAGACCACAGATGATGCTAGCTACATTGCTCACCTTTTCTTCAAGGAAATTGTAAGGATCCATGGATTGCCTTTGAGCATTGTATCAGACAGGGATGTGAAGTTCATGA
Organism: Sequoia sempervirens; assembly: GCA_007258455.2. Taxonomy (NCBI): domain Eukaryota; kingdom Viridiplantae; phylum Streptophyta; class Pinopsida; order Cupressales; family Cupressaceae; genus Sequoia; species Sequoia sempervirens. The sequence goes on along the minus strand of VDFB02271358.1, from coordinate 67,195,532 downwards.
GTCATTTTTGGAAGACTCTATGGAGCAGATTAGGTTTCAACTGCTTGTAAACGTGGAAGTGACTCTAGAGACGTGGAGAGTGGACTGAGTAAACAACATTAACCAATGGACAGCAAACGTCAGTTTTGTTCCAATTGCTAGAGCACGTGGGAGAAATTACATTCCAACAATAATCCCTTCCTCATTAACGCAAACAAGTTTGCTTAGACTGTGAGAGAAACAACTAACTGCACGAACAAGCTGTGATTCTGTCTTGGAAAATAATACGCTCCTAGCTTTTTCAACTGCCCAGATCACCACAAGAATAGCGTGTGGCGCTCTCTCTATCACGAAGCTTTGCTTCATGGAAAGGAAACGCATAAGGTTTTAGGCATATGTGACAAATATTAAATAGAGATATAAGAAGAATGCACGTGTATCAAACATTGCATATTTAAATAAAACAGATTATATTTTAAAATAAAATATAAATAATAAAATATTATAGGGGAGATGTCCCACCGGCCCCATTCAATTACTGTTCATTCCATGTTTATTCCACTTCCTAAAAAGTATCACTTTGATAGTTAAACATGCATTTGTATTTATAATTCAAGTCAACTTGTAGAGAAAAAGACTCATTTACAATTAATTTAAAACTTTTATTGTTACAAGTACCCCCACTTGCAAAAGGTGCCACTTCATTACATATTATTTTAATAAATACATGGTGCTTTAACTACCTATAATTACATATTATTTTAATAGATAGTTAAACATGCATTTGCATTTATTATTCAAGTCAACTTGCAGAGAAAAAGACTCATTTACAATTAATTTAAAACTTTTATTGTTACAAATACCCCCACTTGCAAAAGGTGCCTTCTCATTACATATTATTTTAATTTAAAACTTTTATTGTTACAAATGCAGTCTTCCACACACTCCCTCACAGATACATGTATTAACTTCATTTCTTGTACGTACCTACACAATTATAAACATCAAATCCAAATATAATGCAAAATTCAGTCATATGATCTTTCAAAACCTACATAACTAGCAGCTACAAATTCAAATGCTCAAAAAAATTCAAATTTGAAACAAAACAAAACAACCAAATTGAATGCATTCAATTGTCAGATTCGAATTCCTAAATATACAACACTAAATATACAATTATGTGAAAAAAACACAATCTTAATGTAAACATAACACAGTTTGAAATAACAATTAAATACAGTTTTATCTAGATACCCGGTGATGGCACTACAGGACTCTTACGCTGAAAGAAGCAAACCTGCTCATACTGGTGAAGCAGATAAGAATAATACTTTCGTAAAGCAAACGAGGCACTCCTAATTGTTTTAGGAAAGTCGAACACCAAAGAGATCTCTTTCCATTTCCTATTTTTAATGACCTGTGTCATGTGATAGAGCAAGTCTCAATTATAAGCTTTAAATTCTGATCAAAATGCAATTGCCAAATTACCAAGTAATAGCTCTGTCCTGGTTTGAGAAAATACATCGTCTAAACAGTTCACTACATTGCTGTTTCACCATCATAAAATCAAGAAATATAAACATTTCAAATTTCTTTCTCCTTATAGCTATATTAAATTTTCACAACAAAATTCACTGCCTCAGTAAATGAAGGAGGAAGTCACAACAAAATGGTTCCAAAATCTTTTCTGTACCTAAATGTTGAACCTCCAACAAAACAAGGGAGAAAAAGCTCCTCCAAGAAGGACCAAGTCTAGTTCTTAAAATTGTGAAAAGTATGATAAAATAAGTTCTGAAGGTGTCTACACTACCTAAACCAAAAAGATTACTGTCTTAGCTAGAATAATCTAAGTATTTCAAAATACTAAGATTTTGACATGATTTTGTCGCTATAGATCCTATTTGAGCTTTACCAAGCTCATATTGTCTATTGGCGGATAAATGGATAGAAGTGTTGGACGACTATCAAAATGATCGTGCCCGTTTCTTTCTCTCTATACCATGCCAAAATGGCTGAATCGAAATACTGATGGAAACATTTACAAGCGTCCAAATGTGTGTTGATCCTCTGCAAGCGTTGTTCAACAGCTTCATTTTCCATCTCTTTCCTTCACAAATCTCAAAACCCTTCAATCTGTTATAATTGTCTTTGCCCTATGAACGCTCTGCTTTTACGCTCTCATTTTTTTGCAGGTACTGACATTGTTGCTCCTTGCTTGTGTGAAACGGGGGCTTTGGAACAGGGTATGGACATCCATCAAAGCACAAAGGATAGAGGAATTTTGTCAGATCTAATTGCAACTGCCCTGTTAGACATGTATGCAAAATGTGGAAGCATAGATAAGGCACATGAAGTGTTTGACAAATGTGGTCTCATCGACTGTAATGCTAGTAGGAAATGCACAAAATGGATTTGTTGAAAAGGCTTTAGAAATTTCCAAGCAAATGCATCTATTAGGTTTAAAGCCAAATTTTGCAAACTTTGCTAGCATCCTCATTGACCATGCCAAAATGGGAGCTTTGGAAAGATAGAGAGGAAGCTCCAATTCCAAAAAAATATTATTAAATTGTCATCCTGAAGCTTTGAAGATCAGTTGAAGAAATTAATAGTAAGAGCAATGATCTTCAGTAGGCTGGACTGGTCGTCAACACTGCTCATGTGGCGTCGTCACTGGTCCACCCGTGCATGGCACTCCACTCTCATGGGTCCCTAATGGTTCTTTTTTCTGTGTTTTTCCCCAACAGTATAGGAACCCTAAGAACGATGATACATCTGCTTGGGGGAGGCAAGCAAAATACACACAAGTTCAACGCTTGCAATCCAAGGCACGCAGCAAATCTGGTGTCAGGGGACTACTCTTCTTCTCCATGGCTTCCCCTGCGGTCAAGTTCAACCTTTTTTTAATTTAATATTTCTTCAATCCTAACTTGACATACCAGTAGTTTTATGTTCACATATTTCATCAGTCCTAGAAAACATAAGTATCTTGCTTTTCAGCCTATATTTTGATTACATATAGCCAAACACTCAAACCATAACATCAAAAATCTAAAGATATTATCATTTATCTTTCAACTACATCAGTCAAGAGAAATTACTGCACGGATTGCTACATTCCCAATACAATTAGATATTGTAGCTAAACTTCCTCAACTAAAGGGATCTCCCCTACCATACAAAACCCATGTATGCTTTCTTAGGACTGAGGAATGTAATATGGGGATAGAGGGGTGCACAGAAAACTTATCCCCACATTCTCAAAATGCAGAGGATGACTGGGGAATATCGCAGGGGCATTTTGCCCATTTCTTCATGACCTAAAGGGGTATGTCCAGATATTCCCTAAGATGCCTGTCAAAGGGAGAAGCAAGCATAGAAGAAATGACATTTTGATGCCCTCAGCTGTCTTTATGTGCAAACTACAAAACCCTGCCCCTAATTACTCAAAAAATTACCTTTTGCAATCATAGATTACAATATGCCTGGGAATGTTTTCATTAATGTGCTTTACAGTTAAATTTATTGGTGCCTGGTAATGTTTTCATTTATGTTCCACAATGTTACTGTTCAATTGGTGCTTCGTAAAGTTTTCATTTATGTTCCACGGTGTTTCAGGGACAAGGACAACGGGGTATAACAGATTACATTTCGGGGACGGCAGTCCAACTGAGCACTTTTTGGGGATGGTTACACATCACTCTCACTCACACACATATATACACTTAAGGCCTTTTGTTTAACGTTTTCTGCTGCTGAGTAGAGAAAGTAATATGGCTGTGTTCATTGAGAACATGGTGCACTTGAAAGGTTGGCCAATTGGAGTCTATGAAAGTAGTCGCAAAATGTTTTTGTTGTACATAAAAACAAGTCCCTTGAACCTGTACATACCAAAGAGAAATTATAGACCCAAAAAAAAAGGCTATGTTTCCTTTGTGCAGCAAGCAAACATAGGTTGCACTACTGTCTCAGAATAACATCAAGCTAGAGCTAGCAAAATCTGTCGATACATTACTTATATTGCTACAATCTGCCATTTTAGTTACCTATGCAAGGGGGGACAACTAAAATACAGTGGACGCACTGTTTGCTTTCCTCAAGATATATTTGCAATTGCATCCTACTTGCCTAGGCATATTACTGATCTTGATATACTAATAGTTAAATGGTAAATCAAAGACCGTTTTTGGCTTAATTTGTTCATGCACTTGAAAGAAGTCATATGCTTGAGTTCTATTGGGAAGTAAACATGATGGGGCTCTCAAAATATAGCTTCAATGGTTCTCCTCCGAAGTATTTCTCTGGGTAAGAGAAAACATGTGAATAGGTTTGCTAATCCATTTCATTTCTGATTTTGGAATTCATTAATCTGGCAGAAATTTCCTATGGAGAACTGGATGAATCGCAGTAGAATTCCCACCTCATGGATTTCAAACAAAGTGCCTTCTTTATATTTGAAGTATGTACTGTCTCTACTAGCCTTGAATCAATTCAGCCTCTATATGTTATTTAAGGTTAGATAATTTAATTGATGTTATAGACGATAATACCTAGATGCCTCTGTTCTGATCTGATTAGTTGACTCTTGATAGTTTGCTGGATAATATAAATTCATGACTTCACTGCTACAGTTTTTAGCGTGGTCTGATTGGTAATTTGCTTCTTCTGACTAAACTGTTTAATTTAGGAAATTGCTGAACCTTTTTTAACATGAACAGGCATACCCATGCTATATGGAAGCATTGCCCTTACAACCAACTTTTGCAATTGCATGGTCAAATTTGGTTGGCTTGTTTATGGAAGCAGGAGATTATACGAAAGCCCTAGCATATTATAAGGTTAACTGATACACTACGCCTAATATTTCACAGATTACTTGTTGGGATTTCTCTCTTTGAAGAAGTCAACGTTCTTGTGGGAAAAAGATGCAGCACAATATTGGATATTTTTTTGTGTTCACGGGTGTCTTTCAATGTGGAACAACTTCCTACAATAGTTTGTTTATTATGATTTTGATCTTGATTGTTGGTTTGATTATTGGTTTTTATATGCAGGAAGAAATCAAACTTAAGCCGAATTTTGCTGAAGCTCATTTGAATCAAGGGAATGTGCTTAAGGTAAATTGTTTTCGTTCTTTGGAGCTTACTATTCACTTTCAGCTGCAAAATGTTAGATGTTTCTCTTCATTTGTTTTTTATTTGCAATTTCAGACAATGGCAAGGCCTCAAGAGGCAATTCTATGCTATAAGCGAGCAATTCAAATAAGACCTTGACTATGCAATTGCTTATTGGAAACAAGTCTTTAGTCAGGTTGAGTTTAGTGATAGGGAGTTGGTGGATACAATATGGTTGTGTTGTAGGGAATTTGGCAAGCGAATGCATTACAAGGAAGCTATAGTGCTGGATACATCATTCTTAGAAGCCTACAACAACTTGGTATGGCTATAAGGATGCTGAGTATAAGATTTCTCTAATTCTTACGAGAGCAGACCTATAATGATTCATCATTACAGTTTTCTATGTCTTAAGTAAATAACTGTTTGAGATCAAGCCAGCCTATAATTGGATTATTCAAACTATCAGTGATCTATTTTTCCTGATTAATTGATTTATGACCTAAAATGCAAACTAATCGAAGGATGCGATTCCAATCAATGTATTTGCATGTAAATGTTCACATACCTCAAAAAATGTGATGTATAGCAGCATTTATATCTTCTGTTCCATACTTCTATTTGCAGTCCTCTACTTGGATCAGCTATGAGAAAATTAGGTTTGTGATGTACAGAAAATACATAAAACTTGTCAAAAAAATCTGTTTTATAGTTTAATTTAGTTAATTTACAAACTGATTCTGATTTTCCTCTTGACATGTATTCAAGTGGTATGAAGAAATGATTCTTTTAGTTGAGATGTAAATGATGTTACCATTTAACAGAATTTATTTCTTCCTACCTGATTAATTCAATACTTACGAAATACAAATATAACTATACATTGCAACGAATTCTATCATGACTATTCAAAATGAAACAAAAAAGATAATAGAATTTGATGTAATCTTGTGATAACCCAGGTTAGGTTGTGACATTTGATCATGTTGAAGTAACTGCATCCAAAAAAACTTGGTTTTATAATATGTTGCAGTAATTTCATCGAGAAAACTGGTTTTATAATTTATAAGTGCAATAATGGAAATTTTATTCTTTGAGCTCTAACTCATTGTAGCATTACTGTGATGGTGTGATGCCATTTAATTTACTTTGTAGTCCGTTGTACTGTGTGAGACCCCAAATTGGGATATGAGGAATTAAAAAAGGAGAAGATGCCATTTGCAAGATACCATATCCACACTAACGAAAAATCTCATTGATTTTTTTCTTAATTCTAATGACATTGACAATACTTTGAAATGGATTCTCCATGCAACTACATCTATAACTCAGACAGTGGATAAAAATGGCAAAGAGGAAAGAGGTGGAGGTAATTCCGTTTGACGAGCAAGAGCTTCTACTTTGCTTCCTTACAAGAAACAACAAATTATTTTGTGATATTAAAAAAAACTCCAAAATTGCATATTCACAAATTGTGGGGAAAGAGCAATTTCTTTTAAATTGTTTTTGAAAGGAACTTAAAATATAATAGTAGCAAAATAATAATATATAATGCTAATATTATGGTTACATTTATTATTATATATAATATTTAATATTACAACTTATTAAATATAAACTATATTATTATTATTATTATTATTATTATTATTATTATTGTTAAGAGGGGTAAATGCTTTTGACCAGAACTATGAACCAATAAAAAATCTAATAGTTTAATTGACCTTCAAAGAGAGAGCAAGAGAGAGGAGGGAAAAGAATTTCTATAATATAGAGATATATATATAAAAGAGAAACTCAAAAGATAGAAAATGAGAGAAAGAGAGATTTAGATAGATATATATCTATTGAACTATCTCTACCTCTTTCCCTCCTTCTACCTCTCTTATTAACTTCATCTTTCCCTCCATCTCTCCTACTCTATATTTCTATCTCTATTTCTCTCTATGTCTTTCTATCCATATCTTTCTCTACCTCTATCTCTCTATCTCTCCATCTCTCCCTATATCTCTATCCTTTTCCCTATCCCTTTCTATCTCTCTATATCACCCTCTATCTATATCTCTCTCCCTCTCTCTTGTCTATATCTCCCTCCTCTACCTCTATCTCTCCCTCTCCCTCTCTCTATCCCCCATCTCTATCTCTCACCATATCTCCCTCCCTCGCTCCCTCCATATCCCCTATCTGTCTCTCTATCCCTACCTCTCTCGAGCGCTTTCTCTTCCCATATATCTCTATCTAGATCACTCTCTCTCTCTCTCTCTCTCTCTCTCTCTCTCTCTCCCTAGATCTCTATATCTCTCTATATTTCTTCTTCCATCTCTCCCTCTATCTCTATCTTTTTATCTCTTCATCTCTCTCTACCCTATATCCCTCCATCTCTATTAATCACTATCTCTCAATCTTTATCTTTCTATCTCCCCCTCTTTCATTATCTACCTCTCTCACCTTCTCTATGTATTTATCTCTTCCATCTCTATCTATCCTTCTCTCTTCTCTCTCTTTATCTCTCCCTTTGCTTCTCTCCATATCCCTCTCCTCCATCTCCATCTCTATATATATCTTCCTCTCTATCTCTATCTCCTTACCCCCCTCTCACTCTCTCTCTCCCGCTCTTCCGTTATCTATATATCCCTATTTCTATCCCTTTCTATCTGTCTATCTCCCTCTCTCCCTATTGCAAACATAAGATGATCTTCTTGATAATAGATCCCTATAAGTGAACACATAGTTGATTTGAAGTTATCACTTTTCCACTGAGACCTCTATTTCACAAACAACGCCATTTGATAAATGGACTGCACAAATGTATGCAAAAAAAAAAGACCAAAATTTTCCTTAATTGACCTTGCAAAACTCTTCGGCATATCCATTGCACACCAAGGTGCAATTGCTAGTTAATATAATAGGAGGTTGACATGTTGCTCCTGCATGATGCTCACTTTCTGAATCCTCATTCACATTCTCATGACCAGCTCTCACAAGACCTGAGGACACCTCGGGAGAGAAGAATGTGGAAGTACCCAAAGACAACATGTTTTCAAAAGGTGGTGGTGCCTTTGAAACAACTGATCCTTCTTGAGTATAACTGAATGGAGCCGCGAGAAAAGTGTATGATGGAAAAGAGGAATCTCTCATCACCAGTCCATGGGTGGTTTCCATAGTTTTTGAGATTGCATGCCCATTAATGGTTGTAGGTACACTATTGTCTAAGCAGGAAGATATGTTCCCAATGCTTTCCAGTACATTAATGGTTGGAGGTTCGAAGCTCAGCAGATTGTATAGAGAATCATTTCTGCTCATAATGGCTTCCACATCATATCGGCTTGGGTCAATATTTCTAATGGCATTTTCTCCTCTGAATTTAATGGAGGCAATGTCCTAAGCTTCAGCAGCCTCTTCCTCTGTGTCTGTGAATTCAAACAAGAATCATTAGCCTCTTCCGTCAGTTTGTAGTATAATGTTTCCAATAAATGTTTATGCAGTACTTTGAGCTGTCGTTCATTATAAATGCATCCAATAATCAAACCAGATGAAAAGGCTAATGATTATTATTTGAGGAAGAGGCTACCCAAGCATATGACATTGCCTTCATTGAATTCAGATGAAAAAATGCCATTACAAACTTTCACACACCATTATGAGCAGCACCCAGCTCGTAGAAGGGAAATTAAAGCGGATTAGTGTTGAAGAAGTACAAGATTGGAAAGCACTGGGGACGAAGAAGATTCTCTATACAATCTACTGAGCTTCGAACCTCCAACAATTAACGTGGAAAGCGTTGGGAACATATCTCCCAAAGATGGACTTCATATCTCCCTATCCACGTATTGGGTCCCACGTATGCGTGCATTGGGTACCACATAATGTTACTTTAAACTAGCCCTTTATTTGGTATTGGTATATATATGAGAGATAAAATATATGTATGAACAAGCTTGGTAACTCCACGGTAGACTGAACTTCTCTGGCCAAACCAGTTGGATGGCGTATTTGTTAGATACATCAAGCTCTTATGGTAATATTCTGCAAATGGATACGAATTTAGCATTAGAATCCACAGTTTAGTGACTGTCAATAATTCAGCACATGCCAATTGTAAATATTATACTGAGATTATATCTCCTGTTTCCTTCACTGTTATCATTATTTTATTTGTGTTACAAAGGAAAACAAAATCAAAATACAAGAGCATCGCTTAGGCCTGATGATGTGAAAAATGTTACAAACCTTTTTTACGGTTCCTAAATATGAAAATAAATTGAAGTCTCTTAGCCTCGGAGGAATAGGAAAATTAGATCTTCTCCTCTACCATAAGATACTGTAGAAATTTTATTACTCACATATGAATAATTGGTATTACTATTTAATGTTTACCATCTATTGCGATAGACTTATTTGACTATAATCATAAAACAATCTGTCAACATATTTTGATATGGTTCAATGTCCTACAAACCATACTTGGTTATTACTTACAAGAGTATTTTTAGAAAAAATATAAATATTATCTTTAATATATGAAATAAGGCAAACCCTGCAATAAATACACATCAATATGTGAAATGGGTAAAGCTTTAAGTGCAAAATATGTTGACAATTACAAGAGTATTTTCAGACAATATAAATGTTATCTTCAATATATGAAATAAGGAAAAATATACAATAAATAAGCATCAATATGTGAAACGGGTCAAGCTTTAAATGCAAAATATGTTGACATTAACATCTGAAATTTGGCCTAGTCCCTTATCTTCAACATATGAAATTAAGAAAACTCTGCAATATATAAGCATCAATATGTGAAATGGGTCAAGCTTTAAATGCAAAATATGTTATTAACATCTGAAATCTGGGCTTAATCTTGGAGAAAAACTCTATGGTTAAGTGTGTTTGAGTTGGAGTAATACTGGGATGGGCGACTTTCTAGGAAGGCCAGTGCTTCACCTTTGTGAGCATCACCTAGATTCAATGAGGGCTAAGTGGACCATTCATTATAATGAGAGATGGGTTCTTGTGAACCACTATTCATGAAACATGGGTCAATGAGTTTGACTGGTAAAACTACATGGTTGAATCTTAATAGCAATATCACAATCTGAAATCTGACCTAGTACCTCATCAATATATGAAAATAGAAATAATATTGAAAAAGATACAAATGATATTTAAAATATCTAGTAAAAAATTAACACCATCATTCAATACCAAATAAATTAAATTTTAACCAGTAAGAACAACACAAACATATATTAATGAAATATCAAACTAACACCTTCAATCTTTTAGGTGGTCCTCAATGTGTGTCATTGATAGAAAGGAAATTAGATCACATACCTTGTGACTTCACAATTTTCTGGATACAATTTGTTTGAGGTGAATTTGTCATGGTGGTGAATTTTTCTATGGTGAATTGTTGAATTTTACTAGAGCCAATGTGAACACACCATGCACAGTTATATCTTCTAAAATCCATATCATGTGTTTTTTTTTAATATTAAACATAAAAGCTAACTATATGAGGAAGGAAATGAGTATGAATAAACCTTTGTTTGTGTTAGATAAAACCGGCAGATACATGGCATAATCAATGTTAAGTGTGTCAGATATTGTGGCATTTAGGAACGCAGTCCTTTCTGCAATGTCAATTGAACCATAAATTGGATGATTCGATGATGTTAAAATTGAGCAAACAGTATAATAGGAAGCTAAAAAAGAAGAGTCAATCTTAATAAAACCAGGATTAAAAATTAAACATGTTTATCTAAAAACTTATTAGTCAGATAAGGAGATTTTAACTCTGTCTTACCATTTCTACCCCACCACGAGCTGTCACTTCTTTGTATAGAAGATGGACATCCAAATCCTTCTACTTTTATCGGGATACTGCACATTGAAAACTTCAGTAACTTAAATGAGATTCACCTTGCCAGGTTCAGTTAAATTTTCTTTGATACAAGTTAACCACACAAATGTCTTAAAGATTAAGAATGAAACAATTTAAGCACATCCTAACTATCAAAAGGTTGCATATAACAGATACGGAAATAGTGATCACAAGCATAATTGAACATATTTCTTACTAGCAATTGAAAAATTAAAAACATAAATCGATGTTTGCTAACAAAAAGTAGTATATCCTAGACAAGAATAAAAAAAAGCATATGCTTTTCCATGCAAAAGCATAGTATAGAAGACCAATATACCAAATGAAGTGACATGGAATTCACCCTGTACAATGTTTGACTCCAGAACGTGATAAACTATTAAAAACACTATAGTTACAAGTTAGCATGGTCATCCACTGATAGCAGGATTTTCCATAACATTGTCAAATACCAGCCATTGTAATGCCCAATAATCAAAATTCATCGACATCTTGAAAGATGTCAATAGTGTTGGCAGTTTCTTTGCCGCCTGTAATGGTCAGGGCTCTCCAGAAGTTCTTTGCTTTCCACATAATTTGAAGGGTTTCACAAATTTCACACACTAAAACTTGAGTGGTGCTTCTGCTAATGTCCATCGAGCATTCTGGTTAAATAATCATGGTAGAATAATTTAGAATAGAGAAACCCTAAAGGAAACATTGATAGAGGTGCCAGATTGGATGCAAATTCTAGTGCTCATGAAAGAGATGTCCTTGGCTAGAACCAAAGAGCATCATGGTGTCAATGAAAGAAATAAACAAGAACTAGTATTCTCCAAGGGCTGATTGGTCCCAAACATAAACAACCAAAATGCCTTGTATGAAATAAAAACTAGAGTAGCAACTCAAGAGAAAATCAACACATGGAAGAAAGATACTATTAGACATATGAAAAGAGGATAAGGATACAAAGGCATTGATGATGATGGAACGTGAAAAGAAAAGATGATGGAACTGCAAGTTTTCATATATCCTATTCCTTAGACACATTAGTACAACTTTGAAGAAGTTAATATTGCTTAGATTTGATGAAGATGGCAAAGAAGAACAAAGGTTAATGGAACTTCAAGTTTTTTAATTAGCTTATTCCTTAGTATCCTTTTCCTGCAGTCCCATATGCAGGTATTGAGTCTTGAGTCCTAGAAAACATTTTAGTTCTATTTGAATCTTGTGTTACTTAAGTATATATTTTTTATCGTGTATACATAATAATTGTGCATCTTATGTAAACTAGCCTAGTGAGGCAATTGATAATTTGATGGAGCCTTGTATATATTGAACTTCTAAGGTATTACTGCTTCTGAAACCTGTTGCAACTAGTAGATAAGTGACTTTCATAAACCATTTGTGTATGTTAACTGAATAGCATTCTCTTAAAAAAAAACAAAAAAATAATGTTGCACCTTCAAAAACATGATACTTGGAAGGGGTAAGGAAGGAGGTGCACTCGAGAATGTACAGCTTAGGGAAGCTAAATGGCTTGGGAAGTATGCATCTACAGGAAGCAGGTTATTATGGAAGGAGGTCTGTATATGTACATTGCCAGAGAATGGGCACATGATTGGTTATGTTCTAACAGAATAATAAGTAGACCCGCACATGCCAATGCAAACCATGGCAAAAAATTGCCATAATGCAAAACACAATTTACATAACTTACTCTGCTGATGGACTATATGCATATGGAAGCTTAAGCTTTTCCATAGCATAGTAAGTATATCCTCGCATGCCAGGTCAAAACCATGGCAAATAATTGTTACAATGCAATACGGAGTTGAACATAATATCCTCAGTATATACTTAAAATGAACGTGAGCTTTACATAACCGTACCTTCTTAATGAGCAACTTTCATGAAGAGAACACCACATACGATATGATGCTTTAAGATTGAAACTCAATGAAGGTGTCTTGGCAGGTATTGCCTAATCACCGAGTATTCGTTGGAATCGGGATACATATGTGCATATATAAAAATGTTTATAGACATACAAATATATAGTAATACAAAGGCAATATATGGATAATATAATGTGTAAATGACCAGAGAGGATACTGTGATAGTGCATAAGTGGGGTATAAAGAAGAAGCATTAAACCAAAATTCAAAATACTTCCGATAATTTTGTCCCAAATGCGGCATGAAATTCCGAGTGTAGTAAAAAAACAAATCTTTGTTGCCCATAACTTCTCCATGGCTTGCAAGTGGTGGAGGAGAAGTGTGCTCTTGGCTCTGCTTCTGTTTCTGACTTTGATATGGGTGGTTTTGTTGACCCTCTTGCTGTTGGGTACATAAAGCTCACACCATATAAGACACAGATCAAGAATTCAAAGGCATATACTACAATGACACAGAAAGCAATAATATCTGAGGAATATATATTAAAAAAAGGGAAGCAAAACAACCAACAGTTTCTGAAGCATATGCTCTATACACTTTTTAAGAAGAGACAGAGGAAGCAACAGTGAACCAACAGCGACTGCAACACTCCGAGATTTAAAAATCTAATAAACAGAATCTATGAATGGACCCTGAGTAGACACAGTGGGGTCCATATGAATCTTCTTAAACTCCATCATTTCACAATTTTATAAGGATATCAAACTACTTAAAAAAAACACAAAGGGTCTCCCCATAGCCAACACTACTACTTCCACCATGCATACGATGCGTTGAAAGGAGATCAGTAATTCATTTAAAAATGCTCGAAACAGGCACCCTCAAACCGAAAGCCCACCTCAAAACTTCTCGATACATATTCACAGCAAATACAAATTTCCTTAACTAGGCCTACAATGATTCTCAGAACTAGAACTGCAACATTCTGTTAGAGAAACCCAAAAAATCCCAAATGGACATTTCTAATATATAACCCTTAAAAATGTTGTATTAAGCACCTGGATGATGCCGAAACCACCAGATATAATACAACAATCCTGCTCAAAATCCACGTTCCTAGGTAGACACGTAGTAAGATATGCATTCATTTAATATTCCTCTTCTGCAATTATTTTTATTTTTAATTAATTAGTATAATTAGAGGTTAAATTTTATGGTTTATATAATTGTATTTATGTAATTTTATTGAAGATTAATTAATTTATCTAAAAATTTATTTATTTTATTTTACTATATTAAAATATGTTTTAGAAGATATTATTTTTCACATATATTATTTAAAATAAAATTAACATAAATATGATGTGAGCCTTATGTAACTGTTTTCAAGTATGTCTTAAAATATTACCTCCAACATGTCTCTACAGTCATGTCTCTACAGTCCCCTCCTCGTCCTACACACTCCTAAGTTCTAGGTTACCAACAGCACGAGGGTCAGCAAAACCACCCTCATCAAATTCAGAAAGAGAAGCAGAACCAAGAGCATACTTATCCTCCACCACTTGCAATCCATTGAGAAGTTGTGGGCAACAAAGATTTGTTTTTTACTACACTCAGGGAATTTCATGCCGCTTTCAAGACCAAACTATCGTAAGTATTTTGAATTTTGTTTAATGTTTCTTCTTTATATCCCATTTATGCACTATCACAGTATCCTCTCTGATCATTTACACGTTATATTATCCATATATTGCCTCTGTATTACTATATATTTGAATGTCTATAAACATTTGAATATATGCACTTACGTATAATAATTGAGAAAGAGAAGCAGAACCAAGAGCAGCAAAATCCACATGAACACCAGTAAGAGCAGCAGCAGCAGTTGCATAAGATCAAGGAACAGCAGCATAATCGTCAGGAACATCAGCAGCAAAAGCAGCAAGACTGTCCATACCAAGAGCAGCATCAACACCTGAGAACACAACCAAGAAAAGCAAAATAACATGAATATAAGCAAAAACAACCAAACTCATATCAATATCAACACGAGCAACATAACTTGCAGAAACAAAAGAAAGAGCAGCCGCAGGAAAACCTGAACCATGCTCAGCCAAAGCAAGAACAAAGTTCATAAAGCGATAAGCAAGGGGAACAGCAACACCCACACCAAGATCAGTATAATATTTTTGATTTATAATCTAAAAACTAATTAGGCAATAAGGACCGATTTACAATTTTATTGGTCTTTTTCGGAGTGATTTATCTGCCACTTTTTAATTAATGTTTGATATTTGAAAATGCAATTATTATGAGAAAGTTAAAGTTTCTAAGTTATCTTAAAAAAAAAATTAAACACAGTTACAAATAGTGATTTAAAATTTTTTATTGAGATTAAAACATGACTTTAAAGTGTTGATGAAGTTGAAAGTAAAATGTATTAAATTTATCAAATTTAAATATATTCAATTTATTTTCTCAAAATTTCAATTATTATATGGTAACAAAGAAATCAAACTTATTACTCTAAACTATTTATTAGGTTTCAATTCTATTATTACAACTTAGGTGACGTTCAGTCATTTTTTGTTACAATAGATTTAATATTAACTTAGGTGAATACTTCTTGTCGAAGTATATTATGTGTAGATATATTACTAGAATAATATCTTTGAACAAAAAGGAACTAACTTACAAGAATCTCCTACCATCTACATATATTTTACAACTTTAGATATTTGAAAGATTTTTTGAGCTAAAATAAAAAAGTACTTTTAAATTATCCATTGTGAATTTAATAAGCTATTCCAATTTATAGTAAATTTTTAATGACAAAAAATCTCAACAAGGATTTCATTCTCTAGAAGAGGGTTATGGATATTTGAAAGATTTTTTTGAGCTAAAATAAAAGAGAAATTTTATATTTTCCATTATGAATTTATTAGGCTGTTCCAATTAGAGGAAAATTAAAAGAATATTCTGCCTGCCATGCATATATTTTACAACTATGGGTATTTGAAAGATTTTTTTGATCTCAAATAAAAGAACTTTTCTATTTTCCATTATGAATTTAATAAGCTATTCCAATTTATAATATAGTGGTAATGACAAAAAATCTCAAAAGGATCTCAGGTTATGGGTATTTGAAAGATTTTTCTGAGCTAAAATTAAAGAGTAATTTTATATTTTTCATTGAGTTTAGTAAGCTATTATAATTTATAGTACAGTCGTAATGGAAGAAAATCTCCACAAGAATTTCATTTTGTAGAATAGGGTACAAGGATTTCATTCTATAGAATAGGGTAGAATCAAGGGAAAAGACATGAATCAATAATATAAACCATCAAATATATAGAACTCAAACCGGAGGACCCTAATCCAACAATGAAGCACAAATGAACATAGAAATATAAAATGATAAAACAATATTATCAACAATCCCTATGTCATGAAGGGAAAAGGCATGAATCAATAGTATCAACCATCAAATACATAAAACTCAAACCCAGGACCCTAATCCAACAATGAAGCACAAATGAACATAGAAATGTAAAATGATAAAACAATATTACCAACAATCCCTAGCCATGATTGAATCAAGTTCATTGCTCTTCTCCATTTTGCTTTCTATCAAAGATAGTAGTTGTGGTTGTCTCTACCTAGCTAGGGTTGAAATGAAAGTGATAGGTTCCTTTTATAGAAATCCAAATTTGAATGAAGAGTCAAGATCAAATGATGAAGATTAATGGATGAGATTGCTGGAGAAGCGATGAAATAGGGTTAGGGAAAAAATAGGGTTTAGTTAAGGGTGGAGATGTGAAGGGATAAGAATGGCATAGATAAAAGGTTGAAACAAGTTGCACAAGTAAATTAAATAATTATAAAATTATTTAGTCTAGAAGGAAAAGTGAATAATTAAATAATTAAAACAATTATTTAATTATAGAAGAAAAAGATGACCTATAATTAAAATAACAATTAATTAAAAGTGAAAGAAAAGGACAAAATATTAAATGATTAAAATGATTATATAATAGAAAGGGAAAGGTGGAAAAAAATTAAATAAATAGAATTTATTTAATTATGTAAGAAAAAGATAATGAATAATTAAATAATTAATAATTATTATTCCATTATAGTAGAAAATTGAAAATGACTAATTAAATAAATATTAATTTATTTAAGTAATCAAATGAAGAATAAAATGAGAAATGAATTCACTAAATAATTAAAATTATTCAATTATGCAAGGGAAGAAGTTGAAAATTTTTCTCACATGCCTATGAAATATGCCCTAGTATAGACGAGATAGACCCATGCCCCCTCAGAATTTTTTTGCAAATTTTTAAAATTTTTGAAAAAATTGAAAAATTATTTCAGCAAGCAAATTGGATAGGCATGAATGCAATGATTGATGAAAATAAATGTTAGTAGGAGGAAAATGTTAGCATGGAGTTAGAGGATTGAAGAGGGATTGATATTTTTCTTGAGAGATGCTAAGCTTGAATGTTTATCAACATTGGGTGTTAAAACATGGAAAATGGACAATAAGCACCATGGTATGACATAAACCAAGGTGTGCAATGTTATCCCTTTGTGAAAAAATACACTTAACACATAAGGAATGCCAGAATTCATACTAGGAGAAAAGTTGCCCCAATCTTTTTGTCAAGACATACTGCAAACAATAATCAAAGAAAAAGCGAGTCATGAGACATCATCGCTTCTCTAACTCTTTCTTGGGAGATACTTGAGTTGGCTAGTAACATGACCAAAAGATATATCAAGAAAAATATAAGATAAACTAAACCAACAAAGTCAACAATGATTTAGATTTGATTTACTAGTGATTGTGCTGATAGGACTGATAGGATTGATTGGTTGGTTGGTTGGTTTTTCACTTGATTGATTAATAACACCTGGTTTCAAAAAATGGAGAATGTCGTATAAGACATTAAGTCTAGTTTCGAACATGCAACCACCTGTATAAGGAAAATGATAAGGTTGATGAATGATAATGTGTAGTTTCAAGGACACATCATGTATAAGACAAATGATAAGGTCAGGTTTGGTTTCAAGAAACAAAGCAAGTCATATAAGACACCAAGTCTGGTTTTGACAATGCCATTACCATTGATTGATTGGTAATTGTTGAATTGATGTTTGGCTAATTAGGAAATTGACCTATTTGGTTTGAAGGTGAGTTGGATAGTTTGTTTGATTGCTCCATGATTTGTCTGAGACTGAGATGATTGTTTGTTCCTGATCAAGGTTTCTGATTGATTATGTTATGGATAGTGACTGACTTAACAAACCCTAAAGGACTAACCTAGTGCCTTGGGGGCTTGTCAGTGATGGCCTTGCCTACATCACATGCAAAGAGATGTCATAGTTCAACCTTGACTCGAGCGAAAGATACTTTATTATGAATGACAATTGAATTTATTCGAAAAATCTTAAGGACTAACCTAGTGCCTTGGGGGCTCATTGATGATGGCCTTGCCTACATAAAGTCATAGAGGCAACATAGTTTGACTGCCTTTGACTTGACATGACTTGACACTATTTTTGGGATTTTGAAGGTTATTTGGATGCTTTTTTAGTTTTGAGAATATTTCAATTTTTTTGCTTTTTGAGGATTTAAAAAAAAAAAAATGACATGTTTTGATTTTTTTGGATTTTTGAAGTTTTTTTATTTTTTTAGATTTGACATAGTGATCTCCAATACCAAGTCTAGGATCCATTGAAGACATGAGTTAAGTACTTGCCCCTAGTCAAGTATAGGACCAACTTATTAGGGATAGAATCAAATAAGCTTTATCGTGGATGGGTATGGAAGGAAAAAAAATTTAAATTAGTGAAAATTCATTTTAGCTTTATTTTTGTATCCAAAAACATTGAAAATAAAAAAAAATTGCACCTGCACTTTAGTTTCATATGATACAACATTATAGACAGTAAAATTTCATTGAAAATCATTGAAAATAGGACTCATTCGCCACCTTGGGCAAATAAGTCCCTTTGCATATTCTACAATCATTTTTTTTGGGATTAATTCCCCTATTTACAAACATCTATTTGTTGTTGTTTCCTTTCTATTTTATTTTACAAACTATACTTTTCATACATTTCATTGCATATAGTTTACACTAGTTCATTTTGTGCATTGATCAAAATCAAAATTACATCTAGAACATTTCATTTCACATTGTTACATAGCTTAGAATCTAAAATTTACATCATGGACATGTGCTTTGGAAAATTATGGTTATCCTTGAAATCCTTAGTGGATATGTCAAGTCGTGCTTTTGGAAATGACCCTAATGACTTTGAACTCACTTATGCTTCTTCAACTCCTAATCCATGTCATCCTTGTAATGTTGAAATCATTGGAGAATATGATGACATCATGAATTAGTTCATCAATGATTTCCTTGATAACCTTGAAGCTAATGCAGCCTTCTACCCAACAATGAAACAACCGACATCACCTATAATACCACCAACAGAAATGTTTGAATACTTACACCTTGAAACTAAGACACAAGAACCTAATATAGGTGAACCTAGTTCCTCTATACAAGTAAATACTCAACCATTTTATCTAAACAAGGTGACAAACATTTCCATCAACCTAGAAGAAACATATGGCAAAGGGCTTACCATCTCGAGCAAGCAAAGATGTGATACAACAAGTGAACATGAAATTCATCAACTCCTAGAACAAGTACCAAATGACGAAACAAAAGGGTTAGGATATCAAGATCCTCATCAAAACACAAAAATTCATAAAGAATACTTAATGCTTACTGAAGATGGTCGGATTGTCCTAGACCCTCCTGCTATGAAGATTATCCTTCCTAATGAGAAATTAGAATCTCCTAGTGACAATAACAAAGATGGTAGGATCACCATAGATCCTCCTCCTCAACATTCAACAAGAGAAATTGGTGAATAAAGAAAAAACAAAAGATGTTACAAGTTACAAAATATGCAACCCCCTCATCTGCCACCTGAAAGTGCAAAAAAATTATTGAACTGTATGTTTTTGGAGTAGGAGGCTTTCTTACACTTCCATGATTTTGCACCTAAAAGGAGAGAGGTATCCCAAAAATATTTATGGTTCACTCAAGAATAATGAAAATATGATTAAAATATGTCTAAATAGAATGTCCTAGATGCAAAGAATTGATAAAAGAGAAGGATTATTAATGTTAAACTAAGAAGATGCACTTTGTTTGAAAACACATTATGATATGCAAAATGAACTAAAAATGTAAGCAAACTGTAAAAAAAATTAATGAGACTGAAGAGGTGCACCTAGGAACTAGAAATTAATAGAGAGGAGCTTTGAAATCCTACATAATTCATTGTTGAAGCCAACTATGACACTTACACCAAGTTCTGCTACTTAGTTTGATTTCGAGGAAATTCTATCGAAATAGGTTTAAGCCAAAAGGGTACCTAGAACTGTAGAAACCATTTTTCATCTTTAGATGTGGGGCTAATTTTCCATTGATGGTGACTTAGTCCACCTCAAGATTTTGGGGGATTCAAAGATGCAATCTGTAGATCTCAGTCTACACTTTAGCTCATGACAGGTTTCCAGATCCGAAACTATAGAATCTGACTTGTAGGTGTTCTCCAAGCTTCTTTTAGGGTTTTGTTAACTTTGAATGAATTTGATGAATTTTTTACAACTTTTCAAACCTTTCTATTTGAAAAATCTACACACAAGACTTGCAAAACACATGCAAAGAGGGGAAAAAGTGTTAAGGGTTAGTGAATTGGGGTTTCCCTTGGTGAAACCCCAGTTTGGTAGTTAAACCCTTGAAAATGAAATGAAATGATGTAAAAAGAGATTTATGAATGAAAAAAATGCAATGTTGTAACTTACCAAACCCTTGAAGTAGAAATATGAAGATATGCAAGTTGAAGCTCCAATAGATTTATGCGTGAGAATGCCTTAAATGCTTGAATGCTTGATAATTGCTTGAATGATTTGGAAAATTGATGAGATATTAAAGAGATGATAAAGATGAAAAAGATGAGAGGAAAACCCTATATTTATACATGATTATACGAAATTCCCCAAAAATACCTCATCATAGGCCAAACGTAAGTCTTAAAAAATAATATCCTGTCAAAATTTTGAAATATTTTTTATTTTTGAGCCAAGTGGGACTAAGTCACCCCAAGTGGCGACTTCATCCCACTAGGGAAATTTAAGTTTTTCTTAGGAATTAAAGTGTATTAAATGATTTTTAATTTGATTATTCTCAAAAATACACTTAACAAGGGCATGTAAGTGTATAAAGGGGTCATTTAAGCATAAGAAAGGGTTAAATTATTGATGAGAAGCCTAGAAAAGTGTGAAAATTTGTTACAACACTTTCAAATAAGGCTTGGTAAGTGATAAAAAGAGTTTATTTCAGTGAATTCTATTAAAAAGATCCTAGAAAAGAGTGAAAATGGGTTACAAAACTTCACAAAACTTTTACAAGGCATCATAAACTTCCTATTGATTCACAAGGGTCAGAGACCTAATGTGAAGGTGTTGACCACTTTACAATATTAAATCTAGGAGAAACTAGGCTAACATCCATAATAAAGGCCCAAATGAGCATGAAAATGTCAAAAGATACATTTATCTACGTTACATTTTGTATGAACCTCAAATCTGCATTAGCTAAAAAAAAAAGACCTTAGCATTGTTAGTAAACCAAAGCAAACAAAAGATTCCCTATAAGATTCATTTGATCACAAGAAAAATGCAAAAGAAGCAAGCAAACATGGAGAAACACTATTCTAATAATCAAACCAGCATCTTATAGTGGATTGGTGCTTCTATGGAAATAATCTCTTTCCCAATCCTTGCTCAAGCTCCATGATGAAGATGATTTGAATATGATATAGAATGCTAAGATATGGAGTGGACAAAATTAGTTCTTCATTGAAGAGAGTGACCTTGTATGATATTGTAGATGGGATACAATGATTATGGAGGATTTGAACAATAGAGGAGACCTCTATTTATGGCCAAAAGTGATAAAAGAATGCCAAAAATGGAGGATGTGGGATTAAAGATAAGCCAATGAGTAGAGGCCACTTTTCATCTTGTGATAGGATGAGGAATGAGCAAGATTTGGGAAATTTTCCCAAGAGAGGGAGATTTCAAATTTGAATTTGAGAGTAAATGCTGAGTTTGACTTGTGTAAGGGACATGTAAGAGCTCATTAATTGCTTTGTTGGATGTACATGTCCACTTGTTTTTGAATTCAAACTTGAGGGAATATTCCTCAAAGATGTCATGTTGATATAAAATGTTGATTTAATAAATCAATAAATTGATTTATATGTGCAAGTGGGAAAATCTAGAGAATGTGACATGCATTAGATTAGATAAAACATGATTAGATTAGCTTAGATAATGATAAGATGATTTGACCTTTTTGACTTGAATATTTGATTTATTTAAATCAGAAAAGGATGGAAGGTGATTTCAAACTTAATTAAATAAATGATTGATTTATTTAATCAAGGAGGGTGATGTTAGGATCAAGTTGATTTATTTAATTTAAACTGATGACTTTAGGAGATTGATAAATAAACTTGATTTATTTGAATAGTGGATGAGTATTACCTAGTTGAATGCATTATGCCAATTTTGCGTGTTTACATTTTGCCCCTCTTTGAAGCAGTGTACTTGTTGCGTTGGTTCAAAGAATAAAATTTTCATGATCAAAATTCAAAAAAATTCTAATTTTTCAGATGCCCCAACGGAAAGAAGTACATTTGTACATTTCCCACTCGAGAGATCACGCAAAAAGATTCAATTTGAGGGTCGATCTCACGATAAAGAGGTTCAAAATGGATGGCTATGGATGATGATGCAAATGAGATTTTTTAAAGATGCTTAGAATAACAAATCTATATTATCTTAAACAACTTAAATGATGATATATGTATGAGATGGATGAAATGGATGATGTGATTATGGAATGGATGATTTATGAGATGCTTAGACTAACAGATCTATATTATGATGATGATATGTTGTGATTATGAAAATGTGATGATTTATGAGATGCTTGGACTAACTGATCTATATTATGATGATGAATATGCATGTGAGATGATATGCAGAATATTGATGATTTCTGGATGCAGGATGGATGCAAGATGGATGCATTGGCAATGATGATTAACTATTCATGACATGATGTTAGTGCAGAAAATAAGAAATTAGATGATGACAAGAGGATCCAACAATTCCATGATCTGACAAGACTTTATTAGAGATGATGATGATGATAGATGATAATAATTTTCTTATCAAGGATTGGGATTTTAAAAGGGCTACTTACCTTATGTTTGATAAAACACATAGATACTATGCATCAAGGAATAAAGAACTAGGATGGCATTGCACCTAGTGAGATGGACTTTGACTCGAAAAATAGATAGGAGTATTCTTGTTCACACTTGACATACATAAACCTTGCTAGGAGGTACCTAACAAAGCAAGTATCTGCCAGTTATTTTACAAGAATATCCAACAAGCACAACAGACAAAAGGATAATGATTGTTGCCCCATTCCTATCTCTCTAAATCCTTCGTTTGGATATCATTGAGAGGTCCTTAGAATGAGCACAATAAGATAAATCAAAAGAAAAGATCAAGTATGCAAAAAATCCAATGTTCTTCATACCTTCAGCCAAAGGGATTTGTTTTGATAGGATAAGAATCCAAGGTGATATCCAAAATGATGCCCATTGTCGGAATGATATATCCTAGGACATGCATTGTATAGGATGATGATGGGTTGATAAGTTGATTGATAGGCTGTTGATATAAAGTGAACTGACATGTTTAAAAATGATCAAGAGTTTGATTTTTTTTTAACGATTTGTTGCTTTGATTTAGATTTTATGATTGAAGTTTTCTTTTGCTGATTGCTATGATTGTTTCTATTTGTGTTTCCAAAGGATGAAGGTGACGATCAGTTTATTATGGATGATTGACTATTGCGGGTGAAAGTGAAATGGGACGGATGGATTTTTTCAAATATTTGGATGTTTTTGATGTTTTGCAATGTTTTGAGGCTGTTTTTGATTTTTTTTTGGATTTTTCAAATGTTTTGATTTTAATTGTTTTGAATGTTTTTGGATTTTGGTGTTTTTCAAATGTTTTTGGATTTTGATGTGATTTTGGATGTTTTTGGATTTTCATGGTTTTCTAATGTTTTTGGATTTTTGTGTCTCGAGGGTTGATCAAAGATTAGCCTTGCCTACGTTTAAGCTCAAAGACGACATAGTTCAGATGCCATGTTTTGGATGTTTTTTGTTTTTGACTTGTTTTTGGATTTTGATATGTTTTGAATGTTTTTGGATTTTTTTGATTTTCTGATGTTTTTGGATTTTTGCATGATTTTGATGATTTGGATATGGATATGATATCAGTGCTCTGTTTGGGATTTTGTTGAAGACCAAGCTAAGGTTGATTGATCGAATTGATGGATTGATGATGATGATAACATTGTTGAGGATAATACACAACAATGCAAGGATTGATTGATCAGGATTGATGATGATAACATTGTTGAGGATGCACAAAAATGCAAGGATATTGTTAAGCAACACAAGGATTTAGATGTTGATCGGATTGATGATGATAACATTGTTGAGGATACACAATAATGCAAGGATAGTGTTAAGCAACACAAGGATATCCTGAGATGATGATTTTTTGATTGGATTTGATTGATCACGATTGATGAAGCTTGATTTGGAACAAAAAATTTTCAAATGATATGATGTGATGTTTGAAGTGTAAATTAGATGCGACTAATAGTGATTGTTTTGGATTGATGTTCAATAAAAGATGAAGACTAATAAGGAACATCTTCTTGTCAAAATATGCCATGGGCTAGTGATTTGGATTCTAGATCACAAATGCTTTGACCAATTTTATTTTGTGTTTTTTAATGTTTAGATCACAACATAAGTTGGAAGATAACAAATATTTATTCTTGAAGCATGATGTAAATATCTACCCCCAGTGTCTAGCAATGTATGGAATATGATGGGTGGATGCCTAGATAGGTGTATGGATGGATGGCTATGGATTATCTTGTGATAAGATAAGGTGTTTGAATGGAGGAATGCTCATTGGATAATGTTTCATGGTTTAGATAACAATGGGTAGGATAGGATCAATGAAAATGACCCATGCCAAGATGTTTACTAATAAGCAAGTGTAAAGTGTGCCCCAAACTTTCATCAAGATCAAGATAACTTGGATGATGGATGTAAATGGATGAAAAAGGATTGGATAAATGGTGTGTGGATGAGTGGATTTATTATAGATGAGATGGATGGAATGCTAGATTTATTATGGATGGGATGAGATGCTTTCACTTGAAATGATGCACATAGATGCTCGATTCTACTCATGACACCCATTTTCTAGGTTTTCATCATGGTCTTGCCCAAAGCACCATTGTAGTGGTTTTCACTAGAGGACGCTTTTTTTTCTCTTTATTGTTATATATCCTTTTTTTGATTTTTTTGTAATTTTTTCTAAAAGATTTTAAGCTCATGCTAAATCACAAGGTGTTGCTGATATAGATTCCCCTGTGATAGTGTGCCATCGATATCCTACTTGAAGAAGCTACTTTACTAAGATACATGCACTTGAATGCAACTTTTGAAATTCTTGATCTATTTCATTAATACCAAAGTTGACTTTATCTTTGTGTGCACATCATGATAGAGTGCCTTCAAAATCCTTATGATGAAGGGTCGCTGCCAATACATGGTCAATTTGAGAATTGGATATCATGCGTGGAGGTGTGGACGAAGTGTGTTTAGGGATAAGAGACAGATTGGTTGATAGTTTGGAACCTTTGACTCTCCAAACTTGGGAAGATGAGCAATGATGGGTGGATATGGAAGTGTGCATGGAATGAGGACCAACTATTTGATATACTTTGTACGTCGCTTGAAAAGCCTGCTTTTTCTTTTGTAGACATCTTTGATGGATACTTTTCCCTCTTTTATTTTTCCCCATAGTTTCTTTGACTAATGGAGTTTGATAGGGATGATCTTTTTTTGTATGTTTCGGTATCCATGCGTATTTGATTTTTCCATTGTGTTTCTCAGCTTCTTTTGATTTGATAACATTCTTTGTGCTTTGATTCAAATCTTTCTTTTGACGTTGGTCCCAATTCATAGATGGGATGGTGCGTGGATAGAGATTCATGACGTGGTTGGTTGTAGTATTAGCATTGGTTTCATCATAAGGATTCTTCGTGCTCCCTATGTTGACATTTGCAGTAGATGAAGTTGCCCCCAGTATGGTGGTAATATTTCCTTCATGCTTTGATTCTACCTGTTCTGAGAGCTCTTGTTTAGAATGCGTTCTTTGATAAATGACCATCATAGGTGACATTGTTTCAATTTGTTGCTCTGCTAACTCTGAATTATATTGTTCAATCTGAATTTGGGGTGTATCTAATACCGATGTTGACAACTCTATTTGGCTATAGGAATCAATAACCTGCTCTTTTTGTGTAATAATATTAGGAGAAAAGGAATCCTATTCTGAATGAAGATCATCTACGTGCCCATTTGTGAAAAGCATCTCATGGGTAGATGGAGGAGTATGTGCTACATGGATATGATCATCTTGCATAGATAGGAGAGTGTCCATTAGATTGTTGTAGTATCTTGAAGATACAAATTCTTGATCTTGAATGATTTTGGAGTTGCTTTTGACAATCTTTGGATCAAGTTCCTAACGTGGATCATTTTCAAAGGATGGATTGCTTACAAAGGGTTCTTGGATGTCATCATTAGGCATGGGGAATGGCTCAATATCCTCTTGATCTTTGAGTGGACTTGGATCAAGTGTCAAGTTGAGGATTCCTTTAGTATTTGTAAACATGAGGTCAAAGGGGCTTAACATGTCTTGGAAGGGACCATTGCTAGACCTTGGTGAAAGATTTTGATCATGCTTTGGAATAAATTCTTGAGATATGTCCTCTAACTTATTAGGTGATGTAGAGAGATTTTCAACATGATCATTGGTTGATGCCTCATTGGATGAGGTGAAAACATATTTATTGATGGATAGATCTTGATCATTGTTTTCAACAATTGTGGTGGAGGGATTTCCAATGTTTTCAACCATAGGGTCAAGTGATGTTGGCATTTCTTTGATTGGATCATTGTCGGGTATTGTTGGTGGAAAAAGTGTCTTTTGATGTATGTTGATTTGATCATTGGATGAAGTAGAAATAGCTTGAAGGTGCTCAGTGATGGATTGATCTTGATTCTTGTTCTCAACAGTTGTGGTGGAGAGATTTCCAATGCTATCACTGTCTCCAATAGTGATTATCATTTGATCAATCAGGTCTTGGATGAGTTTTTTGAGCCAAACATAATCTGATGTTTTGTGTCCCTTTATTCTATGATAATCACAAAGGTGCTTCTCATTATACCCTGGTGGTTTTATGTCTGGTTCTTGATAGTTCACGTAAATGGGGATTTTGATGAGATTTTCTTGTACTAATTGTTGCAGGACTGATTCGATTGGTCTCCCAAGTGGTGTGTATTTTTGCTTGTTCCTTTGTGAGATTTGCACTTTAAATTGACCTTATGGTGATTGATTTTGGAGATCTGGTGATTGAACTTTGAGATGTGGTGATTGATCTTCAAGATGGGGTTGATCTTGATGTCCAACTTCTTGACATTGGAAATATTGTTCTGGACACTGTTGTGGACACAACTTACAACTTTGATGACATGGCTTAACCAATGGATGGGTGTATTGATTTTGGAGTGAAGATATCTCTTGGCTCAATAATTCAATTAGTTTGGCATGTGAAGCAAGTTGCTCTATTGAAATTTGATCTTGATTTTGAATTTTATTCCCTTGATTTGGCTTTTGTTGAAGCAAATTTGGAATGTGCCCTTGTGGTTTTTGAATGGGATCATGGACAAACCAATCTTGGCTAATGTTCTGATTTGGGATGATGTTTAGATTTGGCATGATAGGTTGAAATTGAACATTGTTGGTGTTGGGGATCACATTGCCTTGATTTAGGTAACTTTGATTTTGCCTAGTGTCACCTTGACTTGGACTAATGCATGGAGTCGTTATCATCGTTTTTGGACTTTGAACAACATTTGTGTGATTTGCAAACATATTTATCCCAAAGTTTGTTGGATTCATGTTTGGAAAACTTGTACTTGGTACATTCTCATTTGGCATGTAGAGATTTGATGGGGTGATGTTGTTTGTTTGAAGGCTCATGCATTGATTGTTCGGTTGATAGACTTGTAGGTTTGGATTTAGATCTATCATCATAAAAGGTGTTCCAAACTTTGATTTGGGAATACTCGCATTTGTACTATTGATGTTTGTGGGAGAGGACGATCCCATGTATGGATTGTATAAATGTGAGTTTTGAAAATCAAGTGGTATTGTAAGGCTTTGATAGTTTGGTTGACTTGGATTACTCATGATGTATGGATCAAGTTTATATTCCATGTTCCTCTTGTGTTTTCCCCTTGTTGGAAAAGTGACCTCTAAGGTTCTTAGGACTAATGATGAGATGAAGGATGAAAAGGGGTGAATGATATGAGTGTTGAACGTTTAAGAACTTTGTATCAATGCTAGACTTAGGGTTTGATTTAGATAATGAACTTGTAAACCCTAAGATGTTAGATGTGATCTTAGGTTGAATTTTTTCAAAGGATTGATAATTTAATTAAATGTATGAGAAAGGATGCATTCCCATACACTTAACTAAACAAGGTGATTTTGATTTGATTTAAGGAT
Organism: Sequoia sempervirens; assembly: GCA_007258455.2. Classification (NCBI taxonomy): domain Eukaryota; kingdom Viridiplantae; phylum Streptophyta; class Pinopsida; order Cupressales; family Cupressaceae; genus Sequoia; species Sequoia sempervirens. Next base: position 67,166,828 of record VDFB02271358.1, on the reverse strand, counting down.
GTACCCAAGTCTAGATAATGATGTTTTCAAAGATCTAAAGTTGTTTGGTGGGATGGATTTTGATAAATGTTTGGGTGAATGAAGTGTTTGATTTGATCTTAAATGAACCTAGGGAGGACTTGTTTACGAGACCAAGATAGTGAAGAACATGCCTTTCTCTAAGAGTAATTCAAAATCAAAAGACCAATGTTTGCATGAAAACCATATGACCAAAAGATGTCAAGCACATATGTGGGGTCCAATTGATATAATTTTTGCTTCATGGATTCTTTTTGTTGGTGTGAATAAGTCTTGTACCTAGTTTATTCCTTTACTAGGGACTTATGGGACTTAATTCACATGTTAAGTTTACTTAGGATATTAGTTGTCATATCTAGATAAGTATTAGTTGTCTCATCTAGAATTTCCACTTTCCTAGGTAGTTATGAGTTAGTTGTCTCATGTGATAGGATTAAGACACTTGTCATAATCTTGTCTTATCCTATCTCTCATCCTTGCCTTTATAAGCAAGGCATCTCTAACATATTTGGTATTGCATTGAGTTGCATAGAATTGTATTGTATTGCATTGATCATATTGTATCATACTGTAATCCTTGTTTGGTGGAATAGCATCTTCCATTGTTGCTTCTCACTATCTCTTGTTGAGGTTCTTTGGTGTTGCAGATTGAAGATCTTGGGTTGATAACTCCAACATGGTATCAGAGCTTTGAATCTGGCAAGCCCCTTCCATTTATTTATTAGAGAGTTTCCATCAAGCTTTATTGTGTTTTTTTTGAGTTTCTTGTATCGTATATTGCATGCTTGCATTTTGGTGAGATCTAGTGATTGTAGTGATTTTGGCTATAGTGGCAGTATTTTAGGTTGTCCCATTGCGTCCAGGAGGCTCAAAAAATTTAGATTTGGCTTTTGTTTCACTCAATTTCGTCACCATTTACAACTTTGGCAAAGAAGGGTTTGGAGCTCAGATCTGGTGAACAGCCTTTTACAAGAGCACTTTGAGCAAAAATTAAGCCTTCCATTGTGTCCGAGTGGCCGTTTCCAAGTTTTTTGATATATAATTTTCCTATATTAAGCAAAAGTTGTTTTCGGGGCAAAATTTTTTTACTTGAAGGGCCATACGGCCCCCAAGTCGAAGGTACGCAGTCGTCATTAAAAAATATATATTTAAAAATTCCTTTTTGGCTTTCTATCAAGTGGTTTTTAAATTTTTAATCAAAAAAATTCAAAATAAAAATAAAAATTTATAAAGCGCTTAGCGCTTTTTGAAAGGCTGTCGGTGTTTTTATTTAATAGCCATAGACTTATTAAAGTCTGCAGACTAAATCCGCAGCCCTCCTTAACCGCCAGCGGGTGGTTGACAAACCACCACCATGAGCCGCTAGTGGCCAGCGGATAAACCACCGGCCATAGGAGTCCGCAGTCACCGCCACCGCTAGCCATCTGGAGCTCCCCGCCAGTGCCAACATCCATCGTCGACCGCCACCGGTAGCTGCTGAACCCAGGGTAACCACCAGTTAAGCCGCAACCGCCAGGAGGGTGGTTAGTAAACCAACAAAGAAAACTGATGCGGTCAAGTGGGTGACCAGGAGCCAGCCCCTGGGGGCCAAAATTTTGCGCCCAAATAGTGTTCATTTTTGCTCTTGTTTAGCATTGAAGGATCCTAAAACAGGCCTTCTTTTCAATTTTGTATAACTTTTCGCCATGAAGTCAATTTTTCAAAAACGAGATATCATTGGAAAGCTGGTTCAACGAACTTCACAGTGGTGCAGGTGATTTTTCCAGATTTTGACATTTTTTCTTAGTTTTTTCAGCTTGAAGGTACAAGTACATTTATTGCTTGTTGTTGATGTAACTTTTGCAAACGAAGTCAAAATTTGGCAAATTTTTTTTGAAATTGATCAGAAAATCACAAGGAATCTGTTTGTAACCTCAATTTTCAGTTTTTGCAAGCTCTTTTTTCTAAAAATTGTAAAAATCACCATGTGTTATAAACGGTTAATTTTAGCTTGCCACTTGTTAAAATTGTAAATTTTTTTCATTGCAATTTGCTGGGGGGTTGCAAATTGAGTTTTAATACATTCTAGGGGGCTGAAAGGCACAATTTAAGTGCCAAATTGTATTCTTTCTTTTGGTGTTCATGGTGGATCTAAGACAAATTGAACCACTCACTCCACACAATTATCATACATGGAAGCTAAAAATGACTCAATTGTTACAATCTAAGGGTCTATGGACAATGTTAGATGCAGAACAACCTGAATTTACAAGGGATTATGAAAATTTTGTCCATAGATGTAAAATGGATGAAGCAAAAGGGCTCATTGGCTTACATGTATCTAATAATTTATTGTTTCATATTTCAAAGTGAAAAACACCTAGGAATGTTTGGGATAAACTTGAAGAATTGTATGGTAAAACAAATCATTTCAGATCCTTGCAACTTCAAGCAAAACTGCAATCCCTCTCTCTAGATGCATTTCCTTCAATTCAGGATTTCCTTGCACAATTCAAAATGATTTTGTCACAGTTGAAAGGATGTGGACATGATGTATCTAGTGATGAATGTATCTTCTTGATTATGTCTAAGTTAAAGGGCCCTTATCAAGTGTTTTCTTCTACTTTCTATTCAATTATGGATGCAGTTGGGACAGATTACAAAATGCCTACATTTGAGTTGTTTTGTGAGCATCTTACTAGGGAGGAGGCCAAGTTAATTTAGTTGGATGCCTTACCTAATTCTAAGAATCATGCTCTAATGGCTCAATCATCCAAGGGTAAAGGAAAGAACAAGAAGAAGCCCAAAGCAGAATCATCTTCTGGTAGTGAGAATCCCTCCAAACCAAAGCCAAAGAACAATCAGGAGTCCACTTCATCTCCTTCTTCTTCTACCTTTGGAGATTCTTCTTCCAAGTCCAAGAAAAAGAACGGAGATCCTTGTTCATTTTGTGGAAAAACCAGTCATGATGCATCTCATTGCTTTAAGAGATTAGAGGCCTTGGAGGAAGCTGTGAAGAAGCACAATATTTTAGTGGCTAAGCCTTCTTCCATGGGAAAAGGGCAAGCTCTTTCAGCACGAGCTATCCATTCACCTTCAGATAGTTGGATTCTTGATTCAGGTGCTTCACATCACATGACCAATTCACGTGATCTTCTTGATTCCATAGTTCATACTTCTACTTCTCAGATTGCAGTTGGGAACTCTTCATAGATTCTAGTTTTGGGGACAGGGTCCGTTCAGATGCTAGAGGGGTGCATTGAGGATGTTCTACTTGTTCCTGATATTTCAGCGAATCTACTTTCCATATATCAGATTTGTCATTCTGGAGATGGGAAGTCAGTTGAGTTTACTCTGCAAAATGTGACTATTAGACAGTTGTAGGATCCTAATAAGGTTGTTGCTACAGGGATAGTTGATCATGAGAATCATTTGTATCAATTTGATGGATTTGAGTCTTCATCAGGTTCATGTTTTGTTGCTCATGCTAATTCAATGAGCAAGCTTCGGCATGAGAGATTTGGGCACTTGAACTACATATATCTTTAGCAAATGCAAGCACATAACTTAGTGGTTGGTCTTCCAAAGATCACTTGCACAGATGGTGTTTGTCAAGGTTGTGTTCTTGGCAAGCAACATCAAAATCCTTTTCCTAAGCGTCAAGCTACACGTGCAACCACACCCCTTGAGTTGGTCCATAGTGATATCATGTCATTCCCAACTTTTTTTTCAGGGGCTAAGTATGTGCTAACAGTCATTGATGATTTTTCCCGCCGGACATGGGTCTATTTTCTGAAGCTCAAGAGTGAAGTCCTCACCAACTTCAAGACCTTCAAAACATTTGTGGAGAAGCAGTCAGGTTTTTCTCTTCGATAGATACACATAGATAATGGGGGCGAGTATGTCAATTAGGCATTTCAATATTTTTGTAGTGAGCATGGTATTCTTCATCAGAACACAGTTCCTTACACTTCATAGCAGAATGGTGTAGCGGAGAGAAAGAATAGGACTCTCAAGGAAATGGCCAATTGTATGATTTAGTCTAGGTCCATGGCTCCCACCTTTTGGGCTGGAGCTGTCAATTGTGCCAACTATATTCAGAATCATATGCCCCATAAGGCAATGCAAAATATGACCCTTGAGGAGGCTTGGTCTCATTGCAAGACTAATGTATCCTTCTTTAGAGTATTTGGTAGTGAGGCTTGGGCATTCATTCCGAATGGTCGGCGTAAATCCATGGAGAAGAAGAGTCAACGGTACATATTTGTTGGCTATTGTGAGGATGTGAAGGCATATAAATTGTTTGATCCTAAAATGTGAGAGGTTCATTTCTGACATGATGTTCAGTTTACTGAGACCTTCACTCAGTTAGATCCTCCTTTGACTTCTTCTTCATCACAACCTACTCAATCTTCTTCAATTGATGATACTTTGCTACTTGAAGAAGATTTTGATGATGGTCTTGATGAACTTCCTCCTCATTCACCCACTAGGCCATGATGGGCTCGAGTCACTCTTGAGGAGGCTTGTCCTCTTTTTGGTGATCCCACAAACACTCGTTGCACTCATTCTCAAACTTTTGGAATTAGTCTTTTGATTCATGTAGTTTTTGATGATCCTCAGAAGTTTTTAGATGCTTTAGGTATTCCAGAGTGGGATAGTGCTATGGATGATGAGTATTCTTCCTTGATGAAGAATCATACTTGGGATCTTATGCCTCTTCCTAAGGGAAGAAAGTTGGTTCGGTGTAAGTGGGTGTATCGTACCAAGTATGCAGCAGATGGTTCCATTGACAAGTACAAGGCTTGTCTTGCTACAAAGGGGCTTTCTCAGGTTGAAGGAATTGACTATTCTGAGACCTTTGCTCCTATTACCAAGATGGATTCTATTCACCTTGTCCTTGCTATAGCTGCATCTCAGGGATGGTTAGTATTTCAGATGGATGTGAAGAGTGCTTTCTTGCATGGGGATCTTCATGAGGAGATCTATATGGAACAACCATCAGGTTTTGTGCAGGACTCTTCACTTGTTTGCAGGCTTCGACGCTCATTGTATGGTCTCAAGCAGGCCCCTCGGGCTTGGTATGAGAAGATGGATAGTTTCTTGCTTGCTTCCGGCTACACTCATTGCCATTCCGATCCCACAGTTTATACACAAAGACATGGAGAGGATCTACTTATACTTGTGCTCTACGTGGATGATTTGATTCTCACAAGGAGTTCTACTTCCATGATTCAAAGTACACAATGAGCATTGATGGAGCAATTTGATATGACCGACCTTGGTCTTTTGCATTACTTCCTTGCTCTTCAGGTTCATTAGACTTCTGAGGGGATCTTCATTTTCTAGCAGAAGTATGCTCTTGATTTGCTTCAAAGATTTGGCATGGTTGATTGCAAGCCTACCCCTACTCCATTCCAGTCAGGTGTTGTATTGTCTAGTTGCACTACTCCTACAATTGATCCCACCTTGTATCAGCAGTTGGTTGGCAGTCTTTTGTACTTGACACATAGTCGTCTTGATATTTCCTTTGTGGTTGGACTTGTCTCTCGCTTCTCACAAGAGCCTCATGAGAGTCATTGGAAAGCCGCCAAGCGTATCTTGAGATACATTCAGGGCACTACTCATTTTGGCATTCACTACACTTTAGGTGCATCTCAAATTGTGGGCTTCATTGACTCAGATTGGGCTGGTGATGTCAATGATCAAAAGTCTACTTCTGGCTTTGTTTTTTGCCTTGGTTCTGGTCCAATTGCATGGTCATGCAAGAAGCAGACTGTTATTGCATTATCATCGACAGAGGCTAAGTATCAAGGTGCCGTGTTGGCTAGTCAGGAGGTTTTGTGGCTTAGTCAGCTAATGACTGAGTTTGGATTCCCTTCCACTCAACCCACTAATCTTTGGTGTGACAATCAAAGTGCCATTCACTCAACCCAGTGGAGCATCAGCGGACTAAGCATATTGAGATCTACATGCACTTCATCAGGCAGCTCATCCAAGATGGTGTTCTCACCTTGGAGTATTTGCCTACAGATCAGCAGGTTGCAGACATCTTCACTAAACCTTTAGCATTGCCTCATTATCTTCAGTTGCGATTGATGCTTGGGGTGAAGGAAGTTTTCCTTGGGGGGTCTTGAGGAGTTCTCCTTCCTTCATTAGTTTTCTTTGTTTCTTTCTCTCTATTGGAGAGGAGTTTTCTCCCACTGGTTTTTTCTCCTTTTCTCCACTTGTGAGAGTTTTTTTGTTTTGTACATGGGTACCTCATTAGGCCTAGTTTCCAGAACCCATATTTTGCATGTATGCATTGGTTTGTACCTCCCTAAGTTGCACTTAAGGGTGGGTGTTGGTGTGAATAAGTCTTGTACCTAGTTTATTCCTTTACTAGGGACTTAGGGGACTTAATTCACATGTTAAGTTTACTTAGGATATTAGTTGTCATATCTAGATAAGTATTAGTTGTCTCATCTAGAATTTCCATTTTCCTAGGTAGTTATGATTTAGTTGTCTCATGTGATAGAATTAAGACACTTGTCATAATCTTGTCTTATCCTATCTCTCATCCTTGCCTTTATAAGCAAGGCATCTCTAGCATATTTGGTATTGCATTGAGTTGCATAGCATTGTATTGTATTGCATTGATCATATTGTATCATACTACAATCCTTGTTTGGTGGAATAGTATCTTCCATTGTTGCTTCTCTCTATCTCTTGTGGAGGTTCTTTGGTGTTGCAGATTGAAGATCTTGGGTTAATAACTCCAACACTTTTTACCACAAACACACTCTTGATTAGGTTTTCAACTAAATGTCCAATGTCCTAATTCTCTTTCATCCCACAAAGTGCATTATGTGGAAATTGAGGAAATCAAGGAAAAGGTTACCTAAAGTTGACTTTAGTAGAAGCAAATTGAGATGAAATCCAAATGCTTAGAAGCCTCTAAGGATATGAATCCCAAGGTCAAGCATAACATGTGAATTTTTTGAAGGATATTTGCTTCTCCTAAAGGGTTTGCAATTTTGAGGATCATGTTGAATGTTTGTTTTCAAATGTTTTCGATTAAAGCACTATGTTTTCAAATTGACTCACAAGCAATATAACATCCTAGCTCAATTGGTACGTTTTTCTTAGTGGGATTGCCTCATACCCTCTGTAGAAGAAGAGATGATTTTACATGCAACCAAGGAAAGAGTATAAAGGTATGTTAAAAATCAAGTCTTAACCTCTATACTTCAACCAAGATTGGACAAGGCAAGTAACTTCTTGGAATCTAATTTCCAATGCACCACTTTGATAAACTCGCTCAATGGATCAATTGGTCACTACAAAACAACAGTTCTATTTTAGACTTTCCGTTCATGTAGATTGACCCATATGGCGAGAGTCCCCTTTCGGATCCATCTCGTCAGAGCCAACCGTGTGATACTGGCGTTTACTCTAATACCCACATTTATATCCCGGTTGGAAATACTCTTGGTTTTAGAGTGTTATCAATTGATTCGTTCCCTTGGGTGAGTACTTTTTCCCCAAGGCAGGCCCTCTAGGATAAACTAAAGTGAGTAAAGACAAAATCCGTAACTCGATCAATCTTTGATGGCAACAAAGAGAGAGAATATACGCGATAATTCCCCACTCAAAATCGCACAAGATCTTGTTCAATTTTAGCTCCCAAAATGAAGTGTGGGGGTAATTAATTGCACAATTTAATATCACCAAAAGCCTTTTAATTCTCAAGATCTCCATGAGGCAGGAGAGAAGTGCATACATCTTTTGATGATATTACTTTGTGTAAATAATTACAAAATAATAAAGATACACATTCATTTTATCCTTCAAAGTAATGATTTGATTCATTTTAAGCACCAAAGGAAAGATGAATATTTGATTGTTCAATTTTAGCCCAAAAGTGAAGTCTAGTAACTTTCTAAGGTTTAATTTTAGCCCAACTTAAAGAAAAAATCAAAACAATAATTGATTTTAAACCTAAATTGACCTAAAACAGAAACCAAATTCAGCAAGTGGATGTTCTAGACTTATTAATAAGCATTTAAAAATTCTTTTCCCACTTCTCTAGCTCAAATATGCTTGATATTTTATGGGTTTTCTCCCCTTTGCTTCTCCATTATCTTGATCCAGATGTGAGAGAGGTTGTCACTAATTCTTTATGTGAACTTTTAAGTTTCAATCATATGCTGTCTTGCAATATAAATCAAATTGTATTCAAAAATTAAGGAATAGGTGGAATTCTTTCTAAGTAATTGTCTCACCAAAACCAAAAGTCAGATCTGACCTGAATAGTAGTAATGAAATTTTGCAGAGAACGTGTCATATGCAGATATAATTCATATTGCATAAAGTACAAATCATAAAGATTTGGAAAAATATTGAGCTTAAGATTCTAAAAGAAGTCATTTGTTCCACACTAAATAAAAAAATTGTTAGAGATTGATAAAAAGAAAGAAAGAAAATATGTGCTGTTAGATCAAATTTGGTGTTTGTAATTGATAATCAAATCCACACACATTTCTTAATGGCCTTTTGAATCAAAAATTAAAAAAACAAAACCCACTTTTGGAATGATGGTACACCTGCAAAGTTTAGTTGACATTAACTCTCTTGTAAGCCGATTTGAAGATTGTGCAATTCAAAGGTCATCTCTTCTTCAATCACATCAAGAAATGGATTAAATACATGTGATAAGTATGCCTATAATAGAGTGACCTACGAGTTTCTGCTAGGTTTGTATGGTAAAGAAAGATGGGTACCATGGTGAAGCATCAAACATCTTGCAAGAAACAGAGAAGAATGGGCACCCTGCTCATATTGTCACTTTTTAAATATGCTAGTATCTGTGATCTGGCTACAATTCATTGGGCATGGCTCTATTCCCAACACTTCACAACATCATCTATGGCTACGGCTAACAGTTCTATGGCTATGGCTAATAGTCGACATTACCCTCCCCCAAGGCTGATGAACATTCAGTGATTAGAGGTGATGTGAAGCTTTTTAGGTAATGATAGTTTTTTCATGATAAGACAAGTAATAATGGCGATGAGTGAAATGAAATCTCAGACCAATAAAATGTTTGTCCCGTAATAAACTAAACCACAGATAGGAAAATCGCTAGCTAATGGTACGGGCAACAAAAGGAAAAAAAGGTAAATTGTTGAAAACCGATTAAATTCATTAATCTCCATCCATTGACAACTGATTAAACATAGTCAATTCATTCCAAAGGTTGCCTGCCACAACACTAAGAATGCCTTTTGTGGATGTTAAATCTCTTATTTTATTCTTATCAAAATGTGAGAGTGCTTGTCTGAATGCGTTGATGGGCATCACCAATAGAGTCAATTGAACAATCAATGTCGAAACAACAGTACTTACAAGATAGTAAAAACCATAATGGTATGATTCACACAATATGACAACATCAAATTTAAAGATAGCAGCAATAGGATTCACACCAAATGGATTTGTTGAATAGGTTTCAAAATTTTTTAAGCAAATGCTATTGGCAAGTGTAGAATTGAATTCCACAGCCTTTGCTAGCATTCTCCCTGGCTGCGCACAGATGGGAGCTTTGAAACAGGGTATGGTTGTCTAGTAAAGAAAAATATAGCGTCATTATTTGGATGTTTTGACAGAATTCCTTAACCACATGTTATCTCATGGAACACAACAGTTGCAGGATATGCACAAAATGCATTTATTTGAATAGGCTTTAGATTTTCAAGCAAATGTAATTCACAAATGCAAAGTTAGTGAACAAATAACTTTTAGAAACTTTCGAGATAATGCAATTGTAGATGTTAAGTGAACGAATCAAAATGGAAGCATAGAGAAGGGATAAGAACTATTTGATAGAAAACGTGATCTCAGGGAAGGCTGTGATGTGCGGAATGGATTCTTTGAACGACTTTAGAAATTTTCAAAAAAAATGCACTTGGCAGGTGTACAAATCAAATGAAAAGGCTTTAGAAACTTTCAAGCAAATGTAATCTGTGTAAGCATAGACAAGACACGTGAACTGTTTGACTGTATCACTCAAAGAAATGTGATCCCAAAACTACAATTATTGCAAGATATACACAAAGAATGGGTTCATTGCAAAGGAATTTTGAAACTTTTAAGAAAATGCATCTGGCAGATTTAAATCCAGACTCCCCAACCTCCGTTAGCATCCTCTGTGCCTACTGCCAGTATGGGAGCTTTGAAATAGCGAATGGATTTCTGCTCCCCCTTAGGAAAAATGCATGAACAAAGGATTTTAAACAGAGAAAGCATAAAACATAGAATTTTATGTCTATAACAGAGAGCATGAAACAAAGGATTTTATGTCTAAACAGAGAAAGTAGAACCATGTTCACAGTGTACCCCTTTTTCTAACACAAATAGTATTTGTCTTTCTATGAATTAACCATGAACAAAGAGCTTGTTGGCTGTCAGAACAATTGAAAGTAGTCACAGAATTCCTATTTCATATGATAGAAAATAGAATGAAGCAATGACTTTCAAAGATAAGCGAAAATATAAATGAAATGCATTAGTTCGAGAACACAGTGAGCACCATTTGTATGAACCTCAAATCTGCATTAGCTCAAAAACAAAAGACCTTAGCATTGTTAGTAAATAAAAGCAAACAAAATATTCCCTAGAAGATTCATTTGATCACAAGAAAAATGTAAAAGAAGCAAGCAAACATGGAGAAACATTATTCTAATAATCAAACCAGCATCTTATAGTGGATTGGTGCTTCTATGGAAAGAAGCCCTTTCCCAATCCTTGCTCAAGCTCCATGATGAAGATGATTTAAATATGATATAGAATGCTAAGATATGGAGTGGAAAAAATCAGTTCTTCATTGAAGAGAGTGACCTTGTATGATATTGTAAATGAGATGCAAAGATTGTGAAGGATTTGAACAATAGAGGAGACCTCTATTTATGGCCAAAAGTGATAAAAGAATTCCAAACATGGAGGATGTGGGATTAAAGATAATCCAATGAGAAGAGGACACTTGTCATCTTGTGATAGGATGAGGAATGAGCAAGATTTGGGAAATGTGCTCAAGAGAGGGAGATTTCAAATTTGAATTTGAGAGTAAATGATGAGTTTGACTTGTGTAAGGGACATGTAAGAGCTCATTAATTGTTTTGTTGGATGTACATGTCCACTTGTTTTTGAATTAAAACTTGAGGGACTATTTCTCAAAGATGCCATGTTGATAGAAAATGTTGATTTAATAAATCAATAAATTGATTTATATGTGCAAGTGGGAAAATCTAGAGAATGTGACATGCATTAGATTAGATAAAACATGATTAGATTAGCTTAGATAATGATAAGATGATTTGACCTTTTTGACTTGAATATTTGATTTATTTAAATTTGAAAAGGATGGAAGGTGATTTCAGACTTAATTAAATAAAGGATTCATTTATTTAATCAAGGAGGGGGATGTTAGGATCAAGTTGATTTGTTTAATTTAAACTGATGACTTTAGGAGATTGATAAATAAACTTGATTTATTTGCTGAGTGGATGAGTATGACCTAGTCAAATGCATTATGCCAATTTTTTGTGTCTACACATTTATTCCCCACTTTAGTGAGAGAATGAACTTGCTTCAAACTCTCACTAAAGTAGCCAAAAATGCACATCTAGAGGGATCAAAATACACTCATGCTAGGAAGATGAGACAACAACAATCAAGAGGGGTGATCAAGTCCCCAGGATCAAGATTGCATGGCAAACCAAACATTAGCACAAAGGAACACACATAAAAATGATGTAAAAGAATGAAAAAGGAGAGAAAGGAGAAAAGGAAAGAGAGAATCAAATCAAGCTTTGATCATTTTTCCATCCCGTTGTGGATCAAATCTAGGCTATTTTTCCAAAAAAATTCATATACTCACTCTAAGGCAACGTAACTCATGGCTTTCCACCGAGTGAGAAGGCCTAAAAGGTGATAAACATACACTCATGGCTAGTATGAACTCTCACACACACAAGTGGCTATGGGGAAAGTCATTCCTCAGAATGCGCTTCCCACTCAATCATTCCAAAGTTATACCTCCTAATAACTTTAATAAGGCACCACAAAAGAAAATGACTTTTCAAGCTTCACGAGACAAGCAAAACTTTGTATGCTTGGTGAAGCATCTAAAATATACAAACACTAAAACCTCAAGCATGGGTTAGTAGCCTACAAATTCATCAAAATGCTCCTATGAAATAACATATAAAGGCTTCAAAGTGCAACAAATAACAAAAAGGATTAAAAGACATCTAAGAGCATAACATGTACCTATTCCATAGTGGATTGGTGTCAAATTTTCCAATGACCCTTTCCCAATCCTTGCTAAAATTGAAATGATAAAATGCAATGGTGAAGAAGAGCAAAATTAGCTATCAATTCAAGAGAGTAACTTTGCATAAGTGTTGTAGATGGATCAAGATGAAGAATAAGCCTTTCATTTATAGAATGTTTTGATGAGAGAATGGCCAAATGGATGAATGTGGGATAAAGATTTAGCCAATGAGATGAGGCCACTTGTCACATTATGATAGGTTGAGGAATGTGCAAGTTTTGGCCAATGTGCCCAAGAGAGGGAGATTCAAATTTGAAATTGTGAAATAAATATTGAATGGGGGACATGAAATGGAGAAGTTAATGCAATGTTGGAAGGGACAAGTCAACTTGTCTTCATTTTCAAACTTGAGGGAATATTCTATTTTTATGCCAAGTTGAAATAAAATAATGAATTTATAAATGAGATAAAATAATTTATTGGTGCAAGTGGGAAAAGTTAGAGGATGTGATGGGTGGTTAGGTTAGGTTAATCGGGATTAGATTAGCTTATTGATTATTAGGATGTTTTGACCCTTTTGACTTGAATATTTTGATTTATTTAAATCAAAAAGGGATGGAATATGCATTTGGAGATTTAATTAAAAGGTTGATGTGAGATTTTGATTTATTTAATTTAAATGAATAACCATAGGAATGAATTAAATAGTCCTGATTTACTTGGTGAATGGATTTGCTGAGTTTGATTAATTTAATGAGCAGATGAATATGAACTAAGTGTATAATGTTAATTTTGCATGTCTACATTTTTCCCCTCTTTGAAGCAATGTACTTGCTGCGTTGGTTGAAAGAATAAACTTTCCATGAACAAAATTGAAAAATTTGCTAATTTTTTTGGTTGCCCCAGCCGAAAGAAGTACACTAGTATATTGCCCCCTCGAGAGATTGAGCGAAAAGATTCCATTTGAGGGTCAATATCGCGATAAAGAGGTTCAAAATGGACGGTGATGCAAATGAGATTGTCTTAAGATTCTTATAATAACAAATCTATATTATATTAAACAACTTAAATGATGATATGATGTATGAGATGGATGATGTGATATGCCATGATTATGCAATGGATGATTTATGAGATGCTTAGACTAACATATCTATATTATGATGAAGAACATGCATGTTAGATAATATGCAGGATGTTGATGGTTTGTGGATGCAGGATGGATGCACTGGTGATGATGATTAATTATTCATGACATGATGTTAGTGCGGAAAAGAAGACATTAGATGGTGACAAGAGGATCCAACAAGACAACTTTATGAGTGATGATGATGAGAAATGATGATGATAGATGGATGAGTTGCTTATCAAGGATTGGGATTTTAAAAGAGTCACTTACCTTATGTTTGATAACACACATAAGAATGATGCATCAAGGTATAAAGGACCAGGATGGTGTTGTACTTAGTGTGATGGACTTTGACTCAAAAAATAGATAGGAGTATTCTTGTTCACACCTGACATACAAAAACCTTGCTAGGATGCACCTTAGAAGTTTCAAACATCTCAGACCAAAACACAGAAAGGTATAACCAATCAATGCAATAGTCAACAAGTTGTCCAAAACATCCTCTATCCATATCTAATAAAGAAAGTATTCACCAAGTTATCTTACAAGAACGTCCAACAAGCACAGCAGACAAAAGAATAATGATCGTTGCCCCATTCCTATCTCTCTAAATCCTTCGTTCGGATATCCTCAAGAGGTCCTTGGACTGAGTGTAATAAGATAAGTGAAAAGAAAAAGATAAAGCACACAAACAAGTTGATGGTCTTCGATACCGCTAACCAAAAGGGAATGTGTTTTTAAAGATAAGAACCGAAACTATTGCAAAAAGATAATGCCCATTGTAGGAAGGATACATCCTAGGACATGCTAGTGGATGGTGGCAAGTCATTTCGTTTATCCAAAGTGTTCTTTATGATAAATAATGCCCATTGTAGGAAGGATTCATCCTAGGACATGATGTTATTAGATGATTGATATGGGATTTGTGAAGATGAAAAATCTCCATAAATCCATGATTGACAAATGTGGAGAAATCTGTCAACATTGAATAGATGAGATTATCACCTTCCCTATGAAATTGTTGAGCAAATGCAAAAGGAATAACAACATCACCAAAGTAGCATGAAATTATAAATGAAATAAGCATGAAATGTATTCCTAAATTACTTCAAACATCATCTCATACGGGGATTGGTGCTACTTTGATGTGGAAAGTAGCCCTTTCCCAACCCCTTTTAGATAAGCTAATGATAATGATGGACAAGATCATTTCTCAAATGAAGAGAGTGACCTTACATGAGTGATTGTGTTTGGATGAATGAGGATTAAGGTCTTCTTTTATAGATTTTCTTCATGAGAGATTGGCCAAGAGGGTGAATGTGGGACTAAAGATCCACCAATGAGGAGAGGCCACTTGTCAAGTGATGATAGGCCAATGGACATGCAAGATTTGGGAAGTGTGCCCATGAGAGGGAGAATTTTAATTCAAATTTTGCAATAAGTTTAGAGAGGGGGACAAGAAAAAGTGCAATAAATGCAATGTTGGAGGGACAAATCAACTTGTCATGATTTTCAAATTTGAGGGCCATGTTGAGTGAAAATGAGGGTTTTAATAAATCAATAAATTGATTTATTTGTGCAAGTGGAGATATCTAGAGGATGCAAATGGGTGGGTTAGGTTAGGCTAATTAGGATTAGGTTAGCTTAATGATGATTAGGTGAGTTTGACTTTTAGGACTTTGATATTTGATTTATTTGAATTAGAAAATGATGGAATATGATTTTGGATTTAATTAAATAAAAGGTTTGATTTATTTAATTAAAATGAGGGTGATGGTATCAAGTTGATTTATTTGATTTAAACTGATGACTTTAGGAGATTGATAAATAAACTTGATTTATTTTTGAATGGATGAATATGACCTAGTTGAATGCATTATGTCAATTTGACGTGCCTACATTTTCCCCTCTTTGAAGCAATGTACTTGTTGCGTTGGTTCAAAGAATAAACTTGCCGCAATCAAAATTTAAAAAAAAATCTGATTTTTGGATGCCCGTGGAAGATACGGTACATTGCCCTCGAGATATCGAGTGAAAAGATTCAATTTGAGGGTCGATCTGATAAAGAGGTTCAAAATGGATGGTTATGGATGATGATGCAAATGAGATGATTTCAAGATGCTTAGAATAACAAATCTATATTATCCTAAACAACTTAAGCGATGATATGATGTGATGATGGATGAGATGGATGATGTGATATGTGATTATGCAAATGTATGATTTATGCAAATGCTTAGACTAACAAATCTATATTATGATGATGATGCAAATGCAATGCATGTGAAATGATCGATGTTTCCTATTATGTATGATATGAATGATATGTGGTATCTTGACGCTTTTGGATGCGGGGATGGATGCATTGGTGATGATGATGTTAATGGAAATGAGATGATGACAAGAGGATCCCACAAGTCCATGATCTGATGAGACATTATTAGAGATGATGATGATGATAGATGATGATGATGATGATAAATGATGATGATTTGCTTATCAAGGATTGGGATTTTAAAAGGGCTACTTACCTTATGTTTGATAATACACGTAGATACGATGCATTGAGGTATAAATAACCGGGATGGCGTTGTACCTAGTGTGATGGACTTTGAATCGACAAATAGATAGGAGTATTCTTGTTCACACTTGACATACAGAAACCTTGCTAGGATGTACCTAACAAAGAAAGTATTCGCCAAGTTATTTTACAAGAGCATCCAACAAGCACAACAAATAAAAGATAATGATCGTTGCCCCATTCCTCTCTCTCTAAATCCCTTGTTTGGATATCATCGAGAGGTCCTTGGAATGAGCACAATAAGATAAATCAAAAGAAAAGATCAAGTATGCAAACAAGCCAATGTTCTTCATACCTTTAGCCAGAGGGATGTGTTTTGATAGGATAAGAATCCAAGGTGATATCCACAATGATGCCCATTGTCGGAATGATATATCCTAGGACATGCATTGTATAGGATGATGATGGTTTGATAAGTTGATTGATAGGCTATTGATATAAGGTTGAATGACATGTCTGAAAATGATCAAGAGTTTTATTTTGTTTTAAAGATTTGTTGTTTCAATTTTGAGTTTACAATTGAAGATTGATTTTTCTGATTGTTGTGGTTGTTTCTGTATGTTTTACCAAAGGATGAAGGTGACAATCAGTTTATTATGGATGATTGATTATCGCAGGTGAAAGCAAAATGGGATGGATGGATTTTTCAAATATTTGGATTTTTTGACGTTTTGCAATGTTTTGAGGCTTTTTGTGGTGTTTTTGGATTTTTCAAATGTTTTGATTTTAGATTTTTCAAATGTTTTTGGATTTTGATATTTTTTGAATGTTTTTGGATTTTGATGTTTTTTTAATGTTTTTGGATTTTGATGTTTTTTGAATGTTTTTGGATTTTGATGTGATTTTGATGATTTTGATATGGATGTGTGTGATGATATCAGTTCTATATTTGGGATTTTTTTCAAAACCAAGCTAAGGTTGATTGATTAGATCGATGGATTGATGATGATGATAACATTGTTGAGGATACACAACAATGCAAGGATTTGATTGATCAGGATTGATGATGATAACATTGTTGAGGATACACAACAATGAAAGGATAGTGTTAAGCAACACAATGATTGGGAAGAATATCCCAAGCTTATGGATTGATTGGATTCAAGTGATCAAGATTGTTGAAGCTTGATTTGGGAACAAAAGATTTTTTGGATGATTTTATGTGATGTTGAAGGATGTGTTTGATGCGATTGATATCGATCGTTTGGATTGATGTTCGATGGGAGATGAAGTTTGATAAGGGATGTTTGTTCATCAAAATATGCCATGGGCTAGTGATTTGGATTTTTGCTCACAAGTGATTTGACCAATTTGATTTCATGTTTTCCAATGTTTGGATCACCACATAAGTTGGAGGATATAGATCAAGATGTATCCCCGAAGCAGGATGTACATATCTGCCCCCAGTGTCTAGCAATGTATGGAATGTCATGGATGAATGCCTGGATAGGTGTATGGATGGATGGATATGGCAAGTGTGCAAAGGATGCCAAGGATTATCTTGTGATAAGATAAGGTGTTCGGATCAAGAAAACTCATTTGGATAGTGCTTTTAGCTCAGATAACGATGCATAGGATAGGATCAATGAAAATGACCCATGTCAAGATGTTTTACCGTAAGCAAGTGTAAAGCGTGCCCCAAAATTTCATCAAGATCAAGATAACTTGGATGATGGATGCAAACGGATGAAAATGGATTGGATCAATGGTTTATCAATGAATGGATTTATTATGGCTGATATGGATGGATTGTTGGATTTATTATGGATGGGATGAGATGCTTTGAACTGAACTGGCATACATAGATGCTCAATTCTACACATGATGCCTGTTTTCCAAGTTTTCATCATGGTCTTGCCCAAAGCGCTGCATATGCGATTTTCACTAGAGAACGATTTTTATCTTACTATTTTCAATCCTTTTTTTTATTTTATTTTTTTGGTTGGATTTTAATATTTTTTTATTTTTTTGATTTTTTCTGAAAGATTTTAAGCTCATGCTAAATCACAAGGTGTTGCTAATGTAGATGCCTCTGTCATAATGTGCCATCGATATCCTACCTAAAGGAGCTACTTTGCTAAGATACGTGCACTTGAATGCAACTTTTGGGATTTATGATCTGCTTCA
The DNA here is from genome assembly GCA_007258455.2 of Sequoia sempervirens. Lineage (NCBI taxonomy): Eukaryota > Viridiplantae > Streptophyta > Pinopsida > Cupressales > Cupressaceae > Sequoia > Sequoia sempervirens. Next base: position 67,148,681 of record VDFB02271358.1, on the reverse strand, counting down.
TCGATACCAGAGTTAACTTTGTCTTTGTGCATACATCATGATAGAGTGCCTTCAAAATCCTTATGATGAAGGGTCGTTGCCAATACATGGTCAATGTGAGAATTGGATATAATGTGTGCAAGCGTGGATGGAGTGTGTTTAGTGATAAGAGATGGATTGGTTGACAGCTTGGAATCTTTGACTCTCCAAACTTGGGAAAATGAGTAATGATGGGTGGATACAAAAGTGTATGTGGAATTAGGACCAACTACTTGATATACTTTATATGTCGCTTGAAAATCCTGCTTTTTCTTTTGCAGACATCTTTGATGGATAATTTTCCCTCTCTTATTTTGCCCCATAGTTTCTTTGACTAATGGAGTTTGATAGGGATGATATTTCTTTGTATTTTTTGGTATCGATTTGTATTTGGTTTGTCCCTTATGCTTCTTAGCTTCTTTTGCTTTGATAACATTCTTCATACTTTGATTTGGTTCTTTCTTTTGATGTTGGTCCCAATTCATGGATGGGGTGATGGGTGGATGAAGATACATGATGTGGCTAGTTGTAGTATTGGCATTGGTTTCATCATAAGGACTCTTCATGCTTCCTATGTTGAGATTTTCTTGAGACAAAGTTGCCCCCAGTATGGTGGTAGTAGTACCTTCATTCCTTGATTTTGCATGTTCTAAGATGTCTTGTTCAATAAACATGCTCTTACAATTTACCACTGTAGATGGCATTATTTCAATTTGCCGCTCTGCTAACTGTGGATTATACTATTTTGTCTAATTTTCTTCCTTGAGTGGACAATGTTTGATATCTTTATTCATGATTTCATCAATCTGAGTTTCGGATATATCTGATCCTGATGTTGATAACTTCATTTGACTACAGGAGTTAATAATTTTCTCTTTTTATGTAATAGAATCTTGTTCTAGCTAAAGATCATCTACGTGTCCATCCATAGAAAGAATCTCATGGGTAGTTGGAAGAGTATGTGCTACATGGATATGATCATCTTGCATAGATAGGAGAGTGTCCATTAGATCATTGTAGTATCTTGTAGATAAGAATTCTTGATCTTGAATGATTTCAGAGTTACTTTCGACATGCTTTGGATCAAGTTCTTAACATGGGTCAGTTTCAAAGGATGGATTGCTTACAAAGGGTTCTTCGATGTTGTCATTAGACATGGTAAGTGGTTCAACATCTTCAAGTGTTGAGTTTAGGATTCCTTCAGTATCTGTAGCCATGAGGTTGAAGGATGTCAATATGTCTTGGAAAGGACCATTGCTAGACCTTGGTGAAATATTTTGATCATGCTTTGGAATGATTTCTTGTGATATGTCCTCTATCTCATAAGGCGATGTAGAGAAATTTTCAACATGATCATAGGTCAACAGATCATGCATTATGTCAATAGGATCAAATAATCCTAACACTCCTTGAAATAGATCACTAAAAAGTGGCTCTTGATGTATGGTGATTTGATCATCAGATGGAGTAGAAACATCTTCTATGTGCTTTTTGATGGATAGATTTTGATCATTGCTTTCAACAATTGCCATTTTTCATGTTTGTGCTTATGTTTGTTGAGTAGCTTGAGAGGCCTAGGTAGCTTGAGAGGCTTGTTGCACTTGTCAAGCTTTTCTTGCTTGTTGTGTGGCTAGATATTGTTGGATGGACTTTTGGTAGGCCTAATGAGATTTTAGTGCAATGTCATATTGTCTTGCTATGTTTGGTTTTGGTGGTAGTGGTGGTGGATTCAAAATCATGTTGGATGTAGTGACAGGTGGTTGAGATACACTTGGAGTGATCATGGTAGTGACGGGTTGAGATATGATGGGTGTGATAGGGGTGGATAGAGTGATCGACGTGATAGGAATGGTTGGAATGATCGAGGTGATAGGCCCTTGGGAGACCATATTTTGATTGGTTGGGATCAATATTGTTGCTTGATTGGATACCATCTGTTGGTACGATGTCGGTGGCATATTCAACGGATTTGATGTGATGGCTTGATTGGTGCTAGGTGGATTCATTTGAATGGAGTGATTGGTGCTAGGTAAAGGGGGAAGCCCTAAACCAAGGAATGATATAGGTAATGGTTGTGGAGATTTCCCTTGGCGCAATGACTCAACTATTTTGGAAAGTGCAGCAATTTGATCTCTCTAATTTGTTCTTGATTTCGATCTTGACTCCCTTGATATAGTTGATTTGGCTCTTGTTTAAGCAGATTTGGAGTGTGTACTTGTGTTTGATTTTGGATGATAGGTTGAAATTGACCATTGTTCATGTTTGGAATATTCGTATGATTTGCAAATGTATCCATCCAAAAAAATTTCAGATTCATGTTTCAAAAACTTGTGCTTGGCTTGTAGGGATTTGGTGGGATGATGTTGTTCATTTGAAGGCTCATGCTTTGATTGTTCGATTGAAAGACTTGTAGGTTTGGATTTAGATCTACCATTGGGAAATGTGTTCGAATCTTTGATTTGGGTATACTCACACTCATTGTGTCATTGAGATTTGTCGAAGGTAATGATCCTATGTATGGTTTGTATAGATGTGAGTGTTGATAATCAATCGACGTTGTAAGGCTTTGAAAGTTCAATTAATTTGGATTACTCATGATGTATGGATCAAGTTTGTATTCCATGTTCTCCTTGTGTTTTGACCTTGTTGCAAAAGTGACCTCTAAGATTCTTAGGACAAATGATGAGGTGAATGATGAAAGGGGTGAATGATATGAGTGATGAACATTTAGGAACTTTGGATCAATGCTAGACTTAGGGTTTTATTTTGATTGGTTTGATTTGGATGATGAACTTGTAAACCCTAAGATGTTGGATGTGATCTTAGGATGAATTTTTTCAAAGGATTGCTGATTTAATTAAATGTATGAGAAATGATGCATTCCCATACTCCTAACTAAAGGTGATTTTGATTTTGATGATGTGCCTAAGTCTAGAATGATGTTTTCAAAAGCTCTAAGGTTGTTTGGATGGATGAAGTGTTTGATTTGATCCTAAAATACTTAGAGATACTTTTGTTTACTAGGCCAAGGTATTGAAGAACACACTTTTCTCTAAGAGCAATTCAAAATGAAAAGACCAATGTTTGCATGAAAATCATATGACCAAAAGATATCAAGCACATGTGTGGGATCTAATTTGTTATCTTTGCTTAATGAGTTATTTTTACCACAAACACACTTCTTGATTAGGTTTCAAACTGAATGTCCAATGTCACAACTTCTTTTCATCCCACAAAGTGCTATGTTGAAGTTCCAAGAAATTAGGACAAGGGTTGCCTAATGTTGACCTTTGTAAGAGCAGATTAAGATGTAAACCCAATTACTTAGAAACCTCTAAGGACATAATCCCAAGGGTAAGCAATAGTTCTTGGGGTTTTTCAAAGGTATTTGCTCTAACTAAGGGGTTTGAAATTTTGATGATGATGTTGAATGTTGGTTTTCCAATGTTTTTGATAAATGCACTATGTTTTCAAACAAGCAATGTAACATCCTAGCTCAATTGGTACGTTTTTCTCGGTGGGCTTGCCTCATGCCCTTCGTAGTAGAAGAGATGACTTTATATGCAACCAAGGAAAAAATATAAAGGTATGTTAAGAATGAAGTCTTAACCTCTATATTCTAACCAAGATCGGACATGGAAAGTAACTTCTTGGAATCTAAGTTCCAATGCACCACTTTGATAAACTTTTTGGATGGACTGGATGGCTACTACAAACAAGGTTCTTAATGGCACAACATCAGGGACATGGCACCTTGCGAGCATCCAGCAAGCCACTAAAGGCTTTAATCAATCCTACTAGGGGCTCTTATACATTTTACGGTAGTACCCTGTTCTGAAAGACACTGTACGACTAAGGCCTACGTACCATGACGACTTGATAGTTTAGTCTTATCCATTTATATACCGGCCCGAATAAAAAACTGATTGGAGTCGCCTTTGAGTTCTCCTTTCGGATGTGTCTCTTAGGCAGGCCCCTCTAAAGGTAAACAATAGCGAGCAAGCACATTTGTGGTTCGATCGACCTTCATTTATAAATAAAGGGAGAACACACACAATATACCTAACTCACAGTCGCACAAGATCTTGTTCAGTTTTAGTTCCCAAATCAAAGTGTGGAGGCAATCTTTTATGCAACTTAATGTCATCAAAAATACTTTTGGTTCTCAAGATCGCTGTGAAGCGCGAGAGAAGTGCATACGCCTTTTTAGATGAGATTACTTTGAATAAGAGATTACAAAACATGAAAAAAACATGTTCATTTTAAGCCTCAAAGCAATGATGAATTTGTTTTAAAGCACCAAACAAAATATGAAGTTGATTTGTTCAATTTTAGCCCAAATTGAAATCTAGTAGGTGTCTAAGTTTCAATTTTAACCTTTTGCAACAAAAAATTGAAGCATTCTTTTTAAACCCAAATGAAAATTAGTGTCCTAAAAATGAAAAGATAATAATTTCATGAAAAGTGTTTAAACAAACACTAAAGTGTTAAAGGACACTTTAATTTTCTCAAGCCATCATCTTATCATTATCTTCATTTCTCCTCCTTTCATTTTCCTTCTTTGCTTTACTTTCATTTTCCTTCGTTAGCCTTCTTCGCTTTACCTTTGTTTTGCTTTCGCTTCCCTTGCTTTCCTTGTACCTTTTATTCTTTCCTTTGTTTTCCCTTTTGTTTTGCTTTCCTTGCATGAAAGAAAAGTACCACAAAAATCAAGTTATCATTTTAATCATTAACTTTAAACAAAAGAATGATTTAAAATGAAAAAGACAATGATTTTAAACTATTAAATGAATCATTCATAGGAATCTTGGTTTCCACAATTTTTTAACCATATTAAAGCCTCTAAAATATGAGAAAGATTAGTGCAATCTAAAATCAGATAACTTTTGCATTAAATAATGTAGATAAGTAAAGAATTTGTAGCGAGTTAATGCAATGACCATTGATTTAATGCAAAAAATGTAGGAAAACAAATTGGTTCCTTTGTCATGATGATGTCTCGATTCTCGTTGACTAAGCATCTCCAGATGTTAAAGCTTTAAATGAAAATTATCTAAGAGTCCGCCTTAAGAATGATCAATATAACATAAATGACCCTGCAAAATAGGTTAATCTGATTCTCAACATTGAAATTTGAAAATCCTGATTCTCCTCACAACTTCCTTTGTATGCCATCTCCACCTTATTCTTTTTGAATTAGAGTCCAACGCATTTAAGGCAGGGCATAGACTTTGAAAAGGCCTTAAAAAAGCATGCCCAAAGCCATGATTGGCATGATTTTGAATTTATACCTGAGTCCTCATCATCCACGTGATCTGTCAAAAGACAATTTCCTAGGCGGTGCTTTTATTTTTGACAGACGCGGTGCAGCTGCATACAGGGTATACCAAATGAATTCGTTGAAAATGCTTTAGAAACCTACAAGCAAATGCAATTGGTAAGTGTAAAGTTGCACTTTAAAATACTTGTGAGTAAATTGCAAATGGCCAGTGTAATAAAGCTGCACCTATAGAATGTTTAAAGACTTTCAAGTAGAAGCTTAAATGTTAATGATAGGTAGACAGCCGCATTCTCAGACCTTGCCAACCGCAGCCTATATATAAGACAAAACATAGCTCTTGAACAATAGCCGATTTTAACAGGACACATTAAATAAAATGCTATTTCATGGAATGCAATGAGTGACCAGTTCGCTTGAATAAAGTAGAGGAAACTCTTTAAGCCAACGCCTTTTTCTAGCAGGTATAAATTCAACGTCCAAATATGAAGTATTGAGAGGTGTGCAGACTATGTAAGAAATTAATTTAAGTAAAATACATAGACAGTAAATGTCACTTTATCTTTATTTGTCTCTGCTAATATACAATACCCATGATAACCATCCTGTAGTCATCCCTTAGCAATTCAAGCAGTTAAAAAGAAAAGTGCGAATGAACAATTAGTGACTTAGACTCGTGGCTGCTTGAATTGCCCGAGTAGTCAATATATATCACAATCAATATTAATGACAAGGTAGAATCTAAGGATAAGCGTGACAGATTCTGAAGGACGCAAATCTCTGGCGTCGAATGGGATTTGGAATATTTGTGATGGAAAAACAACTCTGCATTTTGTGGCTCAAGCAGATGGTGAAGATGCCGTGAAAATAGCTAAATTACATTTGAAGAAATGTGAATCGGACAAACAAAAAATCCTTCTTTTGTTTCCTTCTGTAGTTGGAATTGGTTTTCATTCCAATTCTTTGCTTCAGAAAAGTCTTTGAACAGGAAAAAGGTAAAATACAGAGAATACTAGGGGCGGAGAATTTTCTTAGAGTAGTGGCAGCATTAGGCGATATAGATATGACACAGGAGTTCCTCACTAAGGGCACAAATATTACTCTCATTCGCAATGAGAAATGGATAGACACTCTGCCACAAGAAGAAAAACATAATGTCAGAGATGTTCGTGAGAAAATTGACAATATTGTTGAACAAGGAACTAACTAACCGGCTCTGAGGGATAAACTTGGGAAAAGTCTCTTTGCCAATGGTCTGGCTGCATTATTTTTGAATCCTTTTGTGAAATCTCCTATTACCGTGGGAATTTCAGGAGAATGGGGAATGGGGAAGTTGAGTTTAATGGTTCAGACAAAGAGCATTCTTCTAAAAATAGTAGCATAGTTAGCATTCACAAATTCATTTCAAGAAAACAATATTCCTGGAGTAGCCGAAACCAAATTATCTATAACTGGGCAAGCCAGGCGTAGGAAAATAGGAAATGCAATAGAGAGGTTAGATGCTGAAAGGTGGGATGACCCTACTAAATGAGTAAAGAACTTCACAACAAAATATCTAAAAACAATATTACAAAAGAGCAAGGAAATAAGAAAGAAACAAGCAACTGAACAAGCAATTTCATGAGCCCTCCTTCTAGCGCCAGTATGTGAAGATGAAAAATCTGCATAGATCCATGATTGACAAATATGGAGAAACCTGTCAACATTGAATAGATGAGATTATCACCTTCCCTATGAAATTGTTGAGCAAATGCAAAAGGAATAACAACATCACCAAACTAGCATGAAATTATAAATGAAATAAGCATGAAATGTATTCCTAAATTACTTCAAACATCATCTCATAGGGGGATTGGTGCTACTTTGATGTGGAAAGTAGCCCTTTCCCAACCCCTTTTAGATAAGCTAATAATAATGATAGACAAGATCATTTCTCAAATGAAGAGAGTGACCTTGCATGAGTGATTGTGTCTGGATGAATGAGGATTAAGGCCTTCTTTTATAGATTTTATTGATGAGAGATTGGCCAAGAGGGTGAATGTGGGACTAAAGATCCACCAATAAGGAGAGGCCACTTGTCAAGTGATGATAGGCCAATGGATGTGCAAGATTTGGGAAGTGTGCCCATGAGAGGGAGAATTTTAATTCAAATTTGGCAATACATTTAGAGAGGGGGAGAAGAAAAAGTGCAATAAATGCAATATTGGAGGGACAAATCAACTTGTCATGATTTTCAAATTTGAGGGCCATGTTGAGTGAAATGAGGGTTTTAATAAATCAATAAATTGATTTATTTGTGCAAGTGGAGATATCTAGAGGATGCAAGTGGGTGGGTTAGGCTAGGCTAATTAGGATTAGGTTAGCTTAATGATGATTAGGTGAGTTTGACTTTTAAAACTTTGATATTTGATTTATTTAAATTACAAAATGATGGAATATGAATTTGGATTTAATTAAATAAAAGGTTTGATTTATTTAATTAAAATGAAGGTGATGGTATCAAGTTGATTTATTTGATTTAAACTAATGACTTTAGGAGATTGATAAATAAACTTGATTTATTTGTCGAATGGATGAATGTGACCTAGTTGAATGCATTATGTCAATTTGACATGTCTACAGGATTATTTGTATGATGGACTATCGACACAAAGAATTGATCAACTTGTTTACATACTGACTTAGACTCGAGACTTGATGTTTTTGAATTTTACTTTTAAGCTGCAAGACCTGTTTCTAACTATTTCACCAAAGGTTGAGGATGATGATTAGTTTATTATGAGTGGTGTTTATTGCGGGTGCAAGTGAGATGAGATGGATTTTTTCAAATATTTAGATTTTTTTATGTTTTGCAATGTTTTGAGGCTATTTTTGGTAGTTTTTCAAGATTTTCAAATGTTTTGATTTTTGATTTTCCAATGTTTTTGGATTTTCTGAGATATTGACCAAGAGACTAACCTAAAGACCTATCCTAGGGGCCTTGGTGGATGATCAATAGATTAGCCTTGCCTATGTTATACACACAGAGACTACATAGTTTGATTGATGACTTGACCGATTTATAGATGAAGATATACATGATGAGATGTCAGTTTATTATGACAGACTCCTAAAGGACTAACCTAAGTGTCTTGGGGGATGATCAAAGATCAACCTTTCCTACATTCAAGCTCAGAGACGACATAGTTTGACAAGACGACTCTGTTTTTGACTTTTTGAATGACTTTTTGACCTATTTTTTTGATTTTTGATGTTTAGGACTTTAAGAATATACACAAATTCGATACAATGAGAACGTGCCCCCAGTGTGATGTAATAGACTACTCTGATAAAGGCAGGACAAACTGACCTTGAGGATGGGCTGAGTAGTACTAGGAGGGATCATGATACGAAAATAGGACCAAGCTATAGTGCAGATGTGAGTGGATGAGTGATGGATTGAGATCTGGATGCGATGAATGATGGATGGATGATGCAGAACAAGCTGTAAAGATCTTGGTGGATTGAAAGTGCTTATTTACACAAGGCACCTGTTTGCCAGGTTTCCACCAAGGTACTTGCCCAAAGTGCCACCAAAGTGGTTTTCACTAGCGGACGATTTTTTCTCTTTACTATTTTCAATCATTTTTCTAATTTTTTGGATTTTTTTGCTTTTTTAATTTTTTGTTGTTACCAAGATGCTTGTTTGCCGGTTTTCACCTAAGTAACCATTTTTTCAAGACATTTTCTAAATTTTTTAGATTTCTTGGTTCTATACCTTGAAAGATTTAGGCATAATTTTTTGAGATGAGAGTTATTCATGGGCTCTTGCAGAGGTTCCCCTTCGAGTGTTGATAAATGATATGCCCCTGACTTATAACTTGCTGTGATGATGAAAGGTCCTAACCAATTAGGTTCGAACTTTCCTTTGCTGCTTGGGTTTGGGACATTCTTCTGATTCTCTTTTAATACCAGTTCTCTGACTTCGAACATCCTGCTTCTAATTTTCTTATTGTAGCTCCTTTTGAGTCTATTCTGATAGACCTACAAATGATTTAAGGCATCTATACATCTCTCATCCAGTAGCTCTAGCTCATTTAGTTTTGATACTATGTATTCTTCATCTTTGATGAGGTTTGGTAGTGATATCCTGAGGGATGGGAGCTCGATCTCAATGGAGAGTACTGCTTCTAATTCGTAGACCATGGAGAAAGGGGTGGCACCGGTGGGTGTGTGGATACTGGTTCAATAGGCGCAAAGGGCGGGATTAAGCTGTAGATGCCAGTCACGACCTGCATCATTGATTATTTTTTTGAGGATTTTCAGAATGGTTTTTTTTGTAGCTTCTGCTTGGCCATTGCCTTGGGGATAGTATGGGGTGGAGAAGTGATGTTGGATTTTGAATTTTTTGCATAAGTCATGGACATCCTGATTTTTTAATGGTGTCCCATTATCTGAGATAATGCTTTGTGGGACACCATAGTGGCAAATGAGATAGTTTAGAATGAACTTTGAAATCTGCTTCCCAGTTATATATGTCATGGGTATGGCTTCCACCCACTTAGTAAAGTACTCTGTTGTGGTTATGATGAATTTGTGGTCCTTAGATGAAGTGGGCGTGATTTTCCCAATGAGATCGAGTCCCCACTATGAAAAGGGCCATGGTGTGATGATAGGATGAAGCTCTTGAGTTGGAGCATGGATCAGGTCCCCATGCTGCTGACATTGTAGACACTTTTTGGCATGATCATGTGCTTCTCTTTCCATTGTGAGCCAATAATACTCCATCATCAACAGTTTCTTAGTTATGGTCATTCCACTCGAGTGTGAACCACAAATACCATTATGTACTTCAGTTAGAGTGATTAATGCCTCCTTAGTGTTTAAGCAACATATTAGGGTTCCTTCTATGCTTCTACAATATAGGGTATCACCTAGGATGACTAATCTGGATGCCTTTTTAACAAAGGTTCATTTCAAGTTTGAAGGTAGGTCGGCGGGTATGACTCCTATACGAAGGTATGTGTAAATGTCATGGTACCAAGGATCACCAGAACCAATGATTTCACACATGAATTCTGATTCCGGTAGCTTGAATGTGGGCACGAGAAGCCACTCTATTAGGAATTCATATTTGGAACATTGTTGGGAATGTCTAGTAGGGACCCAATTGTTGCCATGGTGTCTGCTGCTCTGTTGTTGGCTCTAGGTATATGCTCAAATGTGATTTTGATGAAGGATTCTTTGAGAGTATCCACCAATTTCTTGTATGGAGTGAGCTTGTTGTCCTTGGTCTGATTCATTGACTTGATTTATGATCAATTGGGAGTCTCCGTAGACTTTGAGAGCCATGATGTTCCACTTTACTACTATTCTAAGACCTATGGTCAAAGCCTCGTATTCCGTGATGTTATTGGTGTAAGGAAATTCCAGTTTGTAGGACCTTGGTATGCAATCCCCTTGTGGAGTGATAAAGAATATGTCGGCTCCTGATCCATGTTGTGTGTATGAACCATCAAATTATAGTTTCTAGTGGTCAGCTACGTTGAGGTTGAAAATAGATTCATCTGGAAACTCTGAGATGAGAATTCTCATAATAGATAGGTGCTTCTGCCAGTTGGTCTACAATGACTTGTCCCTTGATTACTTTCCTCTCCACATATTCAATTTAGTCATATTTTGACAGTATCATCACCCATTTTTCCATTCTTCCTATGAGCATTGCCTTTGATAGTAAATATTTTAGGGGATCAATTTTGGAAATAAGCTTTATCTTGTGTCCCAACATGTAATGTCTGAATTTTTGTGATTCAAACACTTTTGCTAGGAATGCCTTCTCGATGAATGAATAGTTTAGTTCATGCCCAACCATTGTTCTGATGATATAGTAGATAGCCCTTTCCATTCCATTTTTGTCATGCTGAGCTAGGAGAGCTCCAAGGGCTGCTGCTATTGCTGATACATAGAGAATCAATGGTTTTCTTGGGATTGGTGGCATTAAGACTAGTGGTGTCAATAGATATTCCTTGATTTTATTGAATGCCTCTTCAAACTTGGCATCCTATTTGTACGCCACTCCCTTGTGGAGTAGGTGAAAATTTGGGTTCTATTTATCTGCCAATTGCTCTATAAATCTTCGAATGGATTGAAGTCTTCCTTGGAGGCCTCTCAATTTTTTTAATGTCTTTGGTGCTTCCATTTCAAGGATTGCTTTCACTTTTGCTGGATCCACCTTGATACCCCTCATGGACACTATATATCCTAGCAATTTACCTGATTGTACGCTAAAGATGCACTTCTTGGGATTTAGTTTGACTTTGTACTCCTCCAATCTATCAAAAATAGCACTTAAGGTTGCTATGTGATCTTTTCTTTTTCTGGATTTAGCTAGGATGTCATCAACATAGTCTTCAACCATCTTATGGATCATGTCATGGAATATCAATGTGATGGCCCTTTGATATGTTGCTCCTGCATTCTTTAAGCCAAATGGCATCATGTTCCAACAGTAAGTCCCCCATGGATAAGTGAAAGCCGTCTTATGTTGGTCCTCCTTAGCTATCATGATCTGATTGTACCTTGAGAATCCATCCATTAGTGACAACATCTCATGTCCTGCTATCATGTCTACTATCATGTCGATGTTGGGAAGCGGAAGTCATCTTTTGGACATGCCTTGTTCAAATCTCTGAAGTCTGTACAGATTCTAATGGCTCCATCAGGCTTTGAAATAGGTACCAAATTTGACACCCATTCTGGATAATCTATTGGTCGGATAAATCCTACATCTAATAGCTTTTTTAACTCCATTTTGACTAGCAGGGCGATTTGAGGGTGCATTTTTCAAAGCTTTTGTCTGACAGGCTTTGCTTTTGGATACACTACTAAGTGGTGAACCACGGTCTTTGGATCAAGTCCTGGCATGTCAGTATAACTCCATGTGAATTTTATCGGTCTTTCTCTTAAGAAGGCTACTAGGAGCTCTTGCTCTTCTGAATGTAATGATTTCGCATAGAATGTGATATGTAGGGTCTCCTCTATTCCTAGGTTGACCAAATTGCATTTTTCTGCCAAGACTGCTAACTTTTCCTTATGAATAGCTCTTAAAGGAAGATTGAATCCTACATCCTCAGGCACCTCACACAGGTTTTCACCATTGGATGCATCCTTTCCTTTTACTTTTTTCTTGTCAAAGAGTGCCACAGTGTGGTTTTCACTCAAGGGCTTGGATATTACTCTTAATTTCTCACTTTTGTGACTAAAGGATTCAATTGTTTCCCCATAATAGGCATGTGTGTCCAACTCCATTATAAATATTTCTTTGTGATCCCCATCTAGAATGTTATCCTGCAGTCCCATGAATTCTGAGAGTGCCTCATCATTTTCAAACGTATCAAGAACTGGTGGTCCTCATTGGTCGTAGTTGATGAGTTGGGGATATATACTTAACAGATCTCATGATTTTGATGGTCTATTTCAAAGGAGAGGGTGCTAATCATGCAAAGGGCGGTATCCTAAAATAACCTAGGTAGATTGTTCATGGTATCCTCATCATCACTACTATTATAAATGTTAGTTATAAAGTTATGTATGTCTCTAACTGTGAATATTGGTGAAGTACCTAAAAATCTGCAAATGAACCATCTCAAACACTCATTAGGAGGGTTAGTTTACACATGCAAATCTACAAATACCTCTATGGAATAACATATCAATGTTTGCAACAATAAAAAAGATTCAAAGACATTCAAAAACATGACATGTACCTATTCCATATTGGATTGGTGTCAAATGTGCCAATGACCCTTTCCCAATCCTTGCTAAAAACTGAAATGATACAATGCACTATGATGAAGAGAAAAATTAGTTCTCAAACCAAGAGAGTAACTTTGCATGAAGATGTAGATGAGTTGATGAAGATTAAGCCCTCTATTTATAGATTTATCTTAATGAGAGAATGGCCAAATGGATGAATGTTGGACTAAAAACAAACCAATGAAAAGAGGCCCCTTATCAACTTGTGATAGGCTTGAGGATGAGCACATTTTTGCCAATGTGCCCAAGAGGGGGAAATTTCAAATTCAAATTTGTGAAATAAATGTTGAGAGGGGGACATGAAAATGGAGAAGTTAATGAAATGTTGAAAGAGACAAGTCAACTTGTCATCATTTTCAAACTTGAGGGAATATTCTATTTTATGCCAAGTTGATGGAAAATAAGGATTTTAATAAATCAATAAATTGATTTATTTGTGCAAGTGGGAATATCTAGAGGATGTGATTGGTGGTTAGGTTAGGCTAATTAGGATTAGATTAGCTTAATGATAATTAGATGAGTTTGACCTGTTTGACTTGAATATTTGGATTTATTTAAATCAAAAGGGGAGAAATATGAATTTGGGATTTAATTAAATGAATGTTTAATTTATTTAATTAAAGGGATGATGCAAGATAAAGGTTAATTAATGAAGTGTTAGGATTTAATTGATTTATTCAAATGATGTAATGATGAAGTGGATTTATTTAATTTGAAGGATGAAATGAAGGTTATTTGATTAAACTATTGGATTGACATATATGCATATTTTCCATGTCTACATTTTGCCCCTCTTTGAAACAATGTACTTGTTGCGTTGGTTCAAAGAATAAACTTGCTGCGATCAAAATTCAAAAAATTTCTGATTTTTTCGGTTGCCCCAATGGAAAGAAGTACACTAGTACATTGCCCCCTCGAGAGATCGAGTGAAAAGATTCTGATTTTTTTTTTTTTAAACTATGCTTAGAATAACAAATCTATATTATCTTAAACAACTTAAATGATGATATGATGTAGGAGATGGATGAAATGGATGATGTGATATGCCGTCATTATGCAATGGATGATTTATGAGATGCTTAGGCTAACAAATCTATATTATGATGATGATATGTTGTGATTATGCAAATGTATGATTTATGCAAATGTGATGATTTATGAGATGCTTAGGCTAACAGATCTATATTATGATGATGATATGTTGTGATTATGCAAATGTATGATTTATGAAAATGTGATGATTTATGAGATGCTTAGACTAACGGATCTATATTATGATGATGATATGCATGTGAGATGATATGCAAGATACTGATGGTTTGTGGATGCAGGATGGATGCCCTAGTGATGATGATTAACTATTCATAACATGATGTTAGTGTGGAAAAGAAGACATTAGATGATGACAAGAGGATCCAACAAGACAACTTTGTGAGAAATGATGATGGGAAATGATGATGATAGATGGATGATTTTCTTATCAAGGATTGGGATTTTAAAAGGGTCACTTACCTTATGTTTGATAACATGCCTAAGCAAGATGCATCAAGGTATAAAGAACCAAGATGGCATTGTATTTAGTGTGATGGACTTTGACTCGACAAATAGATAGGAGTATTCTTGTTCACACCTGACATACAAAAACCTTGCTAGCATGCACTTTAGAAGTTTCAAACATCTCAGACCAAAAGATGGAAAGGTATAACCAATCAATGCAATAGTCAACAAGCTGTCCAAAACATCCTCTATACATATCTAACAAAGAAAGTATTCACCAAGTTATTTTACAAGAACGTCCAACAAGCATAGAAGACAAAAGGATAATGATCGTTGCCCCATTCCTATCTCTCTAAATCCTTTGTTCGGATATCATCGAGAGGTCCTTGGACTAAGCGCAATAAGATAAGTAAAAATAAAAAGATAAAGCACACAAACAAGTTGATGTTCTTCAATACCCTTAACCAAAAGGGAATGTGTTTTTAAGGATAAGAACCGAAACTATT
The DNA here is from genome assembly GCA_007258455.2 of Sequoia sempervirens. Taxonomy (NCBI): domain Eukaryota; kingdom Viridiplantae; phylum Streptophyta; class Pinopsida; order Cupressales; family Cupressaceae; genus Sequoia; species Sequoia sempervirens. The sequence continues at coordinate 67,133,588 of VDFB02271358.1, read as the reverse complement.
GCAAAAGATAATGCCCATTATAGGAAGGATACATCCTAGGACATGTTAGTGGATGGCAGCACGTCATTTCATTTATCCAAAGTGTTCTTTTTAATAAATAATGCCCCTTGTAGGAAGGATTCATCCTAGGACATGATCTTATGAGATGATTGATATGGGACTATTTGGATGATGGACTATCGACACAAAGAATTGACCAACTTGTTTACGTACTGACTTAAACCTCAGACTTGACATTTGGAGTTTTACTTTTAACCTACTAGACTTGTTTCTAACTATTTCACCAAAGGTTATGGATGACAATTAGATTATTATGAGTGGTGTTATTGCGGGTGCAAGCGAGATGAGATAGATGGATTTTTTCAAATATTTGGATTTTTTGATGTTTTGCAATGTTTTGAGGCTGTTTTTGGTATTTTTTGATATTTTCAAATGTTTTGATTTTTGATTTTTCAATGTAATTGTATTTTCTAATATTTTGACCAAGAGACTAACCTAAAGACCTATCCAAGGGGCCTCGGGGGCTGATCAACATATTATCCTTGCCTACGTTATACACACAGAGACCACATAGTTCGACTGACGACTTGACCAATTTACAAATGATGATATACATGATGAAATGTCAGTTTATTATGATAGACTCCTAAAGGAATGACTTAAGTGTTTTGGGGGATGATCAAAGATCAACCTTGCCTACGTTCAAGCTCAGAGACGACGTAGTTCGACAAGACGACTCTGTTTTTGACTTTTTGACCGACTTTTTGACTTATTTTTGGATTTTGATATGTTTTGATGTGTTTGGATTTTTTGATATTTTAATGTTTTTGGATTTTTTGATATTCTAATGTTTTTGGATTTTTTGATATTTTGATGTTTTTGGATTTTCTGATATTTAGGACTTGTAGAATATACACGAATCCGATCCGATAAGTGGTCGTTCCCACAAAAGGATATGAATATCATGGTAAAACCTATCCTAGGAATTGGACATTCTAGTAGGTGACTAATATATTTTTATGGTCGTTCATTTACTTGTCAAACCAGGGAATGTATACTTTGAATGGAGTGGCACAATATATGCACTAAGAACTAGTTTCAGTCACAACTTAACAGAAATAAATACTTGGAAAGAATTCTACCTACGCTACAGGAAGGTAATGCAAAGTTCTCTTAACTCAACCATAATCTAACCAAAGCAGAAATAATAATAGCTACAACTAAGAGACAAACTATAAACTGGCCTTATGCTGTAGGAACAATATAAGACTGAGTTTGCACAAAAACTTCAAAGATGAAATCTAACTGATGATCAACAGAAAAGGAACAGCTAACTAACTAACTACAGATACTTACTAAGTGAGCCCCCTTAGCAAGCATCAACTAATTACGCAAGTACTAAACTTAGAACTTCATCAAACTTTATTCATAAACTTAGAATGGTATACATTTTTCTATTCATATGAAAACTAACAACAAACTCTCTCTTGTCATATAGATTCTACTCTTTATTATCATACTGACTCTTACATGATATCTTTCTATCTTCCTATGCTTCTCTTACTTGTTCACCTACGTAGGAGGAACACTTATTTAAATAAGGAAAACAACTAACTAACCCTAATAGAGAAAGACATGGATGTAAAATGTATCCTGAAATAAAGGATCAGACTTCATAAATGAGTTTATTTGTTCAACCCGATCCAGAGAGAATCTAGCACTCCACTCTTTCCAGATTAACCGATATTTAAAATCGTTCCCAATAGTTTCGGTCAAAGAGTCTTCACCAGAGCTCCCTCGAAGTCGTGCAGGAAATGGACTTTACTACAAGGCCAAGATCGGTTGCGCTTGACTCGATCATACTTTCTCCAACAACCTGCAAAACACAAGGTAACAGATGCGAAAGAAAAGGTGCATGGCACATACACAATATCCATTCATTAATCACATATTTAAATCTATTTCATCATTCAAAAACTGCATGCATTATACCAGTCATTTAGGGAGTCAAACGGGTAATAAATATAGATAAGTCAACATGATAGGCTATAGGAACATGAAAGTGTATTGCTATAGGATATCCCCCAATAAAAGGTTTCAGAAGAGTTAAACAACCATGAACAACAAAAGTAAAGGTATTAAAAGTACATCATGATATCCAAACTATGAGCATATTTTGGGCTCATCAATAAGAACATGCCCCTAGTGTGATGCAATAGACTACTCCGATAAAGATAGGACAAACTGACCTTGGGGATGGGCCAAGTAGTACTAGGAGGGATCATGATACAAACACAGAACCAAGCTATGGTGTGGATGCGAGTGGATGAGTTATGGATGGATATATGTATGCGATGGATGATGGAAGCAAAATGGATGGATGATGCAGAACAAGCCATAAGGATCCTGGTGGACAGAAAGTTCTTATTTACACAAGGCACCTATTTGCCAGGTTTTCACCAAGGTACTTGTCCAAAGTGCCACCAAAGTGGTTTTCACTAAAGGACCTTTTATTGATCCTTTTTCTTTTTTTTTTGGAATTTTTTCTTTTTGGATGTTTTTGTTGTTACCAAGATGCTTATTTGCCAGGTTTTCGCCGAAGTAACCATTTTTTTAGGACTTTTTCTAATTTTTTGGATTTTTTGGTTCTATACCTTGAATGATTCAGGCATAAAACTTTTTGAGATGAGAGCTATTCATGGGCTCTTGCCAAGGTTCTACTTTGGGTGTTGATAGCTGATATGCCCTTGATTTGTAACTTGCTATGATGACGAATGGTCCCAACCAATTGGGTTCAAACTTGCCTTTGCTGCTTGGGTTTGGGACATTCTTTTGATTTTCCTTCAATACCAATTCTCTGACGTGGAACGTCCTACTTCTGATTTTCTTATTGTAGCTCTGTTTGAGTCTATTCTGATAGACATGCAAATGATTTAAATCATCTATACATCTCTCATCCAGTAGCTCTAGCTCATTCAATCTTGACACTCAATACTCTTCATCTATGATGAGGTTTTGTAGTGATACCTTGAGGGATGGGAGCTCGATCTCAATGGGGAGTATTGCTTTTGATCCGTAGACCAAGGAGAAGGGAGTGACGCCAGTGGGTGTGCGGATGTTGGTTTGATAAGCCCAAAGGGTGGGATTAATCTATAGATGCCAATCATGACCTACATCATTGACTGTTTTCTTAAGGATTTTGAGGATGGTCTTGTTTGTAGCTTCTTCCTGGCCATTGCCCTGGGGATAGTATAGGGTGGAGAAGCGATGTTGGATTTTGAATTTTTTGCATAAGTCACGAACCTCCTTATTTTTGAATGGAGTCCCATTATCTGAGATAATGGCTTGTGGAACACCATAGTGACAAATGAGATAGTTTAGGATGAACATAGAAATTTGCTTCCTGGTTATGTACATCATGCATATAGCTTCCACCCACTTAGTAAAGTATTATGTTGTGGTTATCATGAATTTGTGGCCGTTAGATGAGGTGGGTTTGATTTTCCCAATGACATCGACTCCCCATTGCAAAAAGGGCCATGGTGTGATGATAGGATGAAGCTCTTGAGCTAGTGCATGGATGAGGTCCCCATGCCGCTGACATTGTAGACACTTTTTGACATAATTATGTGCTTCTCGTTGCATTGTGGGCCAATAATACCCCATCCTCAGCAATTTCTTGGCTATGGTCATTCCACTTGAGTGTGAACCACAGATACCGTTGTGTACTTCTATTAGAGCAGTTAATGCCTCCTCAGTGTTTAAGCAGCATAGTAGGGTTCCTTCTATGCTCCTATGGTATAGAGTATCTCCTAATATGATGAATCTAGATGCCTTTTTTATGAAGGTTTGCTTTAGGTTTGAGGGTAAATCGGTGGGTATGACTCCTATGCGAAGGTATGTATATATGTCATGGTACCAAGGATCACTAGGACCAATGATTTCACACATGAATTCTGATTCTGGTACCTCGAATGTAGGAACGAGAAGCTGCTCTATCAAAAATTCATATTTTTGAACATTGTTGGGGATGTCCAGTAGGGACCCAATTGTTGCCATGGCATCTGCTGCTCTATTGTTGGCTCTAGGAATCTACTCAAATGTGATTTCAATGAAGGATTTCTTTAGAGTCTCCACCAATTTCTTGTATGGAGTGAACTTGTCATCCTTGGTCTGATATTCATCATTGACTTGATTTATAATCAATTGGGAGTCTCCGTACACTTTGAGAGCTATGATGTTCCATTGAATTTCTATTCTGAGACATATAGTTAAGGCCTTGTATTTTGCAATATTATTAGTGCAAGGAAATGCCAGTTTATAAGACCTTGGTATGCAATCCCCTTGTGGAGTGATAAAGAATATGCCATCTCCTAATCCATGCTATGTGTATGAACCATCAAAGTATAGTTTCTAATGGTCATCTATATTGAGATTGAAAATGGATTCATCAGGAAATTCTGAGACGAGAGGGTTCTCTGAAAATATTGGGGCCTCTGCTAGTTGATCTGAAATAACTTGACCCTTGATTTATTTCTCCTCAACATACTCAATGTCGTACTCTGACAATATCATCACCCATTTGGACATTCTTCCTGTCACCATTGCCTTTGATAGTAAATATTTAAGGGGGTCAATTTTGGCGATGAGCTTTATCTTATGTGCCAACATGTAATGTCTGAATTTTTGTGATGCAAACACTACTTCTAGGCATGCCTTCTCGATGAATGAATAGTATAGTTCATGCCTAACCATTGTTCTACTGATATAGTAGATAGCTTTTTCCATTCCATTTTCATCATGCTGAGCTAGGAGAGCTCCAAGGGCTGCTGCTATCGCTGACACGTATAGAATCAATGGCTTTCTTGGGATGGGTGGCATTAAGACTGGTGGTGTTAGTAGATATTCCTTGATTTTGTTGAATTCCTCTTTAGACTTGGTATCCCATTTGTACGCTACTCCCTTGTGGAGTATGTGAGAGTATGGGTTTTGTTTGTCTACCAGTTGTGTTATGAACCTTTGAATGGATTGAAGTATGCCTTGGAGGCCTCTCAATTGTTTTAATGTCTTTGGTGCTTCCATTTCGAGGATTGCTTTCACTTTTTCTAGATCTACCTCGATACCCCTCATGGACACTATATATCCTAGCAATTTACCTGATTTTACACTAAAGACACACTTCTTGGGATTTAGTCTGAATTTTTATTCCTCCAGTCTGTCAAAAATAGCACTTAAGGTTGCTATGTTATTTTTTCTTTTTCTAGATTTAGCTAGGATGTCGTCAACATAGTCTTCAACCATTTTATGGATCATGTCATGGAATATCAATGTCATGGCCCTTTGGTATGTTGCTCCTATGTTCTTTAGGCTGAATGGCATCATGTTCTAGTAGTAAGTCCCCCATGGACAAGTGAAAGTTGTCTTATGTTGATCCTCTTTTGCTATCATGATTTGATTGTATCCTGAAAATCTATCCATTAGTGATAGCATCGCATGTCCTGTTGTCATATCTACTATCATGTCGATGTTGGGAAGCGGGAAGTCATCCTTCAGACAAGCTTTATTCAAGTCTCTGAAGTCCATGTAGATTCTAATGGCTCTGTTAGGCTTTGAGATAGGTACCAAGTTTGATACCCATTCTGGATAATCTATTGGTCATATGAATCCTGCATCTAGTAGCTTTTTTAGCTTCGTTTTGACCAATAAGGTGATCTAGGGGTGCATTTTTCGAAGCTTTTGTCTGATAGGCTTTGCTTTTGGATACACTGCTAAGTGGTGAACCATGGTCTTTGGATCAAGTCCTGGCATGTCAGCATAACTCCATGCGAAGTTTATTTGTCTTTCCCTTAAGAAGGCTGCTAGGAGCTCTTGCTCTTCTGATAGTAGTGATTCCGCATAGAATGTGATATGCGGGGTCTCCTCTATTCCTAGGTTGATAGGATTTCATTATTCTGCCAAGACTACTGACTTTTCCTGATGAATAGCTCTTAAAGGAAGATTGAATCCTCCATCCTTGGGCACCTCAAAGAGGTTTTCACCATTGGATGCGTCCTTTCTTTTTACTATTTTCTTGTCAGAGAGTGCCATAGTGTGGTTTTCACTTAAGGACTCTGATATTATTCTTAATTTCTCACTTTTACTACTGAAGGATTCAATCATTTTCCCATAATAGGCATGTGTGTCCAAATCCATTATAAACCCTACTTTGTGATTCCCATTTGGAATGTTGTCCCACAATCCCATGAATTTTGAGAGCGCCTCATCATTTTCTAATGTATCGAGAATCGGTGGTCCTCATTGGTCATAGTCGATGAGTTGGGGATATGCTAGGCAGATCTCATGATTTTGATGGTCTTTTTCAAAGGAAAGGGTGCTAATCATGCAAAGATTGGTATCTTTGAATAGCCCAGGTAAATTGGATATGGGGTCCTCATCATCGCTACTACTACAGACATCTATTATATCAAAGGTATAGTTATCTAGAACATGACTTGTGGATACTGGTAATCATAGTTTTGCTACGGTTGGTTGACGAGGTTTATTAACCACTCTAACCAGAGGACTTTGGCCACGTATGGTTATACTCAGAGGTGTACATCCAAGGCCAAGATTTGTTATTGGTTGCATCTCTGGCATGATAGGTATTATGGTCCCATTATCATTTTGTCTAAATCTTTGGTTTATGTCGTAGCCCATTGCAAGCATCATTTGCGGACACTTGCTTCTGTCATCCATTGGTAATTTAGGTGTTGGTCTTTCATCTTGATAAAGCATATGTGATGGATCTTCCTCAATAACCTCCTGGACAAGGTCGCCCTAGCTTGTGAATTTGGGATAGTCTTCAGGAGACATTTGTGATGTGGAAGCTTGATTTTCTTGTGGACGACACCATGATCTAGGAGATTGTGTTAACTCTCCTACCACAAAAGCATTGTTAGGGAGTTGGTAGCTTCCACAACCATCATCTTGGATGATGAGATTAATGTTAGAAATGGTGGGGATGGTGGGAGTGGTGGGTGTCTTTATCACAGAAGTGGATGCGAGGGTGGCAGGATTGATGTACTGTGTGGATGGGCCCTCATCATTTTTTGGTACATGGGTGATTTTGTAATACTTTGCTTCAAGATTTTTACAGTATGAGAAAGGTTCGGGATCTCCATGGATGGTAACTTCTTGTCCATTATGTGTAAATTTCACATATTGGTGGAAAGTCGATGCTACTGCTTTCATCACATGAATCCATGGGCATCCTAGGAGAATATTATACGGTAAGTCAAGGTCCAAAACCTGACAAGTGGTTTCTATTAGAGCCGACCCTACTTGAATAGGGAGTTTGATCGTGCCTTGAGACACTCTTTCTTGATCATCGTATGCTCTTATCGTGATACCCTTCCCTTTGTCGATAGAATCTTCTTATATTTTCAACTACTTGATGAGGTTGAGGGAACAGATATTCAAACCCGCAGCTCCATCCACTAAGACCCTTTTGATTTTTCTCTTATGTACTATTGCTTCCAAGTGAAGTGCATGGTTGTGAGATGGTTGGGCAGGGAAATCTTGGTCAGAGAATGTAAGAAGATTAGGCATAATGATATTTCTGACCATAGCTTGGAAATGCTCTGCATCGAGATCTGCAGGGATAGTGGATGAGGCCAACTCTTCTTCAAGGATTTTCCTATGGGCAGATGAGATTTTTAGCAACTCCATGAAGGAGATTTGTGCTAGCGTTCTCTTGAGTTGATCTAGGACATTATAGCCATTAGGAACAGATCTAGATGCAGGGGCTCTATTTGGGTGGGATGATCCCGCGATGGTTACTTTGCCACCTCTTGTGGTGACTCCACAATCTTCGGCATAGGCACCCTTGATAGTAATGACCATGCAATTTTCATCTAGGGAGGTGACGATTGTTTCATACACATGATTTACGTTTGAGTGGGTGCCTTTCCCTTTATCATTTTTATTCCCTTTGTTACCATGATTTGGCATCGCATTCGTACATATCTTAAGATTATGATTTCTTATAGGTTGTTCCACGTTTATAATTCTTTTATCGATGAGATCTTGAATGATGTTTTTCAATATCATACAACTGTTTGTAGTATGGCCTTTGATTTTATGGAATTCATAAAGTTGGTTTTCATTATACCAAGGAAGTTTCACATCCGGTTCTTGGTAATTCTCAAAGGTAGGAGCCTGGATGAGTTTTTCGTTTATCATCTTTTTCATTATGTCCTCTAGTGGTTCCCCCAAAGTGGTATATATTCACTTGGGATAACTCTTGTGTTGGGGTGGTTCTCTTTGCTCATTGAGATTATTGATTTTTAGGTTGGTGTGTTATGTGATGATTATTTTGGTGTTGTGTTTGGATTTGCGGTGTGAGTGTATTTTGGTGAGGAGCACTAATGACTACCTTGGCATCGATGACACCATCATTAGTAATGTTTTTGTTCCTTTCCCACATTTTAGGTTTATCGTTGTAATTGGATGGTGGGCAGTTGTTTTGTTGTTCGGGGTATGATTTTGATTCTGTGGGTTGAGTCATAAGGGCTCTTTCGATGCTGAGCACCTTGGGGATCAATTGATCATATGTGGTGATGCCTTAAACCTTGAGATGAAATGCCAAGCAACCTTCAAGGTTGGCCATGATGGTGCTAACTTTTTGTTCTTCTCGCATGTTCCACTTGCTCCGATTGGCCTTGGATTGCCATCATTGTAGGAATGAAGCAAAAGATTCACCCTTTCCTTGTTTCAAAGCTGAGAGTTCTTCCATACTAACATCCATTGCAATATTGCATGCATAGTTCTTAATGAATGCGTCTATAATTTCTTGAAATGTGCTAATGCCTGAAGGTAAGCGAGAGAACCATTCCATGGCATGGCCTACCAAACTCTTAGGGAATAGCCACATCAGATAAGTATCATCATATGCGACTTCCATGCAATGAACCTGGAATTCCCTAATGTGATCTTTAGGGTTTCCCATCCCTCGATATTTTTCAAATTTGGGGATCTCAAATCTCTTGGGGAATGGTTTCATCTCTAGGCTCCTATTGAATGGAAATGGACACAAGTTACTTGGTGTCTTCATTGTTCGCCTTGATTGAAGATCGAGCACTTGTTGTGAGAGCAACCTGATTTGTGTTGTTACATCATTTTGCGGATCAGGGGGTGAGATGAAAGTGTTTAGGCATGTTTCAATCATGGGTTGGATGGGTGGGTTGGTCGGTGTGTTGTTCGATTGTATCTGTATGTTTTTCTGAGTGAGGTAGGCTTGCACCTACTTTTGTATGAATAACACTTTTTGTTGATCTTGTTGTTGCTGCGCTAAGATTTGTGCTTGTTGTTGCGCTTGTTGTTCTGACAATGCTTGTTGTTGTGATTGTTGTTTTTCCAACAACGCTTGTTGTTAGGCTGCCAATTCTAGTGCTTCTTGTTCTTGATATTTCTTTATTGCTTGCTGATATGCTTGCAATTATGCTGCTTGTCTTTGTGCAAAAAGTTGTGCCTGTGCTTGTGCTTGTGCCTCTTGTTGTAATAAAGCTTGTGCTTGAGCTATATTTTGTTCTTGTAATGCTTGTAATGCTTGAGAGGCTTGGGCAGCTTGTTGTTGTTGTTGTTGCAATAAAGCCTAGGCTTGCGCGACTTGTTGTGCTTGTAATGCAGCTTGGGCAACTTACATAGCTTGAGCAGCTAGTTGTATGGCTTTTTGCTTTTTCAATTGTTGGTATCCCCTTTGAAAAGTAGCTTGCAATGTCACGTTGTATTGACTTGATGTGGTGGAAGTTGGTGGTGGTGGGGGTGATGGTGGATTTGGAATGGCATTTGTGGTAGTGGTGAATGGTGATGTCGTGTTTATGATTTGAGTGGTAGATGGTATTCTTGATGTGGTGGTTTGAGTGATAAGTGGTGCTATTGATGTGATTGGCCCTTGAGAGACCATGCTTTGCGATGTTATGGGGGTGTTTGATGATGTTGCAATTTCTTGTGCATTTGTCATCTGTTGTTGTGATTTCGACGATAAATTTTGTGTGCTTGACATAATGCTTTGGTTGATATTTGGGATGTTGTTTTGATCGATACTTGGTAAAGGGGGAAGCCCTAAGCCAAGAGTGGTGTGGATGATGATGGAAAAAAAAAAGTGGTGGAAATGTAAGGGGTGCAAGTCCTTGCGAAAATGTTGTGGTGTCGAAAATGCCCCCTGGTCTGATCATGTCTCCTTCCTCTTGTGAATTTGTGATGAGGGAAGTTTGAGGTTGTAATGGGTTTTCGAGTATTTTTTGTTCCAAGATGGTACTTGCATCCAAGTTTTGATTATTAACAAGGGGGTGTGTTTGAATAGCATTGAGAAATGCATTTCCCTTATTAACATTAGGTTGGGTTGGAGCAAGAGATGTCGTGATTTGTGGAATGTTTTGCATGATTTTTTGGGATGGGGGTGTAGATGAGATGTGAATGGTGGATGAGATTGGAGGAAATGATGTCTCCACTATGGTACTCATGTCAAAATATGAAGGTAACTTGGCTCCTTGTTTTGCTAATTCAAGCATGCATAATGAAGGGTTGAGCCTCATCATGATGTTGATGATTTTATGGTTTTCTGGATTTTGAAGCATTTTAGTCATGAGTCATGAGTCATTCCAAAGGTAAGATCTTCTCCTTGGTTTTCCTCTTGCAGATTTGCGATGATGTCGGAAGGTTAATTGTGAGATTTTCAGAGCTAATGGGATTCATTTAAGGAGTGGTTTGATTTAAATCACTTGAAGCAGGTGTTTCTTTGTTGGCTTCCATGCTCTTCTTGTATTGAGATCTGGTTTGAACCATAAAACAAGGATCAATTTTTAAGAATGGGAGATGAATCTCTTGATTCTTTTGATTGATCTTTATTTTATGTCTCAAAGTAGAAAATTTTAGGATATCTTGAGGATCGAAAGGTGATATGATGATGATGTAAAAGATGAATGATGTGGATGTTATGATCTTTTGGTAAATCTTGAAGGAGATACTAGGCTTTTGGGACTTTCAGATATGTTTCAAATTTTGATTTTGATTTTCCCTTGGGATTTTTCCTTGATTGATTTTGATTTTGATTTGGTTTTTTTGAACAAATAGACCCTAAGATGTTTGGATGATTACCTAAGGAAGAATTTTCTCAAAATGATGATAATTTGAATATGTGTTGGGAGAAGGATGCATCTACCCATACCTATCCAAAAAAGATGATAGTTTCACTAAGCATATGGAGAAGGATTCATCTACATATACTAAGCTAAATGAGATGATTTTGATAGCTTTTGACTAAGCATATGCAAAAGGATACATCTATACATACCTAGCCAAAGGTGATTTTGATAATGTTTTCAAGGATTTAGTCTCAAAGATTTTGATGATTTTTATTTTTCCAAAAAGCCTAGTATTAAGGATGATTTCAAGATTTTCCAAAAGGTGATTGTGAGATGATGATTGTTTTGATGTTTTGAATGATGGATGAAAAGTATTTTGATTTTCTTTGATCCTAAGATGAACCTAAAAAAGACACTTTGTTTGCCTAGACCTAGGTATTGAAAAACAAGCTTTTCTCTAAACAAGATGTTCAAAATATTTGAAAAGATTTGGGTATTGGCAATAATAAAATGAATACAAACTAGGATTTTTCCTTGAAGCCTTTTTGTAAAATTGAAAAGCAATCTTTGTCTGACTTTGTATAGCATAGAGCGACATTCTTGATGGGCTTTTAGACTAAGGGCTTTCACCTTTGGTTTCTTGATCTTGATTTTGCGTGAAATCATTGGAGACACATGTGTGGGGTCCAATTTTTTTTAATCTTTGCTTAATGGATTCGTTTTACCAAAAACAAACTCTTGATTAGGTTTTCAACCGAATGTCCAATGTCTCAACTTTGTCTCATTTCACAATGTATATTATGCGAAACTTTGACAAATTTAAGGCAAGGGTTACCTATTGTTTAACTTTAGGGGAAAATTGAGATGTAAACTCAAGTGTTTAGTAACCTCTAAGGATGTAATCCCAAGGGCAAGAAATAACATGAGAATTTGATCAATGGTATTTTCCTACTAAAGGGTTTGAAATTTTGAGGATCATGTTGAATGTTTGTTTTCAAATGTTTTCTATCAAAGCACTGTGTTTTCAAACCAAGAACAAATACAAACCCTATGGATGTGTAAGACAATATTTGTTGGATTCCCACTTGGACAAGTCTAGCTACGCTTATCTTTAGCGAATGGTTAGATGCTTGACCCCACTGGCTCCCCTCCATGACACTCACTTAGACGGGGCAACCAATCATCAACACCCATGAAACTCCCATGGCATGCATTTCTACTAAAAGACCGTAAAAGTGTGGGACGGCTTCAGAATGACCATTCTTGCACCAACAAATAGATTAAAGGATTTTGGAAAATTCTAGCACGCGGGTTTTAATAAGGACTTTCTGTTCATGGAGATTGACCCATACAGAAAGAGTCCCCTTTCAGATCCATCTTGTCAGAATCAACCATGTGATATTGGCGTTTCTTCCAATACCCAAATTTATATCCCGGTTGGAAATACTCTTGGCTTTAGAGTGTTACCGGTTGAGTCGTTCCCTTGGGTGAATACTTTTTCCCCAAGGTAGGCCCTCTAGGATAAACAAAAGCAAGTAAAGACAAAATTCATAACTCAATCAATCGTTGATGGCAACAAAGAGAGAGAATATACACAATAATGCCCCCACTCACACTCGCACAAGATCTTGTTCAATTTTAAACCAAAATTGAAGTGTGGAGGTGATTGCTTTATCCCAGCCTAAAGTCATGAAAAAGGCCTTTTGATTCTCAAGGTCGCTATAAAGCATGAGAGAAGTGCATACATCCTTTTTCAGTGCCTTTATTTTAATTAATCCTTCACGAAAAACAATGTTTGCACTTGTTATTTTTAAATCCACAAAGGAAAATGTGAGTTCTTTTTAAGCACCAAAAGATGAGTGAGAGATACTTTGTTCAATTTGTTAATCCAAGATACAAAATCTAGTAAGTTGTGATCCTAAAGTTCATTTTGGCATTTGCAAGAATAAATTGAAAATTCTTTTTAGACCCAAATGAAAATTAGTGTCCTAAGAAAGAAGAGATAGCAATTTCGTGAAAAAGTGTTAAACAAACACTTAAAGTGTTTAAAAACACTTTGATTTTTTCAAAATATCCTCCTCATTCTTTGTTTCCCTTCTTCACCTTTTCTTTGTTCTCCTTTGTTTTCACCTCCGTTGTCCTTTGTTATCCTCATTTTCTTTGTACCTTTATACTTCATTTTCCTTGTTTTCGTTTGACAGCTTCATTTTCCTTATACCTTTTCCTTTTGTTATCCTATTCCATTACAAAATAAAATCTTAAAATAAAATTATTTCAAGAAATTAGTTGAGATATTTAACAAAAATAAAAGATAAGACACAACTCCTCCAAATAACATTTGGGCTCTATAATGTTAGCTCACTCAAGTAACAAAGAAATGACGAAATCAACACTTAATACTTGAGATAGCTAAGATAAATCTGCACAAGACTTAATGAAATCCTTAATGACTTCAAAAAAAATTAATGCCTTTATTGATTTCAGCCCTATCATGCAAAAAACAACATTTGATTTCTTTTAAAAACATAGTTTCTACATTAGAAATCATAACTATGTCGAAGGTCACGAATGCACCCCTTGAAATATTGATTAATTTTGTCAAACCACAAAATAAGGTCCCAAAAAGCATTGCATCAAAACCTCATATACACAATACATTAGCATTAACTATGTATTTGTTGAAGTATCGATCAAAATAAAAGATCAAAATGCAATCCCCATCCAAAGCACTTCTCCAAATTAGCGCATAACTACAACCACCAATAATATCCTGCATTAACATGCCAAATACACCACTGTCTACACCTTAATGTTTCTACGCTGGTTGGATTTTATTTTACTAAAATAACATTCATACTGCAAGTTGATGGTTAGCAAATATTATAGCTTAGATATGATATTCACATGCATACACATCTGAACCAACCTACACAACCCTCATTAAAGATCGTAGATAACAATAACATCAATGCCTTGGCTATCCATTCATAAAGATGTTGCTGTAAGAAGACAAAAATAAATCCTTATTCAAAGTTGATGGTGACTATGTCTGAGATTTGTTGTACTCCCATACCGTGAGTTGTAATTTTATCTTGCTGTAGAGTTCTTTACCACCAAATTCTTAGTGGAACGCCATAAAGTTTTCCTTGGTAAATACGTATACCATCATTACTATGCCACCCACTATTGTCACCTCTGATGATATCTCATCCACTGTAATTATAAGCTCTATGGACTTTTCCTGGGGACAGACGTTTTAAACAAAGTGTTTGAGCATGACTGGTGGCATGTTGCTTCTAGCAGCTTGCAGAGGAGACAACTTAGAACTATTTGATGTATTGGTGGAAGCAGGCAATCCTTGCTCTTTTCATTACACTCCTATGCCAGCCTCTCAAATTAACTACACCAGGCTATCTTTGAAAAAGATAAAACTTGAATCCAAACATCTATTACTTAACAGCTCAGAAAGGAGATCATAAATGGAAAAAATTGAAAACAACACCAATGCTTAATAGCTCAAATAGTAGATGATAAACATTGATTACAGATGAATGGATAAAAAAATTAAAAAAAAACAAACAAACTCATGCGCCACTAGTGGATGCCTTGATGGAGTAAACTTGATGTGTTAAAGGCTCATGATAAGAGATGCTCACATTGTGGCTGAGAGTAATGTCTCAAGGATACCATAGAGATTGATTCTCAACAAAATACCAACATATCATATCCCTAAAACTCAACACTTGCATCAAGTAAATACCCCACTGCAACATTTAAAATCTTAGACTAATTTCTAGATCTGCATCACTTTTCCAACACCGAAATTCTTTGGCATAGAATCACTATAAATGATCATGATAAATGTGTGTGCAGAATGTGAAAACATAGACAAGGTACTTTAACTATTGGAAAAAAATATTCTATGTAGAATACGTAATCATAGGGAAGGTGTGTGATTTGTTTTGACAGATTGCCTTAGGTGAAAGAATAGACAAGGTGTTCGAACTATTTTGACATATCGCTTCAAAGGAATGAGACAAGATACGTACACTGTTTGAATAAATGCCTCGTGGAAATGTGGTCTCATAGAATACAATATTTGCAGGTTACACACTAAATGGATTGGTATTTCAAATGCATTTATTTCAATTGAGATTGATCTAACTCCAACACCATTAAAAAAGAACTTTCAAAGTATTACAATTGGAAGGTGTAAAACCAGTGGCCATAAATGCTAATTATGAAACCTTCAAGCTAATGAAAGTGGTGGTGTACAGCCGTGCCCAACAACCTTTGACCAGCAATCTCCCCAAAAACCAAAAAAAAACACAACTCTTTATGGAAAATGCAATCTAAGTGGCTTTAAAGTGAATACACCACAGGAAAACTATAGAAGCTTTTGGTTTTCCTTAAATAGAATACCAACAGTATGAATTTGATATAAACAATAGCCTATCTTGTAAGATTTCAAAATATGCATCATAGACAACTTAAGAATTATGCATCTTTGGTGTAAAGTTAAATGCACCCACTTCTAATAAACAAACGCCCATTTGTACGAGGCTTCACATTAATCTTTGCTCTAGATTTGGATTTTTTTTTTTAAAAACCTCATTATAGGAAAGAATTTTTCTTATCTTTTAAGAGCACAAAATATCAAAAAGCTAAAACAAATCTAATGACAGAAATAGAAATTTCTTGCAAATTTAATTGGAAAAAGGCCCTCCTTCTAGCTCCACAATGAAGTACCTAAAAACCTACAAATCAACCATCTCAAACACTTATTAGGAGGGTTAGTTTACACATGAAAATCTACAAATACCTCTATGGAATAACATATCAATGTTTAAGAAATGCAACAATAACAAAGATGCAAAGACATTCAAAAACATGACATATACCTATTCCATATTGGATTGGTGTCAAATGTGCCAATGACCCTTTCCCAATCCTTGCTAAAAACTGAAATGATACAATGCACTATGATGAAGAGAAAAATTAGTTCTCAAACCAAGAGAGTAACTTTGCATGAGGATGTAGATGAGTTGATGAAGATTAATCCCTCTATTTATAGATTTATCTTGATGAGAGAATGGCCAAATAGATGAATGTGGGACTAAAAACAAACCAATGAAAAGAGGCCGCTTGTCAACTTGTGATAGGCTTGAGGATGAGCACATTTTGGCCAATGTGCCCAAGAGCGGGAAATTTCAAATTCAAATTTGTGAAATAAATGTTAAGAGGGGGACATGAAAATGGAGAAGTTAATGAAATGTTGGAAGGGACAATTCAACTTGTCATCATTTTCAAACTTGAGGGAATATTCTGTTTTATGCCAAGTTGATGGAAAATAAGGATTTTAATAAATCAATAAATTGATTTATTTGTGCAAGTGGGAATATCTAGAGGATGTGATTGGTGGTTAGGTTAGGCTAATAAGGATTAGATTAGCTTAATGATGATTAGGTGAGTTTGACCCCTTTGACTTGAATATTTGGATTTATTTAAATCAAAAGGGGAGAAATATGAATTTGGAATTTAATTAAATGAATGTTTGATTTATTTAATTAAGGGAATGATGCAAGATAAAGGTTAATTAATGAAGTGTTAGGATTTAATTGATTTATTTAAATGATGTAATGATGAAGTGGATTTATTTAATTTGAAGGATGAAATGAAGGTTATTTGATTAAACTATTGGATTGACATATATGCATATTTTGTGTGTCTACAACTGGTAAGCGTACTTTTGCTGCGGTTGGATGAGGAGGAATATTAACTGTTCTAATTGGAGGAATTCAGCCACGTATGGTTATACTCAGAGGGGTACATCCAAGGCCAAGGTTTTTTATCGTTCGCGTCTCTAGCATGATAGGTATTATGAGCCCATTGTCATTTTGTCCCAGTCTTTGATTTCTATCGTAGCCCATTGTGAGCATCATTTGCAGACCCTTGCTTCTTTCATCCATTGGTAAATTAGCTGCTGGTCTTTCATCTTGATATAGCATATGTGATGGATCTTCTTCAATAACCTCCTAGCCAAGGTCTCCCCAACTTGTGAATTTGGGATAGTCTTCAGGAGACGTTTGTGATGTGGAAGTTTGATTTTCTTGTGGACATCCCCGTGATCTAGGAGATTGTGGTAACTCTCCTACCACAAAAGCATTGTTAGGGAGCTTGTAGCTTCCACAACCATCATCTTGGATGATGAGCTTAATGTTAGAAATGGTGGGAATGGTGAGAGTGGCAGGTGTCTTTGTCTTAGAAGTGGATGCGAGGGTGGTGAGATTGATGTATGGTGTGGATGGGCCGTCATCATTTTTTGGTACTTGGGGGATTTTGTAGTACTTTGCTTCAAGATTTTTGCAATATGAGAAAGGTTTAGGATCTCCATGGATGGTTACTTCTTGTTAGTTATGTGTAAATTTCACACATTGGTGGAAAGTTGATGCTACTACTTTCATCGCATGAATCCATGGACATCCTAGGAGGATGTTATATGGAAAGTTGAGGTCCAAGACCTGACAAGTGGTTTCCATGAGAGCTGGCCCTACTTGAATAGGGAGTTTGATCATGCCCTAAGACACTCTTTCTTGATCATCATATGCTCTTATTGTGATACCCTTCCCTTTGTCAATGGAATCCTCTAATATTTTCAATTGCTTGATGAGGTTGAGAGAACAAATGTTCAAGCTCGCACCTCCATCCACCAAGACCCTTTGATTTTTCTCTTATGTACTATGGCTTCCAAGTGAAGTGCACGGTTGTGAGATGGTTGAGCGGGGAAATCCTAGTAAGAGAATGTAAGAAGATTAGGCATAATGATATTTCCAACCATAGCTTGGAATTGCTCCACATCAAGGTCTGTGGGGACAGTGGATGAGGCCAATGCTTCTTCAAGAATTTTCCTATGGGCAGATGAGATTTTTAGCAACTCCATGATGGAGATTTGTGTTGGCATTCTCTTAAGTTGATCTAGGACATTATAGCCATTTGGAATAGATCTAGATACAGGGACTTTGTTTGGCTGGGATGATCCTGCGATGGTTACTTTGTCGCCTCTTGTGGTGACTCCACAATCTTCAACATAGGCGCCTTTGATAGTAATGACCATGCAGTTTTCATTTAGGGAGGTGACGACTGTTTCATACACATGATTTACGTTTGAGTGGGTGCCTTTCCTTTTATCATTTTTATTCCCTTTGTTGCCATGATTCGGCATTGGATTCGCATATATCTTAAGATCTTGATTTCCTGTAGGTTGTTCCATGTTTATGATTCTTTTATCAATGAGATCTTGGATGATATTTTTTAGTCTCATGCAACTGTTTGTGCTATGGCCTTTGATTTTATGGAATTCACAAAGTTGATTTTCATTATACCAAGGAGGTTTCACATCCGGTTCTGGGTAATTCTCAAATGTAGGAGGCTTGTTGAGTTTTTCGTCTATCAACTTTTTCATTATGTCCTCAAGTGGTTCCCCCAAAGTAGTGTATTTTTGCTTGGGACAACTCTTGCGTTGGGGTGGTCCTCTTTGCTCATTTAGATTATTGATTGTTGGATTGTTGTTAGGTTGGTGTGTTATGTGATGATTGTTTTAGTGTTGTGTTTGTATTTTTGGTGTGGGTATATGTTGGCGAGGAGCACTAATGACCACCTTGGCATCAACAACACCATCATTAGTAATGTTTTTGTTTCTTGCCCATGTGCGAGGTTTATCATTGTAATTGGATGGTGGGTGATTGTTTTGTTGTTCGGGGTATGATGTTGATTCCATGGGTTGAGTCATGAGGGCTCTTTCGATGTCGAGTGCCTTGGGGATCAATTGATCATATGTGGTGATGCCTTGAACCTTGAGATGGAATGCCAAGTAGCCTTCAAGGTTGGCTATGATGGTGCAAACTTGTTGTTCTTCTGGCATGGACCACTTGCTCTGATTGGCCTTGGATCACCATCATTGTAGGAATGAAGTGAAAGATTCACCCTTTCCATATTTCAGAGCTGAGAGTTCTTCTAGACTAACATCCATTGCAATGTTGCATGCGTAGTTCTTAATGAATGCGTCTATAATTTCTCAAAATGTTCTAATGCCTTAAGGTAGATGAGAGAACCATTCCATAGCATGGCCTGTCAAACTCCTAGGGAATAGCCACATTAGATAAGTATCGTCATATGTGACTTCCATGCAATTAACCTGGAATTCCCTTATGTGATCTTTAGGGTTTCCCATCCCTCGATATTTATCAAATTTGGGGATTTCAAATCCCTTGGGGAATGGTTTCATCAGTAGGATCCTATCAAATAGATATAGACACAAGTTGCTTAGTGTCTTTGTTGTTAACCCTGATTGAAGATCGAGCACTTGTTGCAAGAGCAACTTGATTTGTGTCGTTACATCATTTTGCGGATCAGGGGGTGGGATGAAAGTGTTTTGGGGTGTTTCAATGGTGGGTTGGATGGGTGGGTTGGTCGGTGTGTTGTTCGATGGTATCTATATGTTCTATCAAGTTAGGTAGGCTTCCACCTACTTTTGTATGAACAATGCCTGTTGTTCATCTTTTGTAGTTGCACTAAGATTTGTGCTTGTTGTTGTTCAAACAACGTTTGTTGTTGTGCTTGTTGTTGTTCCAACAATGCTTGTTGTTGGGCTGCCAATTCAGTTGCTTCTTGCTACTCTTGATATTGCTTTATTGCTTGTTGATATGATTGTAATTACACTGCTTGTCTTTATGTAAGAAGTTGTGCTTGATATTGGGCTTGCTGTGCCTGATATTGAGCTAGCACTTGTGTTGCTTGTGCTTGTGCTACTTGTTGTTGCAATAGAAGTTGTGCTTGAGCAGCCTTTTGTGTTTGCAATGCTTGCAATGCTTGAAAAACTTGGGTAGCTTGTTGAGCTTGTAATGCGGCTTGTACGGCTTGGGCAGCTTGCACAACTTGAGCATCTTGTGCAGCTTGAGTAGCTTGCTGAGTGGCTAGATGTACAACTTTTTGTTTTTGAACTTGTTGGAATCCCCTTTGGAAAGCATCTTGCAATGCCGCATTGTATTGGGTTGATGTGGTGGAAGGTGGTGGTGGAAGGTGGTGGTGGGGGTGGTGGTGGATTCAGAATGGTGTTTGATAATGACGTGTTGGTGTTTTGAGTGATGGATGGTTGTATTGATGTGGTGGTTTGAGTGATAAGCGGTGTCGTTGATGTGATTGGTCCTTGAGAGACCATGATTTGTGATGTTAGGGGGTGTTTGATGATGTTGCAATTGCTTGTGCATTTTTCATCTATTGTTGTGATATCGACGACAAGCTTTGAGCATTTGACATAATGCTTTGGTTGATATTCAGGATGTTGTTTTGATCAATACTTGGTAAAGGGGGAAGCCCTAAGCCAAGGAGTGGTGCGGATGATGATGGCAATGGTGGAAGTGGTGGAAATGTAAGGGGTGTGAGTTGTGAAAATGTTGTGGTGCCAAAAATACCCCCAGGTCTGAACATATATCCTTCCTCTTGCAAATTTTTGAGGAGAGGTGTTTGAGGTGTTTCGTAAAAAAATGATGATGATGGATCATGATGGAATGTGAGAGGAACATTTTTGTGTAATGGGTTTTGGGGTATGTTTTGTTCTAAGATGGTATTTTCATCCAATTTTTTATTATTAACAAGGGGGTGTGTTTGAATAGCATTGAGAAATGTATTTCCCTTATTAACATTGGGTTGGGTTGGAGCAAATGATGTCGTGATCTGCGGAATGTTTTGCGTGATGTTTTGGGATGGGGGTGTAGATGAGATGGGAATGGTGGATGAGATTGGAGGAAATGATGTCTCCACTATGGTACTCACGTCGAAATTTGAAGGTAACTTGGCCCCTTTTTTTGCTAGCTCAAGCATGTATAACGAAGGGTTAAGTCTCATCATGATGTTGATGATTTTATGGTTCTCTGGATTTTGGAGCATTTCAGTGATTTCTTCGTGAGACATTCCAAAGGTAAGATCCTCTCCTTGGTTTTCCTCTTGCGGATTTTGTGATGATGTCGAAAGGTTAACTATGAGATTTCCAAACCCAATGGGATTCATTTTAGGATTGGTTTGACTTAAATCACTTGAAGCGGGTGTTTCTTTGTTGGCTTCCATGCTCTTCTTGTATTGAGATCTGGTTTGAACCATAAAACAAGGATCGATTTTTAAGAATGGGAGATGAATCTCTTGATTCTTTGGTTTGATCTTTATTTTATGCCTCAAAGTGAAAAAAATTTAGGATATCTTAAGGATTGAAAGGTGATATGATGATGTAAGAGATGGATGATGTGGATGTTATGATCCTTTGGTAAATCTTGAAGGAGATACTAGGCTTTTGGGACTTTTGGATATGTTTCAGATTTTGATTTGGGATTTTTCCTTCATT
The DNA here is from genome assembly GCA_007258455.2 of Sequoia sempervirens. NCBI lineage: Eukaryota > Viridiplantae > Streptophyta > Pinopsida > Cupressales > Cupressaceae > Sequoia > Sequoia sempervirens. Next base: position 67,112,072 of record VDFB02271358.1, on the reverse strand, counting down.
GATTTTTATTTTGGTTACTTTTGATTTTGAACGAATAGACCCTAAGATGTTTGGATGATTATCTAAGGGATAGATTTAATCAAAGGATGATAATTTGAATATGTGTGGGGAGAAGGATGCATCTACCCACACCTATCCAAACAAGATGATAGTTTCACTAAGCATATGAAGAAGGATTCATGATTTTGATAACTTTTGACTAAGCATATGCAAAAGGAAACATCTACACATACCTAGCCAAAGGTGATTTTGATAATGTTTTCAAGGATTTAGTCTCAAGGATTTTGATGATTTTTATTTTGCCAAAAAGCCTAGCATTAAGGACAATTTCAAGATTTTCCAAAAGGTGTTTGTGAGATGATGTTTGTTTTTATGTTTGAAGGATGAATGGAAAAGCTTTTGATTTTACTTTGATCCTAAGATGAACCTAAGAAAGACACTTTGTTTTCCTAGACCTAGGTATTGAAGAACACACAAATGCTTCCTAGAGACATTTATAACCAAAGAATGATTTAATTTGGACATACACTTTCGAATTTCTAACCAATGACCTTTGCTTTGGAATTTTTCAAGAATCGTGAGGCTTCAAAACACATGAAAGTTCATTTTTCTTAGCTTTTCCTAATGGCTTCATTTTACCAAAAACACTTTCTTTGATTAAGTTTTCAAACTAAGATGTCCAATGTCTTAATTTCTTCAAATCCCACAAAGTATGTTATGTGGAAATTTGATGAACTCAAGGTAAGGGTTTACCTATTGTCTACTTAAGTAGACAAATTGAGATGTAATCCAATGTTTAGAAACCTCTAAGGATGTGAATCCCAATCAAAAGCAATAACATATGGATTGAGTCAATTGTATTTTTCTCCAAAAGGGTTTGAAATTTGGATGATGATGTTAAGTGTTTGTTTTCAAGATGTTTTCGATCAAGCAATGCATTTTGTAACCCAACAATAAGTACAATCCTATGGATGTGTAAGACAATATTTATTGGATTCTGACTTGGACAAGTCTAGCTATGCTTATCTTTAGTGAATGGTTAGATGCTTGACCCCATTGGCTCCCCTCCACGACACTCACTTATATGAGGTAGCCAAGCATCAACACCCATGAAACTCCCATGGCATGTTTTCCATTTCTACTAAAAGACTGTAAATGTGTGGAACGGCTTCAGAATGACAGTTCTTGCACCAACAAATAGATTAAAGGATTTTGGCAATTTCTAGCACATGGGTTTTAATAAGGACTTTCCATTTGTAGAGATTGACCCATATAGCAAGATTCCCTTTCAGATCCATCTTGTTAGAATCAACCACGTGATATTGGAATTTAATTCAATACCCACATTTATATACCGGATGGAAATACTCTTGGCTTTAGAGTGTTACCGGTTGAGTCATTCCCTTGGGTGAGTACTTTTTCCCCAAGGCATGCCCTCTAGAATAAACAAAAGTGAGTAAAGAACAAATGTGTAACTCGATCAATCTTCGATGGAAAAAAAGAGAGAGAATATATGTGATAGTGTCCCCATTCACACTTGCACAAGATCTTTGTTCAATTTTAAACCCAAATCGAAGTGTGGAGTTGATTGCTTTATCTCACCCTAAAGTCATGAAAAAGGCCTTTTGATTCTCAAGATCACTATAAAGTGCGAGAGAAGCGCATACGTCCTTTTTCAATACCTTTAGTTTAAGTAAGCCTTCATGAAAAACAAAGTTGTACTTGTTCTTTTTAAATCCACAAAGCAAAATGTGAGTTTTTTTTTTTAAGTACCAAAAGATGAGTGAGAGATACTTTGTTCAATTGTTAATCCAAGAAACAAAATCTAGTAAGTTGCATTCCTAATGTTCATTTTAGCCTTTGCAAGAAGGATTTGAAAGATTATTTTTAAACCCAAACAAAAATTAGGGTCCTAAGAAAGAAAAGATAGCAATTTTGTGAAAAGTGTTTAAACAAACACTTAAAGTGTTAAAAAACACTTTAATCTTTCAAAACATCATCTTCATTACTTCTCCTCCTTTCGTTTTCCTTCTTTTACCTTTGTTGTCCTTTGTTATCCTTTCGCTTTCCTTGTTTGCTTTACCTATAAGATGAAAAAGAGAATAAATGTGAGATCAAGTTACTCAATTAACTTAAATGATTTCACATAGTGACACATTAACAAGGGTCTTGATTTTCAAAAACTTTAAAACAAGTATTAGTCAAAATTAGCCAATTTGAAAAAAATCTTCCCTTTCCAATAATTTGTTCTTTACTAATTAAAAATGAGAACCTTTCCATTTAATAGTATCTTAAGAAGTAGATGGATTTACCACCATATTGAATTCAAAAATAAATAACTACGATATCATATTGAATTCAGCAAGAAAGAATATCCAATTAATACCATAAGTCACCATCGAATGTAAGCATATAAGTCTATGAAGTATATTAATGGTCCTCCCAAATTATTTACTCCACTTCTCAACTTGAAAATAATTCATGTCTCATTCTAAAAAATAGGCAATAGTAAATCTCTGCATCAACCATCAAGATATGTGATGGGACATTTAAGCAATCTCCCCGTGCTCTCATCTTCTTGCCTTGTATGACACGCAAAATGTCATCAGCACATTTATCTCATATAAAAGAAAACTTATCTTAGTAATGAACACTAAGACTTTTCTCCATTAATGCCAACAGTCATCCCCAACAACATGTGTGCACTATGATCAGTTGTCCTTGTGCATGTAGGCTTTCTACCAGTGCATTCCCTACATTCTTGCATTTATAAGGTCGACTAATATTCTACAACTACCTCTTTACTAGTAAAAGTAGATGAGATATTTAAAGCACGAGATTTGATACGACTCAAGCTACTGTTGTTTTTTCCTTGTTTTGCTTTATAAAGATCTGATCTTTAATACATCTGCGCATCGACATGCTACACAGATTAAGAGTACATGCCGGATGGATAACAATATACTAGAATGACACTTAAAAGAAACAAAATCCTTTTTCTAAATCTCTAAATGTGTGGTGAAAGGTGTACCAGTACATATCACAATTATCACCTGAGACGCAGATTTTGTGGAAGGTGAGATTCAACCTGAGAAGCAACATTACCAAGCCAGCTCGATAGCCTATAGAGAGACCTACAAATTGTGTTTGTGTAGAAAAAAGAAAGAAAGAGAAGACAGGTTTATCATTTTCTAATTGTCCCAAATGTTATGTGGCATAAAAGATTTCACTACCTTGCTAAAGAAAGCCACATCCTAAAAGTGGAAATTTTATAATAGATCATTGGTGTGTTAGCACCACATCCATTTCTTTGACAACGAAAGGATTTATTTATCTTTGAAGACTTGATTTGATAGAAGAGAATGAGTATGAAAAAGACAAAACCAAAGCACGAGTTGGCCACTGCATGGAGTACTGCACAGATCTATTTTGGCGTAGCACAAGGTAAAATACACATTGATTATGGATGACTCACAACATAGGTGATATCTATTATGGGTTGCTCATGTTTGGATAAGAAATAGGAATTCTAAAGGTTGTTATTTGAATAAATTATTTCCCATATTTCCCATTAGTGTTATTCTCAAAAGCTTTTAAACATTCTTCATCAAAGAAAAATTAAACACAGCGCTTTATAATCAATCCATTACACAATAAGATTACAATTGAGTCCCAAATGAAGATTATCACCAAAATCAAAAGGAATAAAAATTATTTCTAGTGATAAAAAACCATTTCCCTTTACTGCATTAAATCGATTCTTATCAAAAGAGAAAGCCCACCTCTGTTGTGTTAAACTGATTTGGAAAAAAATAGAAAGCCTTAAAACATAAATATATTGTAATACAAATAAAATTAAATGGATGCAAATGGATGCTATTTCAGCCTTCCTTCTAGTGCCATGATAAAGCATCTAAAATCTACAAACACTAAAGCCTCAAGCATGGGTTAGTAGCCTATAAATTCATCAAAATGCTCCTATGAAATAACATGTAAATGCTTTGAAGTGCAACAAATAACAAAAAGGATTAAAAGACATCTAAGAGCATAACATGTACCTATTCCATAGTGGATTGGTGTCAAATGTGCCAATGACCCTTTCCCAATCCTTGCTAAAACTAAAATGATAAAATGCAATGGTGATGAAGAGCAAAATTAGTTCTCAATTCAAGAGAGTAACTTTGCATAAGAGTTGTAGATGGATCAAGATGAAGAATAAGCCTTTTATTTATAGAATGTTTTAATGAGAGAATGGCCAAATGGATGAATGTGGGATAAATATTTAGCCAATGAGATGAGGCCACTTGTCACATTATGATAGGTTGAGGAATGTGCAAGTTTTGGCCAATGTGCCCAAGAGAGGGAGATTCAAATTTGAAATTGTGAAATAAATGTTGAGTGAGGGACATGAAATGGAGAAGTTAATGCAATGTTTGAAGGGACAAGTCAACTTGTCTTCATTTTCAAACTTGAGGGAATATTCTATTTTTATGCCAAGTTGAAAGAAAATGATGAATTTATAAATGAGATAAAATGATTTATTGGTGCAAGTGGGAAAAGCTAGAGCATGTGATGGGTGGTTAGGTTAGGTTAATCGGGATTAGATTAGCTTAATGATGATTATGATGTTTTGACCCTTTTGACTTGAATATTTGGATTTATTTAAATAAAAAAGGGATGGAATATGAATTTGGAGATTTAATTAAAAGGTTGATGTGAGATTTTGATTTATTTAATTTAAATGAATAACCTTAGGAATGAATTAAATGGTCCTAATTTACTTGGTGAATGGATTTACTGAGTTTGATTAATTTAATGAGCGGATGAATATGAAATAAGTGCATAATATTAATTTTGCATGTCTACACTTGGAGCTCATGAACAAACATGATGGCACCATAGGCATGCAAGCTTTGTTAGGCAAGGTGGCCATATAGAAAAATGCAACATGCAACATGAAATGAATGTTCAAAGGAGTCTTGCTTAGTTCATACAAAGTATTTAACTTAGGGAACATTGTGCCTAATGTTTCCAACATAGGACTGATAAAAGGATAGAAAATTCACAACTTAGGGGATGTAGTGTGTTGCATCAAACCACTAAGAGGAATGTAATATGCTAAGATAGATCATTCTCATGAAGTATATCACACCCAATGTCATCCACAAAGTGACAAACACATCGTATGAAGTAACAAGGCTACACTAAGAACCAAGAAAAGGAAAAAATACAAAATGAATATGCTAATTTATGCTCCCACTTTAAAGGAATTGCTACACATTGTACTGTGAGTAATTACTTTAAAGTAGCAAGAAAGAAAGACATTAGAGCCAACTTGGAAAGCCCTTATGACAAGTCATATGTTTCTAAATAAGGCTGCATCATGTGAAGAAAAAGAAAAGAAAGGGGTTGCCCCAAAATGAAAATGCCAAACACATAAGGGATCTATGGATTTGGGGTCAGTATGTTCTTTGTTGCAATGTTTCTAGAGAGCATGGAATTGTCATCATTCCACAAATGCAAAGAACTAGAAGAATGACACAAAGAGAGCGAAGAACCTTTTGAGTCAACATGGAAGAGACATAGGGTATCTTGACGATTTTCATCCTCCCTAAAAGAAAAACACAATCCAAATGAAAAAGAAGAGGAAAATCTTTTTGGTCAAAATGAAGGAGACATGAATGTCTCAATGCCTTACATTATCCCCAAAAGGAAAACACAAGAAAAAGACAAAAGAAAAAGAAAAATCCTTGTGGGTCAATGTGAAAGAGACACGAATGTCTCAATGCCTTGCATCATCCACAAAAGAAAAAGGAAAAGAGAAATAAAATCCTTTTGGGTCAACATGAAAGAGATATGAATGTCTCAATGCCTTGCATCATCCCTAAAAGGAAAACACAAGAAGAGAAAAAGGAGAAAGCAATGTACGACAAAGAGAGGAATACCACAAAGAGAGAGAACGTCAAACATAACAACATGGGGAACACATTACACAAATGTAAACACACAAAAGAAAGAGAAAATGAAAATGAAAAAGACTAGTAAGGAAAATGCGAGTTAGCCATTGAGTAAGTCATCTGACTCCCAATCTCAGTTGGTATAAGCAGAAGGTGAATAATGCATCTAACAGACAACGAAAAATGCATTACTAGGACAAGGATAGCAATGTATTGCTCCCACTGGGTGCAAGGAAAGAATGAGCTGAGGTAAGTGATGGGAAAGGTCATGTAGTAGTGAGAATGGAATGTTCTACAACTATGACATGACAAGGAGTTGGAGACTATTTTATGGAATTATTGGATAGCAATTATCGCCATTGAAGTGATACTTGCTCAATATTTCTTTCAATTGATGATACTCATCACTTCTATGTCCAAGAACGTGATGAAATGTGTAATGTGGAACGTTGGCATCTTTAGGATATATCACCAACCTATTCATAGGTGGTAATAATATGAGTTCTTTGTTTAAAAGTATTTGCAATTTCCTTTCACATTTAGGTGATGGATGGAGAGGAAACTTGAGATTTTGTAACTTGTAAGGCCTTTTTTGTTTGCTAGATTCACTCTTTTCTTGAATGGAAGGAGGAGGACCCAAAGTGATTCTCACATCCTTGTCATTGTTATCAATCAAGGGGTGCTCTCAAGGAAGAAGGACATTTAGATCGTGAGGGGAATCAGAGATCACCATGCCATCATCCCGAATCCAAAAATATTCTCTAGGAGGTTTTTTGTATGATAGGGATCTTGATAACCTAATCTTGTTGTATTTTCATCATTTTGTTTTTGTTCTAAGAGTTGATGAATGGCATGTTCAATGGTTGTGTCACATCCTTGTTTGCCCAAAATGGTAAAACCTTTTCCATAGGTTTCTTCAAGATTGATTAGAGTATTGGTGACTTTGTTATCATAAAACGGTTGAGTCGATGTTTGTTTAGAAGAACTAGGTTCAACATGTGTAGGGAACTTAGGTTCTTCATTTGTTTCAGGATGTAAGTAACTAAACATATCAGGAAGTGGTACTCTAGGAAGGTCTTATTGTTTCATGGATGGATAAAAGGATGCATTATCTTCAAGGTTATCAAGACATTCATTTAGGAACTTATTCATGCTATCATCATCTTCTCCAATGATGTCATCTTCACGAGGAGGAGATGCATGAGGATTTGAAGGAGCATGATGAAGTTCAATGTCATTAAGACCAGTTTCAAAGGTATAGTTTGATATGTCAACTAAGGAATTTAATGACATCCAAAGCTTATTAAAACACATATCCATGATGAAAGAAAACTTAAGGGCAAGAAAGTGAATGAAACAACAAATCTAAGAGTAGTAACAAAGATGTAATAATAGAAAAAATAAATGTAAAGAATAAACTAGAAATGATAGAAAATGTAGTGTAAAATATGCAACTGGACTAAGTTGCCCAAGGTGGTGAATGAGTCCAAGTAGTAATTTTTTGAATGTTTTTAGAATTTTAGAATTGATTTTATTCTTTTTAGGTTTTCAGATGTAGATACAATATGGAAATGCAAAATTTTATTGATTTTTGATGAAAAGAAGTGCAAAAATGTAAGCTAGATGATCTTTTAACTAATGCAAATTTAGAAACCCTGGGATGCAATTTAAACAATGCAAAATGCAATGAAATTCCAATATAAGCTATTCCTAAGATGTAAATGCACTTATAATTAAAAATATGATGTTCAAAAGTCAGGTTACAAAAATGAACCGTATGTTTTTGGAATAGGAGGCTCTCTTACACTTCGAAGGTTTTGCACCTAAAAGAAGAGAGGTATCCCAAAAAGCTTTATAGTTCACTCGATACTAATGAAAATATGATTGAAATATGTCTAAATAGAATGTCCTAGATGCAAAGAACTGATAAAAGAGATAGATTATTAATGCTAAACTAAGAAGATGCACTTTGTTTGAAAACACAATATGATATGCAAAATGAACTAAACATGTAAGCAAACAATAACAAAAATTACTGAGACTAAAGAGGTACACCTAGGAATTGGAAAGTGATGGAAAAGAGCTTTGGAATCCTATAGAATTCAGTATTGAAGCCAATTGGGACACTTATGCCAAGCTAGGCGACTTAGTCCTATTTCGGGGAAATTCTGCTAGAATAGGTTTCAGCCATAAGGGTACCCAGAACTGCAAAAACCACTTTTCAAGCCTAGCAATGGGACTAATTTTCCATTGATGGTGACTTATTCCACCTCTAGATTTTAGGGAATTCAAAGATGTAATCTATAGCTCCTGACCTACACTTTAGCTCTTGATAGGTTTCTAAATCCGAATCTATAGAATCCTACCTATAGGTTTTCTCCAAGATTCTTTTAGGGTTTTTTGACTTTGAATAACTTTGATGAATTTTTGACAACTTTCCACACCTTACTCTTTGACAAATCTGCACACAAGACCTTAAAAACACATTAAAAGATGAGAAAAAGTGTTAAGGGTTAGTGAATAGAGGTTTGCTTTGGTAATTAAACCCTTGAAAATGAAATGAAATGAAACAAGATTAATGAATGAACAACATGAAATGCTAAAACTCACCAAACCCTTGAAGTAGAAATATGAAGATATGCAAGTAGATGCTCCAATGGATGTATGCTTGAAAATGCCTAGAATTCTTGAATGCTTGATAATTGTTTGAATGATTAGGAAAATTGAGGAGATATTAAAGAGATGAAAAAGATGAAAAAGATGAGAGGAAAACCCTATATTTATACATGATTATACTAAATTTCCTAAAAATACCTCATCATAGGGTGACCTCAAGTCTTAGAAAATAATATCCTGCCAGAATTTTGAAATATTTTTTATTTTTAAGCCAAGTGGGACTAAGTTGCCCCAAATGGCGACTTGGTCCCACTAGGGAAATTTAAGTGGGTGTCAGGAATTAAAGTGTATTAAATGATGTTTAATGGGATTATTCTCAAAAATACACTTAAGTAGGGCTTGTACATGTATGAAGGGACCATTTAAGCATAAGAAAGGGTTAAATTATTGATGACAAGCCTAGACAAGTGTGGAAGTTTGCTACAACATGTTGTGCAATTTTCGCACACGCCCCATCGGAGGTAGGGACCCTCTTCTTTATTTTGCATCTCTACCTCCTCGCTTGGTCAAATTTTGGTTTTGCTCTTCTTGGGAGGTTATTTTGGCATTAAGTCTAGACTGGGTTTGATGAGGACAATATTTGGAGGCTCTAGGGGAAATTTGCCTATTTTGAAATTTGAAAATGAGGATTTTGAAGTGAATTTTCAATATTATATGTAAATATTTTTTGCACCTATGGATAGAGGACGAAAAATTAGGTAGGGTTGCTTTTTGAACTTTTTGAAAATTCCTTCTAGAAAAAAAGTTAAGAGGTTTAGGGGATTTCGACCCTGCAGGGAATCCGGGAAATTCCGCCCTTGAAGGATTTTCCTGAAATTCCTTGACCCCCTCAAAAACCAAAAATTTCCAAAATGGAAATCTTAAAAGAAAAAATCCCAAATTGGAAATTTTTCCTGAAATGCAATTTTTTCCAAAAATGGAAAATTTTTCCTTGAAATTTTAAAATGTTCCCAAAAATGGAATTCTTGAGATGGATAGAAATTTTTGAACATGTGAGCTACTAATGATGATATCTATTTTTCAGGATTAAATAAATATTAAAAGGGGAACTTACATATGGATTTGTGCCAAAAGGGAAATATGGAAGAGTTCAATTCAAATTTTAAAAGTGGAACTTGCATAAGAATCTGTGCCCAAACTATCTACAACTAGGAGTTTCTGGAAGACATGTGAAGCTAATTTCATCATCTAATCAAAATTTTCATTAATGACAGGCTAGCATAATATTGTTTTCTCATTGTTCCATGATGTAACTGCTTTTATGCAATTGGATGATGATGTACCATGAGCTCCCAAATTAAATGTAATAGCTCGATGCTTCTAGAAGTGCAATTGCAACCAGGGGATGAACTAAATCCTAGCCATTGATTCAAAATGTAATTTTCTATAAAAGGCCAGTGCCTTCCCATTTGTAAAGGGGGTCAGATTTAGGGGTTAGAATAGTTGATTAGAGGCTGTAAAAGCCAGAATTGGCTAAGTTAGGGAAGTTAGTAGTTGTAGGAGAGAGGAGAGACCAGAAATTTTATGTAATGCTGGAGAAGTTATTGCAATTGGATTTTTGATTTGGCAAGCTTTGTGTTACACTTTGACAATTTATGGTTTCTTGTTCTCAAATCTCAATGTTAGATGTTAGATTTTAGTTTTTTTGCAATAATGGTAAAATGTTAATGATGTTGATCGATCTTCCGTGCATACTTTTAGCAATTTTCTAATTCTAATTTACTGTGTAAAGTTAGTCTGGGACTTATTTTGTGCTAAGTTCAACTGTGTATGCTTATTTACATTACGCCAGTTATTGGGTATGTGAATGAATGTTCAAAGTCTGAAAATCTTTAGTTTCCTTAGAAGATTGCATCATTTATGTGGAGTTATAGGCTTTTCCTTGATCAAATAGAGATTGGTTTCATTGGGGATCTATCCATCTGCAACATTCATCATTGTTGTGATTGATCTTAGGTTTTAGTCTTAGAAATCTCTCTAAAACCCTTATCTCTTTTGTTGTTTATTTTGAATCTAGGTTAGTTTTAGGACTGAAAGCATCACCATATTGTTGCATCTAATGAAAGTACGCTTCCAACATTGTTCATTTGTAAGGCCCCTTGTGATTACCAGCATTTTCACATTATCACTGAGTTGTTTATGCATTGTCAAGAACTAACATTAGAGACTTTGAGGTTATCTCTTGACGCTTGCTGATAGAGATTTAACTTTCAAGAGAGATAGGATACTTGTATCTTTTCTGAGTTGTTGTTGTGCAGAAAACACCATCAACACAACACTTTACAACACTTTGAAATAAGGCTTGGTAAGTGATAAAAAGAGGTTATCTAAGTGAATTATATTAAAAAGATCCTAGAAAACTGTGAAAATAGGTTACAACACTTCACAACACTTTTACAAGGCATCATAAAGTTCCTATTGATTAACAAGGGTTGAAGACCTAATGTGAATGTGTTGACCACATTACAACATTAAATCTAGGAAAAACTAGGCTAACATCCATAAGAAAGATGCAAGGGTTTATACTATTACCACCGATGAATAGACTCATGCTATATCCTAAAGATGTAAAGGTTCCACATTGTAACTATCATAGAACTCTTGGACATAATGTTGATAAATGCCATACATTAAAACAAATCTTGAGTAAATATCACTTTGATGGAAATGAGTGCCATCCAATGAAAGAATAATCTCTCCTTCATTACCTTATCATGTACTAGTTGTAGAACATTCTATTCTCACTTATACATGACCCCTGACCCATCACCCATCTCAGCTCATTCTTGCCTCGCACTATGTGGGGGCAAGAATTTGATAGCCTTGTCCTAGTAATACACTTTTTGTGATCCCTTTGGCTAGTTTCCAGCCTTCCGCATACACTGAACAAGACTAGGAAGTGGATGACCTACTTTAGGTTGGTTTTCCTATGCCTTACTAGTATTTCTTTTCTTTTCTTTTGTGTGATTGCATCTACGTAATGTGATCTCCCGTGATGTTTTGTTTGATGTTCTCCTCTCTCTTTGTGACAATCCTCTATTTGTACCTTCATTCTTCTCTATGGCATATGGATTTTTTGCCTTTTCATTTATTTTCATTTTTCTTGTGTTTTTCTTTTAGGGATGACACAAGGCATTAAGACATTTAGGTCTCTTTCATGTTGACCGAAAATATTTTTCATTTTATTCTCCTTTCATTTACATTTTTGTCTTGTGTTTTCCTTTTGGGGATGATGTAAGGTGTCAATGCACCATATGTCTCTTCCATGTTGACCCAAAAGGATTTTTCTTTGTTTTCACTCTCTTTGTGTCATTCTTATAGTTCTATGTGCATTTGGGGAATGATGACAATTCCTGGCTCCCTTAAAAACGTTGTCGCAAGCACATACTGACCCCAAATCTATAAAGCCCTTATGTGTTTAGTATTTTCATTTTGGGGACACCTCCTCTCTTTTCCTTTTCTTTTTCATGTCTTAGCTTGACTTAGAAACATATGACTTGGCATAGGGCTTTCCAAGTTAGTTCACATGTCTTTTTTGCATTTATCATTTTCTACTTTAAAGTAATTGCTCATAGCATGGTGTTTACCAATTTATTTAAAGTGGGGGCATACATTGGCATTATTTTTTTGCATTTTTCCTTTTCATGGTTCATAGTGTAGACTTTTTACTTCATTTGATGCATTCTTCGCTTTATGGTAACATTGGGTGTGATTTCCTTCAAGAGGGAGATCTCTCTTAGTATATTATATTCCTCTTAGTTGCTTGATGCAACACATTGCATCCCCTAACTTGTGAATCTTTTGTTCTTTGATTGGTCCTCTCTTGGAGACACTTGGCATAATGTCCACTATGTTAAAGACCTTGCATGAACTAAATAAGACTCTTTTGAACATTCTTTGCATTTGCATTTTTGATTATATGGCCACCTTGCATAACATAGATTGCATGCATATGGTGCCATCATGTTTTTTCATGAGTTTCAAGAATATGAAGCTTTGATTGAACTATTTTCTTTTTGGCGCCTTATTTAAGTTATCAAGAGGTATACCTTTGGTATGATTGAGTGGGAAAATGAATGAGGGCATGGCTTTCCCCATATCCACTAGCATACTATGTATTTCTCACCCCATGGATGACCCAAAATTTTGTGGCCCCAGAGTGAGTATAATGTGGATCTCTCACTCTACAGACAACCTAAAGTTCTATGGCCCCAGAGTGTGTGCATTTTTGGAAAAATAGCCTAGATTTGATCCACAACATGTTGGAAAAACGGCCAAAGCTTGATCTTCCTTTTTCCTTTTCCCTTTTTCTCATTTCATTATCATTGCATCTTTGACATTATAATGTTATGCTTTGAATATTCTATTATATCTACCGTGTGCATGTTCTCTTGTGCTTATGTTGGTTTGTCAAGGGATCTTGATCCAGGGGGCTTGATCATCCCTCTTGATTAGTGTCATCTTGTCTTACTAGAATTTGCATATTCAAACCCCTCTTGAATCTTGTTGCTCTATTTTAGTATGAGTTTGAATCAAGTTCATCCTCTCACTAAAGTGGGGGCTAAATGTAGTGATGAAAATTTTTGTCAGTGACAATTTCGTATAGTTTAGCTCCCTCTTGTGATCTCAAGGCCTCTATTTCATCAAAATGTGTTGTAATGAATATCTTGGAGTGGTGTTGTAACATCTTGTAAATGTTCACATTGCTCTAGGACCTTTATTTCACTAAAATAAGCCTTAATTGATGTCTTGGGATAGTGTTGTGAAGTGCTATAAATGCTCACATTGTTCCAAGACCTTTATTTCACTAAAATATACTTTAATTGTCCCTTTGCAAAAGTGTTGTAAAGTATTGTAAGGCATTTTCACACTTTTCTACGGTCTGGAACTTATTTTTAACCAAATTGAGCTTAATTGGGACATTTTCTAGGGTGTTGTAAAGTTTTGTAACACATTTTCACATTCTTCTAGGGTTCTTATTCAATATTTGGGCTTTATTATGCCTTAAATGGCCCCAAATTGCATCCTCGAGCCTTAATTGTGGTTATTTTTGAGATAAATCCTGACAAGGCCATTTAAATACACATCCTGAAACCCACTTAAAATCACCTAAGGTGGGACTCGTTCGTCACCCTTGGTGAATGAGTCCACTTAGATGGGACCCATTCGCCACTTGTGGCAAATGTGTCCCCCTTAACACAAAATTCAAATTTAAATTAAAAAATCTAGCAGGATTTGGTCTCCAAGATCCAAGGTTGACCTGTAGTGTTGCATTTTAAATATTTTTTGCACAATTGAGTATAAATACAAGGTTTAATCACTCATTTTCATAATAGCAACTTGAGTATTCATACATTATAGAAAATTGGAATTCACAAGTCCTCAGAAGAGATTTCAAGAGTCCTAAAGAGCATATTTTCAAATTTTTTTGCAGCATCTTAAAGTAGGTGTTCATGTCAAAGATTATGTGCATCATGTTTGTTATGGAGCTAACATTTGTGATGTAGGTGTTTGTGATTCAAGCTACCATTACATTTAATATTACATTATTCAAAGCAAGATTCAAGAACCAAATCCATTGCAGCCCTACCAAGCATTGTTACAACATTCTACTACTAAGGTTTGGTGAGTTGTAGCATCTCCATTTGTTAATTCATCATTCTCCTTCTTCATTTGGTTTCATTTCAAGTTTTAATTACCAAAAAAGGGTCTTTACCAAGACAAGCCCCTATCTACTAACCCCCCAAAATTTTCCCCTCTTTGCATGTGTCTTGTAGGTTTTGAAGGCAAGTATATTGAAGAGAAAGATTTGAATTTTTTTCACCAAATTGTAAAATAAATTCAAAGTTTTAAAGTTGCAAGAAAAGCTTGGAGAAGACCTCCAAGTTGAATTTTGTAGTTTCAAATCCGTATTTGAGTTAGGAGCAAAAAAGAAAACTAAAAGCCATAGTTTCCATTTCAAAGTTTCTAGAAACTCTAAAGTGGACTGGTTCTCCACAGGTGGAAAATGAGTCCCACTAGAGCTATTTGACAGGGATTTTTCTAGATCTCAACACCCAATTGTCTGAAACCTATTCTCGAATAGTTACCCAGAAGGTAGACAGATTCTCTAGGCCTAGCAAATGAGTCCCATCTAGAATCATCAATAGAATTTCTAGTATTTGAGGACCTCATTTAAGTCTCTAGGTGCATACATTCAGTTTCCCCACTTGTTCTTTCAATTTCTCTATTTTTTAGGTCATTTAGCATCTTGTTTGCATATCACACTAAGTTTTCAAACATATTGTCTTTTCAAAGTTTACACTTGGTGGTAAACCCCTTTGTAATTTTTGATCAATCCCCTTGGATTCAGCTCTTACTTAGACCTCTTTCCTCCTTTCCATCCTTGGGTTATAGATCTCAATGGTAATCCTTGAATGTTAGTTGGAAATTGTCATCCTAGGTACCAAACTCTAGAGTACATCACAAATTTCTTCTAAATAGATATGTACAAGAGTATCAGTGCCTTAACATTTTAAATCCTCCATTTGCAAAAAAAATTCTTATTGAATTTATCTTCTTGTAATTTTATGAGGGTTGATGCTATAAATTATTTTGATTATTCTTTTCTGATTATAACAATGTTGAGGTTAACATTATATCTAGGGTTGATTGAGAGTTTATCTTCTTATGTGCTTTTCTTTAATATAGTAGTTTACTTAGCTTATTTGACATGCCTTATCAAGTTTTGTTGTGCTTATTTTAGAGCCCTTTTCTAAGAAGAAATAGCCTAGTTTTAAATATTTTGGGTACAAGAGATGATTTGTTAGATTGCATGTTAATGCTAGTCGATATAGTATTGGAATCAATTTCTTAGTTATTTTGAATGCTTCCCCTATTTTAGCTTTTTGTTGGGAAGAGAGGCATTCTGGGAGCCCCTACATTAGATTGTATAATGATTTTTGTGCCATTTCAGTGACTTGTTTCTCCTTGGAGATCTGTTAGGCCTTAACTGATATTTTTAACATTTCCCAACTCTTAGTGTGGATAGGGTTATTATTTTGTAAAATGGTGGGATTTGTTTCCCATGTTATTTATTGTTGGATATCCACATATTATTATGGTTAATGTCCCTTATCAAAGCTTCCATGGGTGCCTGGCTTTAGGGCCTCTGCTTATGCTAACTAATTGTTTTCTGATATGGGGGACACAGTCACTCCTTCTTAGACTAGTTTTTTAGGATTCCCTTTATTTTATTAAGCATCGATACTTGAATTCTGAGGGTACTTAATTGGGTGTTGATGATAGTGCAGTAAGTCATTCTTAATACATAAAACATTTCTCACTACATTTGGTTTTTATTTGCCCCCAAAGGCCTATAATACCTTCAGTGCTACTTGTTTTTAGATTTCCCTCCTTATTGTGGTAAAATGTGGACCAGGGCTTATGTGTTGTTGTCATTTGGTCTTATGATCCTTGTTAATTTTATTGCCTGACAACTACATAGATATGCTTTATGATCCAATTCTACAACTTCCTTGGTACGTGACTTTAAATGTTGTAGACTATTTTTTAATTTTGACCAAGTTATCACTCCTTTTCTGAATGCCTTCTTAGGATTTTCCTTTATTTAAACTAGTGTTGATACTAGATAGCACACTAGGTTAATCTACTACCTGTTAAAAGTTGGATAAATAGTAAGGGGTTTAATTTAGAGAGACATACCTTCCTTGATGTTTTAACTCTCATGCTTACCTCGTTCCTACATTATGTTCAAATCTGCATATGTTGTGGGATAGTGTCCACCTTGTTTACCATGCCTTCCCTATCTGTTGCAAGGATGTCTTCCAAGCCTTACCAGATTCTCACTTCATTTCCTATTCTAATTTATTTTGATTGGTCTATTCCATTGTTGGCCAATAGGTTTTCTGCCCTATTTTCTTCCCTATAGGTATGTTGGACTAAACTTCTTGCATTATTTCCTTAATTTGATTCAATTTGGGTTGTAGCTACCAAATGTCAATTTTCCTGCTTAGTAATGCATTTATACACATTGTGGAGTCACATTCTAGCTCTATGTTTCTAAAATATTTTTCTTTACATAGCTACAGTCCTTTTATTATGCCTTCGATTTCTACCACATTATTTTTCATTGTTGGTAGCTTGATGGACATGGTAGCTACAATATTTCGTTCCTTATCTCAAACTATGCATCCTACCCTAGACCTACCAAGATTTCCTCTAGATGCCCCATGAGTATTCAATTTTTATCTTCCCTCTTTTGATGGGTTTTAATGTTTGTCTCTTTTCTTGGGAAGTTTTCGCTATTTGAACAAAAGGTTGGATTTTTATGGTTTTACACATCTTCATCAATTCATTGTCCTAGAGTGTGAAATTTGCTTCCTTTTATAGTTTAATGTGGGAATTAAATAATTCTACTATCTTATTCTCAGTCTTGTTCTAGATTTCTTCTTCTTCTTTATACTTATCCTAGAAGATTCTTCTATTACGCTCTCTCCATATATTCCAGATTAGGAGTGATGGGGAAGTTTGCCATATTTTTACCCCAAAACCTTCCTTTTTATGATATTTCCAGCTTCTGAAGAATTCATTTAATTTAATATTTCTTGGAGTTACCCATCCCAGTTTATTTTGCAGCCAATCCCATCCATGTGTTGCGAAGGGGCAGTTTAATAGTAGATGGATTGAGCTTTTTGAGTCATTTTTGCACATTACACACTAGTTTGGTCCCTCTATTCTGATTGTTTTTAACCCATCTCTTGTGAGAATTCTTTCATGTAGAGTTGACCACATGAAGGCTCTGAATTTGGGTAAGATCCATTCTCCCCAACACAACTTATTTGGCCAATCTCTTTCTTTTTGTTTCAGTTGAATTCGGTAGCCTAATTTTGTGGTGTATTCTCTTGATTTTGCTCCACTACATTTAATTATGTCTTCTTGATTATTTATACATATTGTTCTTTCCTTCAAAAATTCCCTTAAACAATTTCTAGTTCTTGTGTTTATTTCACTTGCTTCAAAGTCCTCCCACTGAACTAATCCGTTATTAGTATTTTTTACATAATTTTGCACTTCGTTTCCATATTTATTGCTTAACTCTGATATGTATGGGGATAGTTCAGGATATTCTGTCAGAGGTTTATATCCTCCCCAAGAATCTTTCCAGAAGTTTTCCCTACACCCATTGTTAAATTTCCACGTTAAATGGTTGGTTATTAGGTGTCTATAGCTTGCCATGAAGTTCCATTTATGGGAGCCTGAGCTGATACTTTTTATTGATAATATTCTCTCTAGATTCATGGTATCTAGGTACTTTCTTTGCATAATTTTGCACCATAATAAGGATGGATTTTGATACATTTTCCATACAAGTTTTGCTCCTAGGGCTTGATTTTGAGCTTTGATATTTCTTATTCCAGCCCTCCTTTTGGTTGTGCTTGGCACACTGTATCCCACTTTATGAAAGGGATTTTATGCTCTTAATTTGAGCCTTCCGAGAGGCATCTTTTGAGAATGCTCACTATCTTTGATGTTTCCTTATTCGTTATTTGCATGCATGGAATTGCATAAGTTGGGATTGCTGATAATACTAATTTTATCATGGTAATCCTCTCAACCAATGTGAGCGATTTACCTCACCAACTTCTTGCTTTAACACTACATTTTTCTATTGTTTTTTTCCCCTTTTTTGGACTTGATCATTCCTTTGAATAGGGGTGCCCCTAGATATCTACATGGTATTTCTTCTATCGTGTATCCAAGGATTTTAGGTATCCTTTTTTGCCATGTTTTCCTTGTATTGAATAGGTAAACTTTCAATTTTTCTTTATTTATTTGCTGGGGTGATATACTTATATATTCCTCTAAACAATTTTTAATGTGTTTTGTTTCCTTTTGAGTCGATTCACCATATAGAAGCGTGTCATTTGCAAATTGTTGATGAGTTATTTCTTCTATTCCTTGTGCTATTTGTATGCCTTTCCATTTCCCTTCATTTTGGTAGGCAGCTATGTGCTTGCTTAATGTTTCAACCATTACTACAAACAAAAAAAGGTGATAACGAATCTCCCTGTCTAATCCCATTTGAGCTCTCAAAAAAACCACATGGGCTTCCATTGACTATAATGGAGTATCTTACTGATGATATAAATTGGTAAATCATTTGTGCCCATTCTCTTCTGAATCCCAACTTTTCCATTACTCTCATCAAGAATATCCATTTTACTTTTTCATATTCTTTGGCTACATATAATTTTATCAACATGCTAGGAATACTATCTTTGCTAATAGAGTGCACTGCCTCATTTGCTAATATGATGCTATCTACTATGCCTCTTCCTGGTGTAAACCTGCTCTAATTTGGTGATATTACTTTTTCCAGCATGTACTTCAACATGTTTGCTAACACTTTGGAGATAATTTTTTATATGGTGTTGCATAGTGAAATTGGCTTATAATCCCCAAAAATTTTACAACTTTCCTTCTTTGGGATTAAGACTATCATTTTGTTGTTTAGGTCTTTGAAAAATCTCTTTTTCCTCTTGAAATGTTTGCAAATATCCAAAATTTATTCTTCTAACAAGTGCCAACATTTCTAGTAGAATTTAAGACTAGAAATCCATCCGGTCCTAAGGCCTTATCAAGATGTAGTTGTTTTATTGCATTTCTAATTTCTTCTTTTGTGATTGGTTTCTCTAACATAGCATTATCTTCAACTGTTATTATCTTAGGTATGTTGTCAAGAATCTTGGTGTCATTAAAACATCCTTGTCTCCTTTTGGGCTTAATAGTTGTTTGAAGAAACGAGCTACTTCCTTGTTTATTTTTGTCAGGTTCTTTGATGTGTTTCCATTTGGTAGTTTGATCTCAGTAATCCTTTTATAGGATCTTTTTATTTCAGTTGTATTGTGGAAGAACCTTGTGTTTTTATCACCTTCATTTAGCCATATTTCCCTTGACTTTCACTGCTAATATTCCTCTTCCCTTGCCAGTACTTCATTATAATCTGCCATGATTTCTTTTTCTTTTTGATAATCCGCTTAATGCATACCTTCTTCCCATACCTTGCAGTCTATTGCTTTCAATTATTTTTCCAATCTCTCCTTTTTTGACAAGATGTTCTTGAATACTTCCCCGTTCCAAACTTGTAGTTTTATTTTGATGTATTTGAGTTTATTCATAAAGATGAAGCTTTTAGTGCCTTCATATTTCAGTGTTTTTCCCCACCATTATTCTATTTTCTCCAGCAAACCTTCATTTCTAAACCATATTTTTTCAAACTTAAAGTAGGATTTTAAATTATTTTATGCTTTTGTGATGGATAGTTTGACAGGGAGATGATCGGATCCCACCAGCAGGAGAATTGTGGCTTCTAGGTTTTGCTTCTCTTCCAACCAATCTTGTGTGTAGATGAATCTGTCTAGTTTATCCTTTATGCAACCTTTTCCCATTCTTTACTTGAGCCTCTATCAAATTATTTTTTTGTTAAGAAACGTTCTAGAGCCTCCATTGAGGATGTTTTCATTTTGTTCCCTCCTATTTTTTTTGTCATACTAAGGACTGCGTTGAAATCTCCACCCATTACAATCTTTTTCCCTCCTAGGTCTGAGACTTTTTGACCCAATATTTTCCAAAGGTTAGCTTTGTCTTGATTTCTCATTGGCCCATATATGTTAAATAAATAGAACTTCATATTGGTTTTCAGAATTTTAGCTTCGCCCACCATCCAATTGCACTTTGTGACTAATATATTTAGGGATACTGAGTTGGATTTCCATAGTATTCTCATTCCCCCTATTGTACCAAATGCTTTGGAGAAAGCTCCTTCCCACCCTTTAATATGTAATCCCTTGTTTATAGTGTCTTCTATTTTACTTTCTTGTAATAAGAATATCAGTTTCTGCTTTTCCACTTGACATTTTATGAAATGTCTTTTATCAGGGGCATTAAGCCCCCTAATGTTCCAAGTTAGTATCTTCATTGATTCTCCTTTAGGGAGTGCTCTCCTCCCTTTTTCTCATTTAGATAGTTTATGATCCTTTTTAATTCCCTTTATTGGGATAATTCTTCCCTTTTTTTCTTATGTGATTTCCTTCCCCTCTTCCTTTTCTTTTTTAAGTATTGCTGGGGCTAACATTTCTGCTACAGTTTGAGATATGTTTCTGTTTTCCATAATGTCCAATCCCTCCAGCTCTTCATTCTCACTGCCTAAGGAGAACTCTTCATCTTCCTCTCTGTCTTGTGTATTTATTGTTTCTCTAACTGTTGGAGGGGATTCTTTTAGATTTCTTGTTGTTTCCTTTTTTTCATTTTCTTGTGTATCTTCAGGTTTTTCTTCATGCTATTCCAGTGCTTTTTCTAGGTTATTAATTATTCTCACTTCCACCTCTTTTCCTTGTGGCTTTTTATTCCATACTTTGACTGCTTTTTTAAAGTTTTGAGAATGAGCTCTCAATTTCCTTTGATTGTTGTGTGACTTCCTTTATGTTTGATTCTTTATCTACCCTTGCGTCCTTTCATTCTTTGGTTCTATTTCCTTGAGTATTGTAGAAGGAAATATTGTGATTTCTCTTTTTGCACTGTCTGCAAAATAGGTTAGGGCTTTCCACTTCTACTTCTTTCTCCCAAACTCCACCTTTTGTTTTCAACTTAATTCTTTTGGGAATCGGATCAATTGCTGCAAGTTTTATCCTGGCATACAGATATGAATTCCCCTTCAAAAATTTAGTGTCTATTTCGATAAAGGTTCCCAGTGTTCTCCCAATTTTTCCTAAACACTCTTCAGACCAGTATTCTAATGGGAGATTATAGAGTCTTATCCATTTGGGTTTTTTGTATATTGCAAGGTGTTTTGCTTTAAAATATGCTTCCCATCTTTGCATATATACAAGACAATTTCTACAATCCTTTACGCCTTTTTCTAATGTGTATTCTCTATCTTCTTCCTTAAGAAATACTATTATAAAATATCCTTTAGGTAGAAATTTCATCCCATGATTTCGGTAAATTGTCTCTCTTGCCCATTTTTCCACTGTTTACCTCATTTTCCTTGGGCATATTATTCTGCATATTATGGCTACCTTCTTTAACAATTCCAGGTCTTCTATTTCATTTTTGACATCGACTTCTTTCAGGATTTGTTTAGTCTCTGATGTATTCTGAGATGCCTTCCCATTTTTTGTTTTGGTATTTCTTTTGGTCCTTGATTTGATCCCTTTTTGGTATCACGGTCTTGGATTCTTAAGTACTCCGGTGTCTTTTTTTTTCTTCATTTTCTTGTTGCCTTGATTTGTGACCACTTACTTTCCTTTTAAATGCCTCTTTATTTCCTACTTTCTATTGTTGATCTTTCTTAACTTCAATGTGTTTTCTCTTTGATATGTTTATCTCCAAGTTGTTGGGCTAGGTCACATAGTGTGAGATCCTAAAATAAACCCCTGGTCTTTCTCTTTCTTCCCAATGGCTTCTTCTCGGGGCATGTTTGTTTTCTATCCCTTGAGATTCTAGGGTTATTGGCTATTATCTTGTAGAATGTGCTTTCGTTCTGCAAAATGTTTCTTTTTTAAATTAGCATTTGTCTCTTATTGAAGTTTGATGGGAATTAAATATGATGTTTGAGATCTGTACAGTATTCATCCCCAATAATCACATTTTTTAATAATTCTCTTTATGAGAATAATCTATAGTTTTGTAGTAATTCCTTTTGAAATAATTCGCATTCCAATTATTCTTTACTATGTTTTCTTGTTATGGCATATTCACATTCCAATATTTTTCTACTCTCTTTTGTTTAAATAAAAATAATTATGCTCTTCGCACTTTTGAACTTTGTATTTTGTTCCAAATAAAGATGTAAGATATTCACCCTTCTTCCTATGTAGTATGATTTGCAACACAGTTCACATCACAATTCACTAGTTTGCAGTTTTTCGCGAGCAAATCAACACTCCCATGATTCAATACCGAACTCTTATTTTCAATTAATAATAATTATTTAATTATAGTAGAAAATTGAAAATGAATAATTAAATAAATATTAATTTATTTAATTAAATAATTAAAATTATTTAATTTATAGAAGAATACGATTTTAGACAATAATTAAATAAGTAAAATTATTTAATTACACGGGGGAAGAAGTTGAAAATGATGCTTGTAGGTTAAAGATATTTTCAAGTGTGTAAATTTTCCCCTCTTTGATACAATGTAGTTTATCACATTGTGTCAAAGAAATTTAGTCTAGGACATTCCCCAATACAGATGGGATTGACCCATGTCCCCTTGGATTTTTTTTTGCAGATTTTGAAATTTTTTGAAAAAATTGAAAAATTATTTTGACAAGAAAATTGGATTGGTATGAATGCAAGGATTGACAAAAATAAATGTTAGTAGGAGGAAAATGTTATCATGAAGTTAGAAAATTGAAGATTGATTGATATTTTGCTTGAGAGATGCTAGGATTGCATGATTATCATCATTGGGTGATGAAAACATGGAGAATGGACAATAAGCACCATGGTATGACATAGACCAAAGTGTGCAATGTTATCCATTTGTGAAACAAGACACTTAATAGATAATGAATTTCATAACTCATACTAGGAGAATATTTTCCCTAGTCCTTTTGTCAAGACAAATTGTAAATAAAAATTAAAGAAAAAGGTCATGAGACATCATCACTCCTCTAAATCCTTCTTGGGAAATTCTCGAGGTGGCTAGTAACATGACCAAAAGATAAATATAGAAAAGGATAAGAAAAACTAAACGAACAGAGTCAAGAACCATTTAGATTTTTTTTACTAATGATTGTGTATTGATAGGATTGATGGGATTGATTGGTTGGTTGGTTGGTTGATTGATTGAAAATGCTCGGTTTCAAAAAATGGAGAATGTCATATAAGACATGGAGTCTTGTTTTGAGCATGCAACCACCTATATAATGAAAATGATAAGGTTGATAAATGATAATGTCTAGTTTTAAGAATGACACATCCTGTATAAGACAGACAATAAGGATGGGTTTGGTTTCAAGAAACAAGGAAAGTCATCTAAGATGTCAAACCCAGTTTTGACAACACCACTTCTTGTAGAAGACTGTTAATTGACTAACAATGCCACTTCTTATTATAATTGTGATTAAGACAATTTTGATAAGCATGTAGGTGAACCAATGAATTATGTCTTCACTCATCTAACAATTCTAACTCATGCAATTTTGATATGTGATATTCGTCATCATAAATAAGCCCTTGCATGGATATGCTCAAGGAAGGCAACTCAATCTCAATAGAAATGATGGCTCCAGAACCAAAGACTAAGGAATATGGTGTGGCTCTTGGAATATGGTGTGGCTCTTGTGGGAGTGTGAATGCTAGTGTGGTAAGCCCATAAGGCAGGACTAAGTTGGAGGTTCCTTTCATGACCAATGTCATTGATAGTCTTCTTCAAGATTTTGATGATGGTCTTATTGGACACATGAGCTTGGTCATTATCTTGGGGATAATATGTAGTCGTGAAGTGGTGTTGGATGTGGATTTTTTTTGCATAATTCATGAACATATTGGTTCTTAAATGGACAACCATTATCAATAATGATAGACTGTGGGACACCATACCAACAAATAATGTAATTAAGGATGAATTTAGATATTTGTTTACTAATAATCTACATCATAGGGATAGCCTCTATAAATTTTATGAAATATTTGGTCACTGTGATAATGAACTTATGACCATTGGATGAGGTGGGATGGATTTTACCTATGAGGTCAACTCCCCATTGGGAAAAGGGCCACATGGTGATGTGATTCGATAGAGTTCTTGGCTCATGCCTTAGGAATTTCATTAAATAAGTTGTTGGTGTTATCCACCTCCCAGGAGCACCATCTACAACAATAACCTTCATAGGAAAAGAGAGGCAACACAAGGCGATTTCACCAAAACAAGAGTGAACAAAAATGGGATGATTAAAGTACATATTGTACAAGATTTTTAAATCTATGAAAAAGGTGATGAGTGAGAAAATTTCCAGCATGGGAAAAACTACCTAAATAAGAAATGCACAATTAATCCTAAGTAAACTTAAGTGGGTAAATGGTAAAAACCATTTACTCCAACGCCCCTCCTTAAGTGCAGCTTAGGGAGAATTATTAAGCAAAAAATGAAGATGCAATATCATACTTGGCTACACAACCATGTCAGGTACCCATTTACAACTACAAAAAGAAATCTCTCACAATTGGAGAAAAGGAGAAAAACCCTATGGGAAAAACCCCTCTCCAAAAGAGAGAAAAGAAAACAAAAAATGATGCATGGATGGAGGAATCAATCACACCCCCAAGGACTACACACATCATGTACATACAATCAATGGTCCCCCATAAGAGGGAAAGATAGAGAATATGTAGCCCCCACAATGTGTAATCACTTGCAAAAATGGTAAGTTCCTGAAGAAAAAACATGATCCAATGTTGACAAACAACTTGTATCACTTTTGAAAGAATCAAAACCAAGTACACATGTAGGAATGCTTACCACTCCAAGTAGTAATTGAAAGAATGAGGCATGAAAATGCATGATGATTTTTTTGAAATTTTCTCATGTGTCACCAAGACCTTGGAAGATGATGCCACAAACCAATCAGGAAAATGACCAATCACAATAGGAGGTGATAAACAAGGTACCACCAAAAATTGATTAAGAACATTATCTAGAGATTGTGATGAAGTGACAATAGTTATACCACAACTATCATCAAATAGGAGGGATATACCCTCAAATGTCTCTTCCAAGTCAGAAATGTAAAATTCCACGAACAATGAACCAATTTTTGAAAAATACGAATCCCAATAATGAATCACTAGACATGCTCAGTAAATCATCAACACAAGATGAATGGTCATGCTGAACAGGAATGATAGGAGCCTCAATCAATGACTCCACACAATGAATCACTGAAAGTGAAGGTACACCAACTTTCCCTGATGGAGAAGAAGGAGCATCTAAAAAACCCTCGTCATCCTTATCTAAAGATTTAAAGTATTCCAAAACTTTAAAATCCTTCATAGTAGGATGATCATAGGGTATCTTGTCTAAAAATTGAGTGTATTTCCCGAATTTTAGACCAAAGAATATTAGGACACTCAAAATGATCAATAGCATTCAAAGTGGCATCATCAATATGCATTGCAATAACTCCTAGCACATGATCCCTTTTGCAATTCCATGCAAAATTCTTACTATCAATACTAGGAAGGGGAACAAGATTATATAATTGTGGCAACAAATGAAGCCATCTAAGAAGTTTTATGATACCATCTCTCCATTGTTTATAGTTTCTCCTTTTCAACATAATCATAGCAGAATGAAATTAAAACCCAATAATCAAATATGACAAATCTCCAAGAATACAAAGACATTAACCTTCAACAACAATTAGAAACACCCAAATACTGCAATTGAAGCCTTCTCAAAATAATTCGATTAGCAATAATACAAAAAAGGGTTTAGAATATGAAAAAATTTGAGAAAAAATCAATGCACCCTGTTGTTTTTTTGTAGCAACAAAATCTTGCACCAAATCAATTTTCAAGCCTCCCCTCAAAGCACTCCATAAGCCTATGTGATTCTTGCTCATATCAAGTAATCAAACTACTAAGCTATTTAAATAGAAAAAAAGAGATTACATGCTGCCAATGTGGGATTAAAATCTCAGAACAACTTCAATGCACAATTAATCCTAAATAAACTTTAGCGAGTAATTGGTAAAAACCATTTACTCCAACATAAGCCTTCTAGAAAAGTTTACTCTAAGGAGTCAAAATGAGTACTTCTTGTAGGTCAAATCAAAGATGCACAAGTTGCCTTGGTAGTGTATCCACAAAAGAAATTGAATCTCAACATTTTGGTGGCTGATATTCCAACAATTTATGGTATGTTGCTAAGGAAAAGATTTTGCAGAGACCTAGGTGGTGCAATCCAATTCAATTGGTATCACACCTTGATACCTCTTGGTAACAAGAAATTTCACCTTAATCTTAATCCCAAGGTAAAATTTATTACTTTAAAATCAAATCATCAAAGATCAAAGATTCTATATGCTGGAATTAATGTTGGTACCTATATGCTCACTTCAAAAGGAGAAGAAATGCCTAAGTTTCTCACCCCTAATATATTTGCTAAAATTTGGATGATGTAATTTTATGAAATTCCATCTTATTAGTGTCTTATAGCAAGGATAATGCTTATACTGCCTATAGGATAAATTTTTTCTAAAGCCTATAACTTATCCTTTGAGACTACTAATAACATGACTACTAAGAAGATACTCATGAACATAGTTTATAGAGTGAGGGTATTCTTGAAGAAGAATCATCCTTAAAACCAATACCTGCACTAGACAGAGAGGAGACTTCCCACATACACATAAGCATCATGGCTAATGTAGTAATAGAAGACCCACCAAAGCATGTAACTTTGAGTTTCCTATAGCCAACAAAGAAAGGGTTGCTACTTTGAAGAACATACCCCCTTCATCACTTTCTATCTTTTATGGGCTGGTTACAGAGGACCTATAAATTCTGAGTTTGATGTGCTATACTGAAGTTATAACTATATAATTTTTTTTCACAAACTCAAACTATTTATAACACTAAAAGATGCTTCTCTAAGATGGTTCATGGGGTTGGGAAGAGATGCTTTTCCCAATTGGAACACAATGAAGATAAAATTCTTGGAGAAATATCAAGATTATTGTAGAGGCATCATATTCTTGGATAAATATCAAGATGATTGTATTCTATTCAAATAATTATATAACAACAACAATACATACCAATAGCAATTGTAAATCAAATCAATATAACACAACTACAACCCAAATTTAATGAATATCAGTTATGAAATTTGTATGAGTCACCCTCTAATATCACTAGGCCTAGCCATC
The DNA here is from genome assembly GCA_007258455.2 of Sequoia sempervirens. Lineage (NCBI taxonomy): Eukaryota > Viridiplantae > Streptophyta > Pinopsida > Cupressales > Cupressaceae > Sequoia > Sequoia sempervirens. The sequence continues at coordinate 67,084,496 of VDFB02271358.1, read as the reverse complement.
ATCCACACCCACCACTTCAAATTTCATCCTAAGAATCCCACACTCAAACAAAAGTGATCAAAATGTATTTTAAAATAGACTTGGCTTAGTGTAGATCATGATCCCAAATGAAAATAATAGCTCTTTTATATCCTCCAAAAAAATAGTAGGTTGGCCATCATGCAACCCACCACTTTAAATTTGAACAATTATCATGGGTGGAAAATATTCCACTTTTAAATTAATGGCACCAAAAATAGACTACTAGAAACAATATGACATGTGTTGGGAAATTAAAAAGGGAACAAAAACATAGGAAAAAGTATCAAGGATTGTGGGTTGGTTATATCACAAGACTCAAACTATAGGATGAGATGTTAAGGATCAAAAAATGGGTATGCTAATAAGGGTGTAGACACCCAAATTTTTCCATACCTAACCACACTTGATTTTACCTTATAATAGGCATTGATTAATTAAATATTTATAATTTTAATTAATTAATTTATTGGTCACCTTTATCCCACCTTATTTCAACCATTAATTAAATAAATATTTGTTATTTATTTAATTAATTATCCCCCACTTTAATTAAATAGATTTATATTAATTTAATCAAAGCCAAACTTATCAAAAAATCCTCCAGCTAAATTAATTAATTTAGGTTAATTAATCTACATTACCTTACCATTCAATATTTAATTCTACTTTATCCCTCAATCCTTTTCCATTTAATCATAGTCATTGAACTCATTCACATGGATCACAATCTAAACTTGTCATAGTGAGCAAGGTCATGTTGCATGATATAGTGTCTAGATGAACATAATTTCTTAGCAAATTGAAAAATTGTAGACATTGAATTATGATAGATTCTACACATCATCTTGACCAAAGTTTTAAAGGCTTGGGAATGAGCAAAATGAATCCTAAAACATATGAATAGATGGACACTAAAATGAGTTCACAATATAGATGAATAGATGGACACTAAAGTGAGTTCACATTATAGAATGAAAATTATGAAGTAGTCAATTTTTATCTCTAGAAACCATTGTGGATTATCTATTTTATTCTTTTCTTAATAGAGAGGTACCCAATAGAACTTTGTTTAATAGTAAAAAAATAAAAATCAATTTAAAAAACCATTTTGTAGACACTTAAAATTGTCTTGAATGATATTACATAGTTGAATTTGATTACTAAAATCATTTCATCCTAAAATTCATCTTCTTTACAACTGTTTAATAAAATAATCCTAGTTATTTAATTAAATGCATCATGTTCATCTATTAATCTAATCATTTTAATTAGGTTAATTACTACCCTTTCACACTAACATTTAATATTATTTGTTAGTGTAAAATTACTATTTACACTATAGTTAAGCTCACTTAGGTCAATATGAGGTTAGACAACTTCTTGTCTAACTAAATGTGCAACCATTAAGACCTCTAGAGGTTACCAAGTTATTTGGTAAACCTTATGAGCTACCTCTTTGAGGTTGGAAACATTTCCATCTCACCTCAAATGTCACTCAACACTTGGCACACAAACTTGGTCATGGAGGTAGGTCACTCAACACTTGGCACACAAGGTTGATGACTTAGTCATGGAGGTTGTTGGTTTGCACACTCCAAGTGTTCCACCTATAGGACACTTGTCTACTCCTTTGTGCCACCTTATGGAACATTTGTCAATACACCTCATAGGTGGATTGCCTCATCCTTGCCTATATAAGCAAGGTATTGTACTCACTACAATTGGGTCAACTAATACATTTTATACTTTGTTCACTTGTGGTTGTTTCTCATCTCCTTGATCCTCCTAAATTCTAATATTATTTAATTAGATAATGCAAATTATTTAAATTAAACCCCCTTATGTCCTCTTATTTAATTTAATAATCTAAATCATTTAATTAAATGTCATTAAATAATCTAATTATTTAATTATAATCCTAATATTACTCAACTTGTCCAATTAAAACTTAGTTTTCATTAACTAATTACTAATTTCCCTCACCCATCCACTTGCATAGGGAATATTCTTCTGTTCGGCTCCAAAAATAGAATATTCTTTCCTAACAAACTTTGTAACAACTTGGAAAGTGTGTTTTTTTTATTCATTTTGGGTCATTCATTGATTCTTTGATCCATGTGATATTCAATTCTCATCCATTGATGAGAATCCTTGTTCCATGTCTTCACCTTTGTTTCCATCTTGACCATTGATTGATTAAGTCAATCTTAGCCCTTGATTATCCATTTTCTCCTATAAATACCTCACATTTTGGAGAACTATGGATCCACTTCCATAAGAGAAAAGTTATGTTGCACGTTTGAATACTATATTTATTTATCCTTCCTACAATACTCTAATATCTCCAATCAACAATGCATTCACTCTACGATCTCAATATAGGGACTTGTCATGCAATTCAAGCATAAACCAATAACTTTGTTGATGTCTTACAAGACAATATTCAACTCTTCATAAACCATGAAACTGTACATGATTACTCTCATCTTCAACAAATGAATATTGATTTGTGTAATAGTAGAGCTTCTGAATTTTTTTATAATTTTGAGTTGGTTCCTTTCTTTTTCATGAATTATTTCCTCTATGCCCGAGGGAGCCTCTTGAGCCATTAAATGTCATGAAGTTACATGCCTTTGTTGCCTAGGTGAGGAAGACTTTTGTGCTAAGGTTAATGGATTTACCTTACAAAGCCTTTGTATTCTTGAATTCACATGGTCTAAATCCTTGAGGCCTTTTGTGCATCATCCTAACATGGCCACTTTCTTAAACTTCTTATTTGCACGTGAAAATATTCATTTGGTTAAGTGATCATCCATCCCTGAAGTTGTCTTTGCTAGTGGTTTCATTTCAGCAACAATCGACGGGCCTTAGTTTCCCTTTTCATTGCCTATTACTGAAGTTGTTCAAACCTTTTGTTCCATTTCAGTGATGAGTGATGGGATTGGTCTCCCTTTACATCGCCTATCATTGAAGTTCTTCAAACCTTATGTCTCACTTTAGTGACAAGCGATGGGTGTTGTATTGTTTTATATTGCACCATCGTTGAAATATTTTGAGACCTTTCTAGTTTTAGCATTAAGCGATAAAATTAAGTTGAAGGAAATGGTATGGTAGCCATGTGTCTGAGTTTCATCCCATCACCAATTTTTCTCATCGCTGAAAACATCTTCAACTTCAAGTTCATTACATTGATGCGTGATGGCTCAAATTATTTGAAGGCATCACTAGGAAGTTTTCGTCATTGAAACACTTAAGGAGTTCAACCACTCTTCTATGATTGCAAATACAGTGCATAATAACTTATACAAACATTTGTATGATTCTGCCATAGCTCACAAAAAAGAGTAGAACATTGAAAGAAGCAAAGACGATAAATATTAAAAGTCCAATTCAAGTAGTTGATACGACCACCAGTCATGAATGATGAGTGAGTTGCTATTGTGAATCTAGCGGCGACTATGGGGTTCTCTATTTTATATTTCCCATTGCCAAAGGACCTTGAAATTCCCCTCAAACTTTAGTAATGGCACAATGGTGTGTACTTCCCATTGCCCACATTGTAAATGGTCTCCCATGTCTCATTGCTTCAACGATGTTTGATGCTTCATTTTATTTTTTTTCTCATCGTTGTATTTGTCTCCATTCTCTCACTTATTTTAGTGATGTGTGATATGTTGGAGTTAGGCCATAGTGGGCCCATGTTGAGTGGTAAATTTCAAAGTTAGGTTTGGTGATGGGTTAAAGTGTAAAGCCCATTAAAATGAGTAAAGTCTTCACACATAAATTATTTTTTTCTATGATAAAAATAGAAGTTTTGTGTGCTGGGCAGAAGAATGGCGCATACATAGGTAAAAGGGATTTCTACAGTGAAGGGTGAAGAACAAAGGTTTTTCTTTCAGCTATGGTAAAAACTATTTTCGATCTGCATGGCAAGATAAAAGAGAATAAAGGATTTTCATTGTAAAAATTCTGATTTTTAAGTGAAGATAAGCTAAAGAGAGGGAAAACAAAGAGTAATGAAGCATTTTCTAAATGAAATTCTATTGTAGATCAATGAAAGATGAAGGATCCAGGTGTCAACTTCAAATTGATTTTAGGGCTTCTTCTTCTTATTATTCTCTTTCTTTCTCATTTGGGGAGGGGGATCTAGTTTCTCCAGGTTGAGAAGTTATTGTAATTTCTATACAAGGTTATCTCTAGGTTAGGATTTCTTTAATTTTTTGAGTTCCAATGGTGTATTTCATTTCTATTAATGACAAGCAAATCAATTCACAAATCATGAATAATGTCATACTACAATGTCTCCATAATGTATGCATCATATTTTTAATCAAAGTAATCAAGGATTATAATGGTTTTTGTTGCACATTTTCTACAATAAATGTTTAGATTAATGGATTTTGTTCAAAGAATATATTAAATGTGATTTCAATCAAGTATTGAATATATTTTGTTGCATTCAGGATCTATAAGAATGTTGCAGGCATTTCCTAAATAGACTTCATTATTGTAATGCAATAATGGTTTAAATAGTCACTAATTTTGTCTTCAGTCTATTACCAGATAGGTTATTTCACCTTGAGTCCGTTATGGGAAAGGCACTAGTCTAGTGTGTTTTCTATGTGCAAACCATGGATGGAATCACTAATCAAATTTATAAAAAAAAAATTAAGATGAACTGAAATTGTTGTTACATTATGTTAAGTTTCTCTATTCTCATGCTCTAAATGTTGAGTGTTGTTAAGGAGTAGCCAACTTCTTTGATACATTTCATTTATTGAGCAATTGTATGAGAATATATTTGTTATGTGCAATGTACATGGTCATTTGACTGCATAAATTCATAAGTGCATCGAGTAGGATTACCCTCCTAGGTTTAATAAAGCCTAAAGTGCAAGGGAGAAAAGTGTAGAATCCATCTCTCGTTCGTTGGCCATTAATCTTGAAGTTCTTGAGCATAAGGAGTAGCTATCCTTTAGAGGATTTTCAAGGTTCACTTGGAAAAACCACCAACATGTACAACCTTTTCAACATACCTATAATTTTCTTCCAACTTGACCTAATGTACTCCATCAATAGTTCATGTGTATGCATTATGCATTTTTCTGTTTATGCCTACACAATTTCTCACAATGATTTGTTAAACCAAAAATATGGGAAGGATTTATATCCCAACACCTTTCAATTGTATATCCATTCCTATGACAATGAACACACTGCACATAGTGTATTTTTTGAACATACTCTTTAGAATATATACCACCATTCCTTTTTCCTAAAACATAACCAAAACTTTCATAATTTGGTCTTCTAACTGATTCAATTGGTTCTATAATGCCTTGTGCATGTTTACCCAATACCTATATAACCCATTCTTTGCATAATTTTGAAACCAATATTTTTCTTAGTAGAACTAATAAACTTTTCACATTCAAGCATATGATCATGTTCATCTTCACAATTTTAATCAGAAATAGCTTGAGCTATATTACACAAACTAGTTGTTTGATCAAAAGAAAAACACAAATTTTCTATGTTACAATAAATATCACAAGCCAAATATTTTCATTTTAGTTGATTGTTTTGTGCCTTCAAACAAAATATCTCATCATTTTGTAGTATAGTCTTCTCTTCTAACCCTTTCAATTGTTTTTCCAATTCAACATTCTTATTCTTAGTTTGGATTTCTACAAACAATTTCAATTTAGCTAAAAATTCATCATTTTTTGTTTAGATATCCAAAAATTCATCTCTATGATCAATAAGTTCACACAAATGTTCATTTTTTTGTTTTGGACTTCCTTAATATCTGTAATCAATAGACAATTATATTTTTTAACTTCCCATAGTTCTACTTGTAAAACAGAATCAAAGTGTTTAATTCCAATAATTCTTTTAAAAAATAGAATACTCCTTTTTTAATCCTTTTACCAATTTTTCCCATTTTATAGACAACATACCCTTACTAACCCTCAGGAAATTATTCTGTTTCATCTACTTTTGCAAGGATTACTTCATCTTAGGAATCTCCTCCTTTCTAGTTGAAGGCTTGGTTCAAACTTTTGATCCCTAAAATCAACATTTTTTTTGGGATCCTTCTCCAAAACAAGGTGCTCACGATTGACAACCTTAGCAAACATGGATTTGAAATACCTAACAAATGTTTTCTTTGTAAGATGGAGGCTGAATCTGTGCATCATTTGTTCCTTCATTGCTCATTTGCTGCTGCTATTTGGGAAAAATTTATCAGTTTGTGGCATCTTTCTTGGTTTTTTCCTTCGTCCATTGAAGACTTCTTCCTTCAATGGAAAGCCCCAACAAAAAATACTTTGCTCAGGCTTTTATGGGATTTCTCTTTCCCTCATGTTGCTTGGGGTCCTTGGAAAGAACACAACAATAGAATTTACAGAGATAAAAAAGCTTCTGTGGATATAGTTTTTGATAAAATTGTCAGATTCTTGAAGGAAAATGTCAATGTCTTTTCATAGAAGGTTTTCTTTTCTGAGAAAGTGGTTCATTCATCCTATGACCTTATTGTTGCTAAGGATTGGAATATTAACCTTGATTTTCCCTGCACTCCTAAGAAAGCTAAAAAGGACAGAGAGGGTGTCCGCTGGTCTTTTCCGCCTAATGGATGGGTCAAAGATAACTTTGATGGTGCGGCTAAAGTTAATCCTAGGGCAGCGGGTTGTGGTGGAGTCATAAGAGATTCCTTTCAAAATTTCCTTGGAGCAACAAATTCTCCTCTCAATTCCCAAACCAATCATTTGGCGGAGGCTGCTGGCGCTTATCACATTATAAATTTAGCCCAAAGTCTTAACTTTAAGAATCTTTGGCTGGAAGGTGACTCCAAAAATATAATTGACTGCCTCCGTGGCAAGTATCCCCCCTCGTTGACAATAAAATCTTGGATCGATGACGCCATCTTGACCTTGGCTAGGTTTGACAAAGTTAAAATATCACATGCTTATAGAGAAGCTAATGTTGTTGCGGATTTTTTTGCTAATGAAGGAGTTAGGAGTAATGATTCGTGCACCTGGCTTAATGTTAGTGATCTAAGTTCTAATGTCTATGCTTTATTGAATTATGATAAATCACATGGACAAGAGGCGTGTCATCCATTTAATGAGGATAGGTTGGATCTTTCACATCACAATCATTAGATTATATGGGACCGAGCTCAGAGGGTTAGTCTGCAAGGAAACGTCGCACGCTTTGTGGGTTCTCAGATTTGGCGGGGCCAATTTTAGTAAAGATTTTGACTGTGTTTGCCAAGATGGGTGGTGAAAGGAAAAGAATCGAGCCAGAGAGCTATGAGATGCACACAAAAAAATTTAAGGTATGGAATAAAGTAAAAAGCGGCGGGTTACTTCCTTTCCTGGAGAAGATCCATGGTTCCAATCAGGCGGCTACAGACCTTTTTGAGAAAAACTGGAATAATGGAAACCTTACCTTGTTTGGTAGGAATGTGGAGCTCAATGAAAATTTGATTGCTGAAGTGACAGGCTTATCTACTGATGGAAATAAGTTCTTCAGGGACAGGGTTTTTTCTGACAATGTCGTTATCAGATTTCCTAAAAAAGAAAAAGAAAGGCTGAATCTTGTGAAAATTGCTAATAGCTACTTTGAAGCTGACACCATAAAATCCCTTTGGAGAAAGGTCCTACGGGTCATCATGGAGTACATTATGGTGGATGAGTGCTTCACCAGGGTCTATGGCTATCACTTTCCTCTGTTGAATCACTTCCTCTACAAGGTAAGGGTCTTGTTCCCCTACTATCTTTTCTGTTCTCTTAGGAAAAGCTTGGATGATCATAAGAAAAATCCTAGAAGATTCCCTATCCTGCATACTAGGCTGATTAGGTTGATTGTTGAGCATTATCAAAATTTTCCCATCCCCACTAATTTGGAAACCCTTCCTGATTCTAAGGAAGATGACACTGAGCCCAATTGTTCAGAGTATTTTCCCAATTTAAGTCTAGCCAGAACTGTCCTTAGCCCGCATGCTGTCCTTTCTGGAAAAAAAAACCCTACTCCTTCTTCTGATAAGGCTCATGCTAAGTTTGAGCTGGGAAGCCCCTCCTTCAAGACCAGTACTGTTGATAAGAACCTCTAGGCTAAAAATATTGTTTCCTATTCTGAAGATTCCCCTAAATCTGAGGCATCTAGTGCCAATAATACTGAGTCAAGTTCCAACCTATTGTTGGAAATATCTGCTAGAAATGGTTCCCCTATTACTCTTGACCCTGAAAACACATGTTTAAACACTTGGAGGGATCCTGCTTTGGATGTTCTGAATTTAGCCAAAACTAATGCTGATTCCCATTTCAATTTTTGAAATGGACTTTCAATGAAATTAATGAGTTAAAGATAAAAAATTGGGCCCTTCAAAGAAAATTGGAAGAGCTGGGTCCCAAGATTACTGCGATTGAAAAGAAAGATGTGGATCCTGGTGATCTTGGTCTCGGCAAAGAAACTCGGTACCACACTAACAATAAAAAAAAAGATTGAAATTGAGGTTGAGAATATAAGGAACACCATCAAAATTGTTGCAGATAAAAACAACCAGATGGCTAGACACAACGCCATTATAATTAATGCAATGACTGAGAAGTTAGACAGAGCCCAACAGGGGTCTCTGGTGGTGGACCTAGAGGAGACCAATGATGAAAGCCATGAAATGGATGCTGACATATCAAAGAGAACTAGGGCCAATCTGAAGAGAAAGGCCCCCATCACTTCGAAGATGGTTCAAATTTTTAAAAAGGGAGTCCATGACATGTAGAATTTGGAAGCGAAGACGAAGTCTGTCCTCAAGACTCTGGGTTAGTTGCGGTCAATTTTTTGTTGTCTACTTTGCTGGCCTTTTTTGCTTGACCTTTATGGTCTATTATGGTTGGCTGTTGTTTACTCTGCCCTTTTCCTTTCTGGTGGCTGGTGTTTTCTGTTGGACTTTTGTTTCGTTTCCTTATTTTTGTAAACTCTATGGTTTCGGGTCCCTATAAAACCTGTTTTACCCTTTATCAAAAACAATTCCCCCTCATATCTCCTATTCCAAACACTTTCCAAGTTAAAAATCTCTACAAACTTCTAAAAACACACTTACTCTTGCAAATTCAATGTTGAATGCAGATTCCAATTACCAATAAACAACAAAAAGAAACTCTTGTTTCTCCTTATCCCAACATTACCAAATGCTTAAAATGCATAAGATTGAAAATGAATGAATTCATAACAACTTGAACCAAAAGACTATTTTTTTCTTTCCATTTTTCCATATATCATTTTGATTCACTCCTTCATCGTAGACTCCACTACAAATTAAACCCATGCTACAATACCTACAACAATTCAAAAGCATTCAAAAAATCCCAAACATAAGAGAGCAATGTTAGAAATAGATGAAAAGAACAACACTGCACTTAATCACCAGAACTTGATTTTGATGTTTGTAGGAAAAAATATTCTTCCAAACAGATTACAACAAAAAAAATGCAAATCTTTTCCTCAATCTTGCACAACAAACAAAAAAAAAATTGTGCACTTGAGAATAATAAACTTCTACATACTTCTTCTCCTATGCAACAAAATACTGATATCACAGTCCTTTCCAATAGATTTAAGATTCCAAGACCACACATTATAAAATGCAACCCTCCATATCTGAGATTTCCTATTAAGATATTTATGACCGACCCTTCAATAAGAAGAAAAAAAACCAACTGTAGATTTTGAAAGCAGGGCTCACCTCTAAACCAGTTGATTCAAATCAATAGAACATGAAAAATAAAATACCTCATAATAAAAAAATAATATATTCAAAAGACATCAAATTCTGCACTATTTCATAACTGTCTTAATACAAAAATTTATTTATTGTTGCTTGAGAAAATGAAATACAAAGGTCTACATATATAGAGTTTTCTGCACCTCAAAAAAGAAATACGATGCACCTAGACAAAGTATTAACAACCAAAAAATAGAGCATGCTTAACATGTATTATTCATTAGAAAGAAAACAAAATTTTAAAGAAAAAAACTACTAGCTAAGAATGGTTGAGTTTTTCCAAGCTGGAAAAACAAATCTCCCTGCATCAATTATCTCCTCAAGATAAGTCTACGTCGATATTAGCATCAATTATCTTCATACTACCCCTTGATGCTAAGAGGGCTAACAATCTAATCTCGAAGTGTCAAAACTAAAATTTTGCAACTACCTTGGTGAAGATATCAACTAACTGATCCTAAGTGCTGATGTGTTTCAATTCAACTTCCTTCTTTTGTACTAAATCATGGATGAAGTGATACTTCAAATTAAAATGCTTTTTTCTGCTGTGATGGACTAGATTTTTTGCTAACTTGATGACACTTACATTGTCACAATAAATCATTGTAGGTTGAATCTGCTTCTCTCCAATTTATTTTGAAACTTTTCTAAGCCAAAGAGCTTGTGTACTCGTTGAGGTGACTGCAACATACTCTGATTCTGTAGATGAGAGAGTAACCATCCTTTGTTTTTTGGAAGTCCAATTAATCAAACTAGAACCAAAAAAAGAAACAATTTCTAGATGTAGACTTACGGTCATCCATACTACCTCCCCAATCTGAATCAATAAAGCCAACAAGAATGAATCTTTTAGAAGAGTAGTAACGAATACTATGATTTAGAGTTCCTTTCATATACCTCAAAATTGTCTTGGCTGCCTTCATGTGTATTTCTGATGGATTTGTTGAATATACCTTGAAACCAGTGAAACCGAATATGCAATATCAAGCCTTGTGTGGGTTAGAAACATCAAACTCCCAACAATAATTTTGTAAGTTGTCTCATTAACTAATTCAACACCATTATTCCTACTCAAGACAACTCCATGAGCACTTGGAGTGGAGTATGGTTTACAATCAACCAATCAACCATTTCAAACTTCTTCAACATATCTTTTGCATATTTGGTTTGGCAAATGAAAATCTCACTCTTACATTGATAAACCTCCATTCCTAGAAAGTATTTCATGAGACCAAGATATTTCATCTCAAATTATTTCATAATGGCAATTTTGAACTCATATTTCATCTTAGAACTACTACCCATATACAACAAATCATCAACATACAAACTTATAATAAGAATATCATTACCTTCTTCTTTGTAGTAAAGGATAGGTTCACTCTTGCTTCTCTTGAAGCCATTCTCCTGGAAGTATCCATCAATCCTAGCATACCATGCTCTTGGTGCTTGCTTGATGCCATACAAAGACTTCTTCAATTTGTAGACATGATTCTCTTTTCCTTCCACTTGAAAAACTTGTGGTTGTTCCACATATACTTCCTCTTCTAAGTACCCATTCAAAAAGGTGCTTTTCACATCCATATGATGTATGCTCCAATTCTTTTGAGCTACTAATGAAATCAACATTTTGATGGTCTCTTATCTTGAGAATGGTGCAAATGTCTCTTCATAATCCATCCCATACTTTTGTATGAAGCCTTTACCAACTAATCTAGCCTTATGTCTTTCAACACTTCCATCACTATTATGCTTAGTCTTGTAGATCCATTTGGTGCCAATTTTCTTCTTGTCATGTGGAAGCTCTGCAAACTCCCAAGTATCATTCCTATGAATGGAATCCATATCTTCTTGCATTTATTGCATCCAAACCTCATTAGTACATGCTTCTTCAAAACATGATGGTTCAAAATCAATCTTGGTAAATAAAGCAAAATTAACTGTCTCACCTATTGGATTTTCTTCATGTGCTTGATGTGCACTCCTTTGATAAATGTCACTCAAACTTCTTACCTTCCTTCTAGAACCTGGAATTGAAGATGGACTTGCAATTGGAATTGAACTTGGACTTGAAGAATTAGATGAGGGGCTACTTGGTGGATTTATAGCACTTGGAACAACAACATTAGTGGGTTGCTCATGATCAATATCATCATTCAAAATAGATTTTGACTTCTCCATATGGCCTTTTGGATGACCATAAACTCCCCCTTCATCAAAAATCACATCTCTTGAAATAATAAGCTTATTAGTGAGAGGATTATATAACTTGTAAGCTTTTCTTTCCTTAGTATACCCAACAAAAATACATGACTCGCTTTTTGAATCTAACTTTTATCTATTTTGATCAGGTACATGAACATAGGCTAAACAAACAAAAACTTTGAAATGATTAACATTAAGCCTTTTCTCATACCATGCTTCATAAGGAGTCATCTTCTCAAGTGCACTGGTGGGACTTCAATTGAGAATGTACACTATTGTAGCAACTGCATCTCCCCAATAAGAGTTACTCAATCCCTTGGTTTGCAACATGCTCCTTGCCATTTCTACCATAGTGTGGTTTTTCCTTTCATCTACCCCATTTTGTTGAGGTGTGTATGCAGTGGTGAGTTTCCTTTTGATGCCATTCATATCACAATAATCTTTAAAGGATCTTGAACAAAATTCACCTCCATGATCAGTCCTTAAACATTTGATTTTGCACCCTTTCTTATTTTCCACAAGTGCTTTAAACCTCTTGAATGTATCAAGGGCTTCATCCTTAGCCTTCAAAAAATACACCCAACATTTTCATGAGTAATCATCAATAAAAGTGATAAAATATGATGACTTACCCAAACTCTTTGTTTGCATAGGACCATAGGTATATGAATGAACAAGCTGAAGGGGGTGATGGGCCCTCCATGCAGTGTCTTTTGAAATTTTTTCCCTTGCATGCTTTCCTTTAGCACATCCTTCACAAACCTCCTTGTGTTCTTCAACCTTGGGAAAACCAGAAACTAGTGCTTGTGATGTCAGAAGCTTCAAACTGTGAAAATTTAAATGGCCATACCTAGGATGCCACAACCAACTTGTATCCTCATATGGCATATTGGCAAGGTTGCTGGTATGTTCACCAAATCTCAATGGGAACATCCATTTTTTTGTCATAGGCACAACTATGACCACTCTATTTCCCTAACTCTTATCATAAATTGTACATTTATTATTTTCAAAGAAAACTCTATAGTTCTTCTCACACAATTTTCCAACACTTAACAAATTATGTTTTAACTGAGGAGTGTAATAAATGTCATTAACACTCTTCATACCTTCTTTTGTGTGAACCTTCATAGCTCCTTTTGCAGCAACCTCCAATGATTTATCATCACCAAGCTGAATCTTTGACTTGACACTTTCATCCTTTATTGAAAAAAACTTCCCATTTCCTGACATATGGTTAGAGCATCCAGAATCTAGGTACCAAACATCTTTACTAGTATTTTCAACTTTAGCATAAGATAAAAATAAATTATCTAGAGGATTTTCATGAATTTCTTTAGTATAATTAACACTTTTACCTTCTTTTAATCAACATTCTCTTTCAAAATGGCCATACCTATTACAATGGTAACACTGAACATTCCTTTTATCAAATCTGCCTCTACCTCTTCCTTTGGAACCACCTCTTCCTCTTGAGCCACCTCTGCCTTTATGCCTTGAATTATTCCAATTTTGACCTTTACCTTGTCCTTGATTTCTTTTGCTACTACTGTTGCCATCCTCATTCTTTGTGATTTGTGCTTTGGAGGAAAAGGCTTTCTCAATACTTTCTCCAAAAGAATCTTTTAGTCTTTCTTCATGTGACATCAAAGATCCAACGAGGTGATTGAACTAATGGGTTGTCAAATCCTTGCTTTCTTCTATGATAATGGCAACATGATTCCATCTTGGTGTGAGAGTCCTTAACACCTTTTTTTATCATAACCTCATTGTTCACAATTTCTCCAAGTGTAGCCATCTTATTGACCACATCTTTAACTCTAACACAATATTCTCTCACACTTTCAACTTCTTACATCTTTAAATTCTCAAATTCCCTCTTCAATGTCTACAGCTTGACAACTTTAACTCGATCACTACCTTGGTAAGCTTCTTTTAGAGTCTTCCAAGCATCCTCAGCTGTCGTTGCACCTGCAATTCTTGAAAATAGACTCTTATCTAGAGCTATTTGAATATGAAACAAGGCTTGAGAGTTCTTCTTCTTAGCTTCCTTCTTAGTTGTTCTATCATTGGCTGAGAGAGCATTCCAATCAGCTAGCTCCTGGTAACCTGATTCGACAATCTCCCACAAATCTTTCCCTATAAAAAAAGTCATCATTTTTATGCACCAATAATCATACTCATTTCCATCAAATTCTGGAATGGGCAAGATTTTAGAATTCAATATGATAATCTTTGGCGAAATTCCAACTACTGGATTTTAAACCCAAAAGAAAATACTTGCTCTGATACCAATTGTAGATTTTGAAAGCAAGCCGAACCTCTAAACCAGCTGATTCAAATCAATAGAACAACAAGGAAAAAGAAAATACCTCATAATAAATAAATAATATATTCAAAAGACATAAAATTCTGCACTATTTCATAACTGTCTTGATACAAAAATTTCTTTATTACTACTTGAGAAAATGAAATACAAAGGTCTGCAAGCATTAACAGCCAAAAAACAGAGCATGCTTGACATGCATTATTCGCTAGAAAAGGAAACAAAGTTTTAAAGCAAAAAACTACTTTAAGCAACTACTAGCTAAGAATGGGTGAGTTTTTTCTAGGCTGGAAAAACAAATCTCCTCACATCAATTATCTCCTCAAGATAAGTCTAGGCCGATGTCAGCACCAATTATCTTCACCAACTAACATCCTTGTATTTTCATACTTCCAAACTGTAATGTAAAAAATCAAATAAAATTTACCATTGCTTGTGGCTGCAACAATTCTAATTTCCACTCCTTCAATTTTGATACAAATACCTTCAAACTACAGGTAACTGACAGTCTCCAGCATTTCCTTTTATTGACCCTTAAAAATGGCACCTCCTTCCTTCTATTATTTCCTTATTCTGAAAATACTGTGAATAAACTTCTTCTCTACATACAAATTTTAACGCACAGGCACAACATTTTTGTAAAATATCAAACAAGCAAAACAAGTCTAATGATCATCTACACGCAATAGAAACAGATCATCTACACGCAATAGAAACTGCCTTAAAACACTTCTGTGACTCTTTTATTTCATACCAATTTTTAGAATACAATATTTAATCTCGTATCCATTCCTTCCTTGCAGTTATGCCTACTTCCACAGACTCTTGCATTCATTTCTCTTTCAAACAATAAATTTCATATCATGATCAATATATCTTGTACCAACGAGTAAATTACCTTAAAAAAATGTGTCCTTCCACATACACTAGAGTTTGGAATGAGAAAGTGTTGCGTTGATTTTTCTGTTTTCTACGCAGGCTTTATTTATGGTAGATGACTATGATTCTTCTAGCGGCTCCTCTCACGACTAAATACTCCCAGGCACAAGAGGCTAGGAAAATATAATGCATTCAAAAAACTCCTTTTGTCTCTGCCAGCTGGACTCTCACATTTACCAACAATCAGCGACAACATACAGTCATCGGCTCCTCAGACTGGATTCTCCAAACCCTACCATGTCAATGAACCTTGTGTTTCTCCCGACGCTCTGATATCAAATGAAAGCATTGCAGATTACAAATATAAAAAAGTATTACAAAACACATAAATTTACATCGAAAAACTCAATTCACCTTGATCCGCGTTCATACAAATATATATTTATACATCTTAACGTAAAACTGAATAGATAACTGTTGTAACCCGTAAATAACTGTTCTATTAACTCTTATGATTACACAATGTTTATTATCAAACAATGCGTACACCCCAACCGTACACACAGCTGCGTTCGATTGTGATGGTACTTAGAGTGTAAGAATTATTCTGCGGTTTTTTAAAATGACTCTTACACATGCATTATTTTTTTATAATAATTATATGTGTCAAGTGATTAAGGGACACGACTGTTCCTTAAACATTGAACATGTAATGATATAATAATATTTATTGATTTAATTAAATATTTTTGATTTGAAAGTTTTGTGTTCTGATAATTCCTAATTGAATGAAATATGTTATTTAGATTTACAAAGTAACACATCAGCACACAAACAAAACATGAATCAATGCATAACTATTGATCTATCCTTTTTGGAATCTTTTTGAACACTTCAACAAAAAGCTAATTGAAGTGACATCATTTGATGATGTGGACATGCAACATTAATTATACAGACTTGAACATGTGCTCAAAGAAAATTTAATGAAAAATAAACAATATATAGCTGCTGGTTGGTTGATTCTAGCATCAGAAGGGTCATATTTGCCTTTAGGCACAGGTAAGATTTAGAATTCAAAATTAATTAATGGTCAACACATTGAAACCTTGTGCAAATATCAGCTGGATAGGCTAAGGATTTAACTGCATAAGAGGCCTGCATTAGCTCACTTGGTGAAAAGAGTGCTAAATTTTTTAATTTAGATTATTATCACTTGGAGTGATTTAATAATTCCCAAAGATTTTCGGTCAATTCAGACAACTTTGAAACAGCATATCATTACACAGAATTTTAAGAAGTTTATACCATGGTTAAACCATGAAAGCTTACATTATCTCTATCAGTGTGCCCCAATATAGATTTTTAACATGATCCCTTAATCAACTGTAAATTTCTGTTGTATTGTCATTAAATGCTTTACATGGTTGCCTACAAACAATCGAGTACAATTGAATACCAAAAAAAGATTGACAATGGAGGGAAAAGGAGCTAAACAAATGGAAGTTTCTGGAAAGGGTCTCCTAGTTCTTTCTTCCAATAAGGGATCCTGTACATAATTTGTATGAATTGAAATGACTACTTCAACCCCAAACCTTAAATCGTGTGGTAAACACGCAATGATAAGCTATGAAATCTAAGCTAAACAAGAAAGCCAGTGGAATCCAATATAGGTGGAGTCCATTCTATCCTATATTACTAAACAAAATATAAAAGACCAAATCTTTGGTTTAACTTATTATTTTCGATATCAATTACAAATCACCTTGCAAACAATTATTTTTTCCTACGAAAAGTTCGCTTGGTCAAAGATTATACTTCTGAAAAATAAGAGTTGCACTAAAATGGAGGAAAGCTAACCAGTGTACCAAATGTAATATTACTGCCTATAAAGGCATGGATGGTAAACTACTATTTAGCGACAAAATTAATAATCAAACCTGGAACAAAACAAAATGCTTCTAACAGTCAGGAATAATACTTGCTCATGGAGCCACAGATTGCATTAAATATTTAATTGACCAATTTGATAATCAATGCTGAGTCTATTGGCAGCACTTGTTGAATATGGACAAAATCTGCTGCTTGTTTGCAACAAGAAAGCTGCATTTAATGTCCACAAACTTACAGTCCAGATGTACTTAGCATTACCTACTCCTGGTATGGTATGAGTTCTTGTTTAAGTTCTGCTGATTTGACTACTCGGAGAACTGCTGGTTTCAACCAGCACACCTTGAGCCTGAAGTCGCAAGTATTCACACATCTCTTTTCTATAGCGCTCTTTTTCTTGTATACCACGCTCTTGATAAGGCTGCCATAAAAAACAAATTAATATAAACTCAATATAAACAATTTTTGTATATGGTTATAAGTAAAACACTAATTTTGTCATTTATCATTTCCACAGATCTCCGATCATCTTGCTTATTGCTCTATCCGTATATGGTCGAGTTGGCTTTAACCTAGCTCGCTGCTCAGCAAATAAAAAGTCATAGCCAGTTCTGTTATGCCTTGGTGCATTGGGATGCTTCCTAGTCATTAGCTTCTTTTTACGCTTACGTCCAATCTGATGTTCCGTGGCACAGGCTTTGCGCTCATTACCCATGCTATACATAAAGGGAGACACAGTTGCATGCTGTGGTACAGTGCTGGGAGGAACATGGTACAAAACGCCCCTCATTTTCCTTGTCCAACGGTCACATTGACTAGGTAACCATGATCAAATTTTCCATCAATACAGCCAGTAACAACACTTCCAATAGATGATGCTGGGTCAACTGCATCAAAGTTGTATTTATGATTAAATTTATTAATATGCACAAATGCTTACAGTAGTAATAGAAAGGTCAGTCCCTAATCAATGAATTATTTAAAATATTGGTTACAAGCAAGAACCTCTAAGTGCTTGGGCAGAATCAATCTTCTGCTTTTTCATATCTACTACAGGACCCTCCGAAGGTGAATGTGTGTATTCTGTCTCTGACAGCGAATGTGAAGCTGGAGGTACTGAAGGGAGTGAAACTGCTTATACAACAGAAAGTATACAATTATGTGAGAAAAACATAATCTTAATGTGAACATAGCACAGTTTGTAATAACAATTAAATACAGTTTTATCTAGATACCTGGTGATGGCACTAGAGGACCCTTACGCTGAAATAAGTAAACCTGCACATACTGGTGAATCAGATGAGAATAATCCTTTAGTAAAACAAACGAGGCACTCGTAATTGTCGGAGGAAAGGTGAACACCAAAGTGATTTCTTTCCATTTCCTATTTTTAGTGATAGAGCAAGTCTCAACTATAAGCTTTAAACTCTGATCAAAATGCAATTGCCAAATTACCAAGTAATAGCTCTGTCCCGGTTTGAGAATATATAGCATCTAAACAGTTCACTACATTGCTGTTTCACCATCATAAAATCAAGAAATATAAACATTTCAAATTTCTTTCTCCTTATAACTATATTAAGTTTTCAAAAAATAAAATTACAGGGTTTAACTAAATTGCAGATATACCAGCGCAATATACTTTCTTGAATGTGGACAAACCATGCACAATTATATCTTCTAAATTCCATATCATGTGTTTTTGTGAATATTATACATGAAAGCTTAACTATATGAGAAGCAAATGAATATGCATAAACCTTTGGTTGTGTTGGAGAAAACGAGCAGATCGCAAAATCAATGTTAAGGTGCTCCTTTTTTCTGCAGGGTCAATTGAACCATAAATCTGGTGATTTTAATTAATGTTCTCATATTATGAGAAAGTTAAAGTTTCGAAATTCTGTTAATTTTTTTTTAAAAACAGTTACACATAGTGATTTAAAAATCTATGTTGAGACTAAAACATGATGTTAAATTGTTGATGAGGTTAAAAGTAAAATAGATAAAATTGATCAAATTTAAAATATATTCAATTTATTCTCTCAAAATTTTAATTATTATATGGTAACAAACCAATCAAACATATTATTCTAAGCTATTTATCACCCTTCAATTCCATTATTACAACTTAGGTGAGGTTTAGTTATTTTTTGTTACAATATATTTAATATTAACTTAGGTGAATACTTCTTGTCCAAATATATTATATGTAGATATATTACTAGAATAATATCAAAGAAATTTTGAACAACAATTAACTAACTTACAAGAATCTCCTACCTCACATATATTTTACAAGTATAGGTATTTGAAAGATTTTTTTGAGCTAAAATAAAAGAGTACTATTATATTTTCATTATGAATTTAATAAGCTATTGCAATTATAGAAAAATTACAAAAATATCCTACTTGTCATTTGCATATATTTTACAACTATGGGTATTTGAAAGATTTTTTTGAGCTAAAATAAAAGAGTACTTTTACATTTTCCATTATGAATTTAGTAAGTTATTCCAATTTATAGTACAGTCAACAAGGATTTCATTTTGGCCGAGAGGGAGTCTATCCTTGAGACTTTGGGCTAATTGCAGTCGGTTTTTTGTTGTTTGCTCTGCTAGCTCTTTTTGGTTGACCTTCCTGGTCTATTGCAGTTGGCTGCTGCGTGTTCCAGTCTGTTCCTTTTGTGCAGGTGGTGTTTCTTGTTGGACTTTTATTTCCTATCTTTATTTTTGTAAACTTTGTGGTTTTGGGTCCTGTAAAACCCATTTTACCCTTTATCAAAAACAAGTATTTCATTCTATGACAGCCCTTTATCAAAAAGAAGGATTTAATTCTATGACAGAAAATCTCAACAAGGATTTCATTTTTTAGAATAGGGTTATGGGCATTTGAAAGATTCTTTTGAGCTAAAATAAAAGAGTACTTTTATATTTTCTTGATAAGGATTTCATTGTGAAATAGTGTAGAATCAAAGGAAAAGGCATGAATCAATAGTATCAACCATCAAATATGTAAAACTCAAACCCTAGGACCCTAATCTCAACAAGGATTTCATTCTACAGAATAGGGTATGGGTATTTGAAATATTATTTTAAGCTAAAATAAAAGAGTACTTTTATATTTTTTAATATGAATTTAATAAGCTATTCCAATTACAAGAAAATTACAAGAATCTCCTACCTATCATCTCCATATATTTTACAACTATGGGTATTTGAATTTTTCTTTTTATCTAAAATAAAAGAGTACTTTTATTTTTTCCATTATGAATTTAATAAGTTATTCCAATTTATAGTATAGTTGTAATGACATAAAATATCAACAAGGATTTTATTTTATAGAATAGGGTTATGGATATTTGAAAGATTCTTTTGAGCTAAAATGAAAGAGTACTTTTATATTTTCCATTATGAATTTAATAAGCTATTCCAATTTATAGTATAGTTTTAATGATAGAAAATATCAAAAGGATTTGATTTTGTAGAATGGGGGTAGAATTAAGACAAAGGGCATGAATCAATAGTATTAACCATCAAATACATAAAACTCAAACCCTAGGACCTCAACATGGATTTTATTTTATAGAATAGCGTTATAGGTATTTAAAAACAAATTTTGAGCTAAAATAAATGAGTATATTCCAATTACATGAAAATTACAAGAATCTCCTACCTGAAAAAAATTGAGCTAAACTAAAAGAGTAATTTTCTATTTTAATTTAATAAGCTATTCCAATTTATAGTATAGTTGTAATGACATAAAATCTCAACAAGGATTTTATTATGTAGAATAGGGTTAGGGTTATAATTATTTGAAAGATTTTGAGCTAAAATAAAAGAGTACTTTTATGTTTACCATTATGAATTTAATAAGCTATTTCATTTTATAGTACAATTGTAATAAAATAAATCTCAACAAGGATTTCATTTTGTAGAATAGGGTACAATAGCGGAAAAGGAATGAATCCATAGTATCAACCATCAAATGATAAACATAAATGTATACGATTGTTTGATAAGCAATGAAATATGGTTAGGGAAAAAATAGGGTGGAAATTAAAATGTAATAAAACCTTATCAAGGGTGGAAATTAATTGAGATGTGAAGGGATATGAATGACACAAATAAAGAGAAGGGATAAGAAAGATCTAGATAAAAGGTTGTGGAATAAATTAAATAATTATAAAATTATTTAATCTTGGAGGGAAAGTGAATAATTAAATAATTACAACAATTATTTAATTAGAGAAGAAAGGGAAAAGGTTGACTTTTGATTAAAATATTAAATAATTAAAACAATTATTTATGGGAGAGGGAAATGAAAAATAATTAAATAAATAAAATTTATTTAACTATGGAAGAAAAAGCTAATCAATAATTAAATAATTAATAATTATTATTTAACTATAGTAGAAAAGTGAAAATGAATAATTAAATGTATAAGAATTATTTAACTATAGAGAGAAGGGAATATTAGTGACATAATGAAACAAATATTAATTTATTTAATTAGTCAAAGGAAGAATAAAAGAAGAAATGAATTAATTATTTAATTAAATTTATTTAATTAATAGAAGAATATGACTTTAGATAATAATTAAATAAGCGAAATTATTCAATTATGCGAGGGAAGAAGTGGAAAATTACACTTAGTTTTCAGTGTCTATGTTTGCCCCTCTTTGATACAATGTAGTTTACCATGTGTCAAATAAATTTAGTCTAGGGCATGCCCCAGTATAGATGGGATAGATCGATGTCCCCTAGGAATTTTTTTTTTGCAAAATTTGAAAATTTTTGAAAAAATTGAAAAATTATTTTGACAAGGAAATTGGATAGGCATGAATGCAAGGATTGAAAAAAATAAATGTTAGCAAGAGGAAAATGTTAGCATAGAGTTAGACAATTGAAGATGGATTGATATTTTTCTTGAGAGATGTTAGGATTGCAAGTTTATCATCACCATGGTATGACATAGATCAAGGTATACAATGTTATCCCTTTGCAAAAAAAAAGAAACGTAATAGATAAGGAATTTCATAACTCATACTAGGAATAAAGTTTCCCTAGTGTCTTTGTCAGGACAAATTGTCACTCCTCTAAATCCTTTTTAGGACATCCTCGAGGTGGCTAGTAACATGACCAAAAGATAAATACATAAAAGGATAAGACAAAATAAACCAATAGAGTCAACAACCATTTAGATTTGTTTTACCAATGATTGTGTGTTGATAGGATTGATAGGATTGATTGGTTTGTTGATTGACTGATTGATTTATTGATTGATAATGCCTAGTTTTAGAAAATGGAGAATATCGTATAAGACATTGAGTCTTGTTTTGAGCATGAAACCACCTGTATAATGAAAATGATAAGTTTAATGAATAATAATGTGTGGTTTCAAGCATGACGCATACTATATAAGAAAAAAAACAATGGTGAGTCTTGTTTCAAGAAACAAGGCAAGTCATATAAGACATTGATTCTAGTTTCGACAATGCCACTTCTTGTGTAAGACTGTTGATTGAATGACAATGCTGCTTCTTATTATAACTATGATGAATATGATTTTGATAAGCATGTAGGTGAACCAATATATTATGTCTTCACTCATCTAACAATTCTAACTCATTTTATTTGGATACGCAATATTCCTCGTCATCAATAAGCCCTTGCATGGATACACTCAGGGAAGGAAACTATATCTCAATAGGAAGGATGGATTTAGAACCAAAGACTAAGGAATATGGTGTGGCTCTTGTGGGAATGTGAATGATAGTGTGGTAAGCCCATAAGGCGAGGCTGAGTTGGAGGTGCCAGTCATGACCAACATCATTGATAGTCTTTTTCAATATTTTGATGGTGGTCTTATTGGATGCCTCATCTTGGTTGTTACCTTCAGGATAATATGAAGTGGCAAAGTGGTGTTGGATGTGGGATTTTTCACATAATTCATTAACATCTTGGTTCTTAAATGGAAAATCATTATCAGTAATGATAGATTTTGGGACACCATACCAATAAATGTTGTAATTAAGGATGAATTTAGATATTTGTTTGCCAATAATGTACATAATAGGGATAGCCTCTATCTATTTCATAAATACTCAATCATTGTGATAATGAACTTATGACCATTGGATGAGGTGGGATGGATTTTACCTATGAGTTTGAGTCCCCATTAGGAAAAAGGGCTACATGGTGATGTGATTGGCTAGAGTTCTTGGCTCACACCTTAGGAATTTCATTAAATAAGACTTCTAGAAAACTTTACTCTATGGAGTCAAAATAAGTACTTCTTGTAGGGTAAGGGCACCAATCTGTGACACAATTTAGGTGTCAAATTGTAAAAATTTACAAAAAAAGGGAAAAATTGGCCATTTGGTGCATGCCAAATTTGGCGAGTGCCAGATTTGGTGCATGCCAAATGACTTGGAGTTATTTGGCATGTGCCAAAATTGGCACTCACCAAATTTGGCATGAACCAAATTGAAAAGCTAAATAAAAGAAAAAAATGTGTTTCAAACCCCCATTTCTCTTCAACCCATGGCTTGGCTTGGAGGATTTGAGGTTTGCAACTCGCGCTCACCAAATATCATCCATTATTTACATCGTTAGCTTTCTATCTTTCACAAGGATTCCACCAACACATCAGAGATGTCGACGATTGCAAATAGGTATGTATTTTTATTCTATTTATTTCAAATTTGATTTAGAATGCAGATTGAAATAGGTTTTTATAATAAAATTTTGTTCTAATTATTAGGGAATGAATCTCCACCTCAAAAATTTGATAATTCAAAGTCACCCCCTTAGGAAGAGCCTCCTATTGAAGAACAACCTAAAACCACTCTATCAATTCATAGGCATCCTCAAGGAACACAAGAAAATATTCTAAATCAAGTTGAAAACAATAAAATAAAAAAATGAACAATTAATTTGAAGATTAATCGAGCATGTCGAAACCCACCCTTATAGGAGAGGGATTGTTGAATCATTCAAGTCAATTGTATCTCATGTAGGAGAAATGAGTGAGAAAATGAATTTTTAGTCAAATAAGAGGCATGAGATGATACAATATTATGCTAGAGGTTTGTCATATGTAGATGTTAAAAAACAAAAAATTAGCAAATCCAACTTGTGTGCCCTATTTACAGACCCAAAAACCAATGCACATTTGTCTCATACATGCAGGAGGTTCCCCATAATTTGTCTCATGTAGGTCAAAGTGTTCATGAGACATGGCCCATTCCCATAGGCCCTTATTCGTTCTTGGCGTTGAGTCCACAAGTATGCAACTAGTATTAAAGATATTATTATTACATTTGAATAGTTGAATTTTATATTTGAATGTTTGTCTCATAACATGCTTTGGATTTCAAATAGTTTCCTGGTGGACCTTCAATCTCCACACCTCACAATTCATTTCCTCAAGGACCTTACACTCAAGTAGCCTTTATTCAATAATGGTGTTGTAAAACAATGTTAGCTAGTTTTCATAATTTTGCATATACAAATCTAAAAACATTATGAGAAACACAAAAATTGCATTTGTATTCCTTGATTGTGTCACATTATCTTCTCCTAATTCACTTTTTGTTCCTTTATTCCTTCCTAATCCCATCCCATTAGCATTTAATATTTCACCCTACTATTTACTCTTTCCTTTACCATTTGCAGATGTTGACATCAAACAACCTTGGTGATGTTGGTGGCATGATGGACCATGGAGTTGCTACAACAATAGCCAATTCTAATCCATTGAGAGAGGTATGCAATAGATTAGTCGATTTGACATTATAATTTCCCTTTTATGGTCTATTATAGAAAATTTTCATGATAATTTTGTGTAGCTTAATTTCTATCTTGATGGCTACTATAGGTGGTTGTCACTCTAGATCGTGGACATGGTAATGATGTAAATGCGAATGATGACTATCTGTATGAGGTAAGTGATTATATTTTGCTATATGTCATTCCACAATTTAATTTATGTGTATTAACATCTTTACATTTTATTGTATCATTTGAAGGTCCAGAGTGAAAAGAGGAGGACTAGTGAGCATGTTTCAAAAGACAAGAGAACTAATCACTCCATCCAACCAAATTTTGAAGGTAGCACAGGATCTATTTTCCTTCCCCTAGAGGGAAATGATTGTATTAGGGTCATTTGTTGTATTCCTATGTGGCATTTTGGAACATATGTTTTGTACAAGTGATATATACGTTACATTTATATGTCCATAATATGGCTCCATTTGTACTAAGCTTGTATGGATTTTTTGGATATATTGTATATACTTTTATCAATATATATCATTGTATACCTTACGGCTTTTTGATTAAAAAAATCTTATTTTGCTACTGCCATTCTTGAATGATGTTATCATGCATATTGTGTAAATCGTATGCTTGAATGTTGTAGGAATGGATTTTGTTTACATCTAATGCTTAATTAATTACGTCGATTGCTCAATAAGCTCCATCTAAAGCGTATTGTGTAAATAAGCTCCATTCCTAGTGGTTTGTATCCTTTGGAATGCTTCAATTACTTGTGCCTCACTTATTCACATGTATGCTTGACTTATTCACATGTATACATGTATAATGTGTGTATTCATATGTATGCTTCATGCTTCCAATGCATAGCAACAAAATTATTTTGGGGAAAAATTTGACAAACCAAAAGTATAAGAGTTTTTTTAAAAGTTGAGAAAAATCCATATTTAAAAAAAATGTAAAAAATTGTAGAACAAGAGATAAAATCTATTTATTTTGAAATTGAAAGGTATTTCCATAGCATATAGAGATATAGAGAAAAAATAAAATAAATATTTTAACTAATTAATTGTAAAAAATATATATTTTTTAGTTTATATTAATATCGTTGATTATATTTTATTGCACATCTTTCAAAGTCAAAGAATTACTTCACACTACATAACTAATAACTAGATGCTAATAGATGACAAAATTTCAATTACAATATAGTTTTTACAAAGTCAACCTAAGCATTTATGAAATTACTTCACATTGCATAACTAATAAGTAGGAGCAGGTGCTAATTGCATTTTGTTATCATGGCATTCTATGAGGCTAGATTTCTTTGATGTATTTTATCAAATAGTTCACTACCTTGTCTATGTTACCACATTTTTAATACATTTCTACCAAAGTATTTTTTCAAATAGTTCATTACATTATTGCTAT
This sequence comes from Sequoia sempervirens, assembly GCA_007258455.2. Taxonomy (NCBI): domain Eukaryota; kingdom Viridiplantae; phylum Streptophyta; class Pinopsida; order Cupressales; family Cupressaceae; genus Sequoia; species Sequoia sempervirens. The sequence goes on along the minus strand of VDFB02271358.1, from coordinate 67,058,182 downwards.
GGCTAAAATCATAAAACAAGTGCTTTCAAACAAGCTATGAATTCTTGGAAAAAATCTATCAAAAGCATAATAGCAAGCAATACTATAGACAAGGAAATGAATTGCTTGAAAGAAATGCCTGAAATAAATGTGGTCTCATGGTGATGGAATGCCATGACATGCAAATTGATATAGATTTTCATGCCATTCCATCACCATGAGACCTCTTTTCTTTGAGGCATTTTTTCAAACAATTCATTTCCTTATCTATGCTACCACACTTTTTGTACATATTTACCAAATTATTTTATCAAAAAATTCACTACCTTTTTGCTATGGCTAAAAGTCTGAAATAGGTGCTTGCAAACGAGCTATTTTATGCTTGGAAAAAATCTAGCAAAGCATAATAAGAAGCAATAGCATAGACAAGTGATGCAAAGACAAGAGACCCAACCCACTCAAAGTGTCAACTTGCATTCAAGAGTCATCTAACAATATTAAAAGGATCTATTAGACCAATCCAAACAACTCCCAAATTTTGAAATCAATCAGAGGTAGGATTTCCCACTTTCACCCTTGCAAACCTAATAGTAGTGCAAACCTATTTTTAGGCACTTAAATCCACAAGTTCCCAAAAAACTTGAAAAGAAAAGGATGATTCAGACACCCATTATAGAGTTACAAAACATATATTAGCCCCCCATATGACTCCTTTGGAAAAAATTTGAGAAAACTGACTTTCTTACCATTTTAGGCCTCCAAATAGGTCAATTTTACAAAGGACCCCCCTCTTAAACTTGTGAAAACACTCTAAGACTTTAGGGAAGAAATTCGTAGGTTATCAAACCCCAAAATCCCCCATTAGATTTCATTTGCATGGCCACCTCCACACCAAACCCAAGAAACCTTGTTTTGTGCACTTTTGATGAGGGTTTATTGAAAAAGACACTTCTAGGCCATTCCCAAACTTGCGACCTAGTCAAAAACCCTTGAATTCACCCCCAAAAGCTTGAAAATTCATAAGATAACTTTTCCTAACATCCCATCATCAGATTCAGGTCTGTACCCATTAAATTCATGCATTTTCCAATGGAAACAACCCTAGGGACTCACCGAAATCAAGAAATACGCCTTCCCTGCACAAACAAAGATGCATACATGTTTATTTCACCTATCTAAGCCTATACACTAAGTTATAAAACTATAAAATGGGTGGAAGGCTTAGAAACCCATTTTGTTCCCTTTAAAAACCCCCAAAATAGGGTAAATGAGTAGTCCTAGAAAAATAAAGATTTCTCCCTCAATTTGCATGATTAAGACCTCAAATCTGAAGCATTAGAGAGCCAAAATACATACCTACAACATCTAAGAAGTTTTAGAGAAAAGGAAGGCTATACGGGTCCGTACCAATCCTTCAAAGTTTAGAAAAATAGGAAAAAAGTTGTTGAGAACGTTGTATTTTATGAAAGAAAAATGTGTACAATCTTCATACTACCTTCAACAACCCTGCATGAGCCATTTTTTAGGATTTTATAATTATTACATTCAAATCCAATTTCTCCCAATGTCTATAACTACCAAGTAACAACTTTTTAAAGGAGGTAGCCATTGGTTTTCAAATTGTTGCATTTATGCAACCTACAAATTTGACATTTTCTAGCTTCTGACTCTTTATTATTTCCTAGTCCCATAGACCCTCTTAAATGATTTCCTATTCTACTTACCTTGACAAAATTTGACCATCTTGACAACTTTTAACATGATTACAAGTTATGGCCAAATTATCAAATGAAAAATCTAAATCATTTTGGAAACATGAGAATGGTCTAAGTAGACCTTATTGAAATAGAAAAAAAACTTAAACTCTCCTATCTTAACAACAATTCCATCCATGACCGTTCAATACCATATCAGGAGGCTTAGTGCTCCTGCACCAAGGTAGTGGACTATTCAAAAGAATTCCTTAAATAAATGTGGTCTCAATGTGCTTGTCATGGCATTCCATCAACAAGAGAACACATTTCTTCGAGGATTTTTTTTCAAATAGTTCACTTCCTTGTCTATGCTACCACATTTTTCATACATGTCTACCAAAGAATTTTATCAATCAATTCACTACCTTGCTGCTATGGCTAAAAGTATAAAATAGGTGCTTTCAAACAAGCTATATGGATGCTTGGAAAAAATCCATCAGAGTGTAATAGTAAGCAATAGCATAGACAAGGTAGTGAACTATTTGAAAAAATGCCTCAAAGAAATGTGGTCTCTTGGTGATGGAATGCCATGAAAAGCAAATTCCTTGGATTGTCATGACATTCCATCACCACGAGACCACATTTCTTTGAATAATTTTTTCAAATAGTTTACTACCTTGTCTATGTTGCCACATTTTTCATGTATGTCTACCAAAGCATTTTATCAACTAGTTCATTGTCTTGCTAGTATGGCTAAGAACCTACAACAAGTTATTTTGGACAAGCGATGGATGCTTGGAAAAAATCTATCAAAGCATAATAGTAAGAAAAAGCATAGACAAGGTAGTGAACTGGTAGTATGGAGTGGATGCTCCCATGTTTTACAAATGAGGGGTGAGCTCAATTTATAGGCTCCTCAAATAAAATTCAATGGCCAAGATTGATTTCAAATCAACGACCGAGATTACAAAATAAAACCCTAATTAGGGTTTGTCACAACTAACTACCTCTTGACCAATGAAAAACTTACATTTGGGGACACTTGTCCTTCTGCTAAATATAAACCAACAATAAAAAGTTGTTGCATTATGAAGTGTCAAGTTCATTGAACCTAGACATGCTAGCTTGGAACAATTTGATTAGTTGGAAGATGACGAGGCACCAACTCAGCGTGTTGGATGTCCCCTTTAATCTTGGCCAAAGGTAGACTTCAAGATATGTTTTTCATCTCCTATTTTCAGCTTGGGGTAGACTTTAAGTTGTCTTTGCTATGTATGCTTTGAGTTGGGCCAACTTTGTGTTGTCTTTTCCATGTATGATTTGAGTTGGGTGGACTTTACCTTTGTCTTGGAAGAGCATTATTCAAACCAAGGGAAGACTTGAAAGTAGTTTAGATATAGATTTTCTTTCCCAAGCGGACTTTGCATCATCTGGGACATTTTCCTTGACCATGGGCATGCTGGACTTTGCTTGTGCCTTGCCAAGATTGAGCGGACTTGCTCTTGACTTAGACATGCTAATTTTCATTCCAAGTGAAAACTAAGATAAATTATTATATAGGGGCACAACACGATCCCATAAACTTAGATGAGAAGTTTCTAAGTGTCACAATATCTAAGTAATGTCATGTTGAATTTTGCAACTATTTTGCACTTTAGACTCTTAAGGGATTCAATCAGTTGAACGTAGCTCAGAGTGATTTGACGAATTTGGGTGTAAAAGAGGACCATGTCTAGTGTAAAATTAGCCACTAAAATTCATTGGAACAATTAGTGTGGTGACACGAGTTGTAGAATGAAAGTTGCACCACTTTGCAACTTTGCACTACTTGTATTTGACAACTTTTTCCCTACGTGAAATCTCCCCGCTATAGGAAAATGCCTCTGAGATAGTAAAAAATGAGAGAATTTATTCTAGAGGGGCATAACACAATCCCATAGGCTCAAACAAGAAGCTTCTAAGCATCATGGTGTCTGAGTAATGTAATGTTGAAGTTTGTAGTCATTTTGTAGATTAGACTCTTAAGGGATTCAGATGGTTAAACGTATCTACGAGAGATTCGACATGTTTTGGTGTGAAAGAGGACCATTTATAGCATAAAAATACCCCTTGGATGTGCTAGAATAGTTAGTTTGGTCACATGAATTGTAGAACAAAAGTTGCACTAGTTTGCGACTTTGCACTACTTATATTTGACAACCTTTTCCCCAAGTGAAATCTCACCGACACAGGAAAACACCTCTGATATAGAAAAAAAACATGAGATTTTTTTTTAGAGGGGCAGAACATGATCCCATAGGCTCAGACGAGAAGTTTCTAAGTGTCATGGTGTTTGAATAACATCATGTTGAAGTTTGCAGCCATTTTGCACTTCAGACTCTTAAGGGATTCAATTGATTGAACGTAGCTTAGAGAATTTCAATTCATTTGGGTGTGAAAGAGAACTAGTGTTAGGGTTAGTGATGGTAGATCTAACAATTAAATGCAGATTTTATATAATAAATAGAGAAACTAAAAAATACATAGAATAAATCATAACACAAAGAATTTAACCTGGTTTACCCAATCCGGGCTACATCCACCAAACCGCAGCCATCCAATACTTTTATTATCTAGTAAAAACCCTATTACAATCTTTTGAATAATCGTGTTTTTCATCATACAGTAATACCCATCCGAACCCCTTTTTACCAAGCTTAGAAGCTTCTAGATTTTAGGGTTCTAAAAAATTGGATTTTTCTTTTTTCATTGATTTTTCCCTTTTTCGGTGATCGTGCGAAAAAGTATAGTATACCATGGGCTATACAGTATAGCATGATCAGTTGCCACATACCAACAATCTCCCACTTGGAGACTGATCAGGCTCCACACCACCACAATCTCCCACTTGGAGACTGATCCTGGACGACATTGTTGCAATTACAGCTCCCACTGGAAATAAGTACCTTGGACCTTGCTACTCTGTTATACTTGAATTCAAACTTGAAGACCAACCGAAGCTGAAGAGGAACTCAGCTTCTCCCTTGTCATCACCTTCATAAACATATCCGCTGGATTGAAATCTGTATGTATCTTGTCCAGCTTGACCTGTCCATCCTCCAACACAGAACAAATGAAATGATATCTCAACTGTATGTGTTTTGTTTTAGAATGCAAAGCAGAATTCTTTACAAGATGTATATCACTTGACTGTTTGTAAATAAGTAATTTCCAGCCTGTTGTTTTTCCAACTCATCCATGAAAAGTTGCAGCCATATCATCTCCTTTGCCGCCTCTGTTGTAGCAACATACTCTGCCTCTATGGTGGATAAAGAAACCACCTTCTGCAAGCGAGAAATCCAACTCACTGCTGTCCCACCAACTGTAAATACATAACCTGTGGTATTCCACCTGGTATCTATATCCCGTGCTAAATCTGAGTCAACATAGCCTTTTAAATTAGTATTAGAGCCCCCAAAACATAAATAATTATTGGATGTACCTCTCAAATACTTGAGAATCCATTTTACTTCATTCCAATGCTCAGCTTCGGGATGACTCAAATACCTACTAACAACTCCTACAACATGTGCAATATCTGGTCTTGTGCATACCATGGCATACATCAAACTACCTATAGCTGAAGCATATGGTACCTTAGACATTTTTTCTTCCTCCTCTTGTGTCTTTGGACACATATCCTT
>VDFB02271358.1:66994670-67052726 GCA_007258455.2 Sequoia sempervirens | reverse complement strand
TAGTGGGAGATGCTCGAATAGTGACCTTGGGTTCCTTTTTTATAGTAGATAGGTTACCATATGATTTTGGAGATGCAGGTAATTTTCTAACACAATAGGATGTCTTCATATGATATTCCCCACACCCTTTATCTTTGAATTGTATCTTGGGATCGGGTGATGGGGTGGTGGAAGTGGATGATTTGGTTAAAGTGGCAGGATCAACATAATAAGATGAAATAAATGACAAAATTTCCTAATTGATTGGCACTTGTTGTTTGGATGTCCCTCTTAGGTTGCTACAATATTAAAAAGGATCGAGATCACTTGCTATTGTGATCTCAGTGTCCTTGTGAGGAAATTTGAAGAATTTGTGATATGTGGAGGGGAGGACATTTATAGCATGAATCCATGGTCAGTCAAGGAGGATTTTGTAGGGAAGATCGAGGTCCAATACTTGGAATGTGGTATCCAATATAGCAGGCCCAACTCTTATGGGTAGTGATATGACACCCTTGGAAGAGTTTTACACATCATCGTAAGCCTTTATGATAATGCTATCTGATAAGTACTCCCAATAACCATTTCTCATTGCAATACATACTAATGTAATAATGGTGACTAATAATATTCCCTACCAAACATAATCCACATCAGACAATTTACAAGATTCGCAAATATAAAACATTTCAAAAGAGAAATACATAATTAGTGCTTCAATATCAAATAATTGAAAAATAGATTCAACCCCACATTAGTATCATGCAAGATAGAGATAATCAAGTATAACATGTAGATTCCCAAGACTCAAACACCAGAATCAACACTAGATCTGATTTTCCAAATAAGCCCACATAGGAGTAACTATAGATCAATAAGAATCCTCCAAGGAGCCATGCAAATCTGTAACTATATTCATTGGAATGTGCCCCTTTGGTTAACATAGAAGCATTTGTTATTATTCTTTCCTATTGAAGCATTATTTTTGTTTTGGACAAAAAAAGTGGATTCCGCAAAAGTTGAGTGAGTTTTAGAGACTCTTTTCTCTTCATCAATTAAATAAGATATCACATTCTCTAAGCTAGGGCTTGGATTCAATTTGTTTTAAGTAAACACAATATTGTCAAAACTTGAAGGCATAATATTTAATAAAATAGTTTCAAAATTATTATCATCAACTATACATTTTATTCTAGAAATTTGATTAAGAAAAGAATGAAACGTACTAATATCCTGAACAATACTATCACCCTCATTCATTTTCAAACCAATTTTTTTGCCTATTCCCATTTTAGCACTTGAAGCTTGAGAACCAAAGGTTTTTGTCAAATCAATATGATGTAAATATGCATCGGATAATCAAAGACCAATCATTGTTGTAGCTTTACAATCTTTTGTTGTCCATTTTAATTGTTTATCTACATCTTGTGGTTTTTTAATAGTTACATTAACAATCTCCCAGAGATCTTTCTCTATTAAAACTAGTTTCACTTTGAATTGCCATGTATGAAACTCATGATCCTCAAACTTCGAAATAAAATATGATTTCTCCATTTTAAATAAAATCAATCTCATCACTTATCACTCCCTTTTTATAGAACAACAAAGAGATCATAAATATTCACAATAAACTGCAATGTTTTATTTATTTATTTATTTTTTAAATCATACTATATCAACTCCTTATAGGCTGCTGGTTCACACATTGAAAAAATGTGTACCAAACACCAAAATAAAGATTTTGAGTTCTACCTTGTTCACTCATATGCCCTTTTAGCAACGTTTACTCATGCCTCCAAATAGCTCTATGCATCACAATGTCCAATTTGGTGAAGCTTTTGTAAAGGCAAGAGAAGCAACACATCAAATGATTTTTGTGCTAAAAAACCCCTTCAAACATCTACACAACAAGTCTCCATATGCTCTTTAATCACAAAATAGATTAAATCACATAAATTTCATTATATTCATTGGACAAAATACATCCAATACATTGATTTTTTTAAAGCCATTATTTTCCCATGAATAACCACTTCAAATTCCCTTAGAGGAATAACTTCCCAAGAACTAACTATTAATTTATTTATTACTATAAACTAACCTAATTTATTAACTTTAATTTCCTAATAGATGTTTCCTATTCGTTAGCCTCTTTTTGGCTGATGTTTCGTGACAGAGACTTTGAGCTCATTACCCATGCTATTTATAAAGGGAGATACAGTTGCGTGCTATGGTATAGTGCACGAAGGAGGAACTGGTACAAAACACCTCTCATTTTCCTTGTCCCAACTGTCACATTGACTAGGTAACCATGCTCAAATTTTCCATTAATACAACCAGTAACAACACTTCCAATAGATGATGTCCGGTCAACTGCATCAAAGTTATATTTATGATTAAATTTATTAATATGCAAACTTTTTTACAATAGTAATACAAAGGTCAGTCGCTAATCAATGAATTATTTAAAATATTGGTTACAAGAATGGACCTCCAAGTACTTGGCCAAAATCAATCTTCTGCTTTTTCATATCTACTACAGGACCCTTCGAAGGTGAATGTGTGCATTGTCTCTGACAGCGAATGGGAAGCTGGAGATACTGAAGGGAGTGAAACTGCATATACAACAAAAAGTATACGATTATGTGAGAAAAACAAAATCTTATTGTGAACATAGCACAGTTTGAAATAACAATTAAATACAGTTTTATGTAGATACCTAGTGATGGCACTACAAGACTCTTACGCTGAAAGAAGTAAAGCTGCTCATAAATGTTCAACCTGCAACAGAACAAGGGAGAAAAAGCTCCTCCAAGATTAGATATATCGCAAAGGACCAAGTCTACTTCTTAACATTTGTGAAAAGCATGATAAAATAAGTTTTGAAGGTGTCCACAATACCTAAAGAAAAAAGATTATTGTCTTAACGAGAATAATCTTAGTATTTCAAAATACTAAGATTTTGACATCCTTTTGTTGCTACAGATATGTAATATAACAGGAGGTTGACATATTGCTCTTGCATGATGCTCACTTTCCAAATCCTCATTCACATTCTCATGACCAGCTCTCACAAGAACTGAGGACACCTCGGGAGAGAAGAATGTGGAAGTACCCAAAGACAACATGTTTTCAAAAGGTGGTGGTGCCTTTGAAACAACTGATACTTCTTGAGTATAACTGAATGGAGCTACGAGAGAAGTGTATGACGGAAAAGAGGAATTTCCCATCACCAGTCCATGGGTGGTTGCCATAGTTTTTGAGATTGCATACCCATTAATGGTTGTAGGTGCACTATTGTCTGTGCAGGAAGATATGTTCCCAATGCTTTCCAGTACATTAATGGTTGGAGCTTTGAAGTTCAACAGATTGTATAGAGAATCATCTTTGTGCCCACTATTTTCCCCATCTTGTACTTCTTCAACACTAATCTGCTTTGATTTCCCTCTTATGGGCAATGTGCTGCTCATAATGGCTTCCACATCATATAGGCTTATGTCAAAGTTTGTAATGGAATTTTCTCTGTCAGAAAATGTAATCATACCAACCATAATAAGTGCATTCACATGTTTCTCTTCTAGTGATTAAACTTGACGCAGCTGCAACAACTAATATGGCAGGATTTTATTTAGTGAAATCTTATCTATATTTGCTCCTTCATTTACTATTTGACAGTGATCCATACGTTGCCCATGTTGAATAATGCTCAATAATGAAGGACTCCATTTATGTTTTCAAATGCAGAACACTATAAATATGAGTCTTTGGGCAGCGTAGAAAATAGAGAAGAAAGAAGGAAGCATTCAGCAGTTCTGGTTTTCTGCAGCAGCAGATTTGTTTTATCTTGTTTTTATTTATAAGAGCAGCAGCTCTATGTTATGTAAGTGCAGTTCTGTTTGTTAACAACAGTAACTTTGTTTCTCCAATAAGAACAGCAGTATTGATCTTGCTCTTTATTCTATTCTCTAATTGCTCAGATTTGTTCACAATAGAAAGTGATAGAATTTTTTATATGAAGTAGAGCTGAAGCTCTTTTGCTGTTAATTACTGTATTATCATTTGTTATCTTCTTCTCTCTATTTTATTCTTTCATCTGGTATTAGAGCCCAGTTATGGCATCATTTTCTGGCACAAGTCTTACTAATCCGCAGATTTCTCAGTTTAATGGCAAGAACTATGAATATTGGTCAATCACAATGAAGGTTTTGTTTAGCTCTCAAGATTCATGGGAGCTTGTGGAGAATGGGTTCTCTGAACCTCCAGATGCAACAAAATACAATGCATTATCTCATGAGCACAGGCTTAGTCATTCTTCTAATTCTTCTTTGGAACATGCTTTCAAGTCACAAGTATCTGTTAGTTTTGGAAGAGGCAGAGGCAGAAATTTGTATAGAGCTGAAGAACCGGCCCAACAAATTCAAGTGGAGTAGCCATCAATCAAAATCCAAGCCAAAGGTATGACAAATCTCAAGTTCAATGCAATTACTGTAAAAACAATGGTCATTATGCAATTGAATGTAGAAAAAGATAGTTTGATTTCAACAAACAAAGTGAAAATTTTTCTAAAGAAAATCAGAATCAGAGCAGTATGTTTCTAGCATGCAATGTTGCTCAAGAGAGTCCAAAAGATGTCTAGTTTTCAGATTCAGGTTGCAGTAATCACATGACAGAAAATTTAGAAATATTTTCTAGTTTGGATAAGTCTATAAAATCAGATGTTACTTTGGGCAATGATAATAAAGTGTCAGTAATGGGAAAAGGAAATGTGAATATTCTAACTAAACGGGGGGAGAAAAATATTATTTCAGATGTTTACTTTGTTCCTGGTTTAAAGCATAATTTGATGAGCATTGGGCAACTTGTTCAAGAGGGGTATAGAGTGTGTTTCAAAAATAAACAATGTGTAATATTGTATAAGCTTTCAGGAAATCAGCTAATAGAAAAAGTTCAAATGACCAACAATAGAATGTTTCCCTTAAAGCTAACACTAGATTTAAGGGTTGAATTTTCTCAAGCAATCCACCAATCAGTCCAACAAAATCTCACTCAATCTTTGGATGAAGTAACATTACAAGTAGCTTTTCAATCACAAATAGTAGATGAGAACTGGCTTTGGCATTTAAGATTTAAACACTTAAATTTTGGAGGTTGAAAGTTGTTACATAGGAAAAACATGGTAAAAGGTTTTCCAGTGATAGAAAAAATAGATAAAGTATGTGAAGGGTGTATTTTCGGAAAGCAACATAGAGAGTCATTCCCAATTGGCAAGTCAGTCAGAGCAAAGGAACCTTTGGAGATAGTTCACTCTGATTTGTGTGGACCTATGCAAACACCTTCAATTGGTGGATGCGTTTACTTTTTTACATTTATTGACGACTACACAAGAAAGACATGGGTATATTTCTTAAATCACAAGTCTGATGTTTTTGAGATTTTTGTCAATTCAAATCTTTGGTTGAGAAGCAAAGTGGATATTATATCAAAGTTTTAAGAACTAACAAAGGTGGTGAATACATCTCAAATGCATTTGTCAATTTTTGCAAGGATTATGGAATACATAAGCAATTTACTACTGGGTACACTCCACAACAGAATGGTGTGGCAGAAAGAAAGAATAGAACAATTATGGAAATGGATTGGAGTATGTTGAAGGCCAAGCATTTGTCAAATGAGTATTGGGAAGAGGGTGTAGCATGTGCAGTCTACATAATGAATAGATTCCCAAAAAAAAAGTCAAGAATATAACTCCAGAGGAAGCATGGAGTGGAAGAAAGTCTAGTGTTGGTCGTATGAGAGTATTTGGATGTGTAGCATATGCATATGTCCCAAATGAATTGAGAAAGAAATTGGATAGCACATGAGAAAAATGCATACTTGTGGGATATAGTGAGCACACTAAAGCATACAAGTTGTATAATCCTATAACTGGAAAAGTGATTATTAGTAGAGGTGTGCAATTCCTAGAAGAAGAATCATGGGATGGAAGTTTGAAGAAGATAGTGAATATTCCAACAAGTTTACCACAAGATGATAGAGAAGTATTAGGTCTAGTTGTTATTCCTATGGTAACTCCTTCCACACCCACTCAAGCTCAACAAGTTGGTCCACAAGGGACACCTTCATCAAGTAGAAGGACAACTTCACTCATTGAGACTAGTACTCCCTCAAATGAGCATCAAACGCCATCTACAATAGGAATTCTTGGTGCAGGATCTTCAAGTCCAAATTCTTCATGATCTACTTCAAGTGATATGTCAAATCCAACATTGGAAAGCTTAAGGAGATAAAGAATACAAAGATTAAGGGATATCTATGATCAAAATGAAGGTGAGAAAAATGCTATTCTACTTTCTCTTTTTGCATTATTTTCACTAGTAGATGATCCAATTCACTTTAAAGATGCAATTAAAGATGAAAAATGGAAATATGCTATGGATGAAGAAATTGATGCTATAGAAAAGAATCATACATGGGACTTAGTGAATCTTCCAGAAGGAAAATATGTGATAGGATTCAAGTGGGTTTACAAGACCAAGATGAAAACAAAAGGAAATGTGCAAAAGCATAAAGCAAGACTTGTAGAAAATGGTTATTCACAACAACCTGGAATTGACTACAATGAAATATTTTCTCCAGTAGCTCGTTTGGATACAGTGAGAACAACATTGGCAATATCAGCTCAAAACAAGTGGCTGGTATATCAAATGGACGTGAAATCAAAATTTTAGAATGGCTTCTTACAAGAAGAAGTATATGTGGAGCAACCACTAGAATATGAGGTTTTAGGGCATGAAGAAAAGGTCTACAAACTCAAAAAAGCACTCTATGGACTTAAGCAAGCTCCTAGAGTATGGTATAGTAGAATTGGTTCTTACCTCTTAGAGAATGGCTTCAACAGGTGCATCAGTGAGCCTACATTATAAACAAAGATGAATGAAGAAGGTCAAATTCTAATTGTTTGTTTATATGTTGATGACTTGATATTCACAGGTGATTTATCAATTGACTTGTTGAAAGGAGTTATGAAGAAAGAATTTGAAATGACTAATTTGGGGCTCATGAAGTATTTTCTTGGCATTGACGTAAATCAAAATAAAAATGGCATATTCATTTCACAAGTCAAATATGCTAATGAAGTTTTGAAAAGGTTCAATATGATAAATTGTAAGCTAGCACCAACACCAGTTGTGATAGGTTTGAAGTTAAGTAAAAATGACAATGGTTCAAATGTTGAAAAGACTTGTTGGTAGTTTAATGTACTTGACTACCACAAGGCCAAATATAATGTATGGTGTGACTCTTATTTCAAGCTTCATGGAGTCTACAAAAGACACTCATTGGCAAGCAGGAAAAAGGATTTTGAGATATGTAAGCTGGACTAAAAATTATGGAATTTAGTATTCAAGGTTGGATGAGTGCAAGCTCATAGGATATACTGATAGTAATTGTGCAGGAAGCATTGGTGACAAGAAGAGTACATCTAGTTATGTATTTCATTTTGGAATAGGTGTAGTATCATGGGTATCCAAGAAACAACCCATTGTCACTCTTTCATCAGCAAAAGTAGAGTATGTAGCAGCAGCGCGAGCATCATGTTAGGCAATTTGGATGAGAAGAGTCTTGATAGATTTGAGGCATAAACAAGAGGAAGCAACAAAGATCTTTTGTGACAGAAATTCAGCAATTGCACTATCAAAGAATCATGTATTTCACTAGAGGAGTAAGCATATAGATACTAGATACCATTTCATCAGAGAGTTGATTCATAATGGAGAAATTTATTTGGAATATTGAAGGTTTGAAGATCAGTATGCAGATATTTTTAGCAAGCCATTAGTAAGAGAAAGTTTTGAGTATCATGGTGTCAATGAAAGAAATAAACAAGAACTAGTATTCTCCAAAGGCTGATTGGTCCAAAACATAAACTACCGAAATGCCTTGTATGAAATAAAAACTAGAGTAGCAGCTCGAGAGATAATCAACACATGGATGAAAGATACTATTAGACATATGAAAAGAGGATAAGGATACAAAAGTATTGATGAAGATGGAACGTGAAAAGAAAAGATGATAGAACTGCAAGTTAATTATATATCCTGTTCCTTAGACACATTAGTACAACTTTGAAGAAGTTAATATTGCTTAGATTTGATGAAGATGGCAAAGGAGAAGAAAGAGGTTAATGGAACTTCAAGTTTATTAATTAGCTTATTCTTTCTATCTTTTTTCCTGCGGTCCCATGTGCAGGTATTGAGTCTTGAGTCCTAGAAAACATTTTAGTTCTATTTGAATCTTTTGTTACTTAAGTATCTATTTTTTCATTGTGTATGCATAATAATTGTGCATCTTATATAAACTAGCCTAGCGAGGCAATTGATGATTTGATGGAGTGTTGTATATATTGAACTTCTAAGGTATTACTGCTTCTGAAACCTGTTGCAACTAGTAGATAAGTGACTTCCATAAACCTTTTGTTTATGTTAACTGAATAGCATTCTCTTAAAAACAAAAAAAACAAAACAAAACAATAATGTTGCATCTTCAAAAACATACTTGGAAGGGGTAAGGGAGGAGGTGCACCTCGAGCTAAATGGTTTGGGAAGTATGTATCTACAGGAAGCAGGTTATTATGGAAGGAGGTCTGTATATGTACATTGCCAGAGAATGGGCACATGACTGGTTATGTTCTAACAGAATAATAAGCAGACCCCCACATGCCAATGCAAACCCATGGTAAAAAATTGGCATAATGCAAAACACAATTTAAACAACTTACTCTGCTGATGGAGTATATGCATATGGCAGCTTAAGCTTTCCCATAGCATAGTAAGTATATCCTCGCATGCAAGGTAGAACCCATGGCAAATAATTGTTACTATGCAATACGGAGTTGAACATAATATCCTCAGTATATACTTAAAATGAACGTGAGCTTTACATAACCGTACCTTCTTGATGAGCAACTTTCATGAAGAGAACACCACATACGATATGATGTTTTAAAGGTGTCTTGGCAGGTACTGCCTAATCACCGAGTATTCGTTGGAATCGCGATGCATATATGAATATATAAAAATGTTTATAGACATACAAATATATAGTAATACAGAGGAAATATATGGATAATATAACGTGTAAATGACCAGAGAGGATACTGTGATAGTGCATAAATGGGATATAAAGAAGAAACATTAAACCAAAATTCAAAATACTTACAATAATTTGGTTCTGTTTTTTAAGACGAGGGGGAATGTTGTTGGGACGATAAGTAAGCGTGGGATTCGGACCAGGACTGTAATGACTCCACGGGATCTTCAATCTTATGGTTCCAACTCTCTGCCCTTCCAAGTCTACCAGGGCACGATTTACATCTCCCGCATCAAAAAATGTTATGAATCATATCCTATTGTTCATTCGGACTATCATCCACCTTTTTTTTACTGCGCCTGCAGTACAAAGAAAATAAAAATAAAAAAATCTTTGAGAAACAATAATGTAACCGACAGTAAATCTATTTAATATGTAAGTTTGATCAACCAAAAATGAAGCTGAAAAAATAAATCTACATGCCATATTGTTGAAAATTTTCTTGCAAAAGGTTGTTAGAAATGATGGCATCCACGTTGAATGCCACCAGTTTGCTTTGGTTCCCTTGTGGAGAAGAACCTGTTGGGTGAGCAGGTGCTATGGTGGGTGAGTTCCATGGCAACTGGGAAGCAACATAAAAAGGGTAACTGGAACGAATTGGATATGCAGCCGGGTAGAATTCGGGGGCAAAAGGATTAAGTTTATTTATATGCGCGAGGATTCCAGAGGCTCCCTTATTGCTTGCTTCCGTTGCTTTTCCGCTCGCTGTCACTGACATAACTAAACCAGTAACAAGTAAAAGAAAAGCCTCACGAAATCAAAAGTGAGATAGAACTCCCACTGTACTTTTAACTCTCACAAGTCTTCTTACTTTTGATTCCTTGAGGCTTTGCTTTTGCTTGTTACTGGTTTAGTTATATCAGTGACAGCGAGCGAGAAAGCTATGCAAGCAAGCAATATGGGAACCTCTGGAACCCTCACGCATACAAACAAACTTAATCCTTTCGCCCCTGAATTCTACCCAGCTGCACATCCAATTCGTTCCAGTTACCCTTTTTATGTTGCTTCCCAGTTGCCATGGAACTCACCCACCATAGCACCTGCTCACCCAACAGGTTCTTCTCCTCAAGGGAACCAAAGCAAACTGGTGGCATTCAACATGGATGCCACCATTTCTAACAACCTTTTGCGAGAAATTTTCCAACAATATGGCATGTAGATTTATTTTTTCCGCTTTATTTTGGTTGATCAAACTTACATATCAAATACAGTCGGTTACATTATTGTTTCTCAAAGAATTTTTTTTTGTTTGTACTGCAGGCACAGTAATAATAGTGGATTACAGTCCGAATGACGATAGGATAAGTTTCATAACATTTTTTGCTGCGGGAGATGCAAATCGTGCCCTGGCAGCCTTGGAGGGGCAGAGAGTTAGATCCATAAGATTGAAGATCCGGCAGAGTCATTGTAGTCCTGGTCCAAATCCCGCGCTTACTTAGCGTCCCAACAATATTCCCCCTCGTCTTCGAAAACAGGACCAAATTATCGTACGTATTTTGAATTTTTCGTTTAATGTTTCTCCTTTCTGTACCTGTTTTCAAGTCTGCCTTAAAATATTATCTCTAACATTATCATAAGTATTTTGAATTTTGGTTTAATGTTTCTTCTTTATATCCTATTTATGCACTATCATAGTATCCTCTCTGGTCATTTACACATTATATTATCCATATATTGCCTCTGTATTACTATATATTTGTATGTCTATAAACATTTTTATATATGCACATATGTATCATAAATGAGAAAGAGAAGCAGAACCAAGAGCAGCAAAATCCTAATGAACACAAGCAAGAGCAGCAGCAGCATAATCGACAGGAACATCAGCAAGAGAAGCAACATCTATGTGAAAATCAGCAGCAAAAGCAACCCGAATGTAAGCAAAAGCAGCAAGACCGTCCATACCAAGAGCGGCAGCAACACTTGAGAACACAATCAACAAAATTCATATCAATATCAACAAAAGGAAGAGCAGACGTAGGCAAGCAAGGGGAACAACAACACCCACACAAGATCAGTATAGCATTTTTTATTTATAATCTAGAAAAACTCAGGCAATAAAGATCGAGCTTGTCAAATTGAGTTCATAACATTTTTGTTTTACAATTTTATTGGTCTTTTTTTTGGAGCGATTTATCTGCCATTTTTAAGTAATGTTTGATATCTCAGAATGCAATTATTATTGAGAAAGTTAAAATTTTGAAATTATTTTGAAAAAGTTTTAAAAACAGTTACACAGTGTGATTTAAAAAACTTTATTGAGACTAGAACATGACCTTAAAGTGTTATGAGGTTAAAAGTAAAATATATTAATTTTATCAAATTTAAAAATAGTCAATTTATTCTCTCAAAATTTGAATTATTATTCTAAACTATTTATGGGGTTTCAATTCCATTATTACAACTTAGGTGAGGTTTAGTCATTTTTTGTTGCAATATGTTTAATATTAACTTAGGTGGATACTTCTTGTCCAACTATATAACACGTACTAGAATAATATCGACAAAATTTTGAACAATGAACTGACTTACAAGAATCTCCTACCTGTATTTGAAAGATTTTTTTGAGCTAAAATAAAAGAGCACCTTTATATTTGCCAGTACGAATTTAATAAGCTATTCCAATTGATAGTATAGTTGTAATGATAGAAATTCTCAACAAGGATTTCCTTCTGTACAAAAGGGTTATGGGTATTTGAAATATTTTTTTGAGCTAAAATAAAAGAGTACTTTTATATTTTCCATTATGAATTTAATAAATATTCCAATTACAGGAAAATTACAAGAATCTCCTACCTGCCACATATATTATACAACTATGGGTATTTGAAAGATTTTTTCGAGCTAAAATAAAAGAACTTTAATATTTTCTATTATGAATTTAATAAGCTATTCCAATTTATACTACAGTGGTAATGGAAAAAAATCTCAACAAGGATTTCGTTCTGTAGAATACGGCTATGGGTATTTGAGAGATTTTTTTGAACTAAAATAAAAGAGTAATTTTATATTTTTCATTATGAATTTAAGAAGCTATTCCAATTTATAGATTTTTCGAGCTAAAATAAAAGAGTAATTTTATATTTTTCAGTATGAATTTAATAAGCTATTCCAATTTATAGTATAGTTGTAATGACGAAAAATATCAACAAGGATTTCATCCTGTAGGATAGGGTAGAATCAAGAAAAAAGGCATGAATCAATAGTATCAACCATCAAATACATAAAACTCAAACCCTAGGACCCTAATCCAAAAATGAAGCACAAATGAACATGGAAATACAAAATAACAAAAAAATATTACCAACAATACCTATGTCATGATCGAATTACCTCCATTGCTCTTCTCCGTTTTTCTTTATATCAAAGATAGTAATTGTGGTTGTCTGTAGCTAGCTAGGGTTGAAATGAAAGTGATAGGCGTCTTATCAAAAACCAAATTTTAATGAAGGGTCAAGATCAAATGATGAAGATTAATGGACGAGATTGTTTGAGAAGCAATGGAATAGGGTTAGGATAAAAATAGGGTTTAGTTAAGGAAGGATATGTGAAGGGATAAGAATGACATAGATAAAGAGGTTGACACAAGTTGGAGAGTAAATGAAATAATTATAAAATTATTTAAACTTGAGGGAAAGCGAATAATTAAATAATTAAAACAATTATTTAATTATAGAAGAAAGGGAAAAGTTTGACTTTTAATTAAAATATAAATTTAATTAAAAGTGAAGGAAAAAGAAAAAATATTAAATAATTAAAATAATTATATAATAGCAAGGCAAAGGTGTAAAATAATTAAATAAATAGAATTTATTTAATTATGGAAGAAAAACTATGAATAATTAAATAAATACTAATTTATTGAATTAAATAAATACTAATTTATTTAATCAAAGGAAAAATAAATGGAGAAATGAATTAATTAAATAATTAAAATTATTTAATTAATAGAATAATATGACTTTAGACAATAATTAAAATTATTCAATTATGTAGGGGAAGAAGAGGAAAATGACACTCTAGGCCTATCATATTTTTCAATGTCTATATTTTTCCCCTCTTTGATAAAATTTAGTTTATTGTGTTGTGTCAAAGAAATTTAGTCTAGGACATGTCCTAATACAAATGGGATAGACCCATGCCCCCTCAGAAATTTTGTCACAAATTTTGATGTTTTTAAAAAATTTGAAAGGTTATTTTGACAAGAAAATTGGATAGGCATGAATGCAAGGATTGATGAAAATAAATGTTAGCAGGAGGAAAATGTTAGCATGAAATTAGATGATTGAAGAGGGATTGATATTTTGCTTCAGAGATGCAAAGCTTGCATTTTTATCTCATTGGATGCTAAAACATAGAAAATGGACAATAACCACCATGGTATGACATAGACCAAGGTGTGCAATGTTATCCCTTTGTGAAAAAAAAAGACACTTAAGACATAAGGAATGTCATAACTCATACTAGGAGAAAAGTTTCCCCAATCTTTTTGTCAAGACAAACCACAAACAACAATAAAAGAAAATGTAGGTCATTAGACATCATCGCTTCTCTAAATATTTCTTGGGCCATAGTCGAGGTGGCTAGTAACATGACCAAAATATAAATCAAGAAAAAGATAAGAAAAATTGAACCAACAGAGTCAACAACCATTTAGATTTTTTTTCCAGTGGTTGTATGTTGATAGGATTGATAGGATTGATTGGATGGTTGATTGACTAATTGATTGATTGATTCATAATGTCTGGTTTCAGAAAATGGAGAATGTTGTATAAGACATCAAGTCTGGTTTTGAACATGCAACCACATATATAAGGAAAATGATAAGGTTGATGAATGATATATTTCTGGTTTTGGGAAGGACACATCATGTATAAGATAAACAATAAAATCAAGTTTGGTTTGAAGAAACAAGGCAAGTCATATAAGACATTGAGTCTAGATTCGATAATGCCACTTCTTATATAAGACTATTGATTGAATGGTAATTTTTGATTTGATTTTTGACTAATTAGGAAATTGACCGATTTGGTTTGAAGATGAGTTAGATAGTTTGTCTAATTGCTCCATAATTTTTCTGAGACTGAGATGACTGTTTGTGTCTAATCAAGGTATCTGATTGTTTATGTTATGAATAGTTACTAACGTGACAAACCCTAAAGGACTACCTTGTGCCTCGGGGGCTCATCGGTGATGGCCTTGCCTATGTAACATGCACAGAGACATCGTAGTTTGACTGTGACTCAAGTGAAAGATACTTTATTATGAATGACGATTTACTTTATTCTACAAACCTTAAGGACTGACCTAGTGCCTTAGCGGCTCATCGATGATGGCCTTTCCTACATGAAGTCCTAGAGGCAACATAGTTCAACCATCTTTGAATTGACATGAATTGACGTTGTTTTTGGGATTTTGAAGGTTATTTGGACGTTTTTGGATTTTTGGGAATATTTCACTATTTTTTTGCTTTTTGATGTCTGTTTTTTTTTTTTTTTTTGACATAGTGATCTTCAATACCAATTTTAGGATCCATTGAAGACATGAGTTAAGTACTTTCCCCTAGTCAGGTATAAGACCGACTTATTAGGATGGAAGCAAATAAACCTTATCATGGATGGGTATGGAAGGCAAAAGATGTGAAATGTCAACTATTCTAGGTGATGAGAAGAACAACAATGCGTTATTATGAAAAGTTTAGCCAAAATATTATAATCAAGGATGAAATCACTACATAAGGTTGAATAGGAATTGACATGGTTTGAAGGATCTCCCTTCCCTACATATTTCTCAAATCTAGGCACTTCTATACCTTGTGGCATTAGTGGTTTGAATATCCCCAAGGATAATGGGATGTTTTTGACATAATATGTCGGTGGGCAATTTTGGTTTTGGTTGATCACATAAATTTTTGTTTGCATGGATGGAATGGTTTGAAAGAGTTGAGGTATGAGAGGGTCACTACTTGTGTTATGAGATGTATGTGAGAAAGGTGGAGGGGTGTATGTGTTTGAAGGGAAAGTGAATGGGATTCTCATAGGTGGCAAGGTGGTAGGAGATATAATATGGGATGCCACAAAGGTATTAGGAATGCTAGCAAAAACAACCAAGTAAGGTATCACATTACTATTTGGTTGCATTATTGTTGTCATGTGAGCACTTGTATAAGTAGGAATGGAGTTCATGCTTGTGAGAGGAATGCTAGTTCCTCCTTGGTTTGTAACACTGTTTATAGTTTGAGAACCACTAGTGGTTAAGGGAAAGTTTTTGACAAAGATTTGAACTATTTTTCTCATAAGTTCAATTCCATCTTCTCTTTCAAGCATGTGATGAATGTTTTCTATGGTAGGAATTGTAGTAGTTGAAATGTTTTCAAGACTTATTTGATGTTGTAAGTTTACTAGGTCTTCATGAATTTGGAATATCTTTTCTTAATGGATGTCATCAAATATTGTTTCAACATGAGACACACTACTTGAAGGAAAAGAGCTGTGAAGGGTATTATCCATACCTGGTGTACTAGTGTTAACACCCATAGTGAAAGAGTTAGGCAACCCAAGGTCCACAACGATTGTATTATCATGGGATGACATGAGTCACAAACTTCATCTCACTATAGTATCAACAATAGGACACCAAATACTCATGCAAGGTCTACTAAATGCAATGTGAATGAAAATTTAGTATAAGCTGAAAACAATGAAATTTTTCTAATAGAAATTCTTAAAATTGAAACAAAAAGGTAGTAATAGAAAACAAAAACTCAAAAGTAGGAAATTCAACCCAGAAAAATGCAATACAAAATTTGCAAAAGATTGATTCACCACCATGTTTTGACTTAGAAAGAAGATGCAATAAATAATGAAATGCAATATGTAAAATCTAGACCTAATTTGATGAAAATGACTTAATAAATGACCTAAAACAACAAAGAAATAGAAACAACAAGTAGGGAAACTGAATGTGTGCACCTATGAGCTGGAATGAACTTCTAAAAATTTGGAAATTATATTGCTAATGTCATATGGGACTCATTCACTAGCCCTGGTGAGTTAGTCCACTTTCTGGGTGACTACTCCAGAACATTTTTTAGAAAAGTGGGTATTTAGATTTAAAAAATACTCTATAAAATAGCTCCAATTGGACTCCTTCACCACCAGTGGCGAATCAATCCACTTGAGGGTTTCTGGAAATTCTGAATGAGAAATTGTGGCTTTTAGTCTGGTTTTCTACTCCTGATTCAGATCTAGGTCTAAAACTGCAACATTCAACTTGTAGGTCTTCTCAAAGCTTCTCCAAGACTTGCTTGTAACTTTGAAAACTTTGAATTGCTTTGAAAACTTGATGAAAACCTTTTCAATCTTTCTCTTAATTATACCTATCTCCTAGACCTACAAATCACATTCAAAGAGAGAGGAAAATGTTTGGCGGTTAACAGATAGGGGAAAATATGAAAGGAGAATGATGAATGAACAAAGTACAATGCTTCAACTCACCAAACCCTAGTGACAAGATGTTGTAACAATGCTTGAGAGGGAAACAATGGATGTGAACCTTGAATCTTTCTTGAAGGATGTTGATCTTGAATGCAAAGCTAGCTTGAATTGTGAGATCCTACACCACAAATGTTAGATCCATAACAAACATGATATACAAAATATTTGATATGATAGATGATACTTGAAAATGTTGCGAAACACTTGAAAATCTGCTCTTGAAGAAACTTGAAAGCTCTTGTAAACACTTGTGAACTCCAATTTTCTATAGTGCACGAATACTCAAGTTGCTAGGATGAAAATGAGTGATTGAACCTTGTATTTATACTCAATTATGCAAGAAATCCTAAGAATGCGACACTACAGGCCGACCTTAGATCTAAGATCAAATCATACCTCATTCACTACAAGTGGTGAATGGGTCTGACCTAAGTGGACTCATTCACCAAGGGTGGCAAATGAGTCCCACCTTAGGTGTTTTGAAGTGGGTTTTCGGATTTAAGTTCCCTAAATAACTTTGTCAAGATTTTCTCAAAAATAACCATGAATAAGGTTTGTGGATGCAATTTGGGGCCAATTAAAGCATAATAAATGCCAATACTTGAATAAAAACCTTAGCAGAATGTGAAAGTGTGTTACAACACTTTACAACACCCGAGAAAAGGTCTCAATTATGCTGAATTTGGTTAAAATTATGTTCAAGATCCTATAAAAGTGTGAAAATGTCTTACAAAACTTTACAAGACCTTTGCTAGGCTTGAATTAAAATATGAAAAGAGGTGTAATAGCCTTGTTTAGTTAAAAATTTCCTTGAAAAGGGTGAAAGTGGGTTACAACAGTTCACAACACCTTTACAAGACATTGATGAATACGTTTTATTTACTTTGAAAGGGCCCAAGACTTAATGTGAATGAGTTAGAACACATTACAACATAAAATCAAGACCACTTGTAGGCTTGGATTCGACAAGAGAGGGCTAAACCCGTGATTAATTGTCACTAAAGACAATTTTCGTCACTACACACTCACAAGAAGAAAAGGAACCTATGGGTGACAAACCTACTTCTACACAAACACAACTTAAAAACTGTAACAAAAGAAACCAAAATGCTAGAGATCATAGGCGTAGATGTCGTGATATTTCTCAAAAAAAGACAAACAAGAACAATGCAGAAAACTAGAATCTGAACTTGATAGAAGAAATAAACAATGAGTCTTCTCCATTACAAGAACCAATAGAACCTATGTATCCAACAAAAAAAGGATCAACACCTTCTATGGATATTATTATTCGTCCTCCTATTGTGATTAACTTGGATGATGATGAGGAAACTACAAAGATTGAAAAACAAGTGCATGATGAGTTGAATACATTGTTTTCTTCTTCTATGATTTTAGATGATAAATATCATAATAAGAGTGTTGAACCTAGTATGTGTTCTAGTTCGACACTTGATGTTGTCCCTTTGTCTAGTTGCTCGCCTTCCATTTATATCGACCGAGATTGGGAGGCAAATGACCTTCTTTAGGTTGACTCGCTTGTGCCTTACTAGTATTTTGTTTTCTTTTGTGATTGCATGTGCATAATGTGATCCCCCATGATGTTTCATTTAATATTTTCCTCTCTCTTTGTGCATTCCTCTATTTCTACCTACATTCCTCTCTATGTCGTAAATATTTTTATTGTATCATTTTTCCTTTTGGGGATGACACAAGGAGTCGAGACACCCAAGAATCTTCAATGTTGACCCAAAATGTTTTTCCATTTCATTTTCATAGCTTTTCATTTTTGTTTTGTGTTTTCATTTCAGGGATGATACAAGGCATCGAGACACCCTATGTCTCTTCCATGTTGACCCAAAATGTTTTTCATTTATTTTCCCTATTTTTGTGTAATTCTTCTAGTTCTATGTGTATTTGGGGAATGATGACAATTCCTAGCTCTTTAATATCATTGGAGCAAAGACAAATACTAACCCTGAATCCATAGATCCCTTATGTGTTTCTGGAAGGAAACACTCTTCTTTTCCATTTTTTTTTTTTTACTTTAAATTAATTTCTCACAACATGGTGTTTAGTAATTCCTTTAAAGTGGGGACAAACATCTGAATTATTTTGGCATGATTTCATTTGCATTTTTTTATGTTCCTTGATGTGATTTTCTTGCGTCATCTAATGTTGTCTCTCTTTGTGGTGACAATGGGAGTAATTTCCATCAAGAGCTTGATCTATCTTAGCATATTACATTCCTCTTAGTGGTGTTGTGATGCATTGCATTCCCTAAGTAGTGAATTCTTTATTCTTTGATTGATCTTCTCTTGGAAACATTTGGAACAATGTCCCCTAAGATTAAGACCTCGTACAAACTAAGAAAAATCCCTTTGAACATCTCTCTTTCTTCTTTTGTTGCATTTTTGTCCTTATCATAGTCATGGAGGTATGGCTTTGATTTTGACCTCTTGGGGCTCACCTAGTGGACACTTAGCTTCACTATCCCTTGTGAGCATGCATCTTTATCCCTATCATAGTCGTGGAAGTATGGCTTTGATTTGGACCTCTTGTGGCTCACCTAGTGGACACCTAGCCTCACTAGCCCTTGTGAGCATGCATCTTCAATGTCCTTATCATAGTCATGGAGGTATGGCTTTGGTTTGGACCTCTTAGGGCTCACCTAGTGCACACCTAGCTTCACTAGCCCTTGTGAAAATGTATTTATGTTCTTATCTTAGTCATGGAGGTATGGATTTGATATGGATCCCCGGGGCTCACCTAGTGAACACCTAGCTTCACTAGCCCTTGTGAGCATGCTTTTCTTTTGCATAGTGGACAACGTGTTCCACTTGTAAGCCTTTTTGGAAAAATAGCCTAAACCTAGTCGACAACGTGTTGGATAGCCAATCGAAGCTTGATCCACTAAATTTTTCATTTTCATTTTCATTTTCATTTTCGTTTTCCTTTTCTTTGATGGTGTGTGCTTGTGATTTGATTATGGCTTCAAACATCATCCACCAATGTATTCCTCTATGCCTATGTTGGTTTTCCATAGGATATCGATCCTGGGGGGCTTGATCATCCCTCTCAATTGCATTCATCCTATATTACTTGCATTCATACATTTCTAGCCCTCTTGATTGTGTGTTTGGCTAGTTTAGTGTGAGTTTGGAGCAAGTTCGTCCTCTCACTAATGTGGGGGCTAAATGTAGTTTAGAAAAATGCATAAAATTTGCATTTTCACACTTGTTTAGGCCCACCTTGCTTAATTTATGCCTCTTTATGGCTTAATTGGTCCTATTTGGCATTCAAAAGCCCTATGAATTACATCTTTTCATGGCTTATCACGAAAAACATTAACGGATAAATGATTATTTAATGATTCTGGCTATGTGTCCCTGATTTTTGGGTTAGAACTAAGTCACCACCTAGGGCATTTTAGTACCCCAAAGTTCTTGGGACCCTAATTTTTAAACACTTTGCATTTCTAATTTTATTTGCATATTTCATCCTAGATTACATTTTCATTAACATTTGATTAGGACATTGTTTTGTTTTTGCATTGCATCTACTTGAACAAATTGAAAATATGCATTCTGCATCCTTGATTGCATTCTATAGAGCATTAAAATCATCTTAAAATTTCTAAAAAACACAAAAAATGCATCATACTAGGACTCATTTTCCACCCTAGGCAAATCAGTCCTTCTGCACTTTTTAAACAACATTTCTGGCATTTTCCTGCATTTCATTTTTCTATAGTTAGTTCTCTATTATAGTTAGCAAAATTTCTATTATTTCCATTTAGAGATCTTATATTACCTTACATTGCATTTTATTTCACCCCCTCCTTTGTGGTACTTGTATGAGTTTTTGGTGCCTTGTTGATAATACTTTAGTGAGAAGAAGTTCTAGACTCATGGCCTCCCACAACAACACTTTCATTTTGGACCTTGGGATCTCACGACATCCTACTCCTAGTATGGACAACGGTGCATTAGAAAATGACAATACCACTTCTATGCCATCATCTTTCCATCCAATGAATGTTGATACTCAACAATTCCCTCCTGCAAGCAAAGGTCATTAATATTCATGAGGATTTTGCACATTTACAACAAGACTAGTCACTTCAAAAAATTTCCACCACTGCCATACTTGCCATTGACAATCTTCATCATTTGATTGAAAGTGATGATAACTTACAAGTGATGATAACTTACAAGTGATGAAGAGAATTGGGGACATTTACAATAAAAATTCCTATTCTACTACCCAATCCGCAACCATTCCTATAAGCCAAGGAGGAAATCAAGGTCCCCCCATTCAACCATAGCATCCATCCCAACTTATACCAATCCACAAGTCCACACAACTATGCATAAAGTTAATTATGTGGATACTTCTTTCCCAATTCCACCTAGCATTCCTACTTCTCTTGTGGCATCACAAGTACCCTCCACCACCTTCACACCTCATAGTATTCCTTCAACTTCCCCTAACATCACCTACACTCCATCACCCTTTTCTCTTCCACCTCAATCCACTTACCTCGACCCTATTCTTACACAACTCCTTAACACCGTTTCTTCCATGAAACATCAACTTTCCACTATTAGCCAATGTCAAACCACTCCACCCACATATCATGTCCATAGCAGCCCCTTATCCTTAGAAATATTATGTACCCCAATGCCACAAGGGATATAAATTCCTCGGTTTGATAAATAAAGAGGTAAAGGAGACCCTATTAACCATGTTAATGCTTATAAAACTTTGTGTAGTGATTTTTTCCTTGATGATAAATTGTTAGCCAAACTGTTTCGAAGGACCTTGAAAGATACTACCTTAGAGTGGTTTTCTAACTTTCCTAATCATTCCATCCATTCTTTCAATGAATTGGTGGATGCTTTCATAAGTCGCTTTCAAGTGCACATGACACCTAAAAAGATAATGGTTGACCTCATGCAATGTAGACAAAATACAGATGAAAACATAATAGATTTTATCTCATGATACCAATCCTTGTATGCTTAGATTGATGTCAAGATTCCTGATGCACATCTGCAAAATATTTTTATTGAAAACTTGCACACAAACCTTCAAGATAAGCTAACTATGATGAAATTCCATTCATTTATGCATTTATATACAACCTTGTGTGAATACCATAACTCAATTTCAAGTCGTGATTCAAAATCCACTTCTAACTGAGCTGAAAAACCTAAACACAACAATCAAAACCAAAATAACACACAAAACTTTCACAAACCAAATAGAGGCTTCTTACAGTTCAATCCTCTATCACAACCACAACCAACCCAACCAGTTCAAACTCAAGTGGTAGTTGTTAAAGAAATAGTGCCTTATACCTATGGGGACCCAAAGAGATAATTTACTCCCTTACTTGATACCCTCCATAATACAATGAACCAATTAATTCATCAATGCATGATCACTTTTCCAACTATCTAACCGCTTGATCCAACTCAGCCCTTACCACCCACCTTCAAACCTAATGCTTATTGTCATTTTCATCGTCAGAATGGACATGACACTGAACACTGCAAGCATCTAAAACATTTAGTTCAAGAACTCATTGATTCAGGCCATTTGTCCATTATGGGTGTTAATGATCAGGGCAATAACTCCATTGCACCTACTAACCAAAACTTACAAATTTTTCCCAATCCTATGCCTAAACACACTACTTCATTTGTCAAGGCTAGTGAACCTTCAAACACTGATGTAATGACTGTTGATACAAACAATGAACAACATGATATATCTCCACCTGTTACTGAAGATGGTCCTTTGGATCAACTTGTGGCTACAATAGACGTCATCCCTCATAAGGTCCAAACCACTAAATCTCTTGATATCACTTTTTCTGCTAAAGACATACTATAGAAACTTCTTGATGGTCCTCTCTACATAGCTAGTAGAATCTATGATAATTCCACTAATGGGATACTAATAGATCTTGTTTGTGGTGAGAATTTGATCACAGAGGAGTTTCTAGTATTAAATGAGTTATATCAAGAATCTTATAATTGTGAGCACCAATAAAATATGCACACAATCTAAACTCCTTGACAAAGGTTAGTTCATGCAAACTCACTAAATGCTCCTATGAAATAATGCATAATACTTTATAAAAAAAAATGATCAAATACACTAATTGAAAGTATCAAAAAAGCATAAATTCATACCTATCCCATAGTGGATTGGTGTCACTTTGTTGTGAAAAGTGACCCTTTCCCAACCCTTGACAAATCAATGTTGCAAATGATAATGGGAAAAATTAGCTCTCAATGTGAAGAGAGTAAATTTGCATGAGATTGTGGATGCTAAAATGAGGAATGAGACCTCCAATTTATAGAATATCAAGTTGGAAGAATGCCCAAAAGAGAGCAATGTGGCACAAAGATTCAACCAATAGGAAGGAGCCACTTGTGACCCTATGAGTGGATGGAGGATGTGCAATTTTTGGTCAATGTGCCAATAAATGAGATTAGTTGGCCTTTTCAAATTTCAAATTTGGCTTGTTGGAGGAGAAAAAAAAGGGACTTAAATGCCAAGTGGGGACATGTAGAGGGGGAGTTAGTGCCATGTTGGAAGGGACAAGTCCAACTTGATTTTGAATTCAAGCTTGAGGGAATATTCTCCAAAGATGCCTTGTTGAGGAAAATGAGGATTTTATAAATGAATTAAAATGCTATATTTGTGCAAGTGGGAAAATATAGAGAATGTTACATGAGTTAAATTAAATTAATTAGGATCAGATTAATTTAGTGAGGGATTTAAGTGATTTGACCTTTTTGCTTTAGATTTAAAGATTAAATAAAATCAAAGGAGATGAAAGATGATTTTTAGACTTAATTAAATAAACGTTTGTAAAATCCTGAAAATGCCAAAAGAAATAGCATTAAATAGTTGAAGCTCAAAAAACATCAAATATTTGAAAAAATCCATCTGTCTCATCTTGCTTTCACTCGCAATAAAAATCACTAACAATAAATCAATCATCCTCAACCTTTGGTAAAAAAATTGGAAACAAGTTTAGTAGGTTAAAAGTGAAAACTCAATCATTAATGTCTCAAGTCTAGGTCAGTACATAAACAAGTTGGTCAACCCTTTGTGTTAATAACCTATTGTCCAATCAGTCCCAAATGAATCATCTGATAACATCATGTCCTAGGATGTATCCTTCCTACAATGGGCATTATATATTGGAAATCATTTCAATTCTTATCCTTAAAAAACACATTTCCTTTTGGTTAGTGAAGTTGAAGAACATTAGCTTATTTTTTAATTTTTCTGTCTTTCAACTTATCTCTTTACACTAATTCTAGTGACCTCTCGATGATGTCCCAAACAAAAGGATTTAGAGAGAAAAGAATGGGGCAATGATCATTATCCTTTTATCCACTGCACTTGTTGGATGTTCTTGTAATATAACCTCCTTCATGCGTGCTTTATTTGGGCGTAGGGAGGGTCTTTTAGGTGTCTTGTTGACCACATAGGAAGGCTTGATTTTCTATGTTTTGGTCTGAGATGTTTGAAATATATGAACTACATTTTAAATGAGGTTTCGTATGTCAAGTGTCAACAGGAGTACTCCTATCTAATTTTTGAGTCAAAGTCCATCACACTAAGTATGCTATCCTAGTTCTTTATACCTTGATGCATCGTGCTTAGATGTGTTATCAAACATAAGGTAAGCGACCCTTTTAAAATACCAATTCATGATAAGAAAATCATCCATTTCTCATCATCATCTCTAGCAAAGTTGACTTGTTGAATCTTCTTGTCATCATCTCATTTCTTCTTTCTTCTTTTCCGCGCTAACATCATGGCATGATCAGGTAATCATCATCACCAATGCATCCATCTTACATCCACAAACCATCAACATACTACATATCATATCATATCATATAAGAAACACTAATCATCTCACATGTATGTTCATCATCATAATATAGATCTGTTAGTCTAAGCATCTCATAAAACCATATATTTGCATAGAACATCCATTGCATAATCATATAGGAATCATCACATTATATCATCATTTCAGTTGTTTAGGATAATATAGATTGGTTATTCTAAGCATCTTAAAACCATCTCATTTGCATCATCATCATAACCATCCATATGTCCATCTTGAACCTCTTTATCGGGAGATCGACCCTCAAATTGAATCTTTTCGCTCGATCTCTTGACGGGGCAATGTACTAATGTACTTCTTTCCATTGAAGAATCCAAAAAAATTAGAAAAAAATAGAATTTTGATCACAGTAAGTTTATTCTTTGAACCAACATAGCAAGTGCATTGCTTCAAAGAGGGGAAAAATGTAGACATGAAAAATATCTTGATCAACTAACTTTGATTCTTCTTTAATCACCCCTCTATTAACCATTTAATTAATTCATCTTAATTCCATTTTTAATCAATAAAATCATTATCCTCTTTTAATTAAATAAATCATTTTATTTATTTAATCTTAAAGTTCATCTTTAATTAAATAAACCAATCTTATTTAATCAATCTCTAAAGTCCTCCATTTAAATTGAATAAATTTATCTTTAACACTAACAACATCCCCTTTAGCTAAATAAATCAAAATATTTATTTAACTAAGTCTAAATCATTTTCCATCTCCTTTTCATTTATTTTAATCCATAAATCTAAATCAAATAGGTCAAATCACCTAATCTTCACTTAAGTTAATCAAATCATGGTTAAGGCTAAATCTAATCCATGTCACATCCTCTAGCTTTTCCCACTTGCACAAATAAATCAATTTAACTCATTTATTAAGTCTTTATTTTCTCTCAACAAGGCATCAAAAAGTTGAATATTCCTCCATTTTAAATCTCCCTCCAAATGGGATGAGTCCTTCCAACAAGGCATTTATTTCATCTTACAAGTCCTTTTGCATAGAGCCAAGTGACCATTACTCCATTTGACTCTTCATCCACCTTGTCATTTCACTATTTTCAAATTTCAAATTTATGCATTTATGGGAACATTCATCAAAATGTGCACATCCTTCTTCCATTCATCTCTTGACAAGTGGCACCTTACCATTGGTTGAAAGTTAGTCCCACATTGTTTTCTATTGGGAATTTCTCCAACTTGTCAGTCTATAAATAAGAGGCTTTTTTCCTCATCCACAATCTAGATCAAAGTTGGGTATGTGCAGGATCATCACAGAAAAAATAGGCCCTTAAGTGGCAAAAAATTTAGAAAAATCAGAGTTAGGAAACTTGACGTAAAAAATTGAATAACTAACCTATACTATTTCAAAAATATGTAAGAATAGAATCTGTAGAAAATTGAATTTAGTTTCTAAACTACTAGGTTTTTTAAAAAAAAATCTATTTGGTGAAAATTTGAAATTTCAATGCAATAGTAGTTAAATTTTAGGAAAAAATAAGTAGGTGTTTTCTGACCACCCTAACCACAATAAAATTATAATATAATTTTATAAGATTTCATACATAAGAGTAGAGGACTCATGTTCGGATGTGATGCATATTTTTTTTGTAATTTTTTTTTCCAAATTGAATAATTAATTATGAATTTTTTTATTACAAATTTTAAAATATATAAAAACTTGTATGTCTAACCACCTTAACTTGGTCAAAACTTCATGAAATTCAATTTTTATTTTTTAATCCTATAGTATGTGAAGCATAGAATGTGATACATTCTTTGGATTCCAAAATGTGATACCATTTGAAAGCTATAGATGTTTTTCAATCAGCCTATCAATCAGGACTTTAGTTGTAATTCAAATAGAAAATGAATAATAATTATTTATTAAATTCAAAGTAAAGCATAATTTATATTGGTAGAATGCTGAGAATATCCTTTAAAAATCCTTTTCATTTCATCAATTTTGGGTAAAAAAAAGTCATCAGCCACATACCCTACAAATACCCATCAGATCGCCACTCTTTGGCCCATCACGGTCTTGCAAATACCCAGTTACTCTCTTCACATTGAGAGATAATTTTTTCCACTTAATTTTCATAGCATAACAATCTTCATCATTTGAGCTTGTCAAGGGCTGGGAAAGGGCCACTGTTCATATCAAAGTGGCACCAATCCACTATGGAATAGGTATACATTGTGCTTCTTTTATGCTTTCAATTAGTTTGTTTTGCTAATTTTTTTATGAGGCATGATGTATTATTTCATAGGAGCATTGGTAGGTTTGTATAGTTTGAACTAACTCATGCTAATGAGTGTTGGAATTTAGGTTTTTTGCAGATTTATGATACTCACAAGGGTTTAAGGGTTTTAGGGTTTATAGTTTAAGGGTAGAATGTAGAGGTTTTAGGGGTTTAGGGTTTAGGGTATAAGGGTTTAAGGGTAGAGATTTTAGGGTTTAAAGGTTGAGGGTACAGGCTAGAGGCTGGAGGGGTTTATGGTGTAGGATTTAAGGGTTTAAGGGTCGAGGGTAGAGGGTAGAGGGCAGAGGGTAGAGGGTAGAGGGTAGAGGGTAGAGGGTAGAGGGTTGAGGGTTAAGGGTAGATGGTAGAGGGTTTAAGGGTTTAGGGTATAGGGTTTAAAAATTGAGGGTTTAGGGTAGAGGGTTGAGGGTTGAGGGTAGAGGGTAGAAGGTAGAGAGTCTAGGGTTGAGAAAGAGACGGGGGTTGAGGGTTTAAGGGTTTAGGGTATAGGGTTTAAACATTGAGGGTTTAGGGTAGAGGGTTGATGGTTAAGGGTTGAGGGTAGAAGGTAGAGGGTCTAGGGTTGAGAAAGAGAGGTGGGGTTGAGGGTTTAAGAGTTTTATGGTATAGGGCTTACATTTTATGGGTAGAGGGTGTAGGGTCGAGAGAGAGAGAGGGGGGGTTGAGCGTTTAGAGAGAGATAGAGAGAGTGAGTGAGAGGGTTAAGGGTTTTAGGGTAGAGGGTAGAGGGTAGAGGGTTGAGGGTTGAGGGTTGAGTGTAGAGGCTGCAAGGTTGAGAGAGAGAAGGGTGTGTTGAGGGTTTTAGGGTTTTAGGGTTTACAGTTTATAGTTTTATGGTTTAATGGTAGAGGGTGTAGGGTTGAGAGAGAGAATGGGGTTGAGGATGGGTTTTATGGTTTAAGGGTTGAGGGTTGAGGGTAGAGGGTAGAGAGTAGAGAGAGAGAGAGATAAAGAGGGTTGAGGGTAGAGGGTAGATAATTTAAGGGTTTAAGGGTTAAGGGTTAAGGGTTTAATGGTTGAGGGTGGAGGGTAGAGGGTTTAGGGTAGATGGCTGAGGGTAGAGGGTACAAAGTAGAGGATTGAGGGTTGAGAGTAGAGGTTGTAGGTGTTGGTGATTTTTCTAGCAGAATCAAACAATCCTCTAAGAAGTAGCCAACTCCTATAATGAAGAACTATTAGGTTAGTGACCAA
Organism: Sequoia sempervirens; assembly: GCA_007258455.2. Classification (NCBI taxonomy): domain Eukaryota; kingdom Viridiplantae; phylum Streptophyta; class Pinopsida; order Cupressales; family Cupressaceae; genus Sequoia; species Sequoia sempervirens. The sequence goes on along the minus strand of VDFB02271358.1, from coordinate 67,024,713 downwards.
CACAATGAGCATAGGATTTTTAAGTCCGTACTCCTTCACTTCAGGTTCTATGAAACCTAGGAGGATAATCCCAATTGCAATTTCGTACAATATAATCAATCAATGACACATTTTATACATAGATTAATTATTTTTATTGTAGATAAAATCAATTTCATTTAAGATTTGGCAGATTTTTAATGAAGGATTTTCCATCTGCTAGGAAATGAAAATAATTCCACTACCCTTGGAGAGATTTTCTATTTAAATATTATCTTCTCAAAAGTCTAGAGCTAGGAAGACTATTTGTTCACCTTATGCAATATTTTTTGATCAAGTGGCAAGTGTCTAATCAATTGGGGAAATGGAGTCAAGTATGCAAGAGGATCAATAATACACAAATCACTTGTTTAAGAGAGAAATAGACTATTTTTGTATTGATTTTCATTTACGAATACCTTGTGCAAGAAAACAACCACTTATTAGTAATCCTAAGCCATCCCTCACAGAGTTTATAACCCTATTTAATAATTTTAATTAATTATTTGAATTAAAGCTGAAAATGGATTAATACATTCAACTAAAATGTTTGAAGAAAAATGATGATACCATTAGTATTTCTCATTCATAACTTTTAAATGAACATGCATAGGAGAGTATCACTTCCTCGACTATTTTTTTTTTCGATATCAGTAATTTCTATAGAACTCATTTATTGCAAAATGAATTATGACATGGAAAATCACTCAAGTAACCTGCATTAAATAATTGATTTGAAGCATGCAATATTAATGAATTGAAATCTCCTCATGCGAGCAAGTTGGTAATTTATAGCTCAAGATTGAATCTAAGCCATGATTTTAAAACAATTAAAAATTCATCCATGGAGAACAACAATGCTAGCTCAAGTGTTGTGATCTATCAATTAGCATGTATTTCCAACCTAATCCATGCTCTTCATTAATACCAGTGAAGTACATAAGATAATTTTTTCTTAGAGGGAAACTTTCTTTATACACTTCATCACTTCATCGCTGATACCATCTCTAATGAAAGAAATTTATGTGGCGATCTTTAGTCCATTGGATTATCCTGCTTTAAAACCTTATCAATGATCCTCAATCCTCTCATTTTTTTTCTTTTGCTTTATGCTAAATCTTCAAAATCTGCCATGTAGCCCATTCCATTTAGTGACCATCATTAGTCACTGATTTAGTTTGTCTCTGCCCTACTCCATCAATAATGCAAATATCCCAACAATGTTCTTTAGCCCCTATTTCCATAGCTTCATCATTGGTCACATTTATTCCTCTGTCACATGTTGCTAACTCAAACCTTGCTCTCAAGACTTTATCCATGATGGGAGATGCAATTTCAGTACCATATTAGACACGCACAATGTGCATAGAACATACAATAGAAATAAATCTCTCATATGATCATATTATTTTAGTGAGAGAGAGAAACTCTTTTAGAAGGCACCCATCACTCATCGCTATTTAAGAATTTAAGTTTTGAGGTAAATTCATGATGAGTGATAAGGCCTTCATTCATCATTATTTCTCCTCATATACTGTCCAAGAAATTAGCAATGAATGGTTTACATTATTTATAGGGTTCATCACACATCACTAATGTGAGAACAACCTTTTACAGCATATCTATGATCATACGATGTGACAACATATTGCTCATCACTATTAAAAATTTTCCTTTCAATAGCCATCTGCGATGGGAAATATGAACATAAAGCTAAGAACATCGCTCATCACCATTACAAAATTGAAGGATCAAATATCATTGGCAATGAGTGATATCAAAGGAAAATACTAGTCATTGCTCATCGCTATTTTAAGGTGTAAATCTAAGAATAAATTAGTGATGAGTGATACGAGACATCAAGACTTAAGTGATATTTTTAGGCACATGCTCATAAGTTGTTCTAGGGAAGGGGACTTCCTAGGAAAAAAATTAATTCGAAAGCCTCTAAGTTGTAAAATGTGAAAAATAGTAGGGACTCAAAGATCCTTACCTGATTTTATAAAATAGAAAGGTATGAACTTAGGCTAGAAGAGTTGATTACCCAGTGACAATGAATGAATAATAGATACAATAAAATAATTGGAAACAGGTAAGAGGGATTCAATGCCTTAATATAATATTGTTAGCTTTTATGGATAGTAACCTCAATATAATATTGTTAGCTTTTATGGATAGTAACCTCATGTCCTGGTGCAATAGGGGTTTTAACATGGAACTAGAAAAAACTTTTTTGATGGTTCCATCAATAGGGTTTGGAGAGAGGGGGGTTGAGGGTTTAAGGGTTTTATGGTTTACGGTTTAAGGATAGAGGCTATAGGGTTGAGAGAGAGAGAGAAGGGGGTTGAGGGTCTAGGGTTTTAGGGTTTAAGGGTTGATGGTCACAGCAGAGGGTAGAGGGTAGGAGGGTAGAGAGAGAGACAGATAGAGAGGGTTGAGGGTTTCCACGGGTTGAGGGTAAAGGGTTATGGGTAGAGGGTATATGGTTTAAGGCTAAGGGTTTAAGGTTGAGGGCTGAAGCTGCAGAGGGCTCTAGGGGTTGGAGAGAGAGAGAGGGGTTGAGGGTTTAAGGGTTTTAGGGTTTATGGTAGAGGGTTAAGGGTAGATGGTAGATGGTTTAAAGGTTGAGGGTTGAGGGTATAGGTTAGATGGTATAGGGTAGATGGTTAAGGGTAGAGGGTATAGGGTAGAGGGTTGAGGGTTGACAGTAGATAGTCTAGGGTTGAGAGAGAGAGGGGGGGTTGAGGGTTTTAGGGTTTTAGGGTCTATAGTTTAGGGTTTACGATTTAAGGGTAGAGGGTGTAGTGTTGAGAGAGAGAGAGAAGGGGGCTGAAGGCTTCCATGGTTTTAAGGTTTAAGGGCCATGGATTGAGGGTTGAGGGTAGCTGCAGGAGGGCAGAGAGATAGATAGAGAGGGTTGAGGCTCTTAGGCTGAGGGTAGAGGGTTATGCAGAGCTAGATGGCTTCTAAGGGCTGAGGCGGAGGGCTGAGGGCTGAGGGCAAGATGGCATAGGCAGGAGGGCTGAGGCCTAGCTGCAGAGGGTTTTAGGCTGAGAGAGAGAGGGGGTTGAGTGGCCTTAGGGTTTTAAGGTTTAGGGTAGAGGGTTAAGGGTAGATGGTGGGCAGTTTAAGGGTTTAGGGTTTAAGGGTTTAAGGGTTGAGGGTGGGGGGTAGAGGGTTTAGGGTATAGGGTTGAGGGTTGAGGGTTGAGGGTTGAGGGTAGAGGGTTGACCATTGAGAGTAGAGAGTGTAGGGTTGAGAGAGAGGGAGGGTTGATGGTTTTAGGGTTTACATTTTAGGGTTTATAGTTAGGAGTAGAGGGTGTAGGGTTAAGAGAGAGAGGGAAGGTTTGAGGGTAGAGGGTTAAGGGTAGAGGGTAGATGGTGTAGGGTTTTAGGGTTTTAGGGTTTAGGGTTTAGGGTTTATAGTTTAATGGTAGAGGGTAGTGGGTTTAGGGGTTTAGGGTTTAGGTTTTAAGGGCTGAGGGTACAGTGAGGGTTTAGGGCTTAGGCTTAAGGCTGAAGGGTAGGAGGCCTGAGGGTAGAGGGTTTAGGTTTAAGGGTTGAGGGTTGAGGGTAGAGGGTAGAGGGTAGAGGGTAGAGGGTAGGTGATTGAGGGTAGAGGGTTGAGGGTTAAGGGTAGATGGTCAAGGTTTTAAGGGTTTAGGGTATAGGGTTTAAGGGTTTAGGGTTTATGGTTTAAGCATTGAGGGTTTAGGGTAGAGGATAGAGGGTTTAGGGTAGAGGGTAGAGGGTAATGGGTAGAGGGTAGAGAGAGAGAGAGGGTTGAGGGTTTTAGGTTTTAGGGTAGAGGGTTAAGGGTAGAGGGTAGATAGTTTAAGGGTTTAGGGTTTAAGGGTTAATATTTTAAGGGTTGAGGGTGGAGTGTAGAGGATTTAGGGTAGATGGTATATGGTAGAGGTATGAGGGTAGATGGTATAGTGTAGATGGTTGAGGGTTGAGAGTAGAGGGTGTAGTATATAAAGAGAGAGGGGGTTTGAGGGTTTTAGGGTTTTAGGGTTTATAGTTTAAGGGTTGCAGGGTTTAAGGGTAGAGGGTAGAGGGTAGAGGGTAGAGGGTAGATAGAGAGATAGATAGAGAGGGTTGAGGGTTTTAGGGTTGAGGGCAGAGGGTTAAGGGTAAAGGGTAGATTGTTTAAGGGTTGAGGGTTTAAGGTAGAGGGTTGAGGGTAGATGGTATAGGGTAAAGGGTTGAGGGTTGAAGGTAGAGGGTTTAGCGTTGAGAGAGAGAGGGGGTTGAGGGTTTAATGGTTTTAGGTTTTATGGTGGAGGGTTAAGGGTAGAGGGTAGATAGTTCAAGGGTTTAGGGTTTAAAGGTTGAGGGTGGAGGGTAGAGGGTTTAGGGTAGATGGTATAGGGTAGAGGGTTGAGGGTAAGAGGTATAGGGTAGATGGTTGAGGGTTGAGAGTAGAGGGTGTAGGGTTGAGAGAGAGGGGGGGTTGAGGGTTTTAGGGTTTATGGTTTAAGGGTAGAGGGCATAGGGTTGAGAGAGAGAGAGAGAGAAGGTTTAGGTTTGGCTGGCTTCATGGTTTAAGGGTCAGGGGTTTAGGCAGAGAGAGACAGAGAGTGGGCTTAGGTCTTAGGGGTAGAGGGTTAAGGGTAGAGGCCATATGGCTTCAAGGCTTAGGGTCATGGGTTAAGGGCTTGGCTATTAAGAGTGTAGGGTAGAGGGTTTAGGCAGATAGCATACTTATAGAGGGTAGAGGGTAGAGGGCATAGGGTTGAGGGTGGAGGGCTGAGAGCAGAGGGTGCAGGGTTTGGAGAGGAGAGAGGGGGCTGAGGGTCTTAGGGTTTTAGGGTTTGCTACATTTAGGATTACATCTTTAGGCAGAGGCTTAAGGGCAGAGGGTGATGATTTAAGGATTTGTGGTTTGGAGGCCTTGAGGTGGAGGCCAGAGGTTTATAGGGCAGATGGTATAGGCAGAGGGCTGAGGGTGGCAGAGGGTACAGCTTAGATGTTTGGTGGGCTATAGAGGGCAGGGCTGAGAGAGAGAGAGGGGTTGAGGGTTTTGGGCTTGGCAGGGTTTAGGTTTAGGTTTAGGGTTTAAGGGTAGAAGGTGGGTTGGAGAGAGAAAAAAAGAGAAGGGGTTGGAGGGTTTAAGGATTTTAGGGTTTAAGGGTTGAGAGAGAGAGAGAGAGGAGGGGTTGAGGGTTTTAGGGTTTATGGGATTAGGGTTTATGGTTTAAGGGTTATAGGGTTATAGGGTTTAGGGTTTTAGGGTTTTAGGCTTATGGTTTATGGTTTAAGGGTTGAGGGTAGAGGGTTTAAGGTTTAGGGTTTATGGTTTAAGGGTTGAGGGTAGAGGGTTTAAGGTTTAGGGTTTAAGGGTTTAAGGGTTGAGGGTAGAGGGTAGAGGGTTGAGAGAGAGAGTTGAGGGTTTTAGGGTTGAGGGTTTAAGGGTTTACGATTATAGTTTAAGGGTAGAGTGTAGAAAAATCTATTTCAATCCAACCCCTCTCCCATTGTGAGATCTTTCCCCCCACCATAACTAGATAACTCTCTATCACTCTCAAGACTATCGTTCTTAGATCTAAGTCCCTACCACACTACTAGGACTAATCTCTCTCACTCATATCACCTCTCCCTTTATCTCAAGTCTCACTCCATTCCTATTGATATTGTGAAATCATTTCAAAGCACCACATTTGGCACTCTCCAAATGTAGCAAGTGCCAAATGTGTTTTTTACCTTGAAATGGTAAAATAGGGGTTCACCTCATGATTTTTGCCCACATGCTTCTACTTTTGTTTGTTTTAGCACTTAATGCAACAAAGAAACACCTTTTTTATGCATTTGACTCCCTATTGTACCAATCTATGCTCGATCCATCACCTTTTTGGCACCAATTTGCATGCAGACAATGTAGATGGAAATTTTTTGAAGTTTCTACATAATTTTACATTATCTCAAGTAATATATTCATTTTTGGTAATATTGAAATGTTTATATTTAGTATTTTTTTTGTTTTTAACAATTATCCAAATTTCTCTAATTATTTTATTAATCATAACAATTGGACATAGAATTCAACATTGAATTAGATGAGAGTTGCATAAAAAAGTTTAATTTTTATGACTTTGAAGAAAAAAAATGAAAACCATGACCTAATTTAGATGAATTCTTTTTTAAACTTATATAAACAACATCAAATTAACACAAATTTGCTTATGAATTCTATTTGCATTGCTTATAGTAGTCCATTTCCAGCTTGTTTAGATAAACAAATTCAACTTAACACAATTTTTTTGTTTTATTTTGATAATTTATAGACCATTCATTTGATGATTTTATTCATCTTCATTGTTACGCATAGAATTGAACATTAAATTCATTATTACTGATGCTTGTGAGAAAACTTTTATTTCCAACTAATTTGGAAAGCCTAATCAATTTTTTTGATAAAGGGTAAAACGGGTTTTACAGGGACCTAAAACCACAAAGTTTAGAACAAAAAAGAAAGGATAGAAAAGTCAGAACAAGCAGAAGCCCTTCATAAAATACCAGGAAGGTCACACAAAAAAAGCCAGCAGAAAAGCCAACAAAAAACCCTCTACAATTAACCCAGAGTCTTCAAGACATACTCTGTCTCAGCCTCCAGGTTCTGCATATCTTGAACACCCTTCTTAAAGGTTTGAATCATTTGTGGAGTGGGGGGAGCCTTCCTCTTCAAATTGGCCCTGGTTCTCTTAGAAATGCCAACATCCTCCTCCTGGTTTCTTTCATTGGTTTCCTCCAGATCAACCACCAAAGACCCCTGTTGAGCTCTGTCCAATTTCGTAGTCATGGCATTGATGATGATGGTGTTGTGTCTAGCCATACGATTGTTTTGCTCGACAATAATTTTGACAGTATTTTTCATTTTCTCCACCTCAATTTCAACATTTATGTTCTTGCTAGCTTGGTACTGGGTATCTTTGCTGAGGCTGTAATCTCTTCGTTCCACTTCTTTCTTATCAAGTGTTGCTACCTTGGCTCCCAAATCTTCCAGTTTACTTTGAAGGGCCCAATTTTTTTATCTTTAGCTTGTTAATTTAATGAAAATTCCATTTTGAAAGTTTGAAATGGATGTCAACATTGTTTCTAGCTAAATTCAAAACATCCATAGTGGGATCCCTATCAGTGTTGAAACAAGTATTGGCAGGGTCAAGAGTAATAGGGGGCCAGTTCTCTCATTTTTATCCAGCAACAGGTCAGCAGAGGGCTCAGTATTGTTAGCGTCAGACGCCTCAGAGTCAGGGGAGTCTTTAGAGTACGAGACAAGGTGTTTAGCCTAGGGATTCTTATCAATATATCTAGTTTTAAGGGATGGCTTCCCAGTTCAGGTACAACATGAGCTTTCACAGTAAGGGGGTTAGGGTTTTTCTTACCAGATTAGATAGCACGCGGGCTAAGGACCATTCTGGTTGGACTTAAATTGGGAAAAAACCCTGAGCAGCTGAGTTCAATATCATTATCCTCAAAATTAGGGGAGGCTTCCAAATTAACAGGGACGAGCAATTTTTTCTAATGTTCAACAATTAATCTAATCAGGCTAGTATGAAAAATAGGGAATCTTCTTGGGTTTTTCTTGTGGTCATTGAAACTTTTTCTCAAAGAACAAAGAAGATAGTAGGGGAAAGAAACCCTGACCTTGTAGAAGAAATGGTTGAGAAGGGAAAAGTGATAATCGTAGACCTTGGTGAAACGACCATCCACCATTATGTACTCCATGATAACACAAATAACCTTTCTCCATAGGGATTTTATTGTGTCGGCTTTGAAGTAGCTATTAGCAATTTTTACCAATTTCAGTGGTTCCTTCTCTTTTTTCAAAAATCTGATGACAACTTCATCAGAAAAAACCTAATCAATGTTAATGTGCAAGTTTCTATTAATTTTTTTGTTCCATAAAGAATTCACCTTCATCATGTTCTTAGATAATTTCAAGTGACTCAAGACATAGTTGGTTTAATGCAAGTTTCCATTCATTCATACCATTTACCACTCTTCCTTGGTAGATTTATGTATGAAAAATGTTGTAGCGGAAAGACATGTTTGATAATTTCAAATAGCTCGCTGCCTTCTTTCATAAAATGCTTTGGTGTGTTTAATAAAATGCAATGTAATAAACATTATCAATATGTTACATAAAATACATTACTTACTTTTGTTCTATGTGTGATTGTGAATATGAAACATTCAACGTCATGTTGAGGAAATGACCAAAGCCTCTAACACTAGAAGAACGTGAAATATAAGAGAGATGTACAATTGGAAAAAAATGGGCACGAATGGAAAAAGTTCATGGAAGGACATAAATGGATCGAACGAGCTACACACTTTTAGAAGCTCCAATGCAGGTACATGGACTATCCATAGACGGAAGATGGCATGCTTTTGTTCTGCATGTACACTTTGAGCATGGAATGATTGTGAGTTAACAGAGTGGGTTGATGAATGGTTTGTATGAAGTCTAACCCAACTTGACACTTATCAGCTCCTAGTAGCTCTACAAATCATGGAGATGGAATCATCCGTTGACTTTGATCATGTATCGAACCTTGTAGAACTAGGTAATATATCTTACTTTTAGGTTTTATTTTGATGTTCATTAAATACATCTAACAAGATGAACATATCAATGCAGGACACGTATATGTAGTGACTGCAGATGAAGACAATGAAGAGGGTACAAATTATTACCTATGTCATTGTATCAAGGCCAAAAAGAAATTGGAGGCCCCAGTTATAGATGGAGAAAACATACAATATCCTACAAGTTCGGTGGTTGTTACTAGAACATGGCTTAGAAGGTACCCAGTTAAGAATGTTGCACTTTGGTTGTTTGAAGACTTCAACACACATCAAAATATTCTTCACTACTCAAACCTTGTTTTCACCACCAACATTCATTTGATTAAATATAAGGGCAGACCTGTGAACAAGAACTTGTGGAAAGTGCATGAGTTTGACCACGAGGAAATACTTGACATGATAAAGAGTAGAGCATACCAAAATGGTTCCTTATATTTATTGGTAAGTATGCACATTGAATTTGTAAAGTCATGTTATTGATTATTTCTTTATTTGAAGTGTTTAAGATTGATTGTATAAGGGTTTACAAAATTGCATTAATGTAGATATGCAAAATGATGGTTATATGTTGCTCTCTATTTGATGCAGACCTAGGAGGCCCAAACTCACTTAAAGTGTAAATCTACATTCAAGAGGCATCTAACAAGATTAAAAGGGCCTATTATACCAATCCAAATAACTCCCAAATTTTGAAAACAACTAGAAGTAGAATTTCCCACTTTCACCCTTGCAACCCTAGTATTAGTGCAAACCTGGTTTTAGGCCCTTAACTCCAACACTTCCCAAAAAACTTGAAAAAAAATTAGATGATTCAGACACCCATTACAAAGTTATAAAAAAGATCTTAGGGTTAGACACAAGTCCTTTAGACCAAACTCTTAAAACTCCCACTCCTACATTGTCTGAAGTGCAAAATGGCTGAAAACTTTAGGATGATGTTACTCAAACACTGTGTGGGTTAGAAAATTATCATTACATCCTATGGGAATTTTTTGTGTCCCTCTAAAATAACCTCTCTCAAATTTTTCTATCTTAGAGGCATTCTCTTGTGGCAATGAGATTTCACTTGGGGAAAAAGTTGTCAAATGCAAGTAGTGCAAAGTTGAAAAGTGGTGCAACTTTTGTTCTACAACTCGTATGACCACACTAACTATTCCAAAATGTTTGAGTGGGTCCGTTTAGGCTAGGCATGGTCCTCTTTCACACCTAAACATGTCGAATCACTCTGAGCTATGTTCAACCGACTAAATCCCTTAAGAGTTTGAAGTGGAAAATGCTTGCAAACTTCAGCATGATGTTACTCAGACACCATGAGGCTTAGAAACTTCTTGTCAAAGCCTATAGCGTCATGTTGTGCCCCTCTACAATAATCCCTCTCATTTTTCACTATCTCAGAGGTGTTCTTATGTGGCGGCAAGATTTCACTTGGGGAAAAATTTATCAAATGCAAGTAGTGAAAAGTTGAAAAGTAGTGCAACGTTCGTTATACAACTCGTATGACCAATCTAACTATTTTGACACATCTAAATGGGTAAATTTATTCTAGGCATGGTCCTCTTTCACACCCAAACATGCCGAATTTCTTTGAGCTATGTTCAACTGGTTGAATCCCTTAAGAGTCTGAAATACAAAATGGTTGCAAACTTCAACATGATGTTACTCAGACATCGTGAGGCTTAGAAACTTCTTGTCAAAGCCTATGGGATCATGTTGTTCCCCTCTACAATAATATCTCTCATTTTTTTCTATCTCAAAGGTGTTTTCCTATGGCTATGAGATTTCTCTTGGGGAAAAAATTGTCGAATGCAAGTAGTGAAAAGTTGCAAAGTGGTGCAACTTTTGTTCTGCAAGTTGTGTGACCAAACTAACTATTCCAATGCATTTGATTGGGTACATTTACACTAGGCCTAGTTGTTGGTATGTGGTGACTGATCATGCTATACTGTATAGCCCATGGTATATTGTACATCCTAGTCCCCTATCCTTGCCGGGGTTTGGATTTTGTAGAACCTTAAATTCTGGAAGCTTCTAAGCTTGGTAAAAAGGGGTTCGGATGGGTATTACTATATGATGAAAAACATGATTATTCAAAAGATTGTAATAGGGTTTTTTTACTGGATAATAAAAGTATTGGATGGCTACAGTTTGGTGGATGTAGCTCGGATTGGGTGAACCATGTTAAATTCTTTGTGTTATAATTTATTCTGTGTATGTTTTAGTTTCTCTGTTTATTATATAAAATTTGCATTTAATTGTTAGATCTACCATCACTAACCCTAACAAGTGGTATTAGAGAAAGTTGTGTTTCGATTATCGTCTATAGGAAAGTCTCACGGCTGAGTGGGAGTCTCACGGTTGAGTGGGAGCAATGGCAGACAAGGGTAAGAAGGTTGAAGAAGTTTAATGGGAAAAACTATCAGTTATGGAAGATGTAGATGGAGGACTATCTCTATCAGAAGGATTTATGGTGGCCATTGGAAGGGAAAGCCAAGAAACCTTCAGCAATGTCAGATGACGAATGGGAGATCTTGGATAGAAAGGCTCTTGGTAGTATTCGTCTATGCCTAGCACAATCGGTGGCATTTAATATTACAACAACAAAGACAACTCAAGAGTTGATGGAAACCCTGGTGAAGATATATGAAAAGCCTTCCACTTCGAATAAGGTATTTCTTATGAAGCGTTTATTTAATATGAAAATGGTAGAAGGTGGGTCAGTTATTTATCATTTGAATGAGTTTAATACGGTCACCAGTCAATTAACTTCTATAAAAGTAAACTTTGATGAAGAAGTTCGGGCTCTTTTGATTCTGTGTTCTTTGCCTGAAAGCTGGAATAGCTTGGTAATGGCTGTTAGCAATTTTATTTCTAGTTCGAATACATTGAAGTTTGATGATGTTGTTGGTGTTATTTTGAGTGAGGAAATTCGTATGAAAAGCTCAGGTGGAACATCCACATCAGGAAGTATTTTGAATGCAGAAAGCAGGGATAGAAAAAAGGAGAGAGGAAACAATTCTAGAAATCATGGGAAGTCACGAGGAAAATCAAAGGACAAAAGGTCCCAATCCAGAGACAAGAGGGATTGCTGGTACTGTGGTAAGCCGGGTCATTTGAAGAAAGATTGTTGGTCTTGAAAAAATAAAGATGGAGACAAAAAGGAAGGAAGCAAAGAGGAAAATGTGGTAAGTAATAAATTTGATGAGGATGATTTGATTCTTTCCCTTGATAATGTTGATGATTCTTGGGTGTTAGATTTAGGGGCTTCATTTCATGCTAACCCCCATAGAAGTTATTTTCTTGATTATGTCCAAGGGGATTTTGGGCTGGTTTATTTAGGAGATAACGAACCCTGTCAGATTGTTGCAAAGGGAATAATCAAGATTAAGTTGCAGAATGGGAATCATTGGCTACTACGTGAGGTAAGGCATGTTCCAAAGTTAAGCAAAAATTTAATTTCAGCAGGGCAACTAGATGATGAAGGTTGTGTTGTTACATTTAGTGATAAAAATTGGAAGCTCACAAAGGGTGCCTTAGTAGTAGCAAAAGGTGTGAAAGTAGGAACCTTATATCTTTGTACAGGTCATACTATTCCTTCTACTTTAATTGTTATGGAAAAGGGTCAATGTTCAGGAACAGTTGTTGTAGTTAAGCAGGTAGAAGATCATACAATTGTTGTGGACTTTGAATCAGCACTGTGGCATAATAGACTTGGGCATATGAGTGCAAAAGGTATGAAAGTACTTCATTCAAATAATGTTTTACCAGGTCTAAAATGTGTTAATATGGATTTCTATGAAAGTTGTGTGTATGGAAAACAAAAGAGAGTTAGTTTTCTCAAGGATGGGAAGCAAAAGAAAGATGAGAAATTGGAGCTTGTGCATACGGATGTATGGGGACCAGCTCAGGTATCTTCTCTCGGTGGCTCTCTGTATTATGTTACATTCATTGATGATGCAACTAGAAAGGTATGGATTTATTTCCTTAGGCAAAAATCTGATGTATTTGAAACTTTCAAAAAATTGAGAGAAGCTTGGTTGAGAATGAGATAGGTAAAAAGATAAAATATCTCAAATTTGATAATGGTGGTGAGTATTGCAGTAAAGAGTTTGAAGATTATTGCTCCTCTAATGGTATTCGTAGGTAGAAAACGGTTCCAAGGACTCCAGAGGAAAATGGAGTGGTTGAGCGCATGAATAGGACAATAATGGAGCATGCACGGACTATGAGATTGCATGTTGGGTTGCCTTTAAAAATGTGGGCAGAGATTGTAAACACTACTATTTATTTAATTAATAGAGGTCCCTCTAATCCTTTGGGTTGTGGTATTCCAGAGGAAGCATGGAAAGGTAAGAAGGTGAGTTATTCTTTTCTCAAAACCTTCAGTTGTGAAGCATTTGCACATGTAGATTCTGAAAATAGAACCAAGCTTGATGCAAAATCAAAGAAATGTGTATTTGTTGGATATGGCATTGATGAATTTGGTTATAGGCTTTGGGATTTTGAAAATCAGAAAATTGTGAGAAGCGGGGATGTCATATTCAATGAAAAGTGTTGTACAAAGATCTATTGCTACAGCATGAGAAGAAAGAAAATGATTATGTAGTGTTGGATGATATTCCCAACAATGATGTTTCAGTGGTTCCTCATGTTGGGCAACAATAACAACAAATACCACAAACTCCTGTTAGACAATCTTCAAGGTTAAGTAGACCTCCAGAAAGATTCTCTTCCTCTTTGTATACTATTCTATTAACTGATGCTGGTGAACCAGAATATTATGATGAAGCTATGCAGGTGGATACCAAGGTTCAGTGGGAGCATGGAATGAAAGAAGAAATGGACTCCTTGCTGGAAAATCAGACTTGGGATTTATGCAAGTTGCCTACAGGTAAAAAGGCTTTTACCAAAACAAATGGATTTCAAAATGAAAGAGGAGGATGGAGGTAAGAAAATATTTAAAGCCGATTAGTTGTAAAGGGATTTGCACAGAAAAAGGGTATTGATTTTGATGAGATTTTTTCTCTAGTTGTTAAAATGACTTCTATTCGTATTGTTTTAAGTATTGTGGCTCTGAAGATTTGCATTTAGAACAACTTGATGTTAAAACATCCTTTCTCCATGGTGATTTGGAAGAGGAAATATATATGGAACAACCACAAGGATTTGAGGTCAAAGGTAAGGAGAAACTAGTGTGCAGATTGAATAAAAGTTTATATGGCTTGAAGCAAGCACCTCGGCAATGGTATTTGAAATTTGACAGTTTTATGGTTGAGCAAGGCTACAATAGGTGTAATTCTGACCATTGTGTTTATTTTAAGAGGTTGGATAATGATAGCTACATTATTTTATGTTTATATGTTGATGATATGCTTGTAGTTGGGTCTAACATGGACCACATAAGAGAGTTGAAACAACATTTATGAAAGTCTTTTGCTATGAAGGATTTGGGGGCAGCAAAACAAATCCTTTGTATGAAAATTCATAGAGATAGGAAAAATAGAAAATTGTTTTTATCTTAGGCTAATTATGTTGAAAAGGTGTTGCAGAGATTTCATATGGAGAATGCAAAAGTTGTTAGCACACCTTTGCCTAGTCATGTCAAATTGACTAAGGATATGTGTCCAAAGACACAAGAGGAGGAAGAAAAAATGTCTAAGGTACCATATGCTTCAGCTATAGGTAGTTTGATGTATGCCATGGTATGCACAAGACCAGATATTGCACATGTTGTAGGAGTTGTTAGTAGGTATTTGAGTCATCCCGAAGCTGAGCATTGGAATGAAGTAAAATGGATTCTCAAGTATTTGAGAGGTACATCCAATAATTATTTATGTTTTGGGGGCTCTAATACTAATTTAAAAGGCTATGTTGACTCAGATTTAGCACGGGATATAGATACCAGGTGGAATACCACAGGTTATGTATTTACAGTTGGTGGGACAGCAGTGAGTTGGATTTCTCGCTTGCAGAAGGTGGTTTCTTTATCCACCATAGAGGCAGAGTATGTTGCTACAACAGAGGCGGCAAAGGAGATGATATGGCTGCAACTTTTCATGGATGAGTTGGAAAAACAACAGGCTGGAAATTACTTATTTACAAACAGTCAAGTGATATACATCTTGTAAAGAATTCTGCTTTGCATTCTAAAACAAAACACATACAGTTGAGATATCATTTCATTTGTTCTGTGTTGGAGGATGGACAGGTCAAGCTGGACAAGATACATACAGATTTCAATCCAGCGGATATGTTTATGAAGGTGATGACAAGGGAGAAGCTGAGTTCCTCTTCAGCTTCGGTTGGTCTTCAAGTTTGAATTCAAGTATAACAGAGTAGCAAGGTCCAAGGTACTTATTTCCAGTGGGAGCTGTAATTGCAACAATGTCGTCCAGGATCAGTCTCCAAGTGGGAGATTGTGGTGGTGTGGAGCCTGATCAGTCTCCAAGTGGGAGATTGTTGGTATGTGGCAACTGATCATGCTATACTGTATAGCCCATGGTATACTATACTTTTTCGCACGATCACCGAAAAAGGGAAAAATCAATGAAAAAAGAAAAATCCAATTTTTTAGAACCCTAAAATCTAGAAGCTTCTAAGCTTGGTAAAAAGGGGTTCGGATGGGTATTACTGTATGATGAAAAACACGATTATTCAAAAGATTGTAATAGGGTTTTTACTAGATAATAAAAGTATTGGATGGCTGCGGTTTGGTGGATGTAGCCCGGATTGGGTAAACCAGGTTAAATTCTTTGTGTTATGATTTATTCTATGTATTTTTTAGTTTCTCTATTTATTATATAAAATCTGCATTTAATTGTTAGATCTACCATCACTAACCCTAACACTAGTTCTCTTTCACACCCAAATGAATTGAAATTCTCTAAGCTACGTTCAATCAATTGAATCCCTTAAGAGTCTGAAGTGCAAAATGGCTGCAAACTTCAACATGATGTTATTCAAACACCATGACACTTAGAAACTTCTCGTCTGAGCCTATGGGATCATGTTCTGCCCCTCTAAAAAAAAATCTCATGTTTTTTTTCTATATCAGAGGTGTTTTCCTGTGTCGGTGAGATTTCACTTGGGGAAAAGGTTGTCAAATATAAGTAGTGCAAAGTCGCAAACTAGTGCAACTTTTGTTCTACAATTCATGTGACCAAACTAACTATTCTAGCACATCCAAGGGGTATTTTTATGCTATAAATGGTCCTCTTTCACACCAAAACATGTCGAATCTCTCGTAGATACGTTTAACCATCTGAATCCCTTAAGAGTCTAATCTACAAAATGACTACAAACTTCAACATTACATTACTCAGACACCATGATGCTTAGAAGCTTCTTGTTTGAGCCTATGGGATTGTGTTATGCCCCTCTAGAATAAATTCTCTCATTTTTTACTATCTCAGAGGCATTTTCCTATAGCGGGGAGATTTCACGTAGGGAAAAAGTTGTCAAATACAAGTAGTGCAAAGTTGCAAAGTGGTGCAACTTTCATTCTACAACTCGTGTCACCACACTAATTGTTCCAATGAATTTTAGTGGCTAATTTTACACTAGACATGGTCCTCTTTTACACCCAAATTCGTCAAATCACTCTGAGCTACGTTCAACTGATTGAATCCCTTAAGAGTCTAAAGTGCAAAATAGTTGCAAAATTCAACATGACATTACTTAGATATTGTGACACTTAGAAACTTCTCATCTAAGTTTATGGGATCGTGTTGTGCCCCTATATAATAATTTATCTTAGTTTTCACTTGGAATGAAAATTAGCATGTCTAAGTCAAGAGCAAGTCCGCTCAATCTTGGCAAGGCACAAGCAAAGTCCAGCATGCCCATGGTCAAGGAAAATGTCCCAGATGATGCAAAGTCCGCTTGGGAAAGAAAATCTATATCTAAACTACTTTCAAGTCTTCCCTTGGTTTGAATAATGCTCTTCCAAGACAAAGGTAAAGTCCACCCAACTCAAATCATACATGGAAAAGACAACACAAAGTTGGCCCAACTCAAAGCATACATAGCAAAGACAACTTAAAGTCTACCCCAAGCTGAAAATAGGAGATGAAAAACATATCTTGAAGTCTACCTTTGGCCAAGATTAAAGGGGACATCCAACACGCTGAGTTGGTGCCTCGTCATCTTCCAACTAATCAAATTGTTCCAAGCTAGCATGTCTAGGTTCAATGAACTTGACACTTCATAATGCAACAACTTTTTATTGTTGGTTTATATTTAGCAGAAGGACAAGTGTCCCCAAATGTAAGTTTTTCATTGGTCAAGAGGTAGTTAGTTGTGACAAACCCTAATTAGGGTTTTATTTTGTAATCTCGGTCGTTGATTTGAAATCAATCTTGGCCATTGAATTTTATTTGAGGAGCCTATAAATTGAGCTCACCCCTCATTTGTAAAACATGGGAGCATCCACTCCATACTACCAGTTCACTACCTTGTCTATGCTTTTTCTTACTATTATGCTTTGATAGATTTTTTCCAAGCATCCATCGCTTGTCCAAAATAACTTGTTGTAGGTTCTTAGCCATACTAGCAAGACAATGAACTAGTTGATAAAATGCTTTGGTAGACATACATGAAAAATGTGGCAACATAGACAAGGTAGTAAACTATTTGAAAAAATTATTCAAAGAAATGTGGTCTCGTGGTGATGGAATGTCATGACAATCCAAGGAATTTGCTTTTCATGGCATTCCATCACCAAGAGACCACATTTCTTTGAGGCATTTTTTCAAATAGTTCACTACCTTGTCTATGCTATTGCTTACTATTACACTCTGATGGATTTTTTCCAAGCATCCATATAGCTTGTTTGAAAGCACCTATTTTATACTTTTAGCCATAGCAGCAAGGTAGTGAATTGATTGATAAAATTCTTTGGTAGACATGTATGAAAAATGTGGTAGCATAGACAAGGAAGTGAACTATTTGAAAAAAAATCCTCGAAGAAATGTGTTCTCTTGTTGATGGAATGCCATGACAAGCACATTGAGACCACATTTATTTAAGGAATTCTTTTGAATAGTCCACTACCTTGGTGCAGGAGCACTAAGCCTCCTGATATGGTATTGAACGGTCATGGATGGAATTGTTGTTAAGATAGGAGAGTTTAAGTTTTTTTTCTATTTCAATAAGGTCTACTTAGACCATTCTCATGTTTCCAAAATGATTTAGATTTTTCATTTGATAATTTGGCCATAACTTGTAATCATGTTAAAAGTTGTCAAGATGGTCAAATTTTGTCAAGGTAAGTAGAATAGGAAATCATTTAAGAGGGTCTATGGGACTAGGAAATAATAAAGAGTCAGAAGCTAGAAAATGTCAAATTTGTAGGTTGCATAAATGCAACAATTTGAAAACCAATGGCTACCTCCTTTAAAAAGTTGTTACTTGGTAGTTATAGACATTGGGAGAAATTGGATTTGAATGTAATAATTATAAAATCCTAAAAAATGGCTCATGCAGGGTTGTTGAAGGTAGTATGAAGATTGTACACATTTTTCTTTCATAAAATACAACGTTCTCAACAACTTTTTTCCTATTTTTCTAAACTTTGAAGGATTGGTACGGACCCGTATAGCCTTCCTTTTCTCTAAAACTTCTTAGATGTTGTAGGTATGTATTTTGGCTCTCTAATGCTTCAGATTTGAGGTCTTAATCATGCAAATTGAGGGAGAAATCTTTATTTTTCTAGGACTACTCATTTACCCTATTTTGGGGGTTTTTAAAGGGAACAAAATGGGTTTCTAAGCCTTCCACCCATTTTATAGTTTTATAACTTAGTGTATAGGCTTAGATAGGTGAAATAAACATGTATGCATCTTTGTTTGTGCAGGGAAGGCGTATTTCTTGATTTCGGTGAGTCCCTAGGGTTGTTTCCATTGGAAAATGCATGAATTTAATGGGTACAGACCTGAATCTGATGATGGGATGTTAGGAAAAGTTATCTTATGAATTTTCAAGCTTTTGGGGGTGAATTCAAGGGTTTTTGACTAGGTCGCAAGTTTGGGAATGGCCTAGAAGTGTCTTTTTCAATAAACCCTCATCAAAAGTGCACAAAACAAGGTTTCTTGGGTTTGGTGTGGAGGTGGCCATGCAAATGAAATCTAATGGGGGATTTTGGGGTTTGATAACCTACGAATTTCTTCCCTAAAGTCTTAGAGTGTTTTCACAAGTTTAAGAGGGGGGTCCTTTGTAAAATTGACCTATTTGGAGGCCTAAAATGGTAAGAAAGTCAGTTTTCTCAAATTTTTTCCAAAGGAGTCATATGGGGGGCTAATATATGTTTTGTAACTCTATAATGGGTGTCTGAATCATCCTTTTCTTTTCAAGTTTTTTGGGAACTTGTGGATTTAAGTGCCTAAAAATAGGTTTGCACTACTATTAGGTTTGCAAGGGTGAAAGTGGGAAATCCTACCTCTGATTGATTTCAAAATTTGGGAGTTGTTTGGATTGGTCTAATAGATCCTTTTAATATTGTTAGATGACTCTTGAATGCAAGTTGACACTTTGAGTGGGTTGGGTCTCTTGTCTTTGCATCACTTGTCTATGCTATTGCTTCTTATTATGCTTTGCTAGATTTTTTCCAAGCATAAAATAGCTCGTTTGCAAGCACCTATTTCAGACTTTTAGCCATAGCAAAAAGGTAGTGAATTTTTTGATAAAATAATTTGGTAAATATGTACAAAAAGTGTGGTAGCATAGATAAGGAAATGAATTGTTTGAAAAAATGCCTCAAAGAAAAGAGGTCTCATGGTGATGGAATGGCATGAAAATCTATATCAATTTGCATGTCATGGCATTCCATCACCATGAGACCACATTTATTTCAGGCATTTCTTTCAAGCAATTCATTTCCTTGTCTATAGTATTGCTTGCTATTATGCTTTTGATAGATTTTTTCCAAGAATTCATAGCTTGTTTGAAAGCACTTGTTTTATGATTTTAGCCATAGCAATAATGTAATGAACTATTTGAAAAAATACTTTGGTAGAAATGTATTAAAAATGTGGTAACATAGACAAGGTAGTGAACTATTTGATAAAATACATCAAAGAAATCTAGCCTCATAGAATGCCATGATAACAAAATGCAATTAGCACCTGCTCCTACTTATTAGTTATGCAATGTGAAGTAATTTCATAAATGCTTAGGTTGACTTTGTAAAAACTATATTGTAATTGAAATTTTGTCATCTATTAGCATCTAGTTATTAGTTATGTAGTGTGAAGTAATTCTTTGACTTTGAAAGATGTGCAATAAAATATAATCAACGATATTAATATAAACTAAAAAATATATATTTTTTACAATTAATTAGTTAAAATATTTATTTTATTTTTTCTCTATATCTCTATATGCTATGGAAATACCTTTCAATTTCAAAATAAATAGATTTTATCTCTTGTTCTACAATTTTTTACATTTTTTTTAAATATGGATTTTTCTCAACTTTTAAAAAAACTCTTATACAAGCTCACTAGTCCTCACGCTCACTAGTCCTCCTCTTTTCACTCTGGACCTTCAAATGATACAATAAAATGTAAAGATGTTAATACACATAAATTAAATTGTGGAATGACATATAGCAAAATATAATCACTTACCTCATACAGATAGTCATCATTCGCATTTACATCATTACCATGTCCACGATCTAGAGTGACAACCACCTATAGTAGCCATCAAGATAGAAATTAAGCTACACAAAATTATCATGAAAATTTTCTATAATAGACCATAAAAGGGAAATTATAATGTCAAATCGACTAATCTATTGCATACCTCTCTCAATGGATTAGAATTGGCTATTGTTGTAGCAACTCCATGGTCCATCATGCCACCAACATCACCAAGGTTGTTTGATGTCAACATCTGCAAATGGTAAAGGAAAGAGTAAATAGTAGGGTGAAATATTAAATGCTAATGGGATGGGATTAGGAAGGAATAAAGGAACAAAAAGTGAATTAGGAGAAGATAATGTGACACAATCAAGGAATACAAATGCAATTTTTGTGTTTCTCATAATGTTTTTAGATTTGTATATGCAAAATTATGAAAACTAGCTAACATTGTTTTACAACACCATTATTGAATAAAGGCTACTTGAGTGTAAGGTCCTTGAGGAAATGAATTGTGAGGTGTGGAGATTGAAGGTCCACCAGGAAACTATTTGAAATCCAAAGCATGTTATGAGACAAACATTCAAATATAAAATTCAACTATTCAAATGTAATAATAATATCTTTAATACTAGTTGCATACTTGTGGACTCAACGCCAAGAACGAATAAGGGCCTATGGGAATGGGCCATGTCTCATGAACACTTTGACCTACATGAGACAAATTATGGGGAACCTCCTGCATGTATGAGACAAATGTGCATTGGTTTTTGGGTCTGTAAATAGGGCACACAAGTTGGATTTGCTAATTTTTTGTTTTTTAACATCTACATATGACAAACCTCTAGCATAATATTGTATCATCTCATGCCTCTTATTTGACTAAAAATTCATTTTCTCACTCATTTCTCCTACATGAGATACAATTGACTTGAATGATTCAACAATCCCTCTCCTATAAGGGTGGGTTTCGACATGCTCGATTAATCTTCAAATTAATTGTTCATTTTTTTATTTTATTGTTTTCAACTTGATTTAGAATATTTTCTTGTGTTCCTTGAGGATGCCTATGAATTGATAGAGTGGTTTTAGGTTGTTCTTCAATAGGAGGCTCTTCCTAAGGGGGTGACTTTGAATTATCAAATTTTTGAGGTGGAGATTCATTCCCTAATAATTAGAACAAAATTTTATTATAAAAACCTATTTCAATCTGCATTCTAAATCAAATTTGAAATAAATAGAATAAAAATACATACCTATTTGCAATCGTCGACATCTCTGATGTGTTGGTGGAATCCTTGTGAAAGATAGAAAGCTAACGATGTAAATAATGGATGATATTTGGTGAGCGCGAGTTGCAAACCTCAAATCCTCCAAGCCAAGCCATGGGTTGAAGAGAAATGGGGGTTTGAAACACATTTTTTTCTTTTATTTAGCTTTTCAATTTGGTTCATGCCAAATTTGGTGAGTGCCAATTTTGGCACATGCCAAATAACTCCAAGTCATTTGGCATGCACCAAATCTGGCACTCGCCAAATTTGGCATGCACCAAATGGCCAATTTTTCCCTTTTTTTGTAAATTTTTACAATTTGACACCTAAATTGTGTCACAGATTGGTGCCCTTACCCTACAAGAAGTACTTATTTTGACTCCATAGAGTAAAGTTTTCTAGAAGTCTTATTTAATGAAATTCCTAAGGTGTGAGCCAAGAACTCTAGCCAATCACATCACCATGTAGCCCTTTTTCCTAATGGGGACTCAAACTCATAGGTAAAATCCATCCCACCTCATCCAATGGTCATAAGTTCATTATCACAATGATTGAGTATTTATGAAATAGATAGAGGCTATCCCTATTATGTACATTATTGGCAAACAAATATCTAAATTCATCCTTAATTACAACATTTATTGGTATGGTGTCCCAAAATCTATCATTACTGATAATGATTTTCCATTTAAGAACCAAGATGTTAATGAATTATGTGAAAAATCCCACATCCAACACCACTTTGCCACTTCATATTATCCTGAAGGTAACAACCAAGATGAGGCATCCAATAAGACCACCATCAAAATATTGAAAAAGACTATCAATGATGTTGGTCATGACTGGCACCTCCAACTCAGCCTCGCCTTATGGGCTTACCACACTATCATTCACATTCCCACAAGAGCCACACCATATTCCTTAGTCTTTGGTTCTAAATCCATCCTTCCTATTGAGATATAGTTTCCTTCCCTGAGTGTATCCATGCAAGGGCTTATTGATGACGAGGAATATTGCGTATCCAAATAAAATGAGTTAGAATTGTTAGATGAGTGAAGACATAATATATTGGTTCACCTACATGCTTATCAAAATCATATTCATCATAGTTATAATAAGAAGCAGCATTGTCATTCAATCAACAGTCTTACACAAGAAGTGGCATTGTCGAAACTAGAATCAATGTCTTATATGACTTGCCTTGTTTCTTGAAACAAGACTCACCATTGTTTTTTTTCTTATATAGTATGCGTCATGCTTGAAACCACACATTATTATTCATTAAACTTATCATTTTCATTATACAGGTGGTTTCATGCTCAAAACAAGACTCAATGTCTTATACGATATTCTCCATTTTCTAAAACTAGGCATTATCAATCAATAAATCAATCAGTCAATCAACAAACCAATCAATCCTATCAATCCTATCAACACACAATCATTGGTAAAACAAATCTAAATGGTTGTTGACTCTATTGGTTTATTTTGTCTTATCCTTTTATGTATTTATCTTTTGGTCATGTTACTAGCCACCTCGAGGATGTCCTAAAAAGGATTTAGAGGAGTGACAATTTGTCCTGACAAAGACACTAGGGAAACTTTATTCCTAGTATGAGTTATGAAATTCCTTATCTATTACGTTTCTTTTTTTTTGCAAAGGGATAACATTGTATACCTTGATCTATGTCATACCATGGTGATGATAAACTTGCAATCCTAACATCTCTCAAGAAAAATATCAATCCATCTTCAATTGTCTAACTCTATGCTAACATTTTCCTCTTGCTAACATTTATTTTTTTCAATCCTTGCATTCATGCCTATCCAATTTCCTTGTCAAAATAATTTTTCAATTTTTTCAAAAATTTTCAAATTTTGCAAAAAAAAAATTCCTAGGGGACATCGATCTATCCCATCTATACTGGGGCATGCCCTAGACTAAATTTATTTGACACATGGTAAACTACATTGTATCAAAGAGGGGCAAACATAGACACTGAAAACTAAGTGTAATTTTCCACTTCTTCCCTCGCATAATTGAATAATTTCGCTTATTTAATTATTATCTAAAGTCATATTCTTCTATTAATTAAATAAATTTAATTAAATAATTAATTCATTTCTTCTTTTATTCTTCCTTTGACTAATTAAATAAATTAATATTTGTTTCATTATGTCACTAATATTCCCTTCTCTCTATAGTTAAATAATTCTTATACATTTAATTATTCATTTTCACTTTTCTACTATAGTTAAATAATAATTATTAATTATTTAATTATTGATTAGCTTTTTCTTCCATAGTTAAATAAATTTTATTTATTTAATTATTTTTCATTTCCCTCTCCCATAAATAATTGTTTTAATTATTTAATATTTTAATCAAAAGTCAACCTTTTCCCTTTCTTCTCTAATTAAATAATTGTTGTAATTATTTAATTATTCACTTTCCCTCCAAGATTAAATAATTTTATAATTATTTAATTTATTCCACAACCTTTTATCTAGATCTTTCTTATCCCTTCTCTTTATTTGTGTCATTCATATCCCTTCACATCTCAATTAATTTCCACCCTTGATAAGGTTTTATTACATTTTAATTTCCACCCTATTTTTTCCCTAACCATATTTCATTGCTTATCAAACAATCGTATACATTTATGTTTATCATTTGATGGTTGATACTATGGATTCATTCCTTTTCCGCTATTGTACCCTATTCTACAAAATGAAATCCTTGTTGAGATTTATTTTATTACAATTGTACTATAAAATGAAATAGCTTATTAAATTCATAATGGTAAACATAAAAGTACTCTTTTATTTTAGCTCAAAATCTTTCAAATAATTATAACCCTAACCCTATTCTACATAATAAAATCCTTGTTGAGATTTTATGTCATTACAACTATACTATAAATTGGAATAGCTTATTAAATTAAAATAGAAAATTACTCTTTTAGTTTAGCTCAATTTTTTTCAGGTAGGAGATTCTTGTAATTTTCATGTAATTGGAATATACTCATTTATTTTAGCTCAAAATTTGTTTTTAAATACCTATAACGCTATTCTATAAAATAAAATCCATGTTGAGGTCCTAGGGTTTGAGTTTTATGTATTTGATGGTTAATACTATTGATTCATGCCCTTTGTCTTAATTCTACCCCCATTCTACAAAATCAAATCCTTTTGATATTTTCTATCATTAAAACTATACTATAAATTGGAATAGCTTATTAAATTCATAATGGAAAATATAAAAGTACTCTTTCATTTTAGCTCAAAAGAATCTTTCAAATATCCATAACCCTATTCTATAAAATAAAATCCTTGTTGATATTTTATGTCATTACAACTATACTATAAATTGGAATAACTTATTAAATTCATAATGGAAAAAATAAAAGTACTCTTTTATTTTAGATAAAAAGAAAAATTCAAATACCCATAGTTGTAAAATATATGGAGATGATAGGTAGGAGATTCTTGTAATTTTCTTGTAATTGGAATAGCTTATTAAATTCATATTAAAAAATATAAAAGTACTCTTTTATTTTAGCTTAAAATAATATTTCAAATACCCATACCCTATTCTGTAGAATGAAATCCTTGTTGAGATTAGGGTCCTAGGGTTTGAGTTTTACATATTTGATGGTTGATACTATTGATTCATGCCTTTTCCTTTGATTCTACACTATTTCACAATGAAATCCTTATCAAGAAAATATAAAAGTACTCTTTTATTTTAGCTCAAAAGAATCTTTCAAATGCCCATAACCCTATTCTAAAAAATGAAATCCTTGTTGAGATTTTCTGTCATAGAATTAAATCCTTCTTTTTGATAAAGGGCTGTCATAGAATGAAATACTTGTTTTTGATAAAGGGTAAAATGGGTTTTACAGGACCCAAAACCACAAAGTTTACAAAAATAAAGATAGGAAATAAAAGTCCAACAAGAAACACCACCTGCACAAAAGGAACAGACTGG
The DNA here is from genome assembly GCA_007258455.2 of Sequoia sempervirens. Taxonomy (NCBI): domain Eukaryota; kingdom Viridiplantae; phylum Streptophyta; class Pinopsida; order Cupressales; family Cupressaceae; genus Sequoia; species Sequoia sempervirens. Next base: position 66,999,203 of record VDFB02271358.1, on the reverse strand, counting down.
AACACGCAGCAGCCAACTGCAATAGACCAGGAAGGTCAACCAAAAAGAGCTAGCAGAGCAAACAACAAAAAACCGACTGCAATTAGCCCAAAGTCTCAAGGATAGACTCCCTCTCGGCCAAAATGAAATCCTTGTTGACTGTACTATAAATTGGAATAACTTACTAAATTCATAATGGAAAATGTAAAAGTACTCTTTTATTTTAGCTCAAAAAAATCTTTCAAATACCCATAGTTGTAAAATATATGCAAATGACAAGTAGGATATTTTTGTAATTTTTCTATAATTGCAATAGCTTATTAAATTCATAATGAAAATATAATAGTACTCTTTTATTTTAGCTCAAAAAAATCTTTCAAATACCTATACTTGTAAAATATATGTGAGGTAGGAGATTCTTGTAAGTTAGTTAATTGTTGTTCAAAATTTCTTTGATATTATTCTAGTAATATATCTACATATAATATATTTGGACAAGAAGTATTCACCTAAGTTAATATTAAATATATTGTAACAAAAAATAACTAAACCTCACCTAAGTTGTAATAATGGAATTGAAGGGTGATAAATAGCTTAGAATAATATGTTTGATTGGTTTGTTACCATATAATAATTAAAATTTTGAGAGAATAAATTGAATATATTTTAAATTTGATCAATTTTATCTATTTTACTTTTAACCTCATCAACAATTTAACATCATGTTTTAGTCTCAACATAGATTTTTAAATCACTATGTGTAACTGTTTTTAAAAAAAAATTAACAGAATTTCGAAACTTTAACTTTCTCATAATATGAGAACATTAATTAAAATCACCAGATTTATGGTTCAATTGACCCTGCAGAAAAAAGGAGCACCTTAACATTGATTTTGCGATCTGCTCGTTTTCTCCAACACAACCAAAGGTTTATGCATATTCATTTGCTTCTCATATAGTTAAGCTTTCATGTATAATATTCACAAAAACACATGATATGGAATTTAGAAGATATAATTGTGCATGGTTTGTCCACATTCAAGAAAGTATATTGCGCTGGTATATCTGCAATTTAGTTAAACCCTGTAATTTTATTTTTTGAAAACTTAATATAGTTATAAGGAGAAAGAAATTTGAAATGTTTATATTTCTTGATTTTATGATGGTGAAACAGCAATGTAGTGAACTGTTTAGATGCTATATATTCTCAAACCGGGACAGAGCTATTACTTGGTAATTTGGCAATTGCATTTTGATCAGAGTTTAAAGCTTATAGTTGAGACTTGCTCTATCACTAAAAATAGGAAATGGAAAGAAATCACTTTGGTGTTCACCTTTCCTCCGACAATTACGAGTGCCTCGTTTGTTTTACTAAAGGATTATTCTCATCTGATTCACCAGTATGTGCAGGTTTACTTATTTCAGCGTAAGGGTCCTCTAGTGCCATCACCAGGTATCTAGATAAAACTGTATTTAATTGTTATTACAAACTGTGCTATGTTCACATTAAGATTATGTTTTTCTCACATAATTGTATACTTTCTGTTGTATAAGCAGTTTCACTCCCTTCAGTACCTCCAGCTTCACATTCGCTGTCAGAGACAGAATACACACATTCACCTTCGGAGGGTCCTGTAGTAGATATGAAAAAGCAGAAGATTGATTCTGCCCAAGCACTTAGAGGTTCTTGCTTGTAACCAATATTTTAAATAATTCATTGATTAGGGACTGACCTTTCTATTACTACTGTAAGCATTTGTGCATATTAATAAATTTAATCATAAATACAACTTTGATGCAGTTGACCCAGCATCATCTATTGGAAGTGTTGTTACTGGCTGTATTGATGGAAAATTTGATCATGGTTACCTAGTCAATGTGACCGTTGGACAAGGAAAATGAGGGGCGTTTTGTACCATGTTCCTCCCAGCACTGTACCACAGCATGCAACTGTGTCTCCCTTTATGTATAGCATGGGTAATGAGCGCAAAGCCTGTGCCACGGAACATCAGATTGGACGTAAGCGTAAAAAGAAGCTAATGACTAGGAAGCATCCCAATGCACCAAGGCATAACAGAACTGGCTATGACTTTTTATTTGCTGAGCAGCGAGCTAGGTTAAAGCCAACTCGACCATATACGGATAGAGCAATAAGCAAGATGATCGGAGATCTGTGGAAATGATAAATGACAAAATTAGTGTTTTACTTATAACCATATACAAAAATTGTTTATATTGAGTTTATATTAATTTGTTTTTTATGGCAGCCTTATCAAGAGCGTGGTATACAAGAAAAAGAGCGCTATAGAAAAGAGATGTGTGAATACTTGCGACTTCAGGCTCAAGGTGTGCTGGTTGAAACCAGCAGTTCTCCGAGTAGTCAAATCAGCAGAACTTAAACAAGAACTCATACCATACCAGGAGTAGGTAATGCTAAGTACATCTGGACTGTAAGTTTGTGGACATTAAATGCAGCTTTCTTGTTGCAAACAAGCAGCAGATTTTGTCCATATTCAACAAGTGCTGCCAATAGACTCAGCATTGATTATCAAATTGGTCAATTAAATATTTAATGCAATCTGTGGCTCCATGAGCAAGTATTATTCCTGACTGTTAGAAGCATTTTGTTTTGTTCCAGGTTTGATTATTAATTTTGTCGCTAAATAGTAGTTTACCATCCATGCCTTTATAGGCAGTAATATTACATTTGGTACACTGGTTAGCTTTCCTCCATTTTAGTGCAACTCTTATTTTTCAGAAGTATAATCTTTGACCAAGCGAACTTTTCGTAGGAAAAAATAATTGTTTGCAAGGTGATTTGTAATTGATATCGAAAATAATAAGTTAAACCAAAGATTTGGTCTTTTATATTTTGTTTAGTAATATAGGATAGAATGGACTCCACCTATATTGGATTCCACTGGCTTTCTTGTTTAGCTTAGATTTCATAGCTTATCATTGCGTGTTTACCACACGATTTAAGGTTTGGGGTTGAAGTAGTCATTTCAATTCATACAAATTATGTACAGGATCCCTTATTGGAAGAAAGAACTAGGAGACCCTTTCCAGAAACTTCCATTTGTTTAGCTCCTTTTCCCTCCATTGTCAATCTTTTTTTGGTATTCAATTGTACTCGATTGTTTGTAGGCAACCATGTAAAGCATTTAATGACAATACAACAGAAATTTACAGTTGATTAAGGGATCATGTTAAAAATCTATATTGGGGCACACTGATAGAGATAATGTAAGCTTTCATGGTTTAACCATGGTATAAACTTCTTAAAATTCTGTGTAATGATATGCTGTTTCAAAGTTGTCTGAATTGACCGAAAATCTTTGGGAATTATTAAATCACTCCAAGTGATAATAATCTAAATTAAAAAATTTAGCACTCTTTTCACCAAGTGAGCTAATGCAGGCCTCTTATGCAGTTAAATCCTTAGCCTATCCAGCTGATATTTGCACAAGGTTTCAATGTGTTGACCATTAATTAATTTTGAATTCTAAATCTTACCTGTGCCTAAAGGCAAATATGACCCTTCTGATGCTAGAATCAACCAACCAGCAGCTATATATTGTTTATTTTTCATTAAATTTTCTTTGAGCACATGTTCAAGTCTGTATAATTAATGTTGCATGTCCACATCATCAAATGATGTCACTTCAATTAGCTTTTTGTTGAAGTGTTCAAAAAGATTCCAAAAAGGATAGATCAATAGTTATGCATTGATTCATGTTTTGTTTGTGTGCTGATGTGTTACTTTGTAAATCTAAATAACATATTTCATTCAATTAGGAATTATCAGAACACAAAACTTTCAAATCAAAAATATTTAATTAAATCAATAAATATTATTATATCATTACATGTTCAATGTTTAAGGAACAGTCGTGTCCCTTAATCACTTGACACATATAATTATTATAAAAAAATAATGCATGTGTAAGAGTCATTTTAAAAAACCGCAGAATAATTCTTACACTCTAAGTACCATCACAATCGAACGCAGCTGTGTGTACGGTTGGGGTGTACGCATTGTTTGATAATAAACATTGTGTAATCATAAGAGTTAATAGAACAGTTATTTACGGGTTACAACAGTTATCTATTCAGTTTTACGTTAAGATGTATAAATATATATTTGTATGAACGCGGATCAAGGTGAATTGAGTTTTTCGATGTAAATTTATGTGTTTTGTAATACTTTTTTATATTTGTAATCTGCAATGCTTTCATTTGATATCAGAGCGTCGGGAGAAACACAAGGTTCATTGACATGGTAGGGTTTGGAGAATCCAGTCTGAGGAGCCGATGACTGTATGTTGTCGCTGATTGTTGGTAAATGTGAGAGTCCAGCTGGCAGAGACAAAAGGAGTTTTTTGAATGCATTATATTTTCCTAGCCTCTTGTGCCTGGGAGTATTTAGTCGTGAGAGGAGCCGCTAGAAGAATCATAGTCATCTACCATAAATAAAGCCTGCGTAGAAAACAGAAAAATCAACGCAACACTTTCTCATTCCAAACTCTAGTGTATGTGGAAGGACACATTTTT
>VDFB02271358.1:66938582-66994570 GCA_007258455.2 Sequoia sempervirens | reverse complement strand
CTGCCCTCAACCCTAAAACCCTCAACCCTCTCTATCTATCTCTCTATCTACCCTCTACCCTCTACCCTCTACCCTCTACCCTTAAACCCTGCAACCCTTAAACTATAAACCCTAAAACCCTAAAACCCTCAAACCCCCTCTCTCTTTATATACTACACCCTCTACTCTCAACCCTCAACCATCTACACTATACCATCTACCCTCATACCTCTACCATATACCATCTACCCTAAATCCTCTACACTCCACCCTCAACCCTTAAAATATTAACCCTTAAACCCTAAACCCTTAAACTATCTACCCTCTACCCTTAACCCTCTACCCTAAAACCTAAAACCCTCAACCCTCTCTCTCTCTCTACCCTCTACCCATTACCCTCTACCCTCTACCCTAAACCCTCTATCCTCTACCCTAAACCCTCAATGCTTAAACCATAAACCCTAAACCCTTAAACCCTATACCCTAAACCCTTAAAACCTTGACCATCTACCCTTAACCCTCAACCCTCTACCCTCAATCACCTACCCTCTACCCTCTACCCTCTACCCTCTACCCTCAACCCTCAACCCTTAAACCCTAAACCCTCTACCCTCAAACCTCTACCCTTCAACCCTTAAACCCTAAGCCCTAAACCCCTCTACCCTATACCCTCAACCCTTAAACCCTAAACCCTAAACCCCTAAACCCACTACCCTCTACCATTAAACTATAAACCCTAAACCCTAAACCCTAAAACCCTAAAACCCTACACCATCTACCCTCTACCCTTAACCCTCTACCCTCAAACCTTCCCTCTCTCTCTTAACCCTACACCCTCTACTCCTAACTATAAACCCTAAAATGTAAACCCTAAAACCATCAACCCTCCCTCTCTCTCAACCCTACACTCTCTACTCTCAATGGTCAACCCTCTACCCTCAACCCTCAACCCTCAACCCTCAACCCTATACCCTAAACCCTCTACCCCCCACCCTCAACCCTTAAACCCTTAAACCCTAAACCCTTAAACTGCCCACCATCTACCCTTAACCCTCTACCCTAAACCTTAAAACCCTAAAACCCTCAACCCTCCTCTCTCTCTCTCTCAACCCTAAACCCTCTACCTTCAAACCTCAACCCTCTACCCTATACCATCTTACCCTCAACCCTCAACCCTCCACCCTCAACCCTTAAACCATCTACCCTCTACCCTTAACCCTCTACCCTCAACCCTAAAACCCTCAACCCTCTCTATCTATCTCTCTCTACCCTCTACCTTCTACCCTCAACCCTCAATCCGCAACCCTTAAACCTTAAAACCCTTAAACCTTCAACCCCCTTCTCTCTCTCTCTCAACACTACACCCTCTACCCTTAAATCGTAAACCCTAAACTATAGACCCTAAAACCCTAAAACCCTCAACCCCCCCTCTCTCTCTCAACCCTAGACTATCTACTGTCAACCCTCAACCCTCTACCCTATACCCTCTACCCTTAACCATCTACCCTATACCATCTACCCTATACCTCCACCTCAACCTTTAAAACCATCTACCCTCTTACCCTTAACCCTTACCGTGAAACCCTAAACCCTAAACCTCAACCCTCTCTCTCTCTCTCTCTCAACCCTAAACCCTCTACCTTCAACCTCAACCCTAAACCCTTAACCCTTAAACCATATACCCTCTACCCTTAACCCTTTACCCTCAACCGTAAAACCCTCAACCCTCTCTATCTATCTCTCTCTCTACCCTCTACCCTCTACCCTCTACCCTCTACTCGCAACCATCAACCCTTAAACCCTAAAACCCTAAAACCCTCAACCCCCTTCTCTCTCTCTCTCAACCCTATAGCCTCTATCCTTAAACCGTAAACCATAAAACCCTTAAACCCTCAACCCCCCTCTCTCCAAACCCTATTGATGGAACCATCAAAAAAGTTTTTTCTAGTTCCATGTTAAAACCCCTATTGCACCAGGACATGAGGTTACTATCCATAAAAGCTAACAATATTATATTAAGGCATTGAATCCCTCTTACCTGTTTCCAATTATTTTATTGTATCTATTATTCATTCATTGTCACTGGGTAATCAACTCTTCTAGCCTAAGTTCATACCTTTCTATTTTATAAAATCAGGTAAGGATCTTTGAGTCCCTACTATTTTTCACATTTTACAACTTAGAGGCTTTCGAATTAATTTTTTTCCTAGGAAGTCCCCTTCCCTAGAACAACTTATGAGCATGTGCCTAAAAATATCACTTAAGTCTTGATGTCTCGTATCACTCATCACTAATTTATTCTTAGATTTACACCTTAAAATAGCGATGAGCAATGACTAGTATTTTCCTTTGATATCACTCATTGCCAATGATATTTGATCCTTCAATTTTGTAATGGTGATGAGCGATGTTCTTAGCTTTATGTTCATATTTCCCATCGCAGATGGCTATTGAAAGGAAAATTTTTAATAGTGATGAGCAATATGTTGTCACATCGTATGATCATAGATATGCTGTAAAAGGTTGTTCTCACATTAGTGATGTGTGATGAACCCTATAAATAATGTAAACCATTCATTGCTAATTTCTTGGACAGTATATGAGGAGAAATAATGATGAATGAAGGCCTTATCACTCATCATGAATTTACCTCAAAACTTAAATTCTTAAATAGCGATGAGTGATGGGTGCCTTCTAAAAGAGTTTCTCTCTCTCACTAAAATAATATGATCATATGAGAGATTTATTTCTATTGTATGTTCTATGCACATTGTGCGTGTCTAATATGGTACTGAAATTGCATCTCCCATCATGGATAAAGTCTTGAGAGCAAGGTTTGAGTTAGCAACATGTGACAGAGGAATAAATGTGACCAATGATGAAGCTATGGAAATAGGGGCTAAAGAACATTGTTGGGATATTTGCATTATTGATGGAGTAGGGCAGAGACAAACTAAATCAGTGACTAATGATGGTCACTAAATGGAATGGGCTACATGGCAGATTTTGAAGATTTAGCATAAAGCAAAAGAAAAAAAATGAGAGGATTGAGGATCATTGATAAGGTTTTAAAGCAGGATAATCCAATGGACTAAAGATCGCCACATAAATTTCTTTCATTAGAGATGGTATCAGCGATGAAGTGATGAAGTGTATAAAGAAAGTTTCCCTCTAAGAAAAAATTATCTTATGTACTTCACTGGTATTAATGAAGAGCATGGATTAGGTTGGAAATACATGCTAATTGATAGATCACAACACTTGAGCTAGCATTGTTGTTCTCCATGGATGAATTTTTAATTGTTTTAAAATCATGGCTTAGATTCAATCTTGAGCTATAAATTACCAACTTGCTCGCATGAGGAGATTTCAATTCATTAATATTGCATGCTTCAAATCAATTATTTAATGCAGGTTACTTGAGTGATTTTCCATGTCATAATTCATTTTGCAATAAATGAGTTCTATAGAAATTACTGATATCGAAAAAAAAAATAGTCGAGGAAGTGATACTCTCCTATGCATGTTCATTTAAAAGTTATGAATGAGAAATACTAATGGTATCATCATTTTTCTTCAAACATTTTAGTTGAATGTATTAATCCATTTTCAGCTTTAATTCAAATAATTAATTAAAATTATTAAATAGGGTTATAAACTCTGTGAGGGATGGCTTAGGATTACTAATAAGTGGTTGTTTTCTTGCACAAGGTATTCGTAAATGAAAATCAATACAAAAATAGTCTATTTCTCTCTTAAACAAGTGATTTGTGTATTATTGATCCTCTTGCATACTTGACTCCATTTCCCCAATTGATTAGACACTTGCCACTTGATCAAAAAATATTGCATAAGGTGAACAAATAGTCTTCCTAGCTCTAGACTTTTGAGAAGATAATATTTAAATAGAAAATCTCTCCAAGGGTAGTGGAATTATTTTCATTTCCTAGCAGATGGAAAATCCTTCATTAAAAATCTGCCAAATCTTAAATGAAATTGATTTTATCTACAATAAAAATAATTAATCTATGTATAAAATGTGTCATTGATTGATTATATTGTACGAAATTGCAATTGGGATTATCCTCCTAGGTTTCATAGAACCTGAAGTGAAGGAGTACGGACTTAAAAATCCTATGCTCATTGTGTTGGTCACTAACCTAATAGTTCTTCATTATAGGAGTTGGCTACTTCTTAGAGGATTGTTTGATTCTGCTAGAAAAATCACCAACACCTACAACCTCTACTCTCAACCCTCAATCCTCTACTTTGTACCCTCTACCCTCAGCCATCTACCCTAAACCCTCTACCCTCCACCCTCAACCATTAAACCCTTAACCCTTAACCCTTAAACCCTTAAATTATCTACCCTCTACCCTCAACCCTCTTTATCTCTCTCTCTCTCTACTCTCTACCCTCTACCCTCAACCCTCAACCCTTAAACCATAAAACCATTAAACCCTCAACCCCATTCTCTCTCTCTCTCTCTCAACCCTACACCCTCTACCATTAAACCCTAAACCGTAAACCGTAAACCCTAAAACCCTAAAACCCTCAACACACCCTTCTCTCTCTCAACCTTGCAGCCTCTACACTCAACCCTCAACCCTCAACCCTCTACCCTCTACCCTCTACCCTAAAACCCTTAACCCTCTCACTCACTCTCTCTATCTCTCTCTAAACGCTCAACCCCCCCTCTCTCTCTCTCGACCCTACACCCTCTACCCATAAAATGTAAGCCCTATACCATAAAACTCTTAAACCCTCAACCCCACCTCTCTTTCTCAACCCTAGACCCTCTACCTTCTACCCTCAACCCTTAACCATCAACCCTCTACCCTAAACCCTCAATGTTTAAACCCTATACCCTAAACCCTTAAACCCTCAACCCCCGTCTCTTTCTCAACCCTAGACTCTCTACCTTCTACCCTCTACCCTCAACCCTCAACCCTCTACCCTAAACCCTCAATTTTTAAACCCTATACCCTAAACCCTTAAACCCTCTACCATCTACCCTTAACCCTCAACCCTCTACCCTCTACCCTCTACCCTCTACCCTCTACCCTCTGCCCTCTACCCTCTACCCTCGACCCTTAAACCCTTAAATCCTACACCATAAACCCCTCCAGCCTCTAGCCTGTACCCTCAACCTTTAAACCCTAAAATCTCTACCCTTAAACCCTTATACCCTAAACCCTAAACCCCTAAAACCTCTACATTCTACCCTTAAACTATAAACCCTAAAACCCTTAAACCCTTGTGAGTATCATAAATCTGCAAAAAACCTAAATTCCAACACTCATTAGCATGAGTTAGTTCAAACTATACAAACCTACCAATGCTCCTATGAAATAATACATCATGCCTCATAAAAAAATTAGCAAAACAAACTAATTGAAAGCATAAAAGAAGCACAATGTATACCTATTCCATAGTGGATTGGTGCCACTTTGATATGAACAGTGGCCCTTTCCCAGCCCTTGACAAGCTCAAATGATGAAGATTGTTATGCTATGAAAATTAAGTGGAAAAAATTATCTCTCAATGTGAAGAGAGTAACTGGGTATTTGCAAGACCGTGATGGGCCAAAGAGTGGCGATCTGATGGGTATTTGTAGGGTATGTGGCTGATGACTTTTTTTTACCCAAAATTGATGAAATGAAAAGGATTTTTAAAGGATATTCTCAGCATTCTACCAATATAAATTATGCTTTACTTTGAATTTAATAAATAATTATTATTCATTTTCTATTTGAATTACAACTAAAGTCCTGATTGATAGGCTGATTGAAAAACATCTATAGCTTTCAAATGGTATCACATTTTTGGAATCCAAAGCATGTATCACATTCTATGCTTCACATACTATAGGATTAAAAAAATAAAAAATTGAATTTCATGAAGTTTTGACCAAGTTAAGGTGGTTAGACATACAAGTTTTTATATATTTTAAAATTTGTAATAAAAATTCATAATTAATTATTCACTTGGAAAATAATTACAAAAAAATATGCATCACATTGAACATGAGTCCTCTACTTATGTATAAAATATTATAAAAATATATTATAATTTTATTGTGGTTAGGGTGGTTAGAAAGACACCTACTTATTTTTTCCCTAAAATTTAACTACTATTGCATTAAAATTTCAAATTTTCACCAAATAGATTTTTTTTTTTAAAAACCTAGTAGTTTAGAAACTAAATTCAATTTTCTACAGATTCTATTCTTACATATTTTTGAAATAGTATAGGTTAGTTATTCAATTTTTTACGTCAAGTTTCCTAACTCTGATTTTTCTAAATTTTTTGCCACTTAAGGGCCTATTTTTTCTGTGATGATCCTGCACATACCCAACTTTGATCTAGATTGTGGATGAGGAAAAAAGCCTCTTATTTATAGACTGACAAGTTGGAGAAATTCCCAATAGAAAACAATGTGGGACTAACTTTCAACCAATGGTAAGGTGCCACTTGTCAAGAGATGAATGGAAGAAGGATGTGCACATTTTGATGAATGTTCCCATAAATGCATAAATTTGAAATTTGAAAATAGTGAAATGACAAGGTGGATGAAGAGTCAAATGGAGTAATGGTAACTTGGCTCTATGCAAAAGGACTTGTAAGATGAAATAAATGCCTTGTTGGAATGACTCATCCCATTTGGAGGGAGATTTGAAATGGAGGAATATTCCACTTTTTGATGCCTTGTTGAGAGAAAATAAAGACTTAATAAATGAGTTAAATTGATTTATTTGTGCAAATGGGAAAAGCTAGAGGATGTGACATGGATTAGATTTAGCCTTAACCATGATTTGATTAACTTAAGTTAAGATTAGGTGATTTGACCTATTTGATTTAGATTTATGGATTAAAATAAATGAAAAGGAGATGGAAAATGATTTAGACTTAGTTAAATAAATATTTTGATTTATTTAGCTAAAGGGGATGTTGTTAGTGTTAAAGATAAATTTAATCAATTTAAATGGAGGACTTTAGAGATTGATTAAATAAGATTGGTTTATTTAATTAAAGATGAAATTTAGGATTAAATAAATAAAATGATTTATTTAATCAAAAGAGGATAATGATTTTATTGATTAAAAAAGGAATTAAGATGAATTAATTAAATGGTTAATAGAGGGGTGATTAAAGAAGAATCAAAGTTAGTTGATCAAGATATTTTTCATGTCTACATTTTTCCCCTCTTTGAAGCAATGCACTTGCTATGTTGGTTTAAAGAATAAACTTACCATGATCAAAATTCTAATTTTTTTCTAATTTTTTTGGATTCTTCTGTGGAAAGAAGTACATTAGTACATTGCCCCCTCAATATATCAAGTGAAAAGATTCAATTTGAGGGTCGATCTCCGATAAAAAGGTTCAAGATGGACATATGGATGGTTTTGATGATGATGCAAATGAGATGGTTTTAAGATGCTTAGAATAACCAATCTATATTATCCTAAACAACTTAAATGATGATATGATGTGATGATGCCTATATGATTATGCAATGGATGTTCTATGCAAATGTATGGTTTTATGAGATGCTTAGACTAACAGATCTATATTATGATGATGAACATACATGTGAGATGATTAGTGTTTCTTATATGATATGATATGATATGATATGTAGTATGTTGATGGTTTGTGGATGTAAGATGGATGCATTGGTGATGATGATTACCTAATCATGCCATGATGTTAGCACGGAAAATAAGAAAGAAGAAATGAGATGATGACAAGAAGATTCAACAAGTCAACTTTATTAGAGATGATGATGAGAAATGGATGATTTTTTTATCACAAATTGGTATTTTAAAAAGGTCGCTTACCTTATGTTTGATAACACACCTAAGCATGATGCATCAAGGTATAAAGAACCAGGATAGCATACTTAGTGTGATGGACTTTGACTCAAAAATCAAATAGGAGTACTCTTGTTGACACCTGACATACGAAACCTCATTTAAAATGTAGTTCATATATTTCAAACATCTCAGACCAAAACATAGAAAATCAAGCCTTCCTATGTGGTCAACAAGACACCTAAAACACCCTCCCTACGCCCAAATAAAGCACACATGAACGAGGTTATATTACAAGAACATCCAACAAGCGCAGTGGATAAAAGGATAATGATCATTGCCCCATTCTTTTCTCTCTAAATCCTTTTGTTTGGGACATCATCGAGAGGTCACTGGAATTAGTGTAAAGAGATAAGTTGAAAGACAAAGATAAAATTAAAAAACAAGCTAATGTTCTTCAATATCACTAACCAAAAGGAAATGTGTTTTTTAAGGATAAGAATTGAAATGATTTCCAGTAAATAATGCCCATTGTAGGAAGGATACATCCTAGGACATGATGTTATCAGATGATTCATTTGGGACTGATTGGACAATAGGTTATTAACACAAAGGGTTGACCAACTTGTTTACGTACTGACCTAGAATTGAGACATTGACGATTGAGTTTTCACTTTTAACCTACTAAACTTGTTTCCAATTTTTTTACCAAAGGTTGAGGATGATTTATTTATTGTGAGTGATGTTTATTGCGAGTGAAAGCAAGATGAGATAGATGGATTTTTTCAAATATTTGGATTTTTTTGGAGTTTTTTGAACTATTTTAATGCTATTTTTGGTATTTTCAGGATTTTACAAATGTTTATTTAATTAAGTCTAAAATCATCTTTCATCTCCTTTTGATTTAGTTTAATCTTTAAATCTAAAGAAAAAAGGTCAAATCACCTAATCCTCTTTTAAATTAACTAAATCTGGATTAAATCTAATCTAATGCATGTCACATTCTCTAGATTTTCCCACTTGCACAAATAAATCATTTAATTCATTTATTAAATCCTCATTTTCCCTCAACAAGGCATCTTTGGAGAATATTCCCTCAAGTTTGAATTCAAATCAAGTTGACTTGTCCCTTCCAACATGACATTAACTCCCCTCTTACATGTCCCACTTGGCATTTAAGTCCCTTTTTTCTCCCTCCAACAAGCCAAATTTGAAATTTGAAAAGGCCAACTAATCTCATTTATTGGCACATTGACCAAAACTTGCACATCCTCCATCCACTCAGAGGGTCACAAGTGGCTCCTTCCTATTGGTTGAATCTTTGTCCTGCATTTCTCTCTTTTGGGCATTCTTCCAACTTGATATTCTATAAATTGGAGGTCACATTCCTCATTTTAGCATCCACAATCTCATGCAAAGTTACTCTCTTCACATTGAGAGCTAATTTTTCCCATTATCATTTGCAACATTGATTTGTCAAGGGCTGGGAAAGGGTCACTTTTCACAACAAAGTGACACCAATCCACTATGGGATAGGTATGCATTTGTGCTTTTTTGATACTTTCAATTAGTGTATTTGATCATTTTTTTAATAAATTATTATGCATTATTTCGTAGGATCATTTAGTGAGTTTGCATGAACTAACCTTTCTCAAGGAGTTTAGATTGTGTGCATATTTTATTGGTGCTCACAATTATAAGATTCTTGATATAACTCATGTAATACTAGAAACTCCTCTGTGATCAAATTCTCACCACAAACAAGATCTATTAGTATCCCATTAGTGGGATTATCATAGATTCTGCCAGCTATGTAGAGAGGGCCATCAAGAAGTTTCTGTAGTATGTTTGTAGCAGAAAAAGTGATATCAAGAGATTTAGTGGTTTGGCCCTTACGAGGGATAATGTCTATTGTAGCCACAAGTTGATCCAAAGGACCATCTTCAGTAACAGGTGGAGATATATCATGTTGTTCATTGTTTGTATCAATAGTCATTACATCAGTGTTTGAAGGTTCACTAGCCTTGACAAATGAAGTAGTGTGTTTAGGCATAGGATTAGGAAAAATTTGTAAGTTTTGGTTAGCAGGTGCAATGGACTTATTGCCCTAATCATTAACACCCATAATGGACAAATGGCCTGAATCAATGAGTTCTTGAACTAAATGTTTTAGATGCTTGCAGTGTTCAGTGTCATGTCCATTCTGGTGATGAAAATGACAATAAGCATTATGTTTGAAGGTGGGTGGTAAGGGTTGAGTTGGATCAAGTGGTCAGACAATTGGCAAAGTGATCATGCGTTGACAAATTAATTGGTTCATTGTGTTATGGAGGGTATCAAGTAAGGGAGTAAATTATCTCTTTGGGTCCCCATAGGTATAAGGCACTATTTCTTTAACAACTACCACTTGAGTTTAAACTAGTTGGGTTGGTTGCGGTTGTGATAGAGGACTGAACTGTAAGAAGCCTCTATTTGGTTTGTGAAAGTTTTGTGTGTTATTTTGGTTTTGATTGTTGTGTTCAGGTTTTTCAGCTCAGTTAGAAGTGGATTTTGAATCACGACTTGAAATCGAGTTATGGTATTCACACAAGGTTGTACATAAATGCATAAATGAAGGAAATTTCATCATAGTTAGCTTATCTTGAAGGTTTGTGTGCAAGTTTTTGATAAAAATATTTTGCAGATGTGCATCAGGAATCTTGACATCAATCTAAGCATACAAGGATTGGTATCATGAGATAAAATCTATTATGTTTTCATCTGTATTTTGTCTACGTTGCATGAGGTCAACCATTGTCTTTTTAGGTGTCATGTGCACTTGAAAGTGACTTATGAAAGCATCCACCAATTCATTGAAAGAATGGATGGAATGATTAGGAAAGTTAGAAAACCACTCTAAGGTAGTATCTTTCAAGGTCCTTGGAAATAGTTTGGCTAACAATTTATCATAAAGGAAAAAATCATTACAAAAAGTTGTATAAGCATTAACATGGTTAATAGGGTCTCTTTTACCTCTTTATTTATCAAACTAAGGAATTTATATCCCTTGCGGCATTGGGGTATGTAATATTTCTAAGGATAAGGGGCTGCTACGGACATGATATGTGGGTGGAGCAGTTTTACATTGGATAATAGTGGAAAGTTGATGTTTCATGGAAGAAACAGTGTTAAGGAGTTGTGTAAGAATAGGGTCAAGGTAAGTGGATTGAGGTGGAAGAGAAAAGGGTGAATGAGTGTAGGTGATGTTAGGGGAAGTGAAAGGAATGCTATGGGGTGTGAAGGTGGTGGAGGGTACTTGTGATGACACAAGAGAAGTAGGAATGCTAGGTGGAATTGGGAAAGAAGTAGCCACATAATTAACTTGATGCATAGTTGTGTGGACTTGTGGATTGGTATAAGTTGGGATGGATGCTATGGTTGAATGGGGGGACCTTGATTTCCTCGACTTATAGGAATGGTTGCGGATTGGGTAGTAGAATAGGAATGTTTATTGTAAATGTTCACAATTCTCTTCATCACTTGTAAGTTATCATCACTTTCAATCAAACGATGAATATTGTCAATGGCAGGTATGGCAGTGGTGGAAATTTTTTCAAGTGACAAGTCTTGTTGTAAATGTGCAAAATCGTAATGAATATTAATGACCTTTGCTTGTAGGAGGGAATTGTTGAGTATCAACATTCATGGGATGGAAAGATGACAGCATAGAAGTGGTATTGTCATTTTCTAATGCACCGTTGTCCATACTAGGAGTACGATTTTGTGAGATCCCAAGGTCCAAAATGAAAGTGTTGTTGTGGGAGGCCATGAGTCTAGAACTTCTTCTCACTAAAGTATTATCAATGGGGCACCAAACACTCATACAAGTACCACAAAGGAGGGGGTGAAATCAAATGCAATTTAAGGTAATATAAGATGTCTAAATGGAAATAATAGAAATTTTGCTAACTATAATAGAGAACTAACTATAGAAAAATGAAATGCAAGAAAATGCTAGAAATGTTGTTTAAAAAGTGCAGAAGGACTGATTTGCCTAGGGTGGAAAATGAGTCCTAGTACGATGCTTTTTTTGTGTTTTTTAGAAATTTTAAGATGATTTTAATGCTCTATAGAATGCAATCAAGGATGCAGAATGCATATTTTCAATTTGTTCAAGTAGATACAATCCAAAAACAAAACAATGTCCTAATCGAATGTTAATGAAAATGTAATCTAGGATGAAATATGCAAATGAAATCAGAAATGCAAAGTGTTTAAAATGTAGGCTCACCAAAATGAGCCATAGATTTTTGGTTCCTATGGACTTCTCTAGCTCTTCTAGGGTTTTTCACCTAAAATGAGAGAGATAGGGTCCTAAAAATGCTAAGGGTTCATTCAAATTATGTTATGTATGATATTTTCTAAGCTAAATGAAGCAAACTAAATGCAATTGAGTGATCTAAATGAATGAATATGAATGCAAAACTGAGATTTAAACTATTTTGAAAAACACACTGTGATATGCAAATAATGAACTAAATGAAGAAATAACGTAGAACACAAAGGAATGAGATGAAACAAAGTGCACCTGGGAAATATTTGATGATTCTAGAATGTTGTGGATGCTGATTGAAATCACTAAAATTTCACAGTGGGACTCATTCGCCCAAGGTGTCGAATTAGTCCTCCTACTGGTGAAAAAGTGTTAGGAACTAGTTTCTGACTATCGAGATCTGGAATCTAAAAAAAATCACATTTTCAGTCCTACGGTGGGACTCATTCACCACTGGTGGTGAATCAGTCCTCTCCCAAAATTTTGAAAAATTAGGAGACAACTTTGCAACACCAGATCTGGAAATCTCTAATTGTTGGGTTGTCGAAGTCAATTATGCAGGAAATAGACATAAATCCTACTCCAAGATTGAAATATGAATGAGTTGGCTTGAATCACCTAGTTGACTTGTTTACCAATCTTCAACACCAAAAATCTTTTAAAATCTGCATACCTAGGTCTGCAAACACACATGCAAAAGGGGAAAAATGGTTGAGGGTTAGCAAATAGGGGTTTGCCTTGGTCAACCCCCACTTTTGGTAATCAAACAATTAATGAAATAATGAAATGAAAGAGAATGATAAACTAATAACATGCAATAGCTATCAACTTACCAAACCCTTGATAATGCAAATATGAAGTAATGTCAATGGATGCTCCAAAGTACTTGAGTATTTCTTGATAAAATGTTGTAAGTGATGAGCTCAAGATATGCTCATAATTTGAGTATCATGATGTACTTTTAATATCTCTACTTTTTCTGCTAATGGATGTTTTAACTCTTTTATTAAAGACTCTTTATCTAAAATGGGTAGTATCCTGTAGCAATATATTCCTACATTCCTGCAGCCTAAACATCTCCATGTGTCTTATTAATTACCTTGTTTTGACTTCCCGAGCGACTGATATAATGCATATGGCTTTTGAATAATGGGATAGATTTAATATGTGATAAATGAATGGATCGTGTTGTTTCCCATGAATGCTTTCTTTTGCCTCTGTCGCCTTGCACATCACAGGTTGTTGAAGGGAGCATGAATGAGTCAAGCGCAACAGACTTCGACTTTGCAGTAAAGTCCATTTGTAGCATGGTGTCAAGGAAGTTGTTCCAGTGAAGACTCATTGTCCGAGTCATTGGGAATAAATTTAATGATCATTTATGATAAGAGTGGAATGCTAAATTCTCTGATCATGTTGAATGGATATGGAAAGAGTGGAATGCTAAATTCTCTGATCATGTTGAACGATATGTTTTCATTTATGAGAAGTTTGTTCCTCAGTTTCAGGATTCATTTATGTCCACATCTTTCTTTGTTAAGTTAGGTAGTTAGTTGTTTTTCCAGTTTAAATAAGTGTTCCTCCTACATGAGTGAGCAAGCATAATGGGCATAACAAGCATAGCTTGTAAGAGTTAGTATGATAATAAGAGGTAGAATATGTAAGAGTTAGTATTATGATAGAAGATAGAGTTTTGTGTTAGTTTTCATATGAGCAGAACAATGTATATCATTCTAAGTTATGAATAAAAACTGATGAAGTTCTGAGTTCAATCCTTGCATAATTAGTTGATGCTTGCTAAGGGGGCCCACTTAGTAAGTATCTGTAGTTAGTTAGTTAGTCTTTTATTTTTTGTTGATCATAAGTTAGATTTTGTTCTTGAAGTTTCAGTGCAAACCCAGTCTTATATTGTTCCTGCAGCATCGAGAATCCATCCCTATGTTTGTTCCTACAGCATAAGGCCAGTTCATAGTTTGTTTCTCAGTTATAGTTATGGTTTCTGCTTTGATTAAGTTTAGAAGGCTTCGCATTACATTCTTGTAGCGTAAGTAGAATTCCTTTCATGCATTTATTTCTAGTAAATCGTGACTGAAACCGGTTCTTAGTGCACATACAGTGCTGCTCCATTTCAAGTATACAATCCCTAGTTTGATAAAGTAAATGAACAACCATAAGAAGATGTTAGTCACCTGCTAGAATGTATAATTGCTAGGTTAGGATTTTTTGTGACTTTTATATCCTTTTGTGGGTGTGACCATTTTTTAGCACCGTTACCGGGGATGGTGTCAAGCTAAGAACCTATCTTAAGTCATTGTTAGCAATAGTTTAGCCTATTATTCAAGCATTTTCAAAATTCCTTCAATTCACCATTCATTCTATTGCATGCATAGAAGAAGAGACGCATTGGGACGATTCCTCGTTGAGCTTCCATTCATTGATAACAATCCTGAACTAGCTTATAATCTATTTGCGGAAGGAGACCAAGATATCAATCCATTTGTTGAAAACATGTTTGTTGAATTGCCATTTGACCCAACTGACGAAGAACCAGAAGAAAATCCATTTGCTCTAATACTCCATCAAGAAAATATGGGACAAAATCTACCTAATCAACCTCCTACCTTTGAGTTCCCCATCATTGCTCAGCAAGATAATGATAACCTTAAAAATATTCCTTCTTCATTGCTTCCCAAGTTCTATGGACTAGTTACAGAGGACCTAGACACATTCTTGTTTGAGTTTTATATCCTCTGTCACAGTTATGATTACACTTCAGATGCTCATAGGCTGAAGTTGTTTCCCTCTACTTTGAAGGAAGGAGCTCTTAGATGGTTTATGAGTTTGGGAAGAGGTGTTGTTGATAGTTGGCCAATCATGCAAACAAAATTTCTTGAGAAATACAAGGAATATTGTAAGAGTGGTAGTAAGGGAGATGATATATTCAGAATTCAACAAAAGGAGGATGAAAGCTTGGAAGACTATATCTCAAGATTCTTGTTTTCCTTGAAAAAGAATTTAGACCATACTCTCAATAAAGAATCTCAGAAACTACTTTTTCTAAGGGGAATCAGTGATACCTATATAGATGCTCTAGACCTGATGGGAGGAGGTGATATAACTCAACTGCCTTGGGATGATATCAAGAAGATATGTCTCAACTACTCTCGAGCAATTGTTAAGAAGGGTAGAGGTCATCAAACCATAGTGGGAAAGTTCTCTACTAGTGGAGTTTCATGGATGGAGATCACAAATTTGTTGTCTGATTTCAAGCAGGATATCATAAACAACATGGCCACACAGTTGGATACTATGCAAGCTCGAAAGAAACATGAGGAAGTTGAAGCAATCTTGGCTAAGTTCTATCCACATTGCAGACAGAAGAAACATGACTATAGATGCAAGATGGTGGCTAACCTAGAGGCTAAGCAGTTACCTACTGACTTTAAGGTGGTAGATAGTGATGATGACCAGGTATTCTTCGTCGCACAAAGGTGACCATGGGCTCAAAGACAAGGTATGCCTCAAGATCCTTTGACTTTTGGTAATCCTTATTCTAATTATAATAACCAGTGGCAACCTATATATGGCCCATCACCACCTTGGAATACCCCTCAATCACATTGGCCTAACTATTAGAGTCCTTAATGGAAATCTCCTCAAGGAGGTTGGCAGTAGCCACAAGGACAATGGACTCCACCCCCAAGTAACTAACAGTAGAACCCTCAATGGAGAAGTCCACAGCAATGGCAGAACCAATCCCCTACCTTCCTGCAGCCTCAATAGCCACAACCTTCAGCTCTCATGCCACCTCCTGTAGAACCTACAACAAATACTAGCCCTCCAAAAAAAATGCCTATGCCTGCTCAACCATTGCCAAATCCTAACAATAAGTAGCAGCAACAACAATAGCCTATGTATTTTGCAGAAGCCAATCAGTATCCCACTTATGCCCTGAATTTTCATGATATCCATCTCAGATCTGGAACCACTCTCCCTGCTCCACACTCGCTTGTCATTACAGAGATTCCAGACTTTGCCTCTGAACAACAAACTGATCCTATAGAACATATACTTGTGTCAGATACTGTCTTTAACGAGCCTGTCCTACAACATTAGGCTAAACCGCCTTTTCCTCAAAGATTGAAAATCACTACATCAAATTCTATGGAGGAGCCTACCTTTGATATTTTGGATTAGTTAAAAAATGTGCGCATTCAAATCCCCCTCTTTCAAGCAATTAAAGATGTCCCAATTTATAGAAAAGCCATTAAAGAGGCCTGTTCAAAGAAATCTGGAAGAAAGAAAAAGGATCCCCAAACTATCCATGTTCTAGGACAATTAGTAGATATTATGTTGGGGAAGATAGTCATTCCAAGATATACTAACCTTGGGAGTCCTGTGGTGCAAATAAATATTAATGGCTAGATAGTAAAGAATGTTTTAATTGACCTTGGTGCAGCCATTAATATAATGACTGAGAATGCAATGGAGTATTTGAATATCCTAAACATTCAGTCTACACCTATCGTCCTACAGCTTGCTGATAGTTCCACAGTAAATCCTGATGGAATGGTAGAAGATGTTATTGTCATCCTTGAGTCTTGGGAATACCCAACAAACTTCACCATATTGTCCACTAAGGCAACTTTGGGAGGATATCCTATTATCCTAGGTAGACCATGGTTAGCTACAACTGATGCTTTTATAGGATGTCGTTCAGGAGACATGACAATTTCTAATGGCCAGTCAAGAAAGAAATTGGCTTTATATCCACCTGCCCAGCCTTAGCCAGACTTGTCTCAACCAATTTGGCCAAATTTGGGAGAGGAAACTGAAGAAGTCAATTCATTGGCTCAGCTAATGATGCTGAAAACTAATCCATTTTCCTATCTTTAAAGTGAGGATGACCTATTTTTACACATTTTGTAGTCCAACCTTGATCCGAGTAGCCCATTTGCTACAAATAGCAGTCTTCAACAGTGTTTCCTACATCAACTGAATTATGAGAACCTGTCACCTGAATCTCCTACAGTTTATCATAATTTGCTTCCATATGAAATACAAACACCACCTTTATCAATAGGCTCCATGAATGATCTTACCAAGCAAGTAGAAGTGTCTTCAGGCCAGTGTCTAAACATCAATAATAAGCTACCTCAACCTCAACAAGATACCCTAGTCACCATGCTGCAAGATCAACATAGAGCTTTTTCATGGGACTATGGGGATATGAAGGGAATAAATCCTCAGCTCTATACTCATAGGATCTATATTAAGGAAGATTTTTCACCTATTAGGCAGCCTCAAAGAAGGATAAATCTAGCACTTAGGGAAATAGTTAAAACAGAGCTTCAAAAATTGCTTGATGCTGGTTTCATCTACCCAATTTCAGACAGTCAATGGGTATCCCCACTGGTGATTGTCCCTAAAAAGGGTGGAAAATGGAGAGTTTGTGTATATTACAAGGAGTTGAACACAACAACTAAAAATGATCATTTTCCACTGCCATTTGTTGACCAAGTCCTAGACTCACTTTCTGGGAAAAAGTATTTCTCCTTTTTGGATGGATATAGTGGCTATAATCAAATTAGAATCACCCCTGAAGATCAAGACAAAACAACTTTTACCAGTCCATGGGGTACTTTTTCCTACTCTGTTTTACCTTTTGGACTGTGTAATGCACCTACAACATTTCAAAGGGCAGTGATAAGCATTTTTGCTGACATTTCTCATGATTCTATAGAGATCTACATGGATGACTTCACTACTTATGGAGTTACTTATAACGAAGCATTAGCCAATTTTTAAAAAGTGTTGAAAAGATGTCAGGAGAAAAATTTGTCTTTGAATAGTGAGAAATGCTTTATGATGATGCAAGAGGAATTGTTTTAGGCCATCATGTTTCTTAAGAAGGAATTCAAGTTGATCCTACAAAAATAGAAGTTATTCTAACTTTTCCAACACCTATGAAACAAAAGGATGTTAGAAGCTTCCTAGGACATGCTGGATATTATAGAAGATTCATAAAAGATTTCAGCAAGATAGCCAGTCCACTATATGCCTTATTGACTAAGGATTCTGAATTTACTTGGACTAAGGCCTGTGACAAGTCTTTCTTGCAGCTTAAGAACCTACTTACTCAGGCACCTATTCTTCAAGGACCGAAGTGGAGTCTGCCCTTTCATATACACACAGATGCTTCTGATTATGATATAGGGGCAGTTTTAGGACAGAAAGAGAATTCCATTGAGCATGCCATATATTTCATTAGCAAAAATCTTCAAGGCCCTAAATTAAACTATACTATCATAGAGAAAGAATTGCTAGCAGTCGTGTATGCCCTGAACAAGTTTCGACATTATGTCACTGGTTACCAAATATTTGTTCATATAGATCATGCATCAATAAGGTGCCTCATGAATAAGCCTGCCATATCTGGCAGATTAGCAAGATGGCTCCTATTGTTGTAGGAATTTGATATCACAGTTATTGATAAGCCAGGCTGAGCTAATGTGGTGGCTGATTTCTTATCAAGACTTCAAACACCTACACCTGACATTCCTGAGGTAATTGATGATAGCTTCCCTGATGAACATCTATTTTTAATTGCTGCTCAAACCCCATGGCATGCAGATATTGCAAATTATTTAGCAGCCAACAGAATTCCAACACACTTCTCACCAAAGGAAAGACAATTGCTGGTTGAGAAAAGTTTAACTTTTCATGGATTGCAGATTGTTTATTTTATACAAGACCTGACCAAGTCATGAGAAGATGTTTGAGGGAAGATGAGACCTATGACATTTTGTATTCTTGTCATGATGAGCCCTGTGGTGGACACTTTGTAGCTAAGAGAATAGCTATGAAAGTGCTTAATACAGGATACTATTGGCCTACACTACACAAAGATGCAGCTGCCTACACCAAGAAATGTGACAGATATCAACGCATGGGGAGACCAACAAGGTTTGATGAAATGCCCCTGCATCCATAAGTGGTAGTTAGTTCATTTGACAAATGGGGCATGGATTTTTTTGGGCCTATTGATCCTCCATCCAATGGGAAATCATATATTTTGGTGTGTACTGATTATGTAACCAAGTGGGTGGAAGTGAAATCAATTACAGATGCTCGTGACAATAAAGTTGTTGAGTTCCTATATGAGCAGATTTTTACAAGGTTTGGAGTCCCAAGGGAACTTGTTACTAATCAAGGAGCTCAGTTTATATCCAACTTAATCACTACATTGATGAATGATTACAAGATTAGGCACAAAAAGTCTAGCCCCTATCACCCTCAAGCCAATGGTGAGGCAGAGGTTACCAATAGAGAAATTGAGGCAATCCTTACAAAGACAGTCCAATTACACAAGAAGGATTGGAGTAACCGTCTTCATGAAGCAGTTTGGGCATATACGACAACATGGAAAACAACAACATGGTTTACTCCTTTTGAGTTACTCTATGGTAAGACTGCCATGTTACCAATTGAATTTGAGCATAAGACCTTAAGAACTACTCTCCAGCTTAACATTGATATTTCTGAGGCTCAAAAGGAACGCCTCCTACAGCTGAATGTATTGGATGAGCTAAGGAAAGCTACCTGCAACATACTAAAACTATCCAACAGCAACGAAAGAAATGGCAAGACAGTCATATTCGAACTAAGCAATTCTCTGCTAGTGATTGGGCGCTGCTCTATGACTCTAGGTACAAAGAAAATCAAGGTAAACTAACCACACAATGGCTTGGTCCTTATGAAATAGAAAATGTGTTTGATAATGGCTTAGTGCAATTGGCTACAATAGACCCAGTTCGATTTAAGCTACTGGTTAATGGACACCGTCTTCAGTTGTATCATAAGCCAACATCTAAAGATGAGTTTCTGCAGCAGTTTGTTTTAAATACGACCACTAATCTTCCTGTAGCGAAAGGCTTCAATCTTTCTCCTGCAACATCTCTTTAAATTCCATGTTGCATGCACATAATAAAGGTTTCCTTTTTAAGCATGTCACGTTTTCTATTTTCCATCCATCACCGCCATTCATTATCTTTTCTTCCACGTCATCCATCCTGCTGTACCACCTCATTCATGGTTTCTATTATAGTCATCATTTCATGGTGTGCTGTGATTTTCCCAACATGTACGAGCATTAATTGAAAGGTACGCGATATCTCCTCTTAATCACATTATTTATTTATTTCATTTACTCAACAACTATTATGTGTATATCAGTCTTTATCACCCATGCTTTGCCTATCCTTTCACCCATGTGTGGACACATGTCAACTTTTAAGTAGGGGGCGAGATAATCCATTTCAAACCTTTTCTCATGTCGCTATCACAACTAATAAGATATTTTTATTCTTCTTGTACTTTCCAAATATGGTTACGTGTTTTATCTAAACAACATTAACTACTTGATATGAGTAGTTCCTAATAATCATTACATGCAATTATCTTTCGAGTCATTCTTGGAAAAGAAGAGAAAGTGATGACATAACTAAAAGAAGCAGAACAAAGTAGAAAAGTTTTTGAAAAGGTTTGAGTTTCTGGAATCTCAAAAGAGGTAATTTGCAAATATGGGTGGTCAATTGGTAAGACACGAGCCTATAACTCATGAGCTCTTAACACAGAATCCTCAAACAGTGTAGGCATTCAATAATTGTGGTTGGCTAAACTATTTTCTGAGGTTAGATTCTTTCAATGAGGAAGTTGCTGGTGAATTTTTAAGAACTCTTTCAGAAGGGGAAGCTTTAGTATGGGGTCTGAGAGTGGCTGTAACAGAAGAACTAATTGCTGAAGTAATAGGGCTTCTTGTAGTAGGGGAAAAATTTTCTTCAGATGTTATTTCTGCTAGGGAAGAATTTATAGTACCAATTGATGGACCTTTAGAGGTCTTTAAACAAGGCTACAAATGAGTGTCACTTCTCTTTCCATATTCAGAGTATGTTGCATTCATAATCAGGTATTTAACCTGTGAGGGATGCTTCTCCTATTTATATTCTTACCATTTTAAGTTATTGAGCCATATGAGGCATGGGTTAGCTGTTAATGTCCCAAACTTTTTGTTAAATCTTTTAAAGAAAAGTGCCCATGAAACCTAGAGAGGAAGGGACAACTCTATTTCCCATCATGCCCTAATAAAACTATTGATTGAGCGTTCCCTGAGAGATGTCTCTCCCCTTTCTTGGCAAGAATTTGTTGCCCAAAAGGGTTTGCAACTTCCACAGCCGCCTAGAGCAATCTCTGCAGCACGTACCCCTACAACATCTATTCCTGCCGTCTCCACACTAGAACCCTCTACCAGAGTAAAAAATAGGTCAGCTAGTAGAAGAGAAAAAGGAAAAATGAAGGTAGGAGAGTCATCTAGGGCAGAAAAAACCCTAGATTCTGACCCTCATGATCAAAGACAATAGTGTCACTATCTTACAACACCTTCTCCTGTAGCAGTTCCTCCTGCAGCAACACCTGTTGCCACTGTAGTCTCTCTATCATCCTCTTCTGTTGAGGCTGAACCCTCTAGGCAAGTCAGAAAGAGGAAAGCCACGAGAGTGCCTCCTGCAGTTGCATCATTGCCAAAAAGAGCCTCAGCAAGGAAACAATGAAAATTCACCTCAACCTTTGCTTAGCCTGAAATTATAATAATTTCTGAGGAATCTGGGGAACACAGTTATGACGATTCTCATAATGTACCTGAGAATGTTCCACATGGCCCACCTATTGTTCATGATGAAATGCAAAATGAACCAATGGAAGTCGATGAAGAACAATATGATAGTAATGAAAGGGGAATGCCAAGTCTTGATGACTTGGCTGAGGCAGCTAGGAAAATTTTAGAGTAAGTACAATCTCCTCCTACATAGCAACATGAATTCATCCTGCAGTAAGAGGAAGAACAACCTAAACAATTGGAAGTGGCCAATGAAGCTTCATTACCCCCTGCAACTTGTCAAGCTATAGTTGTCTTAAAAAAGACATTTTTGATTAAATTTTTGGAATACCTTATGACCTCATGGAGGCCGGTCACATTTCAAACCCTAAGTTTCTGCCACTTAGCCAAGACTGAAATTCAACAAAGTCTTTGGGAGGAAGAGAAGAAGAAACTGAAAAGAGAAATTGAAAGGAAGAAACAAGAAATCCAAGAGATGAAAAAGAAAATGGACAAAATGATGAAAATAATTGGTAAGATTATGGAGTGAAGACCATTGCCTAGAGTCTATGCCATGTGCCTAAATGAACAATTTCTTTGGTTTCAGTTAATGAGAATTTCAAGGAATTTAGATCCTGTTATTCATACATCCAAAGAATTTTATGATGCATACCAAGTGGCTCTTAATTGGCTAAAGAATTTTTTATGTGAATTTTATTTGCATGGATTGATAATTCCCTCTGAAACAAAGTGGAACCCACTTCTTTACATTGGTGATATTCATTTGAGGTCACTTATGTTGTGGGCAGCTAATGAAACCAATTATGGCATACAACTGGAAGCCTATGAAGACGTTGAAAGGGATGAGCCCATACCACTACGATTAGAAAGCACAGATCCTTACACAATGCTAAAAACCTAGCTCACTGTTGCATATGGGTTCAACAATCAAGCAGAAAGAGTAAAAATATTTGATGTCAGAAAGAAAGTATATCATGAATTCAAAAGCCAATCGTATCTGTTTTGGAACCTTGCCTCTTCTAGAATTGAAAAGAGATGGGAGAAATTGATTGTTGGGTTAAGGAAATTCGAGCCACATAGTCCCCTAAATTTTGAAGCAACCCTTGGCAGGATAGAGAGGTACATATAGCTTGGTCTTCAGAAGAGGTTCGAATTATGGTTGCCAATAACATTTTGAACTCTGGTTTTAATGTGGCCACTTTATCCCTATCAAGCTACAAATGTTAATAAGGATACATAAAGCCTCAGATATGAAAGATGGCAAAATTTCAAAGGTTTCTATTATAAATTTGGGACTGTCCCAAAAAACCATATTGCTCCTACAGATTTTAGGGAAACAACCAGGAAGCTTAAAGCTGGTGGACCATCATTATGTTAAGTAGGGGGAAAATGATGAGCTCAGGATATGCTCATAATTTGAGTATCATGATGTACTTTTAATATCTCTACTTTTGCTGCTAATGGATGTTTTAACTCTTTTATTAAAGACTCTTTATCTAAAATGGGTAGTATCCCGTAGCAATATATTCCTACATTCCTGCAGCCTAAACATCTCCATGTGTCTTATTAATTACCCTATTTTGACTTCCCAAGTGACTGATATAATGTTTATGGTTTTTGAATAATAGGATAGATTTAATATGTGATTAATGAATGGATCGTGTTTTTTTCCATGAATGCTTTCTTTCACCTCTACCGCCTTGTGCATTGCAGGTTGTTGAAGGGAGCATGAATGAGTCAAGCACAACAGACTTTAGCTTTACAGTAAAGTCCATTTGTAGCATGGTGTCAAGGAAGTTGTTCCGGCAAAGACTCTCTGTCCAAGTCGTTGGGAAGAAACTTAATGATCATTAATCTGGAAAGAGTGGAATGCTAAATTCTCTGGATCATGTTGAATGGATATGTTTTCATTTATGAGAAGTTTGTTCCTCAGTTTCAGGATTCATTTATGTCCATGTCTTTCTTTGTTAAGTTAGGTAGTTAGTTGTTTTTCTGGTTTAAATAAGTGCTCCTCCTGCACAAGTGAGAAAGCATAGTATGTAAGAGTTGGTATGATAATAAGAGGTAGAATATGTAAGAGTTAGTATTATGATAAAAGATACAGTTTTGTGTTAGTTTTCATATGAGTAGAACAATATATATCATTTCGAGTTATGAATAAAAATTGATGAAGTTCTGAGTTTAATCCTTGCATAATTAGTTGATGCTTGCTAAGGGGGCCCACTTAGTAAGTATATGTAGTTAGTTAGTTAGTCATTTATTTTTTATTGATCATAAGATAGATTTTGTTCTTGAAGTTTCAGTGCAAACCCAGTCTTGTATTGTTCCTGCAACATCGGGAATCCATCCCTGTGTTTGTTCCTGTAGCATAAAGCCAGTTCATAGTTTGCTTCTTAGTTATAGTTTTTATGGTTTCTGCTTTGATTAAGTTTAGAAGGCTTTGTATTACATTCCTATAGCATAAGTAGAATTCCTTTCACGCATTTATTTCTAGTAAATCATGACTAAAACCGATTCTTAGTGCACATACAGTGCCGCTCCATTTCAATTATATGTTCCCTGGTTTGATAAATTAAATGAACAACCATAAGAATATGTTAGTCGCCTATTGGAATGTCCAATTCCCAAGTTAGGATTTTCCATGACTTTTATATCCTTTTGTGGGTGCAACCAGTAAGATGCTTGAATTTTTAAGATTGCTTGAATGATGTATGAATGTTGGAGGTTGATTGTAGGATGATGTAAAATGAGGTGTGTAGACATGAAAAATTAACATTATGCACTTAGTTCATATTAATCTTCTCATTAAATTAATCAAACTCAACAAATCCATTCACCAAGTAAATTAGGACTATTTAATTCATTCCTAAGGTTATTCATTTAAATTAAATAAATCAAAATCTCACATCAACCTTCTAATTAAATCTCCAAATGCATATTCCATCCCTTTTTTATTTAAATAAATCTAAATATTCAAGTCAAAAGGGTCAAAACATCCTAATCATCATTAAACTAATCTAATCCTGATTAACCTAACCTAACCACCCATCACATCCTCTAGCTTTTCGCACTTGCACCAATAAATCATTTTATCTCATTTATAAATTCATCATTTTCTTTCAACTTGGCATAAAAATAGAATATTCCCTCAAGTTTGAAAATGAAGACAAGTTGACTTCTCCCTTCCAACATTGCATTAACTTCTTCATTTCATGTTCCCCACTCAACATTTATTTCACAATTTCAAATTTGAATCTCCCTCTCTTGGGCACATTGGCCAAAACTTGCACATTTCTCAACCTATCATAATGTGACAAGTGGCCTCATCTCATTGGATAAATATTTGTCCCATATTCATCCATTTTTCCATTCTCTCATCAAAACTTGTATAAATGAAAGGCTTATTTTTCATCTTGATCCATCTACAACTCTTATGCAAAGTTACTCTCTTGAATTGAGAACTAATTTTTCTCTTCATCACCATTGCATTTTATCATTTCAGTTTTAGCAAGGATTGGGAAAGGGTCATTGGAACATTTGACACCAATCCACTATGGAATAGGTACATGTTATGCTCTTAGATGTATTTTAATCCTTTTTGTTATTTTTTGCACTTTCAAGCATTTACATTTTATTTCATAGGATCATTTTAATGAATTTGTAGGCTACTAACCCATGCTTGAGGTATTAGTGTTTGCAGATTTTAGATGCTTCATCATGGTGCTAGAAGGAGGGCTGAAATAGCATCCATTTGCATCCATTTAATTTTATTTGTCTTACAATATATTTATGTGTTAAGGCTTTCTATTTTGTTCCAAATCAGTTTAACACAACAGAGGTGGGCTTTTTCTTTTGATAAGAATTGATTTAATGCAGTAAAGGGAAATGGTTTTTTTTTTCACTAGAAAGCATTTTTATTCCTTTCGATTTTGGTGATAATATTCATTTGGGACTCAATTGTAATCTTATTGTGTAATGGACTGATTGTAAAGCACTGTGTTTAATTTTTCTTTGATGAAGAATGTTTAAAAGCTTTTGAGAATAAAATTAATGGGAAATATGGGAAATAAGTTATTCGAATAACAACCTTTAGAATTCTTGTTTCTTATCCAAACACGAGCAACCCATAATAGATATTTCCTATGTTGTGAGTTGTCCATAATGAATGTGTATTCTGCCTTATGTTGCACCAAAATAGATCTGTGCAGTACTCCATGCAGTGGCCAACTCGTGCTTTGGTTTTGTCTTTTTCATACTCATTCTCTTAGAAATATTAAATAAAGTCTTCAAAGAGAAAGAAATCCTTCCTTTGTCAAAGAAATGGACGTGGTGCTAACACACCAATGATCTATTATAAAATTGCCACTTTCAGGACGTGGCTTTCTTCAGCAAGGTAGCGAAATCTTTTATGTCATGTAACATTTGGGATAGTTAGAAAATGATAAACATGTCTTCTCTTTCTTTTATTTTCTACACAAACACAATTCATAGTTCTCTTTATAGGCTATCGAGTTGGCTTGGTAACGTCGCTTTTCAGGTTGAATCTCACCTTCCACAAAATTTGTGTCTCAGGTGATAATTGTGATCTGTACTAGTACGCCTTTCACCATGCATTTAGAGATTGAGAAAAAGGTTTTTGTTTCTTTTAAGTGTCATTCTGGTATATTGTTATCCATCTGACATACTCTTAAACCATGTAGCAAGTTGATGCCCAGATGTATTAAAGATGAGATCTTTATCAAGCAAAACAAGGAAAAAACAACAGTAGCTTGAGTTGTATCAAGTCTCATGCTTTAAATATCTCATCTACTTTTATTGGTAAAGAGGCAGTTGTAGAATATTAGTCAACCTTATAAATGCAAGAATGTAGGGAATGCGCTGGTAGAAAGCCTACATGCATAGGGATAGTTGATCACAGTGCACACATGTTGGGGATGGTTGTTGGCATTAATGGAGAAAATTCATAGTGTTCTTTACCAAGATAAATTTTCTTTTATATGAGATAAATGCGCTGATGACATTTTGTGTGTCATACAAGCCAAGAAGATGAGAGCAAGGGGAGATCGCTTAAACGTCCCATCACATATCTTAATGGCTGGTGCATAGATTTACTATCGCCTTTTTTTTAGAATGAGACATGAATTATTTTTAAATTGACAAGTGGAGTAAATGAATTGGGAGGACCATTAATATACTTCATAGACTTATATGCTTACATTCGATGATGACTTATGGTATTCATTGGATATGGTTTCTTGCTGAATTCAATATGATATTGTAGTTATTTATTTTTTAATTCAATATGGTGGTAAATTCATCTACTTCTCAAGATACTATTAAAAGGAAAGGTTCTCATTTTTAATTGGTAAAGAAAAAATTATTGGAAAGGGAAGATTTTTTTCAAATTGTCTAATTTTGACTAATACTTGTTTTAAAGTTTTTGAAAATCAAGACCCTTGTTAATGTGTCACTATGTGAAATCATTTAAGTTAATTGAGTGACTTGATCTCACATTTATTGTCTTTTTCATCTTATAGGTAAAGCGAAGAAGGAAAGCGAAAGGATAACGAAGGAAAACAAAGGTAAAATAAGGAAAATGAAAGGAGAAGTAATGAAGATGATGTTTTGAAAGATTAAAGTTTTTTTTAACACTTTAAGTGTTTGTTTAAACACTTTTCATGAAATTGCTATCTTTTCTTTCTTAGGACCCTAATTTTTGTTTGGGTTTAAAAATAATCTTTCAAATTCTTCTTGCAAAGGCTAAAATGAACATTAGGAATGCAACTTACTAGATTTTGTTTCTTGGATTAACAATTGAACAACTCGTCTTTTGGTGCTTAAAAAAAAAACTCACATTTTGCTTTGTGGATTTAAAAAGAAAAAGTACAACTTTGTTTTACGTGAAGGCTTACTTAAACTAAAGGAATTGAAAAAGGACGTATGCGCTTCTCTTGCGCTTTATAGCAATCTTGAGAATCAAAAGGGATTTTTCATGACTTTAGAGTGAGATAAAGCAATCACCTTCACACTTCGATTTGGGTTTAAAATTGAACAAGGATCTTGTGTGAGTGTGAGTGGGGGCACTATCGCATATATTCTCTCTCTTTGTTTCCATCAAAGATTGATCAAGTTACAGATTTTGTCTTTACTCACTTTTTTTTATCCTAGAGGGCTTGCCTTGGGGAAAAAGTACTCACCCAAGGGAACGACTCAACCGGTAACACTCTAAAGCCAAGAGTATTTCCAACCGGTATATAAATGTGGGTATTGGAGTAAATGTGAATATCACACAGTTGATTCTGACAAGATGGATCTGAAAGGGGACTCTTGTCATATGGGTCAATCTCCACAAACAGAAAGTCCTTATTAAAATCCATGTGCTAGAATTTTCCAAAATCTTTTAATCTATTTGTTTGTGCAAGAACGGTCGTTTTGAAGCCGCCCCACACTTTTATGGTCTTTTAGTAGAAATGGAAAACATGCCATGGGAGTTTCATGGGTGTTGATGCTTGGCTGCCCCGTATAAGTGGGTGTTGTGGAGGGGAGCCAGTGGGGTCAAGCATCTAACCATTCGCTAAAGATAAGCATAGCTTGACTTGTCTGAGTGGGAATCCAACAAATATTGTCTTACACATCCATAGGATTGTACTAATTCTTGCATTACAAAATGCATTGCTTGATCGAAAACATCTTGAAAACAACCACTTAACATCATCATCCAAATTTCAAACCCTTTTGGAGACAAATACAATTGACTCAATCCATATGTTATTGCTTTCCCTTGGGATTCACATCCTTAGAGGTTTCTAAACATTGGATTACATCTTGATTTGTCTACTTAAGTAAACAGTAGGTAAACTCTTGCCTTGAGTTCATCAAATTTCCACATAACATACTTTTTGAGGTTTGAAGAAATTAAGACATTGGACATCTTAGTTTGAAAACTTAATCAAAGAAAGTGTTTTTGGTAAAATGAAGCCATTAAGCAAAGCTAAGAAAAATGAACTTTCATGTGTGTTGAAGCCTCACGATTCTTGAAAAAGTCCAAAGCAAAGGTCATTGGTTGGAAATCCGAAAGTGTATGTCCAAATTGAATCATTCTTTTGTTATAAAGGTCTCTAGAAAGCATTTGCATGTTCTTCAATACCTAGGTCTAGGAAAACAAAGTGTCTTTTTTAGGTTCATCTTAGGATCAAAGGAAAATCAAAATCTTTTCCATTCATCCTTTAAACATCAAAACAAACATCATCTCACAAAAACCTTTTGGAAAATCTTGAAATCATCCTTAATGCTAGGCTTTTTGGAAAAATCAAAATCATCAAAATCCTTGAGACTAAGTCCTTGAAAACATTATCAAAATCACCTTTGGCTAGGTATGTGTAGATGTATCCTTTTACATATGATTAGTCAAAATTTATCAAAATCATCTCATTTAGCTTATTATATGTAGATGAATCCTTCTTCATATGCTTAGTGAAACTATCATCTTGTGTGGATAGGTGTGGGTAGATGCATCCTTCTCCCCACACATATTCAAATTATCATCCTTTGATCAAATCTATCCCTTAGATAATCATCCAAACATCTGAGGGTCTATTCGCTCAAAATCAAAAGTAACCAAAATCAAAATCAATCAAGGACAAATCCCAAATCAAAATCTGAAACATATCTGAAAGTCCCAAAAGCCTAGTATCTCCTTCAAGATTTACCAAAGGATCATAACATCCACATCATCCATCTCTTACATCATCATATCACCTTTTGATCCTTAAGATATCCTAAAATAATTTCACTTTGAGGCATAAAATAAAGATCAAACCAAAGAATCAAGAGATTCATCTCCCATTCTTAAAAATTGATCCTTGTTTTATGGTTCAAACTAGATCTCAATACAAGAAGAGCATGGAAGCCAACAAAGAAACACTCGCTTCAAGTGATTTAAGTCAAACCACTCTTGAAATGAATCCCATTAGGTCTGGAAATCTTATAGTTAGCCTTCTGACATCATCACAAAATCTGCAAGAGGAAAACCAAGGAGAGGACCTTACCTTTGGAATGTCTCACGAAGAAATCACTAAAATGCTCCAAAATCTGGAGAACCATAAAATCATCAACATCATGATGAGACTTAACCCTTTGTTATACATGCTTGAGCTAGAAAAATAAGGGGCCAAGTTACCTTCATATTTTGACGTGAGTACCATAGTGGAGACATCATTTCCTCCAATCTCATCCACCATTCCCATCTCATCTACACCCCCATCCCAAAACATCAAGCAAAACATTCCACAGATCATGACATCGTTTGCTCCAACCCAACCCAATGTTAATAAGGGAAATGCATTTCTCAATGCTATTCAAACACACCCCCTTGTTAATAATCAACACTTGGATGTAAATACCATCTTGGAACAAAACATACCCCAAAACCCATTACACAAAAATGTTCCTCTCACATTCTATCATGATCCATCATCATCATTTTTTTACGCAACACCTCAAACACCTCTCCTCACAAATTCACAAGAGGAAGGAGATATGTTCAGACCTGGGGGTATTTTCGGCACCACAACATTTTCACAACAACTCACACCCCTTATATTTCCACCACTTCCACCATTTCCATCATCATCTGCACCACTCCTTAGCTTATGGCTTCCCCCCTTACCAAGTATCGATAAAAAAAATATCCCAAATATCAACCAAAGCATTATGTCAAATGCTCAAAACTTTTCATTGATATCACAACAACAAATGACAAATGCACAAGCAATTGCAACATCATCAAACACCCCCTAACATCGCAAAGCATGGTCTCTCAAGGACCAATCACATCAATGACACCGCTTATCACTCAAACCACCACATCACTACTACCATCCATCACTCAAAACACCAACAAGACATTATCAAACACCATTCTAAATCCACCACCACCCCCACCACCACCTTCCACCACATCAACCTAATACAATGTGGCATTGCAAGTTTCTTTTCAAACAGGATTCCAACAAGTTCATAAAGAAATTGTTGTACATCTAGCCGCTCCACAAGCTGCTCAAGTTGCTCAAGCTACGCAAGTTGCCTAAGCCGCACAAGCCACATTACAAGCGCAACAAGCTACCCAAGCTGCTGAAGCATTGCAAACACAAAAGGTCGCTCAAGCACAACTTCTATTGCAACAACAAGTAGCACAAGCATAAGCAGCACAAGCGCAAGCTCAATATCAGGCAAAACAAGCCCAATATAAAGCACAAATTCTTGCAAAAAGACAAGCAGTGCAATTGCAAAAATATAAGCAAGCTATAAAGCAATATCAAGAGCAGCAAGAAGCAGCTAAATTGGCAGCCCAATAACAAGCATTGTTGGAACAACATCAAGCACAACAAGCATTTTTGGAACAACAACAGGCACAACAACAAGCACAAATCTTAGCGCAGTAACAACAAGATCAACAACAGGCATTGTTCATACAAAAGTAGGTGGAAGCCTACCTCGCTTGATAGAACATACAGATACCATCGAACAACACACTAACCAACCCACCCATCCAACCCACCATTGAAACACCCCAAAAAACTTTCATCCCACCCCCTGATCCGCAAAATGATGTAATGACACAAATCATGTTGCTCTCACAACAAGTGCTTGATCTTCAATCAGGGCGAACAATGAAGACTCCAAGAAACTTGTGTTCGTATCCATTTGATAGGAGACTAGTGATGAAACCATTCCCCAAGGGATTTGAAATCCCCAAATTTGACAAATATCGAGGGACAGGAAACCCTGAAGATCACATTAGGGAATTCTAGGTTTATTGCATGGAAGTCGCATATGATGATACTTATCTGATGTGGCTATTCCCTAGGAATTTGGAAGACTACGCTATGGAATGGTTCTCTCGTCTACCTTCAGGCATTAGAAAATTCCAAGAAATTATAAACGCATTCATTAAGAACTACACATGCAACATTGCAATGGATGTTAGTCTAGAAGAACTCTCAGCTTTGAAACAAGGAAAGGGTGAAACTTTCACTTCATTCCTACAATGATGGCGATCCAAGGCCAATCGGAGCAAGTGGACCATGCCAGAAGAACAAAAATTTTGCACCATCATAGCCAACCTTGAAGGCCGCTTGGCATTCCATCACAAGGTTTAGGGCATTACCACATATGATCAATTGATCCCCAAGGCACTCGGCATCGAAAGAGCCCTCATGACTCAACCCGCAGAATAAACATCATACCCCGAACAACAAAACAATCACCCACCATCCAATTACAATGATAAACCTTACACATGGGAAAGAAACAAAAACATTACTAATGATGGTGTCGTCGATGCTAAGGTGGTCATTACTTCTCCTCACCAACATACACCCGCACCACAAATCCAAACACAACACCAAAAAAATCATCACATAACACACCAACCAAACAACAATCTAACAATCAATAATCTGAATGAGCAAAGAGGACCACCCCAATGCAAGAGTTATTCCAAGAAAAAATACACCACTTTGGGGGAACCACTTAAGGACATAATGAAAATTTTGATAGACAAAAAACTCATCAAGCCTCCTACATTTGAGAATTACCAAAACTGGATGTGAAACCTCCTTGGTATAATGAAAATTAAATTTGTGAATTCCATAAAATAAAAGGCCATACCACAAACAGTTGCATGAGACTGAAAAATATCATCCAAGATCTCATCAATAAAAGAATCATAAACATGGAACAACCTACATGAAATCCAGATCTTAAGATATATACAAATCCGATGCCGAATCATGGCAACAAAGGGAATACAAATGATAAAGGGAAAGACACCCACTCAAACATAAATCATGTGTATGAAACAGTTGTCCCCTCCCTAGATGAAAACTACATGGTCATTACTATCAAAGGTTCCTATTCCGAATATTGTGGAGTCACCACAACATGTGACAAAGTAACCATCATAGGATCATCCTAGCCAAACAAAGTCCCTGCATCCATATTTTTTCCTAATGGCTATAATGTCCTAGATCAACTTAAGAGAACACTAGCACAAATCTCCATCATGGAGTTGGTAAAAATATCATCTACCCATAGGAAAATTCTTGAAGTAGCGTTGGCCTCATCCACTGTCCCCACAGACCTTGATGCGGAGCAATTCCAAGCTATGGTCAGAAATATCATTACGCCTAATCTTCTTAGATTCTCTGACCAGGATTTCCTCACTCAACCATGTCACAATCGTTCACTTCACTTGGAAGCCATAGTACATAAGAGAAAAATTGAAAGGGTCTTGGTGGATGGAGGTGCGGGCTTGAACATTTTTTCTCTCAACCTCATCAAGCAATTGAAAATATCAGAGGATTCCATCAATGAAGGGAAGGGTATCACGATAAGAGCATATGATGATCAAGAAAGAGTGTCTCAGGGCACGATCAAACTCCCAATTCAAGTAGGTCTAGCTCTCATGAAAACCACTTGTCAGGTCTTGGACCTCGACTTGCCATATGACATCCTCCTAGGACATCCATTGATTCATGCGATAAAAGCAATATCATCAACTTTCCACCAATGTGTGAAATTTACACATAACGGAAAAGAAGTAACCATCCATGGAGATCCCAAACCTTTCTCATATTGTAAAAAGCTTGAAGCAAAGTACTACAAAATCCTCCAAGTACCAAAAAATGATGAGGGCCCATCCACACCATACATCGATCCCACCACCCTCGCATCCACTTCTGAGACAAAGACACCCGCCACTCTCGCCATTATCACCGTTTTTGAAATTAAGCTCATCATCTAGGATGATAGTTGTGGAAGCTACAAGCTCCCTAACAATGCTTTTGTGGTAGGAGAGTTACCACAATCTCCTAGATCACAGGGACGTCCACAAGAAAATCAAGCTTCCACATCACAAATGTCTCCTGAAGACTATCCTGAATTCACAAGCTGGGGAGACCTTAGCCAGGAGGTTATTGAAGAGGATTCATCACATATGCTATATCAAGATGAAATACTAG
Source organism: Sequoia sempervirens (assembly GCA_007258455.2). NCBI lineage: Eukaryota > Viridiplantae > Streptophyta > Pinopsida > Cupressales > Cupressaceae > Sequoia > Sequoia sempervirens. The sequence continues at coordinate 66,960,772 of VDFB02271358.1, read as the reverse complement.
CAACTAATTTACCAATGGATGAAAGAAGCAAGTGTCTACAAATGATGCTCGCAATGGGCTATGATAGAAATCAAAGACTGGGAAAAAATGACAATGGGCTCATAATACCTATCATGCCAGAGACGCGACCGATAACAAACCTTGGCCTTGGATGTACCCCTCTGAGTATAACCATACATGGCCAAAGAGCTCTGGTTAGAATGGTTAATATTCCTCCTCAGCCAACCGCAACAGAAGTATGCTAACCAATATCCTCAGGTAGAGACATACATAACTTTATAACTGACATTTATAATAGTAGCAATGACGAGGATACCATGACCAATCTACCTAGGTTATTTGAGGATACTGCCCTTTGCATGATTAGCACCCTCTCCTTTCAAACAAACCACAAAAATCATGAGATCCATTTAGTATATCCCCAACTCATCGACTACGACCAACGAGGACCACCAGTTCTTGATACGTTCAAAAATGATGAGGCGCTCTCAGAATTCATGGGAATGTGGGATAACATTCCAGATGGGGATCACAGAGCAAGAATTATAATGGAGTTGGACACACATGCCTATTATGGGGAAATGATTGAATCCTTCAGTCGCAAAAGTGAGAAATTAAGAATAATATCCAAGTCCTTGAGTGAAAACCACACTGTGGCACTCTCTGACAAGAAAAAAGTAAAAAGAAAGGATGCATCCAACGGTGAAAACCTCTTTGAGGTTCCCGAGGATGGAGGATTCAATCTTCCTTTAAGAGCTATTCATCAAGAAAAGTTAGCAGTCTTGGCAGAAAAATGCAATCCGGTCAACCTAGGAGCAGAGGAGACCCCACATATCACATTCTATGCGGAATCACTACTTTTAGAAGAGCAAGAGCTCCTAGTAGCCTTCTTAAGGGAAAGACAAATAAAATTCACATGGAGTTATGCTGACATGCCAGGACTTGATGCAAAGACCATGGTTCACCACTTAGCAGTGTATCCAAAAGCAAAGCCTGTCAGACAAAAGCTTCAAAAAATGCACCCTCAAATTTCCTTGCTAGTCAAAATGGAGTTAAAAAAGCTATTAGATGCAGGATTTATCCGACCAATAGATTATCCAGAATGGGAGTCAAATTTGGTACATGTTTCAAAGCCTGATAGAGCCATTAAAATCTATACAGACTTCAGAGATTTGAACAAGGCATGTCCAAAAGATGACTTCCCGCTTCCCAACATCGACATGATAGTAGACATGACAACGAGACATGATATGTTGTCACTAATGGATGGATTCTCAGGGTATAGTTAGATCATGATAGCTAAGGAGGACCAACATAAGATGGCTTTCACTTGTCCATGGGGGACATACTGTTGGAACATGATGCCATTTGGCTTAAAGAACGCAGGAGCAACATATCAAAGGGCCATGACATTGATATTCCATGACATGATCCATAAGATAGTTGAAGATTATGTCGACAAAATCCTAGCTAAATCCAGAAATAGAAAAGATCACATAGCAACCTTAAGTGCTATTTTTGATAGATTGGAGGAGTACAAAGTCAAACTAAATCCCAAGAACTGTGTCTTCGGCATACCATTAGGTAAATTGCTAGGATATATAGTGTCCATGAGGGGTATTGAGGTGGATCCAACAAAAGTGAAAGAAATCCTTGAAATGGAAGCACCAAAGACATTAAAACAATTGAGAGGCCTCCAAGGAAGAATTCAATCTATTCGAAGATTTATAGTGCAATTGGTGGATAAACATAACCCATATTCTCACCTACTCCACAAGGGAGTAGCGTACAAATGGGATGCCAAGTGTGAAGAGGCATTCAACAAAATCAAAGAATATTTATTGACACCACTAGTCTTAATGCTACCAATCCCAAGAAAACCGTTGATTCTCTATGTATCAGCAACAACAGCAGCCCTTGGAGCTATCCTAGCTCAGCATGACGAAAATGGAACAAAAAGGGTTATCTACTATATCAGTAGAACAATGGTTGGGCATGAACTAAACTATTCATTCATCAAGAAGGCATGCCTAGCAGTAGTGTTTTCATCACAAAAATTCAAAAATTACATGTTGGAACACAAGATAAAGCTTATCGCCAAAATTGATCCCCTCAAATATTTACTATCAAAGGCAATGCTCACAGGAAGAATGGAAAAATGGGTGATGATACTTTCAGAATACAACATTGAATATGTGGAGAGGAAAGCAATCAAGGGAAGAGTCATCATAGACCAACTGGCAGAAGCACCTATCTATTATGAGAATCCTCTTGTCTCAGAGTTTCCAACTGAATCTATTTTCAACCTCAACATAGCTGACCACTGGAAATTGTACTCTGATGGTTCATACACACAACATGGATCAAGAGCTGGCATATTCTTTATCACTCCACAAGGGGATTGCATACCAAGGTCCTACACATTGGCATTTCCTTACACCAATAACATTGTGGAATACGAGGCTTTGACCATAGGTCTCTGAATAGTAGTGAAGTGGAACATCATGGCTCTCAAAGTCTACAGAGACTCCCAATTGATCATAAATCAAGTCAATGATGAATATCAGACCAAGGACGACAAGCTCACTCCATACAAGAAATTGGTGGAGACTCTCAAAGAATCCTTCATCAAAATCACATTTAAGCAGATACCTAGAGCCAACAACAAAGCAACAGATGCCATGGTGACAATTGGGTCCCTACTAGACATTCCCAACAATGTTCCAAAATATGAATTCCTGATAGAATAGCTTCTCGTGCCCACTTTCAAGGTACCAAAATCAGAATTCATGTGTGAAATCGTTGGTCCTAGTGATCCTTGGTACCATGACATTTACACATACCTTCGTATAGGAGTCATACCCGCCAACCTACCTTCAAACCTAAAATGAACCTTTGTTAAAAAGGCATTCAAATTTCTCATCCTAGGTGATACCCTATATCGTAGAAGCATAGAAGGAACCCTACTACACTGCTTAAATGTTGAGGAGGCATTAACCGCTCTAACTGAAGTACATAATGGTATTTGTGGTTCACACTCGAGTGGAATGACCATAGCTAAGAAACTGCTGAGGATTGGGTATTATTGGCCCACAATGGAAAGAGAAGCACATGATCATGCCAGAAAGTGTCTACAATGTCAGCAGCATGGGGAACTTATCCATGCTCTAGCTCAAGAGCTTCATCCTATAGTAACACCATGGCCCTTTTCACAGCGGGGACTCAATCTCATTGGGAAAATCACGCCCACGTCATCTAACAGCCACAAATTCATCATAACCGCAACAAAGTACTTTACTAAGTGGGTGGAAGCCATACCCATGGCATATATAACTAGGAAGAAAATTTCAAAGTTCATTCTAAACTATCTCATATGCCACTACGGTGTCCCACAAGCCATTATCTCAGATAATGGGACACCATTCAAGAATCAGGATGTCTGTAACTTATGCAAAAAAATTAAAATCCAACATCGCTTCTCCAACCCATACTATTCCCAAGGCAATGGCCAAGTAGAAGCTACAAACAAAACCATTCTAAAAATCCTCTAGAAAACAGTCAATGATGCAGGTCATGACTAGCATCTGCAACTTAATCCTACCCTCTGGGCCTATCGAACTAGTATCCGCACACCCACCAACGCCACCCCTTTCTCCCTAGTCTATGGATCAGAAGTAGTACTCCCCATTGAGATCGAGCTTCCATCCCTTAGGATATCACTACAAAACCTCATCATAGATGAAGAATATAGAGTATTAAGACTAAATGAGCTAGAGCTACTGGATGAGAGATGTATAGATTCCTTAAATCATTTGCAAGTCTATTAGAATAGACTCAAAAGGAGCTACAATAAGAAAATCAGAAGCAAGATGTTCGAAGTCAGAGAATTGGTATTAAAAGAGAATCAGAAGAATGTCTCAAACCCAAGCAACAAAGGAAAGTTCAAACCTAATTGGTTAGGACCTTTCATCATCACAACAAGTTATAAGTTAGGGGCATATCAGTTATCAACACCCAAAGGGGAACCTCTGCAAGAGCCCATGAATAGCTCTCATCTCAAAAAAAATTATGCCTAAATCTTTCAAGGTATAAAACCAAGAAATCCAAAAAATTAGAAAAAGGATTGAAAATAGTAAAGAGAAAAAATCATCTGCTAGTGAAAACTACTTTGGTGGCACTTTGGGCAAGTACCTTGGTGAAAACTTGGAAAATAGGCACCTTGTGTAAATAAGCACTTTCCATCCACCAAGATATTTATAGCTTGTTTTGCATTATCCATCACTCATCCACTCGCATCCAAACCATAGCTTGGTCCTGTTTTCGTATCATGATCCCTCCTAGTACTACTCGGACCATCCTCAAGGTCAGTTTGTCCTATCTTTATTGGAGTATTCTATTGCATCACACTAGGGGCACATTCTCATTGTATCGGATTCGTGTATATTCTTAAAGTCCTAAACATCAAAAAATACAAAAACATTCAAAACATGTAAAAAAATCCAAAAATAGGTCAAAAGGTCATTCAAAAAGTCAAAAATAGAGTCGTCTTGTCGAACTATGTCATCTCTGAGCTTGAACATAGGCAAGGTTGATCTTTGATCATCCCTCGAGACACTTAGGTCAGTCTGTTAGGAGTCTGTCATAATAAACTAAAATCTCATCATGGATATCTTCATCTATAAATTGGTCAAGTCGTCAGTCAAACTATGTGGTCTCTGCATGTATAACGTAGGCAAGGCTAATCTATTGATTATCCCCCAAGGCCCCTAGGATAGGTCTTTAGGTTAGTCTCTTTGGATTGGAAAATAAAAACTGAAAACATTTGAAAATCTTGAAAAACTACCAAAAATAGCCTCAAAACATTGCAAAACGTAAAAAACATCCAAATATTTGAAAAAATCCATCCATCTCATCTCGCTTGCACCCGCAATAAACACCACTCATAATAAACTAATCATCATCTTCAACCTTTGGTGAAACAGTTAGAAATAGGTCTTGCAGCTTAAAAGTAAAACTCAAAAACGTCAAGTCTCAACTCTAAGTCAGTACATAAACAAGTTGATCAATTCTTTGTGTCAATAGTCCATCATCCAAATAGTCCCATATCAATCATCTGATAATATCATGGCCTAGGATGAATCCTTTCTACAATGGGCATTATTTATAAGAAAGAACACTTTGGATAAATGAAATGGCATGCCGCCATCCACTAACATGTCCTAGGATGTATCCTTCCTACAATGGGCATTATCTTTTGGCAATAGTTTTGGTTCTTATCCTTAAAAACACATTCATTTTTGGTTAGCGGTATTGAAGAACATCAACTTGTTTTTGTGCTTTATCTTTGTCTTTTGACTTATCTTATTGCACTCAGTCCAAGGACCTCTTGAGGATATCCGAACGAACGATTTAGAGAGATAGGAATGGGGCAACGATCATTATTCTTTTGTCTACTGTGCTTGTTGGACATTCTTGTAAGATAACTTGGCCAATAATTTATTTGTTAGATATGTATAGAGGATGTTTTGGACAACTTGTTGACTATTGCATTGATTGGTTATACCTTTCCGTGTTTTGGTCCAAGATGTTTGAAACTTCTAAAGTGCATCCTAGCAAGGTTTTCGTATGTCAGGTGTGAACAAGAATACTCCTATCTATTTGTCGAGTCAAAGTCCATCACACTAAGTACAATGCCATCTTGGTCCTTTATACCTTGATGCATCGTTCTTATGCATGCTATCAAACATAAGGTAAGTGACTCTTTTAAAATCCCAATCCTTGATAAGCAACTCATCCATCTATCATCATCATTTCTCATCATCATCTCTCATAAAGTTGTCTTTTGGATCCTCTTGTCACCATCTATTGTCTTCTTTTCCGTACTAACATCACTTCATGAATAATTAATCATCATCACCAATGCATCCATCCTACATCCACAAACCATCAGCATCCTACATATCATCTAACATGCATATTCTTCATCATAATATGGATCTGTTAGTCTAAGCATCTCATAAATCATCCATTGCATAATTATGGCATATCACATCATCTATTTCATCCATCTCATACATCATATCATCATTTAAGTTGTTTAAGATAATATAGATTTGTTATTCTAAGCAACTTAAAACCATCTCATTTGCATCACCATCTATTTTGAACCTCTTTATCATGAGATCGACCCTCAAATGGAATATTTTTGCTTGATCTCTCGAGGGGGAAATGTACTAGTGTACTTTCGACTGGGGCAACCAAAAAAATAGCAATTTTTTGATTTTTTTTCGTGGCAAGTTTATTCTTTGAACCAACGCAACAAGTACATTGCTTCAAAGAGGGGCAAAATGTAGACATGCAAAATTAGCATTATGCACTTAGTTCATATTCATCCGCTCATTAAATTAATGAAACTCAGCAAATCGATTCACCAAGTAAATCAAGACTATTTAATTCATTCATAAATTTATTCATTTAAATTAAATAAATCAAAATCTCACATCAACCTTTTAATTAAATCTTTAAATGTATATTCCATCCCTTTTTTATTTAAATAAATCCAAATATTCAAGTCAAAAGGGTCAAAACATCCTAATCATCATTAAACTAATCTAATCCTGATTAACCTAACCTAATCACCCATCACATCCTCTAGATTTTCCCACTTGCACCAATAAATCATTTTATCTCATTTATAAATTCATCATTTTCTTTCAACTTGGCATAAAAATAGAATATTCCCTCAAGTTTGAAAATGAAGACAAGTTGACTTGTCCCTTCCAACATTGCATCAACTTCTCCATTTCATGTCGCCCACTAAACATTTATTTCACAATTTCAAATTTGAATCTCCCTCTCTTAGGCACATTGGTCAAAACTTGCACATTCTTCAACCTATCATAATGTGACAAGTGGCCTCATCTCGTTGGCTAAATCTTTGTCCCACATTCATCCATTTGGCCATTCTCTCATCAAAAAATTATATAAATGAAAGGCTTATTCTTCATCTCGATCCATCTACAACTCTTATGCAAAGTTACTCTCTTGAATTGAGAACTAATTTTGCTCTTCATCACCATTGCATTTTATCATTTCAGTTTTAGCAAGGATTGGGAAAGGGTCATTGGCACATTTGACACCAATCCACTATGGAATAGGTACATGTTATGCTCTTAGATGTCTTTTAATCCTTTTTGTTATTTTTTGCACTTTCAAGCATTTACATGTTATTTCATAGGAGCATTTTGATGAATTTGTAGGCTACTAACCCATGCTTGAGGTTTTAGTGTTTGCAGATTTTAGATGCTTCCAGGTGAAAATCACTTATTTATACAATCTTTTGCCTTAGTTAACTATTCATACCTCATCACAGGGTGACATCAAGTGTTTTTGAATAAAAACCCACAAGGAAATTTTAAATTTTTTGAATTTGGAGCCAAGGGGGACTCATTCGCCACCCATGGTGAATGGGTCCCACCTAGGACTTGAAAATAGATATCGGGAATTAAGTTGTATTTAATGTTGTTTTTCAGGCTAACATTCATAAATAAACTTAATTAAAGCATATGAGGGTATAAAGGGACCAAATAAAGCATGAAAAGGGGATAAATAGTGAAGTTGTGCCTAGAAAAGCATGAAATCTTGTTACAAGACTTTTCAACACTTCAAACTAGGACTTGATTAGTGATGAAAAGGTGATTTTTAGGTAAATTGTAATGAATAGATTCTAGAAGAATGTAGAAATGTCTTACAACACTTCACAACACCTTCACAAGATATTGTTATTTAAGTTTTAGTACCTATATATGCATGTTCAAGCCATGTCACATCATAGAATCAGAGAAAAAATAGATCAAACACCATTAAACAAGACCTAAAAGGCCATGAAAATGACAAGGGGCCATTTTTCTATGGCACAAAAACACATATCCATGATGAAAGAAGACTTAAGGGAAAGAAAGTGAATGAAACAACAAATCTAAGAATAGTAACAAACATGTAATAACAAAAAATAGAAATGCAGAAAATGAACTGGAAATGACAAAAAATGTAGTGTAAAATATGCGAGTAGAATAAGTCGCCCAAGGTGGCAAGTGAGTCCAAGTAGTAATTTTTTGAAAACTTTTAGAATTTTTGAATTGATTTTATGTTTTTTAGGTTTTCAATTGGTTCTATAATCCCTTGTGCATGTTTACCCAATCCTTTACCTTATAACCCATCCTTTGCATAATTTTGAAACCAACATTTTTCTTGGTAGTACTAACAAACTTTTCACATTCAAGCATATGATCATGTTCATCAGAAATAACTTGAGTTATATTACACAAACTAGGTTTTTGATAAAAAAAAACATAAATTTTCTATGTTACAAGAAACATCACAAGCCAAAGGTTTTGATTTCAGTTGATTTTTTTGTGCCTTCAAGCATTCATTTTGTGCTTTCAAACAAAATATCTCATCATTTTGTAGGCTAGTGTTCACCTCTAACCCTTTCAATTGCTTTTCCAATTCAACATACTTAGTTTGGATTTCTACAAATAATTTCAATTTAGCTAAAAATTCATCATTTTTTGTTTAAATAATCAACAATTCATCTCTATGATTAATAAGCTGACACAAATGTTCATGTTTTTCCTTCTAGACTTCCTTAATACCTTCTATCAATACTGAATTAGATTTTTAAACTTCCAATAATTCTTTTTGTAAAATAGAATTCAAGCGTTTAACTTCCAATAATTCTTCTTCTAAAATTAAATATTATTTTTTAATCCTTTTACCGATTATGCCCATTTTATAGACATGCCCTCACTAACAATTCCACCGTATATCTCCTATTCCAAACACTTTCCAAATTACAAATCTTTACAAACTTCTAAAAACACACCCATTCTTGCAAATTCAATGCTGAATACAGATTCGAATTACCGATAAACAACAAAAAGGAACTCTTGTTTCCCCTTATACCAACATTACCAAATGCTTAAAATGCATAAGATTGAAAGTGAACGAATTCATAACAAATTGACTTTGATGTTTGTAGGAAATATTATTCTTCCAAACAGATTTAAAAAAAAAAGGCAAATCTTTTCCTCAATCTTGCACAACAAACACAAACAAAAAATGTGCACTTCAGAATAACAAACTTCTACATACTTTTCCTATGCAACAAAATACCGATATCACAGTCCTTTCCAACAGATTTAAGATTCCAAAACCACACATTATAAAATGTAACCATCCATATCTGATATTTCCTATTAAGATCTTTATGACCGACCCACCAATAATAAAAACCAACCAACATTCTTGTATTTTCATACTTCCAAACTGTAATGTAAAAAATCAAATAAAATTTACCATTGCTTGTGGCTGCAACAATTCTAATTTCCACTCCTTCAATTTTGATTCAAAAATCTTCAAACTACAGCTAACGGATAGTCTCCAGCATTTCCTTTTATCGACCCTTAAAATGGCACCTCCTTCCTTCTATTATTTTTTTTATTCTGAAAATACTGTGAATAAACTTCTTCTCTACATACAAATTTTGCCGCGTAGGCACAACATTTTTAAAAAATATCAAAAAAGTAAAAGAAGTATAATGATGATCTTTAGATCATCTACACACAATAGAAACTCCCTTAAAACACTTATGTGACTCTTTTATTTCATACCAATTTCTATAATACAATATTTATACTCATATCCATTCCTTCCTTGTAGTAATGCCTACTTCCACATACTCTTGCCTTCATTCATTTTTCAAACAATAAATTCATATCATGATCAATATATCTTTTACCAACGACTAAATTACCACAAAATAAATGTGTCCTTCTACATACACAAACAAAACATGAATTAATGTGTGATTATTGCTCTACTTTTTATGGGATCTTTTTGAACACCTCAACAAAAAGAATATTGAAGTAGCATCATTTTATGATGTGGACGTGCAACATTAATTATAAGAAGGGATCTTATTATATAAGCTACTGTAAAAAAAATTGTGATTTTAAATTGCCATATATTATTTTGAGAGGTACAAAATTAGAGTGCTCAACTTAGGTCATCTCCCATATAAATACATTTTCAAACAATACAAGATATTTTATTATTTGAACTATAGTTTTTTTAAAATTGAAAAGGATCCACTAATCAAACACTCTCTATAAGTGATTTCAATAAGCTTATCTGATGAAATATAAACTAATCAAATTTTACCATAACTGATAGCATGTGCCAGAACGACACTTCTCATTTCTAACATCTAATCATTTATAGTAATAAATTTAAAATATAGGAAAAAATAATGAATTTTTTTTGGTAAATAAGAGTCCAAGGCCTAAATTATTTATAAATCAAGATTAATACGTCTGGAAACATATAATATGCAGTTTATATGTATCTTTCAAATGTTGCGCTTAAACCCAGTTTATGCACATTCTCTCCATAAAGCCCTAAATCTAATTTAAGCATAAAGATATTAAATAGATTGTAAAAGAACAACAGACATAAACCATCCACCAATTACTTCTCCTAGCAGACTTGAGCATATCAAAGGCATTTAAGAATAACGGCAATTTCGAACATTTTCTAACCACCAATTTTCATCGAAGCAATTCACTGCTAACTTAGATAACTCATAAACCTCCTTGTTTGCCTCCCTATAGGTATGGTTGATGGTGTAGCACTCAACACAAGCTAAGATTGACATTATTCTATCCAGAAGAGCTTTTAATCTCCAATTTGGAGTCGTTTCTAATGTTACTGCATTGACCATTATGGTTGAGTCTCCTTCAATCTCAAGTTTCATAACATTCCTCATTTTAATTTCCTTTGGAAGCCCCCTAAAAATTTAATTTCAGCCAATCATCATAATCTCCTAAGAAAGGAGGAATTTTGAGACCTAACTAGTTGAATCTCATTCTACCATCCCATTCTGTAAAAATCCCCTTAGTGTTAAGTTTCAATACCAACTTACTATTTATGTTATCCACCATGAAAATTTCTACCAAACCAAGTGCCGATTCACTTACATCATGCTTGATTTGTTATTTTTTTTTAAATGACTTGTTCTAGAGACTCTTTAAATACTAGTTTTGGGAGTATGTCTAAAATTGAAGCTTAGGAAATCAAACCCTCTAAAATTCTAGAGGCAATTCAATGATGGGCTCGTCGAGCACCAATGGGTTTCATTATCTTCTTATAATTGTTGTTTTTCTGAATATAATTTTAAAGATTTTGCTATTTTTCGCGATACAATTTTAAAGATTTTAACACACGGGCGAAACCAACACATACAGAAAAGGATTGAATATTGCTAGAGACTTGGCAGCTTTGACATTAGGATACACTATTGATTTATAATTTGAAAACTAGGCAGCATTCAATTTTTCCAGACCGTCACTTTTAAAGGATATTTCAAAGAGTGAATATTCTTTGTCCTGTCACACTTGAATAGTTTTGAAAACCGACATTATATTTAAAAAGCTTCCCTCAAAAGTAAAATGTGCTTCAAATGTGTGGTTCGAGTTCAGAGCAGGACTATATCATCTAAGATTCTAGCCAATTATTATTATACAGACGTGAACATCAGCTCAAAGAAAATTTAACCCCTAAAAATTAAATAAACAATATATAGCTGTTGGTTGGTTGATCCTAACATCAGCAGGATCGTATTTGCCTGTAGGTACAGGTAATATTTTGAATTGTCAAGTCATTGAAACCTTGTGCAAATATCAACAGGACAGGCTAAGGATTAATTGCATAAAAGGCCCAAAGAGTGATTTAATAATCCCCAAAGATTTTCTGTCAATTCAGAAAACTTGAAACAGCATAGCATTACACAGAACTTTAAGAAGTTTATACCATGGTTAAACCATGAGAACTTACATTATCTCTATCAGTGTGCCCAAATATAGATTTTTAACATGATCCCTTAATCAACAATAAATTTCTGTTATATTGTCATTAAATGCTTTACATGGTTGCCTAGAAACTGAGGCTGCATGGTTACTTTAAAAAGTGCTCCATAAATATATTGGATGCATTTACTTGGTTAATATTTCTTTATATTAATTAGCACCAGGGTCCAAACGCATACTGCAAATGCAACGTTCTTATATGTCATTCACTTGTAACACAAAAATTATTAACACTCCAGTACAATTGATTACTAAAAAAGAGTGACAATGCAGGGAAAAAGAGCTAAACAAATGAAAATTTCTGGAAAGGGCCTCGTAGTCTCCTAGTTCTTTCTTGCAATAAGAGATCTGGTACATAATTTATATTAATTGAAATAGCTACTTCAACCCCAAACCTTAAAGTGTGTGGTAAACACGCAATGATAAGCTATGAAATTTAAGCTAAACAAGAAAGCCAGTGGAGTCCAATATAGATGGAGTCCATTCTATCCTATATTGGAGTAGCAATGAAGGGAGGTTTATTTCCTATTACTAAACAAAATATAAAAAACCAAATTTTTGGTTTTACTTATTATTTTCAAAAACAATTACAAATCACTTTGCAAACAATTATTTTTTCCTATGAAAAGTACGCTTGTTCAAAGATTATACTTCTGAAAAATAAGGGTTACACTAGAAAGGAGGAAAACTAACCGTGTACCAATTGTAATATTATTGCCTATAAAGGCATGGATGGTAAACTACTATTTACCGAGAAAATTAATAATTAAACTTGGAACAAAACAAAATGCTTCAACAGTCGGGAATAATACTTGCTCATGGAGCCACAGAGTGCATTAAATATTTAATTGACAAATTTGATAATCAAAGCTGAGTCTATTGCCAGCACTTGTTGAATATGGACAAAATCTGTTGCTCGTTTGCAACAAGAAAAGTGCATTTAATGTCCACAAACTTACAGTCCGGATGTACTTAACACTACCTGTTTGAATATATGCGGTACAACTAAGTTTATTCCCGATAAACTTAGTTGTACCGCATATATTCAAACAGGTAGTGTTAAGTCGCAAGTATTCACACATCTCTTTTCTATAGCGCTTTTTTTCTTGTATACCACGCTCTTGATAAGGCTGCCATAAAAACAAAATTAATATAAACTCAATATAAACATTTAGTATATATGGTTATAAGTAAAACACTAATTTTGTCATTTACATACAAGTTTTTCATCCTCATAGCCAGTTCTGTTCGGCCTTGGTGCATTAGGATCCTTCCTAATCATTGGTTTCTTTTTCCGCCTACGTTCAATCTGATGTTCCGTGACAGAGGCTTTGAGCTCATTACCCATGCTATTCATAAAGGGAGATACAGTTGCATGCCGTGGTACAGTCCTGGAAGGAGGAACATGGTACAAAACACCCCTTATTTGCCTCGTCCCAACTGTCACATTGACTAGGTAACCATGCTCAAATTTTCCATCAATACAGCCAGTAACAACACTTCCAATCGATGATGCTGGGTCAACTGCATCAAAGTTGTATTTATGATTAAATTTATTAATATGCACAAATGTTTACAGTTGTAATACAAAGGTCAGTCCCTAATCAATGAATTATTTAAAATATTGGTTACAAGCAAATACCTTTAAGTGCTTGGGCAGACTCAATCTTCTGCTTTTTCATATCTACTACAGGACCCTCCGACAGCGAATGAGAAGCTGGAGATACTGAAGGGAGTGAAACTGCTTATACAACAGAAAGTATACAATTATGTGAGATAAACAAAAATTAATGTGAACATAGCACAGTTTGAAATAACAATTAAATACAGTTTTATCTAGATAAAACTAGTGGTGGCACTAGAGGACCGTTACGCTGAAAGAAGTAAACCTGCACATAAAACAAACGAGGCACTCGTAATTGTTGGAGGAAAGTTGAACACCAAAGTGATCTCTTTCCATTTCCTATTTTTAGTGATAGATCTAAGTCTCAACTATAAGCTATAAACTCTGATCAAAACGTAGCTATATTAATTTTCAAAAATAAATTTACAGGGTTGAACTAAATTGTAGATATACCAGTTACACAATATACATTCTTGAATGTGGACACACATGCACAATTATATCTTCTACAGTCCATATGATGTGTTTTCATGAATATTAAACATGAGAAGCAAATGGGTATGTGTTCCTTTCTGCAGGGTCAATTGAACCATAAATTTGGTGATTCGATGATGTTAATTAATGTTTGACATTCGAGAATATAATTATTATGTGAAAGTTAAAGTTTTGAAGTTCTTTTAAAAAAAATTTAAAAACAGTTACATATAGTGTGATTTAAAAATCTATATTGAGCCTAGAACATGACAATTAAAGTATTGATGAGGTTAAAAGTAAAATAGATTAAATTGATAAAATTTAAATATATTCAATTTATTCTCTCAAAATTTTAATTATTATATGTAGATATATTTCTAGAATAATAACAATGAAATTTTGAACAATGAACTAACTTACAAGAATCTCCTACTTGACATATATTTTACAACTATAGGTATTTGAGAGATTTTTTTGAGCTAAGATAAAAGAGTACTTTTATATTCTCCATCTATTGCAATTAGACGAAAATTACAAAAATCTCATACTTGTACAGTACAGTCAACAAGGATTTCATTCTATGACAAAAAATCTCAACAAGGATTTCGTTCTATAGAATAGGGTTATGGGTATTTGAAAAATTCTTTTGAGCTAAAACAAAAAGAGAAATTTTATATTCCCCATTATAAATTTAATAAGTTATTACATTTACAGGAAAATTATAAGAATCTCCTACTTGTCATCTACATATATTCTACAATTATTGGTATTTGAAAAAAAAAATTGAGCTAAAATAAAAGAGTACTTTTATATTTTCCATTATCCATTATGAATTTAATATGCTATTCCAATTACAGGAAAATTACAAAAAATTAGAAGACATCTCCTTATATTTTACAACAAATGGTATTTGAAAATAAAATAAAAATTGAGCTAAAATAAAAGAGTACTTTTCTATTTTCCATTACTAATTTAATAAGCTATTCCAATTTATAGTATAGTTGTAATGAAAGAAAATCTCAACAAGGATTTCATTGTAGAATAGGGTTATAAATATTTGAAATATTTTTTTGAAATAAAATAAAACAGTACTTTTATGTTTTCTATTATGAATTTAATAAGCTATTCCAATTTATAGTATAGTTGTAATTAAAAAAATCTCAACAATGAAGCACAAATAAACATAAAAGTATAAAATGATAAAATAATATTACCAACAATCTCTATGCCATGATTGAATTGCGTTCATTGCTCTTCACCATTTTGTTGTATATCAAAGAATTTGATAGTAGTTGTGGTTGTCTCTAGCTAGCTAGGGTTGAAATGAAAGCGATAGGTCTCTTTTATAGAAAACCAAATTTGAATGAAGGGTCAAGATCAAATGATGAAGATCAATGGATAAGATTGCTTGAGAAGCAATGAAATAGGGCTAGGGAAAAATAAGGTTTAGTTGGGGATGGATGGTGGAGATTAAAAGGTAATAAAACCTTATCAAGGGTGGAAATTAATTGAGATGTGAAGGGTTAAGAATGGCACAGATAAAGAGAAGGGATAACAATGACACAAAAAAGAGGTTGTGAAATAAATTAAATAATTATAAAAATAAATATTTAATCTAGGAGGGAAAGTGAAAAATTAAATAATTAAAACAATTATTAAAAAACAACAAATTGATATAGGGAAGACGCGTGCAAATTGATTTTTGGTTTGTTCTTTATGTTAACAGTTA
The DNA here is from genome assembly GCA_007258455.2 of Sequoia sempervirens. Lineage (NCBI taxonomy): Eukaryota > Viridiplantae > Streptophyta > Pinopsida > Cupressales > Cupressaceae > Sequoia > Sequoia sempervirens. The sequence continues at coordinate 66,945,021 of VDFB02271358.1, read as the reverse complement.
GCATTAAGGCATATCGATTTGATTATTGTGTAAGGGACCCAACTTAGATTTGATTTACCCTGCTTCCACTTGTCTAGGGTTTTAGTTTCATTGGCTAGCTCTACCCGATGTGACATTGCCTATCCCATAAACCATTATGTTTTTCTATCACCACTTTTATGTAGTTCTTGTCTTTCATTTTCATGATTTTTGCATACCCTGATATGAGGCCTCATGCTCATGATACTAATAAAGCTTGTGTCTAGATAGTTATTTTATGTGGTCCTCAGCATGTGTGGGTTTTTAGATATTTGTGGTATGGTTATTCTTCGGCCATCCTTTTATTTAGTCCCTTCTGAGAAAGGTTTTATTGCTATTGGGGTGCCATATCATTTGCTTCTTTGTTTCAGTATTTTTTATGGCTAAAGAGCATCGTCTGTTTGATATAGATCCACCCATCTTCCTCTATTCTAGAAAGAGTTAGTTGGTGGCCTATGTGTTGATTACTGATAACCGCCTTGAGGGTTTTCTCTAGTCATTGGAGCGTTACTGTGCCAGCAGATGCCAAAGGTTGTGGTGTCATCTTTGTCCCATAAGATTTCTTGCTATTTTGGAGGGGTTTTGGCATTGACCCATCTAGGTGAGGGTGAACCACTCCCCCACGAACTTTGACTTTCTGAAGCAGTTTTATTATCTCGTTCCTATTGCAAAATTTAGTGGGTATCTACCTTTCATGCTTTTGAGGACTCTTAGTGTTAGTGTCCTCTCCACCCTCTTTTTGTAGTGGTCGAGAGGCCAACGCCATATTAGCATTCGCCGGTAGAGCCATTTGAAGATTATAGATAAGCCTTATTCCCCATTATGGGTGTTGTTTTGTATCAATGGTTATAGTATTAGGGTTTTTCTTTACGAAAGTTTGTGTTTTTGTAAAGTGAAGTATAAATGTTGTAAAAATTAGGGCTTCTATATTGATTTTTGTCCCATATTAAAAATTTCAAAAGGAAAGTGCTTTGTAATAGATTAGTGAATACATACGATTGGCTCACTGGTTAAGCTTTCTTAAATTATTTTCGTAAGTGACAATTTAGTATTGTTTAGCTCCATCTTTTGATCTTGAAGGTGGTGTTGTAATGTATCAAGGCTTCTATTTCATCAAAATGTGTTGTAATAGATATCTTGGAGTGGTGTTGTAACATCTTGTAAATGTTCACATTGTTGTAGGACATTTATTTCACTAAAATAAGCCTTAATTGATGTCTTGGAATAGTGTTGTGAAGTGTTGTAAACACTCACATTTTTCCAAGAACTTTATTTCACTAAAATATACTTTAATTATCCCTTTACAAAAGTGTTGTAAAGTGTTGTAAGGAATTTTCCCACTTTTCTAGGGTTTGGAACCTATTTTTAACCAAATTTAGCTTAATTGGGCCCCTTTCTAGGGTGTTTTAAAGTGTTGTAACACATTTTCACATTCTTCTAGGGATCTTATTCAATAATTGGGCTTTATTCTTCCTTAATTAGCCCCAAATTACAACCTTGAGCCTTAATTATGATCATTTTCAAGATAAATCCCGACAAGGCCATTTAAAACACTTAAATACCAAAAACCACTTAAAATCACCTAAGGTGGGACCCATTTGCCTGTCCCCCTTAACTCAAAATTTAAATTTAAATAAAAAATATTGCAAGATTTGATCTCCAATATCTAAGGTTGACCTGTAGTGTTGCATTTTTGGGATTTCCTACATAATTGAGTATAAATACAAGGTTTAATCACTCATTTTCATACTAGCAACTTGAGTATTCATACATTATAGAAAATTAGAATTCACAAGTCTTCACAAGAGCTTTCAAAAGTCTGCTATAGAAAATTTTCAAGTACTTTTGTAGCATCTTCAAGTGTCATCCATCATATCAAAGATTATTTGCATCATGTTTGTTCTCGAGCTAACATTTTTTATCTAGGTGTTGATGATTCAAGCTAGCATTGCATTGAATATTTCATCATTCCAAGCAAGATTTAAGAATCGCAGCCATTGTAGCCCTTTCAAGCATTGTTGCAACATTTTACTACTAGGGTTTGGTGAGTTGTAGCATCTCATTTGTTCATTCATCATTATCCTTCTTCATTTTCTTTCATTTCAAGGTTTAATTTCCAAACAAGGGGCTTGACCAAGGCAAGCCCCTATCTACTAACCCCCCCAATATTTTCCCCTCTCTTTGCATGTGTTTTAAAGGTTTTGAAGGCAAGTATATTGTAGAGCAAGATTGGAAAAGTATTCACCAAATTGTTAAAGCAATTCATAGTTGTCAAAGTTGCAAGAAAAGATTAGAGAAGACCCTCATTTCGAATTTTGCACTTTCAGACCCGGATCTGAGTCAAGAGTAGAAAAGCAAACCAAAAGCTACAGTTTCTAGTTGAGAGTTTCCCAAAACCCTAAAGTGGATTGATTTGGCACAGGAGGTGAATGAGTCCCACTAGAGCTATTTGAAAAATATTTTTCCAAATCTGAGCACCAAGTTTTTTGAAACTTGTTCCATAACTGTCACCCATAAAGTGGACTAATTCACCAAGGCTAGTGAATGAGTCCCATATGACATCATCAATAGAATTTCTAGAATTTTAGGACCTCATTTTGGTCTTTAGGTGCATAGATACTATTTCACCACTTGATGTTTCAACGTCTTTGTTGTTTTAGGTCATTTAGCATCTTGCTTGCATATCACACTGTATTTTCAAACATATTGTCTTTTCAAAGTTTACACTTGGTGGTGAACCCCTTTGTAATTTCCGATGAATCCACTTGGATTCAACCCTTAGCTAGATCTCTCGCCTCCTTTACATTCTTGGGGTATACATGATCTCGAGGGAAATCCTTGAATGCTAGTTGGAAATTGTCATCGTAGTTGCAAATCCCTAGAGTACATTATAAATTTCTTCTAAACATTTTGGTGAACCTACATTTAAAGAACACCTTAAAGTCTTATTTGGAGTGAAATTACATCTTAGATCTAGATTGCATTGCATTCACTTGTATTTTAGGGTTTCAATTTTGCATTAGTGAAAAGTCATTTTATCTTTATTTTTGCATCCAAAAACATTGAAAATAAAAAACAACTACATCTGTAGTTTAGTTTCATATCATACAACATTATAGAAAGTAAAATTTCATTGAAAATCATTGAAAACATACAAAAAATCACCATCTGGGACTCATTCTCTACCTTGGGCGAATAAGTCCCTTTGCATATTATACACTAATTTTTTTTGGATTAATTTCCCTATTTCCAAGCTTCTATTTGTTGTTGTTGGCTTTCTATTTTAGTTTACAAACTATACTTTTCATACATTTCATTGCACATAGTTTACACTAGCTCATTTTGTGCATTACTCAAAATAAAAATTGCATCTAGAACATTTCATTTCACATTGTTACACAGCTTAGAATTTAAAATTTACATCATGGACATGTGCTTTGGAAAGTTATGGTTGTCTTGAAATCCTAATATGTCAAGTTGTGCTTTTAGAAATAACCCTAATGACTTTGAACTCACTTATACTCCAATTCCTAATGCATGTCCTTCTTGTATTGTTGAAATCATTGGAAAAGATGATGAAAGCGTGAATCAGCTGATCAATGATTGCCTTGACAACCTTGAAGCTAATGCAACCTTCTATCTAGCAATGAAACAACCAACATCACCTATAATACCACCAATGGAAATGTTTGAATATTTTCTATTTTAAGTTGTTGGGACTAAGTCACCCCAAGTGGTGACTTAGTCCTAGTAGGGAAATTTAAGTGCGTGTTAGGAATTAAAGTGTAATAAATGATGTTTAACATGATTATTTTCAAAAATATACATAAGTAGGGCCTATAAGTGTATAAAGGGGTAATTTAAACATAAGAAAGGGTTAAATTATTAATGAGATGATGCCTAGAAAAGTGTGAAATTTTATGTCGCTAAAACACTTTGAAATAAGGCTTGGTAAGGCAATAGAAAGAGATTATTAAAGCTAATTATATTAAAAAGATCCTAGAAAAGTGTGAGCAATGCAAACTTCGGGCTGTAATTCTTAATAAGGCATCATAAAAGTTCTTATTTATTCAAAAAGGACTAAAAGACCTAATGTGAATGTGTTGACCACATTACAAAACTAGGGCCAACATCCATAAGAAAGACCTAAATGAGCGTGGAAAATGTTAAAAGATACATTTTTCTACTTACGCTTATCCCCCACTTTAGTGAGAGGATGCACTTGATTCAAACTCACACCCAAAGTAGCCAAACATGCACATCAAGAGGGATCCAAATGCACTCAGATAGCAAGATGAGACAACAATCAAGAGGGGTGACTCAAGCCACCAAGATTAAGATCCCATTGCAAATGAAACATTTGCAAAAAGGAACACACATAAAAATTATGTAAAAGAATGAAAAAGGAGAGAGGAGAAAAGGAAAGAGAGAATCAGATCAAGCTTTGATCATTTGTCCATCCTATTCTAGATCAAATCTAGTCTATTTTTCCTAAAAACAACATATACTCACTCTAAGGTGATGAAACTCATGGCTTTTCACTGAGTGATAAGGCCTAAAAGGTGAGAAACATACACTCATGGTTGGTATGCACTCACACACACACATAGGTGTCTATGGGAAAATTCATTCCTCAGAATGGGCTTCTTGCTCAACCACACCAAAGTTATACCTCCTAATAAATTTAATAAGGCACCACAAAATAAAATGACTTTTCAAGCTTCACAAGACAAGCAAAACTTCGTATGCTTGGAGATCATGAACAAACACAATGGCACCAGAGGCATGAAAGCTCTATTATGCAAGGTGGCCATATAACAAAATGCAACATGAAAGATTTAAAGAATGTTCAAAGGAGTCTTGCTTAGTTCATGTGAGGTATTTTCTACAATGTTTCTAATGAGCTTGGTACTGTCATCATTCCCCAAATGCAAAGAACTAGAAGAATGACACAAAGAGAGTGAAAACAAGGAAGAAGAAATAACCTTTTGAGTCAACATGGAAGATACATAGGGTGTCTTGACACTTTGCATCCTCCCTAAAAGGAAAAAACAAGCCAAATGAAAAAGAAAAGGAAAAAGAAAGAGGAAAAGATTTTGGGTCAACATGAAGGAGACATGAATGTCTGAATGCCTTGCATCGTCCCCAAAAGGAAAACACAAGAAAAAGACAAAATAAAAAGTAAAAGGAAAAGAAAAAGAAAAATCCTTGTGGGACAACATGAAGGAGACACGAATGTCTCAATGCCTTACATCATCCCCAAAAGGAAAACACAAGAAAAAGAAAAAATAAAAATGCAAAGAGAAAGAAAATCCTTTTGGGTCAACATAAAAGAGATGTATGGATGTCTCAATGCCATGTGTCATCCCTAAAAGGAAAACACAAGAAGAGAAAAAGGAAGAAGCGATGTATGACATAGAGGAGAATGAAGTTACAAAGAGAGGAATTCTACAAAGAGAGAGAACATTAAGCAAAACAACATGGGGGATTAAATTACACATATGCAAACACACAAAAGAAAGATAAAATAAAAATGCAAAAGAATAGTAAGGAAAATGTGAGTTAGCCATCAAGCAATTCATCTACCTCCCAATCTCAATTGGTATAAGGGGAAGGTGAATAATGCAAATAAGGGATAATGAAAAATGTATTACTAGGACAAGGCTATCAATGTCTTTACCCCACTGGGTGCAAGAAAATAATGAGCTGAGATAAGTGATAGGAAAGGTCATGTAATAGTGAGAATGGAATGTTCTACAACTATGACATGACAAGGAGTTGGAGAGTGTTTTATGGAATTATTGGATAGGAATTATTGCCATTGAAATGATACTTGCTCAATATTTCTTTCAATTGATGACACTCATCACTTCTATGTCCAAGAACATGATGATATGTGCAATGTGGAACATTGGAATCTTTAGGATATATCACCAACCTATTCATAGGTGGTAATAATATGAGTCCTTTTTAAAAAAGTATTTGCAATTTCATTTCACATTTACGTGGTGGACGAAGAGGAAACTTGAGTTTTTGTAACTTGTAAGGCCTCTTGTGTTTGCTAGATTTTTCCTTTTCTTCAATGGAAGGAGGAGGACCCAAAGTGATTCTCACATCCTTGTCATTGTTCTGAGTCAATAGGTCCTCTCGAGGAAGGACATTCAAATCAGGAGGGGAATCAAATATCATTGTGCCATCATCATGAAGCCACAAATATTCTCTAGGAGGCTTGTTGTTATGAGAGGGAAATTTATAACCTAATGCCATTGTATTTTCATCATTTTGTTTTTGTTTTAAGTGTTAATGAATGGCATGTTCAATGGTTGTGTCACATTCTTGTTTGCTCAAAATGGTAAAATATTTTCCATAGGTTTCTTCAAGATTGATTGGAGTATTAGTGACTTTGTTGTCACAAAATGGT
>VDFB02271358.1:66834381-66938482 GCA_007258455.2 Sequoia sempervirens | reverse complement strand
TTGCTGAAAGCAATTTTTGCACCTCCTTATAAACAATAGGCTCTAGCAAGGCATTGATAGGGTGCTGTCGCTGACGGAAAGGCCTCACTTCTATCCTTAGAGGGATGGTGTGCGTGATGACAGATGTGTCATATGTTTTCAAGTCTTCGTAACTCCATGCCACCACGTCAGGATATCTATGCAAAGCATCCATGATTCCCCTCTTCTCTTCGGGTGTACATACCTTTCTGATAAAAACATTCTTGGTATCCTCGGACGTTCCTAGGTTGTGAGCGTTGCACTGGTTGCTTATAGCCTCCTTTTTTGTTTGCTGATCCTGATCCCTAATCTAATCCAGGTCGAATACATGCTCCAGCTGAACCATACCTCTAGGGATCATGTTGGTTTTTAGATTGACAACCCCTTCTATGTCCAACTCAGCCTCCTGTGGATCAGCTTCATCAATTATTTGGGCAGCAAAGATGTCAGAGCTTGTGATGAACTGGAGGATATGCTTGTCATCATTGAAGACCTATAGGTGGGTAACATTGTCTGGGACTGATGGTGTAGATGTCAGCTCAACAGTGAACTTCTTGAGCCTGGACAAAGAGAGGGGCTGTAACGTGCTGGCTGCTTGAGCCAAGGCATCAGCTATGTGATTCTAAGCACAAGGGATCAATTGTATGTTGACCGCATCTAGGCCCTCTAGGAGATCCCACACCCTGTGTCTATAGTTGGTAAGTCTCCGGTCATGACAGGAGTATAATTTCCTGACCTGCTTAACCACAAGTGCAGAATCCCCGAAGATTTGCAGTACTTTAACATTTTTCCTCAAAGCCATAAGAAGGCCAAGGACTAAGGCCTCATATTCTGCTACGTTATTGGTGCAATAAAACTGCAACCGGTGGGCAGCGAGAAATTTCTTACCCGTTGGATTGATGAGTTTGACCCTTGCTCTGGCTCCTTGTCTGGACTTCGATCCATCGAATCGGAGCATCCAGCATTCAGAGGATTCCTTATCTTCGGGTCTGACTGAGCCTTCGTTCTCTTTTGGCTGGACAACAGGCCTTGTGATCTTAGGATGGATTTCCGGGTTGAGGCACTGATCAGCAGGTGGTTCTGGTGGTGTCTCCTTTGGTGTTCTTGTCAGAGGAGCGGCTGCTTTCTTAACATGCTCGACTACTGTTTGACACAAGCAACAGTAAAATTCAGAGTGAGTAGCATTGTGTACCCTACACCAATTCGGCAATAATAGGTCTTAGAAATTCATTCTAGCTCCTAGGCTGAGCTGATCTCTTGCACACTTTTCCATGAAATATTGGAATCCATCGAGCAATCCCCAGTTGTCATCTTTATCCGACTCATCATCAGCTTCTGCCAACATTCCTGCATCTGGGGGCATTTCCTTGGAACCCGCCGAGGGACTACATAATACCAGCAATACCTCATCTGCCCGTTCTTCCTGAAGCTCAAGCTCATTTTGGTAAGCAAAAGGGCGATAATTCCCCAAGTCGGTCTTAGTGAACAGCACCTCGCTGAGATTATTGTATTTTGTGATCATATACTTCATCTAGGGTTCATGATCAATACGAATCTGATTTGGCAGCCTCTTCCATGGCAGCCACATGTGAGAAAGGTCGGTGGCAGTGTATCTGCTCAGCGCCTTGGTGAACTCTCTCCCCAGAATGATTCCATAGGCATCAGGTATGTCTGCCACTTGGATATCAACAACCTGCTGTATCCGAGGGTCCGTAGCGATTTGCATGGGGATGCGGTTTATTTTGCCCATGATATTAATCTCTGTTTTGTCTAGTTGGGTGACCTTTCTCTTTGAAGGCATGGGGGTGATGCCAAGAGCTTTGCATACCGCCAAGGGCATGACGTTGGCAGACGTGCCTGAATCGAGCAGGCAGTTGTGCAAATTCTTGCCAAAGACCCTAATAGTAGTTAGGAACGGGGGGGTTTCCGGTCTCCCTTGGAGGATGCCCACGGGTGTGTCCATTTGAGCTATTTGGCCTTTGTTCCTATCACTGTCTGTATCATTGGTTTGCTTAAATTGCTGGTCCTTGGGAGGCTGTCTACTAGCCCTTTCTGGCTCCTTTTCGATGTATCTACTTGCCGATTGATTCATGGGCATATTGTTCCTTCTTCTGGTGTTGTCCTGTATCTTTTGTTCTTTCCTGGGTTCCTCAAAGGTTACCCTCTTGGCTGGGGTCTCTTGTGTCGTGCTAGATGAGGGAGTCCCATTCAGAACCCTAAAAAAGGCTTGCCTTACGATAGGAACCTTGAGAAATTCGAAGGTCGACAAACTAACTTTGACCTTCTTGAACTCTTCTGCCACATATTCACCCATTTGCTCGATTTCAGAGCTAAAAGCTTGGCCTATGGGAGAACTAGGGGTTTGAATCTTGGTTTGCCCTAGTAGATTTTGGGGTTGGCTCTGAGGCTGACCTTGCGGTTGGTTTTGGGATTGGTTCTTGTTGAGATATTAGGTGGGTATATGAGGGAGCCCTGGGTTGTTACTAGCATTTGGATCAGGCAGGGTGGCAAAGTTGTTTAGTGGGGTAGAAGTTGTGAAGGGTCCGCTAGCTTATCTATTCCTAAGGAAATAGGGACTTGACCGTTGATGGAACATGTGTACCTCATCCACAAATGGCTCTTCTCCATCCACCGGACCGTTATCTATCGAATCAAAAAGCTGAGCTAAGGCTAATTCATTACTTACCTCTGGCACTTTCTCATCCTCAATAGGGGTGGGCTCGGCTTCAGGTTCGTTGCGGTCTCCTCATGAAAATGGGCCCTGATTGACCACCAGACATGAGGAATCGTAGGGCTCTGATGGGATGATGTCCCTACAGTTAGCATTATCAACAACATTTTGTACCTCCACCTGGAAGATTTCAGTAGCTGTCTGGAACTCGGGACAGTCCAGCTCAGAATGCCTGCTGGTTTTGTGAAGTTGGCACCATCCAGACAAAGCTGCTTCGGCCAGATACACACCACTGGATGTTTTATCATTGCTTGTTGGTTGATCAAATGGCGTGGGGATACCACCATTGTTGGGTCTGGTGTTCCATGTGCGGTTTTGCCTCTGAGAAGGTCTTCTTTCTGTATTTTAATTGGAGTTCTGCCCCCTCTCATAATTCTGCCTAGAGGAGGTGCCCACCTCTCGATGATCTCTATTGTCTCTATTGTCTCGAGACTCTCGACTGTCCCTGTTGAGATTGGCCTGAAAATTGCCTTGGGAGGCCTGCAACTGCTTATTGTGGTTCTTCAGATGCGTCATTTCTATGGACATCTTCTTAATCATTTCCATTAGTTCCTCTAGCTTGTCCTTCTTTGCCGCACCTCCAGGCAACGGGGCTGGATTTTGGAGAAAAGAGGGCGGGGCTGCCAGCTAATTTTGATATGCTGGAGGAAAGTCTGGTCCCGACAAGTATAATGGCACCTGAGGCTGTTGGGAATATGCTTGCTGTTGTGGAGCTATCTGGGAATAGCTATACTGCTGCTAGGGCTGCAAATAAGATGTTGCAGGAGGTGCATAATTCAATGGCTGCCCCAGGTGCGGTACTATAGGTAATTGAGGCACCTGGTTCATGAGAGGAGTTTGGTGAGCAAATGCCTGATTGAGCCCCTGAATTTGCATTAGGTGGGAAATGAGCCCCAAAGAGGGCAGCGGGCCGGAGATATTTTGTCCCAAATCTGCACTTGCAATGATAGCTTCTGCATAGGCGGTCAGTAAGGTAGCAGGCAGGGGGCGCATCCTTTTTACCAATGCCACCGTGAGGTTATCCAGGGCTGCGTAGTAGACTGGTAGAACGACCACATCATTATGGAGGTATGGATCCTGAAGCCTCATGTGAGCCCAATGGAAGCGATCATTGAAGGAGCCAATAGGTTCATTGACCTCCCTTCTGATGGACATGAACTGCTGGTAAAGGTCAGCGGAGTTGACAAGAATCTTGTACTTCTGTAGGAAGGAATTCTTCATTAGGGTCCACGAGGTGATCGATCACTGCTGTAGATTGATGTACTAGTAGAAGGCCTCTTCTCCCAATGAATGCGGAAAGAGGCGACACGCCACGTCCTCGTGACCCACCTGCATTTCAGTAATCGCCGTTTCGAATATCTTGATATGCTCTTCGGCTGTTCTTTGCATGTCGCGGGGATGGAACTTCGAACAAAATCCCTCTGAATTCTTGGGCATATCATTGTAAACAGCAAAGTGTATCGGCGAAGGGTTATGCACAAGCCAAGCCATGGAGGGAGGTGGAGGTGGCACTTGCTGTTGGAGAACAGGGATTTGGGGCTGTATTGGCAATACAACCACGATATGGGGCTACCCTTGAGCTATGGCTGCCTGGACTGTGCTTTGGGCTGAAAGGGCCGGGAGAGGAGCGAACCCCTGGTTGCCGGAGGGAAGATGTGCAAATGCTGTTTGAGATGGTTGGGTGGAAGACGAAGGCCAGCCAAATGAAGGTGGAGGTGAAATGGAGGCAGATGGAATGGAGGAAGAGGAAAAGGCGAAGCTGCTTCCTTGTGCTCATTTTGCCCTCGTAGGAGGCTGCAATTCTTCAAATTCTCCCTTATTTGGTGCTGATCGTAGAATCCTTTGAAACCTTTCTAGGGAGAATGATCCGATCCGATCTAGCTTCGTTTTATCCCGTAGCTTAGTATTCTGATCGCTGCCCTCTTTCTAGCGCTAGTTCTGTTGATGGTGTTTTTATGCACTTCTCAACATAGGCATTGCATAGGTGCACTACCTCTCTTGAAAGAAAATCTTCCACAATCGAGTTGCAGAATACTATCCCAAGGTCTCTCGGGTGTCAGGTCATGACAATGCTAAGATACCTCAGTAGTTTGATGTGATTTGCTGGAATCACAAGGTGGTCTTACAGAAATACAAAGTATGGGCACAAAGCATGAAGTTGGATCTTTGAAAAGGGAGTTTTAGCATGAAAGCAGTTATGTGTTGGCTGTAGGTTCAAACAACAATCTCAAACTCCATCTAGTTGTAGTTTTGGCTTTATAAGGTGCAATGAACCTTGGTATTGTTCAGTTTCTAAAGAAAGTAAAAAAGAGCGAAGGGGAAGAAAAGTTCCTAAGCCTAAAGCTTGCTACGAACAGTGATAATAGAGTTTCTAAGATGGACAATTCCTTAAAACAATATCCCACTTAACTAGGGATTTCACAGTATCATAGAAATTGTGCTATCTTCTAAAGGTTGCAGATTTTTATCTTTCATCCACCACATACATGCATGAACTAAAGATAAGTGTTTGGGCAGCTTTAATCAAGTCTAGGCTAACTTTGCACAGCTGTCTACCTTCAGCAAACAGCAAAAAGTATGGACTAAGGGATCATCAACAAAACATGAATTTTTACAATCAGCCAACAACATTCCTAAAATTATCCAAATAACATGAACAGCTAACTAAACAGCAAAGAGATCTAAACTAAACATTTAATATTAGAGAAGTGAATCAATTGACATGAGAGAACACAAGGAAATGCACCAAGTCAATGCTATTTCTCATAAATTTCAGTAGCATGCCTTTACAACAACTCAACTCTCACTTTTGCAAATGAGGGGAGTGCTCTATTTATAGTTTTTCAAAAATCAAATGAATGGCCAAGATTCATTACAGTTGTGTGGCCAACATTCATTACAAAATAGGGTTTCACCTACCCCCAAATAGATTTACAATTAAAAAACATCTTTTGTCTCTTCCCTATTTTGTCATCTAGTGGATGACACTATTTTCCTTTTCATCCTGTAGCTAATTGCTCTTTCTTTGGCTGTAGCTACTCTTCTGGGAGGTCTTCTTCCTTGGCTGGGCTGTCTTGTTGCTCCTCGGAGGCTGTGTGTTCAATATGCTTGAGGATTATAGCCTGGAGCTTGTCGATCTCGAGGACTTCACATCTCAACGCCTGATAGCTCCATTATTTGGCGTTCTCCTCTAGCCGCTTCCAGTCCTCATCATACTTTGAGCCCTAATCTCTGAATAGCTCTGATCTGTCGAAGGCACAGGTAGCGAAACTCAGGAAGTCCGTTGTGATATCTCTGGCTGTCCCATCCTTCATCTTTTCCTCAAAGTATGACCTGACCTTTCCTGCATCCAACTGCACTATGGGCATATCATGGCCCGTCATCAACTTGAGGTATTTGGCGCATTCTGCCTAGATTTCTTTAATCCACTCGATATTCGGATCCACCCTGCTCTGGATTTGTTCCATCCTCTCATTTCGGTTGATGAGGTCTCTGCACCATATGTCTACCAACCAGTGATCCTCCTTCCGTTCTAGCTTTTCTTGCCACGTGCTTTTCGGCATTTGAAGGATGGCTTCAACCTTTGGGAAGGTAGAGTCGTAAATCACAGGGAAGTTGGTGCAGAGTTTCTTCGTGCTTTCCAAGGATTGAACCAGGTCCAAGAACTTATTAGCTATTTGTACAGCCAAGTTGATCCCTACGTTTCCGCCGCTCGCAACCTGCTGGAACCAGTCCTCTGTCGTCTCCTCCAAGTTTTTCCTCCTCTCTAGCTTATCTATTTGTTCCTTGGAGAGCAGCTGTGGCACGGCTATAGAGGTAGTGGGGAGGTCGTCTATTGAAGACCACTGCTGGATATAGTCGGTCAGGGCAGCAACCTGCGCCTTTAGCTCATATTTGGTGACCTTGTCCTGTTTAATCAGATGCACCACTATGGCCATTGACTCCTCCAGATGTCTGACCTTCTGTTCCCTAGTTGCTGTCCCCAGGTCAATAGTGGAGATGTTGTAGCTTACTCCGGCCTGACTAATAGTTGGTGTTGCTACTTGTGCAGCCCGGGAGCCAGAAGCATCCATGGTTATCCAGGAACATACCTTAGGCTTCTTCTCCTTCTTTATTACGGTAAGGGATCGAATCAAGATGGCTTCCAATCTCGACCTCGGGTCACTCAGAACAGGAGTAGTCTTTTCGAGCTGCTTTTCCAGCCAGTCAAGCATAACAGATTTGTCCTTGGGTGTATCATGGTTGCCTTCACCCGTCTTAGTCAGAGGCAAGACTTCTACCACCTTTTTCTTTTCAAGCTCTTCATTTTCCTTAGCAGCATCCTCCTCTTTGTCAAAGTCTTGATAAAACACAAGGCTTTTGATAGGAAGCTTGATGGATAATATCTGAGTGGCATCCTATTCTTTTGTTGCCTCTTCTTCTTTCTTTTCTTCAGTGGCCTTGGGTTCTGGGCTCTTCACAATGTGGGTCTCGGCCTTAGGTAAGTTCTTTTCAGGCTGCCCCTCTGGTGGTCGTCCCTCTTCACCACATGGCGACTGTTCTGCATCTTCTCCAACATCTTTTAGCTACTGATCCGACCCTTCCTCGACATCCTCATCAAATGTCTGAACAATATCCTTATCACCCAAGCCTTCCTCTTCATCCTTACTCTCGGAGGAGCCCGTCTCCTCCTCATAGGCAACCTTGTCGATGGTTCTATGCTCATATTCAGGTTGCTCATAATAATCATCAGCCTCCTCTTCAACAGGCTTTGAAGCCTCCTGTTCCAGCTCTTCCAACTCTTTGGAAATTTTCATCGTGGCCTCCATGGCTGGCAGCCCTGTTGGCGGTTGCGAAGGCTGAGATGTTGCGAGGGCCTGGGCCAGGGCTGCTTGGAGAGCAGGGTCCATTAAAAGCTACGAGAGCTCGGGGGGAGACTCTGTAGGTGCCGTGTAATAGCCTTGGGTATGGTAGAAAGGGGGACAGGTAATGGTATTGTTGCCAAAGGTAGGGAGGTGATGGGTGACATGGCAGCAGCAGAGGAAGGGGAAGTGGTCATGCTCGAGGAAGAGTCAATATTGATTATGGACCCGGTCGGGGGCGAAGAGGCAAGGTGGACCGAAATGTACACCGCCTGTGGAGATGAGGCGGCTGCGGCCTGAGAGGTGGGCAGCTCATCAGTCAGGGGAGGAAGGAGCAATGGAAGCTGCACCTATGTTGTGATTACTGTCCTTTTAAGCTTCTTGGGAGATGAGCCTCCCGTATCCTTCGTTGCTTATTCTTTGGGGTCCCCGGACTGTGCTGTTTCTGCTTCTTTTCTCTTCTGGGACCTGGTGATGGGGGGAGACTTGGAAGTCTCACCAGCTGATGGGGAGGTAGCAATGTCCTCTGTAGTGCTTGGCTTGCTCTTGAGTGTTTCGTATGTTAAAGCCACCCCTTGTAGCTTCAGTGGTGCTACCTGTCCATCAACCCACTCCTTAGGGTGAGCTATAATTGGCTAGGTGATAGTATCCAGGTCGACCTCTTGCTCATCCCAGTAGATGGAGGGGATTTCCAGGTCGGCAACCGAAGGGTACCTTGGGTGCACAAGGGTGGACTCATCCTCCTTGATCTGATCTGGCACCGGAAATAGCTGTACCCTCCTCAAAAACTGTACTGTCATTCGCATGTAGTGTCTCTTGCGGACCTCCTTATTATCTCTACAATCTTCCCAGAAATCTTCAACATGGTATTGGTGGGCGTATGCCGGTCCTATCGCCTTCCTGATGTGGCCGTGGGGGTCCATTCATGGGCGAGCCATGTACCATTCAAGGTTATATTCTTTAAGTTCTTTCTCTGAGTTGCCGGTGCATTGAGATGTCTGCAATTGATACTGGCCTTGGCCGAGGGTCATGGGATAGGGGATCCCTGCTACGTGCTTCTGGCCGAAGACCGTTTGAATATGTTGGAGCTGTCGAGAAAGCTCTAGGAGAATGATCCTATCGTTTGGGTATCTTGGCAACTTGTTCGGCCGTTCCGTGAATCCCTGGGCACGGATGTAAGTGAACTTGGGGAATTTAATGTATAAGAAGGCATACTCCTTCAAGAGTGCCCTGGCGCTGTGAGATACCCTTCTCTCGAAGTCCCTGGCTATCAATCTAATAATGTGGCCTATGAAGGCATCATTGACCCGGCGGTACTTCTTTTTGAAGTAGTGGTACTGTAGCTGAGGGTAGCGGTCAAAAGGCTCAAGCCCTCGTTTGTGATCCCCATCCAGCGCCATGAAGAGTCCACTATATTGCCTTTGATCTGCCAAGGAGTACACCAGGTACGAGGTCATGTAGAACTTGTTGCTTTTCTTGACATTTACAAACTGCTCATGGAAGCAGTTGCTGATGATGCTCCCCCAGTCAAACGAGATCTTAGGTTTCACATCCTCATTTCCTCGTATTATTTTCTCAATATAGTAAGCCATCCACTCCTAGAAGTAGGCGACTGCTGGGAGACCCATGACCCTGCTTAGCATAGTCACTAAGTCATGATAATCCTCCTGGAAGTCGCTGCGGAACAGCTCCTGGGGAACCTTTGCAGCGCTGCCCCATCTCTCCTTTAACCAGTAAATGTTAATTAACTTTTTATAGCCCAATGGATTGGCATCCCACGCCGCTTGACACTGCTCCAAAGTGGGGACTTGCATATGTGGGAATGTAGGAATGTGGAATGTTTTTGTGATTCTTGCCGAAGACATATCGACAAGGATATTCCCCTCCTTGTCCACAATTGTTCTGGTATCTGTTTGGTAGGCTTCTCGGCAAGCCATTACCACTTCAGGTGCTATCAGAGAGGGAGGGAAGCCGACAGCTTTGGAAATCCCACTTTGGCGTATTAACTGGGCATTCTTTGTTTTAGGGTCAACCTTGACCCTCTGGGTGAACTCATCTATGTCCACCTGGCCTATATTGGTGTCTGAGATCTCTCTCCAGTCAGTCAAGACCTTTGACTGGAGCGGTTCACCTTGGAATTGAAACTTCATTTGGTCTTTATCATCCTTTCCATGAGCGGCCCTTTTAGATTTCTTGCCCTTTTCTTTTTCGGAGGAGGCCCCTGAAGTTCCTGCGGCCAATTCCATATATCCTGCAGGCAAAGGGTGAAGTCAGCATAAGAAAACACCAATAACGTTAATGTTAGTCCGCATTGTGAGCATATCATCTAAATAACCATTCCAATACATCATAAATTTAATCCTCAGACGATATCGATTTCATTTTAGGGCAATTGAGCAATCCGGGCCCAGAGGGCCGGAATTCCCTGGCAGGAATGCTACCAGGAAGGGAAAACACGACCGAAAGTTGCTGAAGACCCCCGTTGGTCAGATTTTGATGTTCTAAGAGACCCATGATGGAGAATGGCATGATTTAGGATGTGGGTCAACGTTAGATTTTCAATTTGAATCGATTTGAATCAATTTGGGGAGCTCCAGAGGTTTCAGGCTGGAAGGCAATTAAGGGAAGGAAGCCGGTGGTGGCGGACATCGAACGAAAGTCCAGCGGCGGAAGCCCAGAGGCCGAAACTCGGGAAGCAAAAAGATGGCTGATTCTAGGTTTGGTTTAACAATTTTAGACAAGAAGACACTTGGATCACCGGGCCCTGAAGGCCGAGAGGATGCCAGCTGATGGCCGCTGCGTAATCTTTGATCATTTTGAATGGTGGTGGCGAGGAGAAAACCAGAGCCCGAACGGCGGGGAGTCGATGGCAGTTTGCGCCGATGGACTTTGCAATGTGGCCCAGCGGCGACAGCGAGGTGAAGTTCGGGCTCTGGCCCACGGGAGGATGCAAGGGGACGGTCGCCGCGAAGTTATGGCAACTCACGAGCGACAGCGGTGAAAGGCGTCCCGGGACCCAGGAGGCGGAATGACGCGAGGTGCAGGCCGCCGCATGCATTTTGCGATGTTTTCAACGGCGGCGGCGAAAGATAGACCGGGACTCGGCGACCGGAGAGATGGGAGACGTCGGCCGCCGTGAAGGGTTTCGATAAGCTCGGGCGACGGCGGCGGCGAAAAGACCCCTAGAGCCCATAGATCGGGAAGCCGGCAGGGTTCCGCCGTGAGCGACGGCGGAACCGTCATGGAGTTTCGGGGATGGAACTCCAGACGGCCGGGCTCGAAGGGTCGCGGGGCAGCGAGGAGGACGCCGAAAGACACCGGTCATGAGCTTCGGCAGAAAACTGGAAGCGGCGGCTTGAGATCCAGGGTCTGGAGCCATAGAAGATGAATCATAAAAACTTAATTTCCATGAAGGGCAAAAGTGGCGCAGGCGGACGACGAAGGCCGGACCGGGACCTAGAGGGTGGGGAGCCAACAGAGGTTTTCCGCCGAGGTCATTTTAACGCGGCAGAGTGCGAAAGGCACTCCGGGGACGGGATCCCGATGACTCGGGCCCGGTTAGGGAGGCAGCTGCCGGCATGCATTCATACATGGAATGGAGCGGCGAAGGAGGGGACCGGGCCCGAGGGGGCTGGTCGCCCTACGTGAAGAACAGCCACGCAACGGGCGAGTTCTGGGCCGAGAGGGGGAATCATTGCGTTGAGTTTAGGAAATTTTGAGGACATGGGTTTGGATCGTGACGGGGTGATGTTCAATTTTATGCAATTTTATTCATTGTTCACTTTAACGAAACCCACAAAAAGATCAAAAACAGCGGGGGGGCGAACGAGGATGGCCTACCTCCAATTCGCTAAGCGAGAAGTCGATGGGATTCACCGGCAGGGTTGACAGAGCGACGTTGATGCTGATGATCGTGATGATGCAGATTGTAGTGGGCTCCAAATGTCGGCTCTATCAATTCGCTCAAATTTGCAAAGTTAAAATGACATTGGAGACCATGGTTTATATACCCTATCGGTCATTAATGCTCGCATTTATTGCACGTACGTCAGCGCAAAAAAGTTGGTGAGATTCAAATTCAAGTCGGTGGTGGTGGTGAAGACTTCGGGATCCGGCAGGCGAGAAGTCGTGCAACGACGGCCGCCGCGGAACTTTACAATGACTTCGAACGGCTGCGGCGAGGGGATGCTCGGATCCCGGGGGGCGGGAGGCCAAAGGGAGATCGCTGCCGAGGGCTTCGCTTAGCACTTTGAGGGTGGCGGTGAGCACAACCCGGGAGCCCAAGGGGCGGGCGGCCGCTGGAGGATCGCCGTCGCGGACGGCGATCCCGGGATGAAAGTTCGGATGCGGACTTCCGGAGCCCAGGGCCCGAAGGAGCAGGGGCCGCCCGAGAAACCCTCGAAGAACTACGAACGGAAAATGACAGGGCGAGCCCCGGAGGGCGAAAAGATGCCCGGGGAACGCCGTCGAGGCGGCAAACAAAGGGGGAAAACCCGATAAGGGAATCCTGGAGGCTCGGGCCCGGAGGGGCCCGGGGCCGCCCCAGAGCCAAAAAGGCCCAAGGAACCCACGAGGCCCCGGATGGCAGCAAAAACCAAAAGGGAGAACGTAGTCGATTTTATGATGAAACTTTAGGATAATATCGACTATGCAAAACTTCAAAAAAGAGGGGCACGCAAAACGAGGCAGCCCTGAAAGACCCAACAAGGCGAAAGAAAAGAGGATCCCCATTTCAAACGAGGTGTGTGTGTTAAGGGCACAACAGATAGGCTGATTGAAAAACATCTATAGCTTTCAAATGGTATCACATTTTTGGAATCCAAAGCATGTATCACATTCTATGCTTCACATACTATAGGATTAAAAAAATAAAAATTGAATTTCATGAAGTTTTGACTAAGTTAAGGTGGTTAGACATATAAGTTTTTATATATTTTAAACTTTGTAATAAAAAATTCATAATTAATTATTCACTTGGAAAAAAACTACAAAAAAAATGCATCACATCCGAACATGAGTCCTCTACTTATGTATAAAATCTTATAAAAATATATTATAATTTTATTGTGGTTAGGGTGGTCAGAAAGACACCTACTTATTTTTTCCCTAAAATTTAACTACTACTGCTGAAATTTTAAATTTTCACCAAATAGATTTTTTTTAGAAAAAAAAAAACCTAGTAGTTTAGAAACTACATTCAATTTTCTACAGATTCTATTCTTACATATTTTTGAAATAATATAGGTTACTTATTCATTTTTTTACGTCAAGTTTCCTAACTCTAATTTTTCTAAATTTTTTGCCATTTAAGGGCCTATTTTTTGTGATGATCCTGCACATACCCAACTTTGATCTAGATTGTGGATGAGGAAAAAATCCTCTTATTTATAGACTGACAAGTTGGAGAAATTCCCAATATAAAACAATGTGGGACTAACTTTCAACCAATGGCAAGGTGCCACTTGTCAAGAGATGAATGGAAGAAGGATGTGCACATTTTGATGAATGTTCCCATAAATGCATAAATTTGAAATTTGAAAATAGTGAAATGACAAGGTGGATGAAGAGTCAAATGGAGTAATGGTCACTTGGCTCTATGCAAAAGGACTTGTAAGATGAAATAAATGCCTTGTTGGAAGGACTCATCCCATTTGGAGGGAGATTTAAAATGGAGGAATATTCAACTTTTTGATGCCTTGTTGAGAGAAAATAAAGACTTAATAAATGAGTTAAATTGATTTATTTGTGCAAGTGGGAAAAGCTAGAGGATGTGACATGGATTAGATTTAGCCTTAACCATGATTTGATTAACTTAAGTGAAGATTAGGTGATTTGACCTATTTGATTTAGATTTATGGATTAAAATAAATGAAAAGGAGATGGAAAATGATTTAGACTTAGTTAAATAAATATTTTGATTTATTTAGCTAAAGGGGATGTTGTTAGTGTTAAAGATAAATTTATTCAATTTAAATGGAGGACTTTAGAGATTGATTAAATAAGATTGGTTTATTTAATTAAAGATGAACTTTAAGATTAAATAAATAAAATGATTTATTTAATTAAAAGAGGATAATGATTTTATTGATTAAAAATGGAATTAAGATGAATTAATTAAATGGTTAATAGAGGGGTGATTAAAGAAGAATCAAAGTTAGTTGATCAAGATATTTTTCATGTCTACATTTTTCCCCTCTTTGAAGCAATGCACTTGCTATGTTGGTTCAAAGAATAAACTTACTGTGATCAAAATTCTATTTTTTTCTAATTTTTTTGGATTCTTCAATGGAAAGAAGTACATTAGTACATTGCCCCGTCAAGAGATCGAGCGAAAAGATTCAATTTGAGGGTCGATCTCCCGATAAAGAGGTTCAAGATGGACATATGGATGGTTATGATGATGATGCAAATGAGATGGTTTTAAGATGCTTAGAATAACCAATCTATATTATCCTAAACAACTGAAATGATGATATAATGTGATGATTCCTATATGATTATGCAATGGATGTTCTATGCAAATATATGGTTTTATGAGATGCTTAGACTAACAGATCTATATTATGATGATGAACATACATGTGAGATGATTAGTGTTTCTTATATGATATGATATGATATGTAGTATGTTGATGGTTTGTGGATGTAAGATGGATGCATTGGTGATGATGATTACCTGATCATGCCATGATGTTAGCGCGGAAAAGAAGAAAGAAGAAATGAGATGATGACAAGAAGATTCAACAAGTCAACTTTGCTAGAGATGATGATGAGAAATGGATGATTTTCTTATCATGAATTGGTATTTTAAAAGGGTCGCTTACCTTATGTTTGATAACACATCTAAGCACGATGCATCAAGGTATAAAGAACTAGGATAGCATACTTAGTGTGATGGACTTTGACTCAAAAATTAGATAGGAGTACTCCTGTTGACACTTGACATACGAAACCTCATTTAAAATGTAGTTCATATATTTCAAACATCTCAGACCAAAACATAGAAAATCAAGCCTTCCTATGTGGTCAACAAGACACCTAAAAGACCCTCCCTACGCCCAAATAAAGCACGCATGAAGGAGGTTATATTACAAGAACATCCAACAAGTGCAGTGGATAAAAGGATAATGATCATTGCCCCATTCTTTTCTCTCTAAATCCTTTTGTTTGGGACATCATCGAGAGGTCACTAGAATTAGTGTAAAGAGATAAGTTGAAAGACAGAAAAATTAAAAAATAAGCTAATGTTCTTCAACTTCACTAACCAAAAGGAAATGTGTTTTTTAAGGATAAGAATTGAAATGATTTCCAATATATAATGCCCATTGTAGGAAGGATACATCCTAGGACATGATGTTATCAGATGATTCATTTGGGACTGATTGGACAATAGGTTATTAACACAAAGGGTTGACCAACTTGTTTATGTACTGACCTAGACTTGAGACATTAATGATTGAGTTTTCACTTTTAACCTACTAAACTTGTTTCCAATTTTTTTACCAAAGGTTGAGGATGATTGATTTATTGTTAGTGATTTTTATTGCGAGTGAAAGCAAGATGAGACAGATGGATTTTTTCAAATATTTGGATGTTTTTTGGAGTTTTTTGAACTATTTTAATGCTATTTTTGGTGTTTCAAGATTTTACAAATGTTTATTTAATTAAGTCTAAAATCATCTTTCATCTCCTTTTGATTTATTTTAATCTTTAAATCTAAAGCAAAAGGGTCAAATCACCTAATCCTCTTTTAAATTAACTAAATCTAGATTAAATCTAATCTAATGCATGTCACATTCTCTAGATTTTCCCACTTGCACAAATAAATCATTTAATTCATTTATTAAATCCTCATTTTCCCTCAACAAGGCATCTTTGGAGAATATTCCCTCAAGTTTGAATTCAAATCAAGTGGACTTGTCCCTTCCAACATGGCATTAACTCCCCTCTTACATGTCCCCCACTTGGCATTTAAGTCCCTTTTTTCTCCCTCCAACAAGCCAAATTTGAAATTTGAAAAGGCCAACTAATCTCATTTATTGGCACATTGACCAAAAATTGCACATCCTCCATCCACTCATAGGGTCACAAGTGGCTCCTTCCTATTGGTTGAATCTTTGTGCCACATTGCTCTCTTTTGGGCATTCTTCCAACTTGATATTCTATAAATTGGAGGTCTCATTCCTCATTTTAGCATCCACAATCTCATGCAAATTTACTCTCTTCACATTGAGAGCTAATTTTTCCCATTATCATTTGCAACATTGATTTGTCAAGGGTTGGGAAAGGGTCACTTTTCACAACAAAGTGACACCAATCCACTATGGGATAGGTATGAATTTATGCTTTTTTGATACTTTCAATTAGTGTATTTGATCATTTTTTTTTATAAAGTATTATGCATTATTTCATAGGAGCATTTAGTGAGTTTGCATGAACTAACCTTTGTCAAGGAGTTTAGATTGTGTGCATATTTTATTGGTGCTCACAATTATAAGATTCTTGATATAACTCATTTAATACTAGAAACTCCTCTGTGATCAAATTCTCACCACAAACAAGATCTATTAGTATCCCATTAGTGGAATTATCATAGATTCTACTAGCTATGTAGAGAGGACCATCAAGAAGTTTCTATAGTATGTCTTTAGCAGAAAAAGTGATATCAAGAGATTTAGTGGTTTGGACCTTATGAGGGATGACGTCTATTGTAGCCACAAGTTGATCCAAAGGACCATCTTCAGTAACAGGTGGAGATATATCATGTTGTTCATTGTTTGTATCAACAGTCATTACATCAGTGTTTGAAGGTTCACTAGCCTTGACAAATGAAGTAGTGTGTTTAGGCATAGGATTGGGAAAAATTTGTAAGTTTTGGTTAGTAGGTGCAATGGAGTTATTGCCCTGATCATTAACACCCATAATGGACAAATGGCCTGAATCAATGAGTTCTTGAACTAAATGTTTTAGATGCTTGCAGTGTTCAGTGTCATGTCCATTCTGACGATGAAAATGACAATAAGCATTAGGTTTGAAGGTGGGTGGTAAGGGCTGAGTTGGATCAAGCGGTTAGATAGTTGGAAAAGTGATCATGCATTGATGAATTAATTGGTTCATTGTATTATGGAGGGTATCAAGTAAGGGAGTAAATTATCTCTTTGGGTCCCCATAGGTATAAGGCACTATTTCTTTAACAACTACCACTTGAGTTTGAACTGGTTGGGTTGGTTGTGGTTGTGATAGAGGATTGAACTGTAAGAAGCCTCTATTTGGTTTGTGAAAGTTTTGTGTGTTATTTTGGTTTTGATTGTTGTGTTTAGGTTTTTCAGCTCAGTTAGAAGTGGATTTTGAATCACGACTTGAAATTGAGTTATGGTATTCACACAAGGTTGTATATAAATGCATAAATGAATGGAATTTCATCATAGTTAGCTTATCTTGAAGGTTTGTGTGCAAGTTTTCAATAAAAATATTTTGCAGATGTGCATCAGGAATCTTGACATCAATCTAAGCATACAAGGATTGGTATCATGAGATAAAATCTATTATGTTTTCATCTGTATTTTGTCTACATTGCATGAGGTCAACCATTATCTTTTTAGGTGTCATGTGCACTTGAAAGCGACTTATGAAAGCATCCACCAATTCATTGAAAGAATGGATGGAATGATTAGGAAAGTTAGAAAACCACTCTAAGGTAGTATCTTTCAAGGTCCTTCGAAACAGTTTGGCTAACAATTTATCATCAAGGAAAAAATCACTACACAAAGTTTTATAAGCATTAACATGGTTAATAGGGTCTCCTTTACCTCTTTATTTATCAAACCGAGGAATTTATATCCCTTGTGGCATTGGGGTACATAATATTTCTAAGGATAAGGGGCTGCTATGGACATGATATGTGGGTGGAGTGGTTTGACATTGGCTAATAGTGGAAAGTTGATGTTTCATGGAAGAAACGGTGTTAAGGAGTTGTGTAAGAATAGGGTCGAGGTAAGTGGATTGAGGTGGAAGAGAAAAGGGTGATGGAGTGTAGGTGATGTTAGGGGAAGTTGAAGGAATACTATGAGGTGTGAAGGTGGTGGAGGGTACTTGTGATGCCACAAGAGAAGTAGGAATGCTAGGTGGAATTGGGAAAGAAGTATCCACATAATTAACTTTATGCATAGTTGTGTGGACTTGTGGATTGGTATAAGTTGGGATGGATGCTATGGTTGAATGGGGGGACCTTGATTTCCTCCTTGGCTTATAGGAATGGTTGCGGATTGGGTAGTAGAATAGGAATTTTTATTGTAAATGTCCCCAATTCTCTTCATCACTTGTAAGTTATCATCACTTGTAAGTTATCATCACTTTCAATCAAATGATGAAGATTGTCAATGGCAAGTATGGCAGTGGTGGAAATTTTTTGAAGTGACTAGTCTTGTTGTAAATGTGCAAAATCCTCATGAATATTAATGACCTTTGCTTGCAGGAGGGAATTGTTGAGTATCAACATTCATTGGATGGAAAGATGATGGCATAGAAGTGGTATTGTCATTTTCTAATGCACCGTTGTCCATACTAGGAGTAGGATGTCGTGAGATCCCAAGGTCCAAAATGAAAGTGTTGTTGTGGGAGGCCATGAGTCTAGAACTTCTTCTCACTAAAGTATTATCAACAAGGCACCAAAAACTCATACAAGTACCACAAAGGAGGGGGTGAAATAAAATGCAATGTAAGGTAATATAAGATCTCTAAATGGAAATAATAGAAATTTTGCTAACTATAATAGAGAACTAACTATAGAAAAATGAAATGCAGGAAAATGCCAGAAATGTTGTTTAAAAAGTGCAGAAGGACTGATTTGCCTAGGGTGGAAAATGAGTCCTAGTATGATGCATTTTTTGTGTTTTTTAGAAATTTTAAGATGATTTTAATGCTCTATAGAATGCAATCAAGGATGCAGAATGCATATTTTCAATTTGTTCAAGTAGATGCAATGCAAAAACAAAACAATGTCCTAATCAAATGTTAATGAAAATGTAATCTAGGATGAAATATGCAAATAAAATTAGAAATGCAAAGTGTTTAAAATGTAGGCTCACCAAAAAGAGCCGTAGATTTTTGGTTCCTATGGACTTCTCTAGCTCTTCTAGGGTTTTTCACCTAAAATGAGAGAGATAGGGCCCAAAAATGCTAAGGGTTCATTCAAATTATGTTATGTATGATGTTTTCTAAGCTAAATGAAGGAAACTAAATGCAATTGAGTGATCTAAATGAATGAATATGAATGCAAAACTAAGATTTAAACTATTTTGGAAAACACACTATGATATGCAAATAATGAACTAAATGAAGAAATAATGTAGAACACAAAGGAATGAGATGAAACAGAGTGCACCTGGGAAATATTTGATGATTCTAGAATGTTGTGGATGCTGACTGAAATCACTAAAATTTCACAGTGGGACTCATTCGCCCAAGGTGTTGAATTAGTCCTCCTACTGGTGAAAAAGTGTCAGGAACTGGTTTCTGACTATCAAGATCTGGAATCTAAAAAAAATCACATTTTCAGTCCTAAGGTGGGACTCATTCACCACTGGTGGTGAATCAGTCCTCTCCCAAAATTTTGAAAAATCAGGAGACAACTTTGCAACACCAGATCTGGAAATCTCTAATTGTTGTGTTGTCGAAGTCAATTCTGCAGGAAATAGACATAAATCCTACTCCAAGATTGAAATATGAATGAGTTGGCTTGAATCACCTAGTTGACTTGTTTACCAATCTTCAACACCAAAAACCTTGTTAAATCTGCATACCTAGGTCTACAAACACACATGCAAAAGGGGAAAAATGGTTGAGGGTTAGCAAATAGGGGTTTGCCTTGGTCAACCCCCACTTTTGGTAATCAAAAAATTAATGAAATAATGAAATGAAAGAGAATGATAAACTAATAACATGCAATAGCTATCAACTTACCAAACCCTTGATAATGCAAATATGAAGTAATGTCAATGGATTCTCCAAAGTGCTTGAGTATTTCTTGATAAAATGTTGTAAGTGATGAGCTCAGGATATGCTCATAATTTGAGTATCATGTACTTTTAATATCTCTACTTTTTTTGCTAATGGATGTTTTAACTCTTTTATTAAGGACTCTTTATCTAAAATGGGTAGTATCCTGTAGCAATATATTCCTACATTCCGGCAGCCTAAACATCTCCATGTGTCTTATTAATTACCCTGTTTTGACTTCCCGAGCGACTAATATAATGCATATGGTTTTTGAATAATGGGATAGATTTAATATGTGATAAATGAATGGATCATGTTGTTTCCCACGAATTCTTTCTTTTTCCTCTGTCACCTTGTGCATCGCAGGTTGTTGAAGGGAGCATGAACGAGTCAAGTGCAGCAGACTTCGACTTTGCAGTAAAGTCCATTTGTAGCACGGTGTCAAGGAAGTTGTTCCAGTGAAGACTCTATGTCCGAGTCATTGGGAAGAAATTTAATGATCATTTATGCTAAGAGTGGAATGCTAAATTCTCTGATCATGTTGAATGGATATGGAAAGAGTGGAATGCTAAATTATCTGATCATGTTGAATGGATATGTTTTCATTTATGAGAAGTTTGTTCCTTGGTTTCAAGATTCATTTATGTCCACATCTTTCTTTGTTAAGTTAGGTAGTTAGTTGTTTTTCTGGTTTAAATAAGTGTTCCTCCTACGTGAGTGAGCAAGCATAATTGGCATAACAAGCATAGCATGTAAGAGTTAGTATGATAATAAGAGGCATAATATGTAAGAGTTAGTATTATGATAAAAGATAGAGTTTTGTGTTAGTTTTCATATGAGCAGAACAATGTATATCATTTTGAGTTATGAATAAAAACTGATGAAGTTCTGAGTTCAATCTTTCCATAATTAGTTGATGCTTGATAAGGGGGCCCACTTAGTAAGTATCTGTAGTTAGTTAGTTAGTCATTTATTTTCTGTTGATGATAAGTTAGATTTTGTTCTTGAAGTTTCAGTGCAAACCCAGTCTTATATTGTTCCTGCAGCATTGGGAATCCATCCCTATGTTTGTTCCTGTAGCATAAGGCCAGTTCATAGTTTGTTTCTCAGTTATAGTTGTTATGGTTTCTGCTTTGATTAAGTTTAGAAGGCTTCACATTACATTCTTGTAGCATAAGTAGAATTCCTTTCACACATTTATTTTTGGTAAATTATGACTGAAACTGGTTCTTAGTGCACATACAGTGCCGCTCCATTTCAAGTATATGTTCCCTAGTTTGATAAAGTAAATGAATGACCATAAGAAGATGTTAGTTTCTTGCTGGAATGTCCAATTGCTAGGTTAGGATTTGCCGTGAATTTTATATCCTTTTGTGGGTGTGACCATTTTTTAGAACCATTGTTGGGGATGGTGTCAAGCTAAGAACCTGTCTTAAGTCATTGTTAGCAGTAGTTTAGCCTATTATTCAAGCATTTTCAAAATTCCTTCAATTCACCATTCACTCTATTGCATGCATAGAAGAAGAGACGTGGTGGGAAGTTTCCTCCCTGAGCTTCCATTCATTGATAAAAATCCTGAACTAGCTTATAATCTATTTGTGGAAGGAGACCAAGATATCAATCCATTTGCTGAAAACATGTTTGTTGAATTTCCATTTGACCCAACTGACGAAGAACCAGAAGAAAATCCATTTCCTCTAATACTCCATCAAGAAAATATGGCACGAAATCCACCTAATCAACCTCCTAACTTTGAGTTCCCCATCATTGCTCAGCAAGATAATGATAACCTTAAAAATATTCCTTCTTCATTGCTTCCCAAGTTCTATGGACTAGTTACAGAGGACCTAGACACATTATTGTTTGAGTTTTATATCCTCTGTCACAACTATGATTACACTTCAGATGTTCACAGGCTAAAGTTGTTTCCTTCTACTTTGAAGGAAGGAGCTCTTAGATGGTTTATGAGTTTGGGAAGAGGTGTTGTTGATAGTTGGGAGGTCATGCAAACAAAATTTCACAAGGAATATTGTAAGCATGGTAGTAAGGGAGATGATATATTCAGAATTCAAGAAAAGGAGGATGAAAGCTTGGAAAACTATATCTCAAGATTCTTGTTTTCCCTGAAAAACAATTCAGACCATACTCTCAATGAAGAATCTCAGAAACTACTTTTTCTAAGGGGAATCAGTGATACCTGTATAGATGCTCTGGACTTGATGGGAGGAGGTGATATAACTCAACTGCCTTGGGATGATATCAAGAAGATATGTCTCAACTACTCTCGAGCAATTGTTAAGAAGGGTAGAGGTCATCAAGCCATAGTGGGAAAGTTCTCTACTAGTGGAGTTTCATGGTTGGAGATCACAAATTTGTTGTCTAATTTCAAGCAGGATATCATAAACAACATGACCACACAGTTGGATACTATGCAAGCTCAAAAGAAACATGAGGAAACTGAAGCAATCTTGGCTGAGTTCTATCCACATTGTAGACAGAAGAAACATGACTATAGATGCAAGATGGTGGCTAACCTAGAGGCTAAGCAGTTACCTACTGACTTTAAGGTGGTAGATAGTGATGATGACCAAGTATTCTTTGTCGCACAAAGGCGACCATGGGCTCAAAGACAAGGTATGCCTCAAGATCCTTTGACTTTTGGTAATCTTTATTCTAATTATAATAACTAGTGGTAACCTACATATGGCCCATCACCACCCTGGAATACCCCTCAATCACATTGGCCTAACTATCAGAGTCCTCAATGGCAATCTTCTCAAGGAGGTTGGCAGCAACCACAAGGACAATGGACTCCACCCCCAAGTAACTGGCAGCAAAACCCTTAATGGAGAAGTCCACAGCAATGGCATAACCAATCCCCTGCCTTCCTATAGCCTCAACAGCAACAACCTTCGGCTCTCATGCCACCTCCTATAGCACCTACAACAAATACTGGCCCTATAAAAAATGCCTATGCCTGCTCAACCATTGCCAAATCCTAACAATAAGCAACAACAACAACAATAGCCTATGTATTTTGCAGAAGCTAATAAGTATTCTGCTTATGCCCTGAATGTTCATGATATCCATCTCAGATCTAGAACCACTCTCCCTGCTCCACACTCGCCTATCATTACAGAGATTCCAAACTTTTCCTCTGAACAACAGACTGATCCTGCAGAACATATACTTGTGTTAGATACTATCTTTACGGAGCCTGTCCTGCAGCATCAGGCTAAACTGCCTTTTCCTCAAAGATTGCAAATCACTACATCAAATTCTATGGAGGAGCCTACCTTTGATATTTTGGATCAGTTAAAAAATGTACACATTCAAATCCCCCTCTTTTAAGCAATTAAAGATGTCCCAATTTATAGAAAAGCCATTAAAGAGGCCTATTCAAAGAAACCAGGAAGAAAGAAAAAGGATCCCCAAACTATCCATGTTCTAGGACAATTAGCAGATATTATGTTGGGGAAGATAGTCATTCCAAGATATACTGACCCTGGGAGTCCTGTGGTACAAATAAATATTAATGGCCAGATAGTAAAGAATGTTTTGATTGACCTTGGTGCAGCCATTAATATAATGACCAAGAATACAATGGAGTATTTGAATATCCTAAACATTTAGTCTACACCTATCATCCTGCAGCTTGTTGATAGTTCCATAATAAAGCCTGATGGAATGGTAGAAGATGTTATTGTCATCCTTGAGTCTTGGGAATACCCAATAGACTTCACCATATTGTCCACTAAGGCAACTTTGGGAGGATATCCTATTATCCTAGGTAGACCATGGTTAGCTACAACTGATGCTTTTATAGGATGTCGTTCAAGAGACATGACAATTTCTAATGGTCAGTCAAGAAAGAAATTTGCTTTATATCCACCTGCCCAGCCTCAGCCAGACTTGTCTCAACCAATTTGGCCAGATTTGGGAGAGGAAACTGAAGAAGTCAATTCAATGGCTTAGTTAATGATGCTACAAACTAATCCATTTTCCCAGCTTCAAAGTGAGGATGACCTACTTTTACACATTTTGTAGTCCAACCCTGATCTGAGTAGCCCATCTGCTATAGATATCAGTCTTCAGCAGTGTTTCCTACATCAACTAAATTCTGAGAACCTGTCACCTGAATCTCCTATATTTTATCATAATTTTCTTCCATATGAAATACAAACACCACCTTTATCAACAGGCTCCATGAATGATCTTACCAAGCCAGTAGAAGTGTCTTTAGGCCATTGTCTAAACATCAATAATAAGCTACCTCAACCTCAGCAAGCTACCCTAGTCACCATGCTGCAAGATCAACACAGAGCTTTTGCATGGGACTATGGAGATATGAATGGAATAAATCCTCAGCTCTATACTCATAGGATCTATATTAAGGAATATTTTTCACCTGTTAGGCAGCCTCAAAGAAGGATAAATCCAGCACTTAGGGAAATAGTTAAAATAGAGCTTCAAAACTTGCTTGATATTGGTTTCATCTACCCAATTTCAGACAGTCAATGGGTATCCCCACTGGTGATTGTCCCTAAAAAGGGTGGAAAATGGAGAGTTTGTGTAGATTACAAGGATTTGAACACAACAATTAAAAATGATCATTTTCCACTGCCATTTGTTGACCAAGTACTAGACTCATTGTCTGGAAAAAAGTATTTCTCGTTTTTGGATGGATATAGTGGCTATAATCAAATTAAAATCACCCCTGAAGATCAAGACAAAACAACTTTTAATAGTCCATGGGGTACTTTTTCCTACTTTGTTTTACCTTTTGGACTATGCAATGCACCTACAACATTTCAAAGGGTAGTGATAAGTATTTTTGTTGACATTTCTCATGATTCTATAGAGATCTATATGGATGACTTCACTACTTATGGAGTTACTTATAATGAAGCATTAGCCAATTTGGAAAAAGTGTTGAAAATATGTCAAGAGAAAAATTTGTCTTTGAATAGTGATAAATGCTTTATGATGATGCAAGAGGAATTGTTTTAGGCCATCATGTCTCTCAAGAAGGAATTCAGGTTGATCCTGCAAAAATAGAAATTATTCTAACTTTTCCAACACCTATGAAACAAAAGGATGTTAGAAGCTTCCTAGGACATGCTGGATATTATAGAAGATTCATAAAAGATTTCAGCAAGATAGCCAGTCCACTATATGCCTTATTGACTAAGGATTCTGAATTTACTTGGACTGAGGCCTGTGACAAATCTTTCCTACAGCTTAAGAACCTACTTACTCAGACACCTGTTCTTCAAGGACCAAAGTGGAGTCTACCCTTTCATATACACACAGATGCTTCTGATTATGCTATAGGGGTAGTTTTAGGATAGAAAGAGAATTCCATTGAGCATGCCATATATTTCATTAGCAAAAATCTTCAAGGCCCTGAATTAAACTATACTTTCACAAAGAAAGAATTGCTAGCCGTCGTGTATGCCCTTAACAAGTTTTGACATTATGTCATTGGTTACCAAATATTTGTTCATACAGATCATGTAGCAATAAGGTACCTCATGAATAAGGCTGCCATATCTGGCAGATTAGCAAGATGGCTCCTATTGTTGCAGGAATTTGATATCACAGTTATTGATAAGCCAAGTCAAGCTAATGTGGTGGCTGATTTCTTATCAAGACTTCAAACACCTACACCTGACATTCTTGAGGTAATTGATGATAGCTTCCCTGATGAACATCTATTTTTTATTGCTGCTCAAACCCCATAGTATGTAGATATTGCAAATTATTTAGAAGTCAACAGAATTCCAGCACACTTCTCACCAAAGGAAAGGCAATTGTTGGTTGAGAAAAGTTTAACTTTTCATGGATTGCAAACTATTTATTTTATACAGGACCTAACCAAGTCATGAGAAGATGTGTGAGGGAAGATGAGACCTATGACATTTTGTATTCTTTTCATGATGAGCCCTGTGGTGGACACTTTGTAGCTAAGAGAATAGCTATGAAAGTGCTTAATACAAGATACTATTGGCCTACACTACACAAAGATGCAGCTGCCTACACTAGGAAATGTGACAGATGTCAACGCATGGGAGACCAATAAGGTCTGATGAAATGCCCCTGCATCCATAAGTGGTAGTTAGTTTGTTTGACAAATGGGGCATGAATTTTTTTGGGCCTATTGATCCTCCATCCAATAGGAAATCATATATTTTGGTGTGTACTGATTATGTAACCAAGTAGGTGGAAGTGAAATCAATGGCACATGCCTGTGACAATAAAGTTGTTGATTTCCTGTATGAGTAGATTTTTACAAGGTTTGGAGTCCCAAGGGAACTTGTTACTAATCAAGGAGCTCAGTTTATATCCAACTTAATCACTACATTGATGAATGATTACAAGATCATGCACATAAATTCTAGCCCCTATCACCCTCAAGCCAATGGTGAGGTAGGGGTTACCAACAGAGAAATTGAGGCAATCCTTACAAAGACAGTCCAATTACATAAGAAGGATTGGAGCAACCATCTTCCTGAAGCAGTTTGGGCCTATAGGACAACATGGAAAACAATAACATGGTTTACTCCTTTTGAGTTACTCTATGGTAAGACTGCCATGTTGCCAATTGAATTTGAGCATAAGACCTTAAGAACTACTCTCCAACTTAACATTGATATTTCTGAGGCTCAAAAGGAATGCCTCCTACAGCTGAATGCATTGGATGAGCTAAGGAAAGCTACCTACAACATACTAAAACTATCCAACAACAACAAAATAAATGGCAAGACAGTCATATTTGAACTAAGCAATTCTCTGCCGGTGATTGGGCACTGCTCTATGAATCTAGGTACAAAGAAAATCAAGGTAAACTAACCACACAATGGCTTGGTCCTTATGAAATAGAAAATGTGTTTGATAATGGCTCAGTGCAGTTGGCTACAATGGATCGATTTAAGCTATTGGTTAATGGACATTGTCTTCAGTTGTATCATAAGCCAACATCTAAAGATGAGTTTCTGCAGCAGTTTGTTTCAAATACGGCCATTGATCTTCCTGTAGTGAAAGGCTTCGATCTTTCTCCTGCAGCATCTCTTTAAATTCCATGTTGCATGCACATAATAAAGGTTTCTTTTTTAAGGATGTCACGTTCTCCATTTTCCATCCATCACCACCATTCATTATCTTTTTTTCCACGTCATCCATCCTACTGTACCACCTCATTCATGGTTTCTATTACAACCGTCATTTCATGGTGTGCTGTGATTTTCCCAACATGTACGAGCATTAATTGAAAGGTATGCGATATCTCCTCTTAATCACATTATTTATTTATTTTATTTACTCAACAACTACTATGTGTATATCAGTCTTTATCACCCATGCTTCGCCTGTCCTTTCACCCATGTGTGGACACATGTCAACTTTTAAGTAGGGGGCGAGATAATCCATTTCAAACCTTTTCTCATGTCGCTATCACAACTAATAAGATATTTTTATTCTTCTTATACTTTCCAAATATGGTTATGTGTTTTATGTAAACAACATTAACTGCTTGATATGAGTAGTTCCTAATAATCATTACATGCAATTATCTTTCGAGTCATTCTTGGAAAAGAAGAGAAAGTGATGAAAGAATTGAAAGAAGCAGAACATAGCAGAAAAGTTTTTGAAAAGGTTTGAGTTTCTGGAATCTCAACAAAGGTAATTTGTAAATATGGGTGGTCAATTGGTAAGACATGACCCTGTAGCTCATGAGCTCTTAACACAGAATCCTTAAACAGTGTAGGCATTCAATAATTGTGGTTGGCTAAACTATTTTCTGAGGTTAGATTCTTTCAATGAGGAAGTTGTTGGTGAATTTTTAAGAACTCTTTTAGAAGGGGAAGCTTTAGTATGGGGTTTGATAGTGGCTATAATAGAAGAACTAATTGCTGAAGTAATAGGGCTTCCTGCAGTAGGGGAAAATTTTTCTTCAGATGTTGTTTCTGCTAGGGCAGAATTTATAGTACCAACTGATGGACCTTTAGAGGTCTCTAAACAAGGCTACAAACGAGTGTCACTACCCTTTCCATATTTAGAGTATGTTGCATTCATAATCAGGTATTTAACTTGTGAGGAATGCTTCTCATATTTATATTCTTACCATTTTAAGTTATTGAGCCATATGAGGCATGGGTTAGCTATTAATCTCCTAAAATTTTTGTTAAATCTTTTAAAGCAAAGTACCCATGAAACCTAGAGAGGAAGTGACAACTCTATTTCCCATCATGCCCTAATAAAATTGTTGATTGAGCATTCCCTGAGGGATGTCTCTCCCCTTTCTTGGCAAGACTTTGTTGCCCAAAAGGGTTTGTAACTTCCACAACCACCTAGAGAAATCCCTGCAGCACCTACCCCTGTAGCATCTATTCCTGTAGTCTCCAAACCAGAACCCTCTACCAGAGTAAAAACCAGGTTAGCTAGTAGAAGAGAAAAAGGTAAAATGAAGGTAGGAGAGTCATTTAGGGCAGAAAAAACCTCAGATTCTGACCCTCATGCTCAAAGACAACAGTGTCACTGTCTTGCAACACCTTCTCCTGTAGCAGTTCCTCCTACACCAACACCTGTTGCCACTGTAGTCTCTCTATCATCCTCTTCTATTGAGGTTGAACCCTCTAGGAAAGTCAGAAAGAGGAAAGCCACGAGAGTGCCTCCTACAGCTGCATCATTGGCAAAAAGAGCCTTAGCAAGGAAACAACATAAAGTCACCTCAACATTTGCTCAGCTTGAAATTATAATAATTTCTAAGGAATCTGAGGAACACAGTTATGATGATTCTCATAATGTACCTAAGAATGTTCCACATGGCCCACCTATTGTTCCTAAGGAAATGCAAAATGAACCAATGGAAGTCGATGAAGAACAATATGATAGTAATGAAAGGGGAATGCCAAGTCTTGATGACTTGGCTGAGGCAGCTAGGAAAATTTTAGAGGAAGTACAATCTCCTCCTACACAGCAACAAGAATTCATCCTGCAGTAAGAGGAAGAACAACTTGAACAATTTGAAGTGGCTAATGAAGCTTCATTACCCCCTGCAACTTGTCAAGCTATAGTTGTCTACAAAAAGACATTTTTAATTAAATTTTTGGAATACCTTATGACCTCATGGAGGATAGTCACATTTCAAACCCTAAGTTTCCACCACTTAGCCAAGACTGAAATTCAACAAAGTCTTTGGGAGGAAGAGAAGAAGAAACTGAAAAGAGAAATTGAAAGGCATAAACAAGAAATCCAAGAGATGAAAAAGAAAATGGATGAAATGATGAAAATAATTGGTAAGATTATGGAGTGTAGACCACCGCCTAGAGTCTATGCCATGTGCCTAAAGGAACAATTTCTTTGGTTTTAGTTAATGAGAATTTCAAGGAATTTAGATCATGTTATTCATACATTCAAAGAATTTTATGATGCATACCAAGTGGCTCTTAATTGGCTAAAGAATTCTTTATGTGAATTTTATTTGCATGGATTGATAATTCCCTCTGAAACAAAGTGGAACCCACTTGTTTACATTTTTTATATTCATTTGAGGTCACTTATGTCATGGGCAGCCAATGAAACCTATTACGGCATACAATTGGAAGCCTATGAAGAAGTTGAAAGGGATGAGCCCATACCACTGCGATTAGAAAGCACAGATCCTTACACAATGCTAAAAATCTGGCTCACTATTGCATATGGGTTCAACAATCAAGCAGAAAGAGTAAAAATATTTGATGTTAGAAAGCAAGTATATCAGGAATTCAAAAGCCAACCATATCTATTTTGGAAGCTTGCCTCTTCCATAATTGAAAAGAGATGGGAGAAATTGATTGTTGGGTTAAGGAAATTTGAGCCACATAGTCCCCTAAATTTTGAAGCAACCCTTAGCAGGACAGAGAGGTACATACAGCTTGGTCTTCAGAAGAGGTTTGAATTATGGCTGCCAATAACATTTCAAACTCCAGTTTTAATGTGGCTACTTTATCCCCATCGAGCTACAAATGTTAATAAGGATACAGAAAGCCTCAGATATGAAAGATGGCAAAATTTCAGAGGTTTCTATTATAAATTTGGGACTGTGCCAAAAAACCATATTGCTCCTACAGATTTTAGGGAAACAACCAGGAAGCTTAATGCTGGTGGACCATCATTAGGTTAAGTAGGGGGAAAATGATGACCTCAGGATATGCTCATAATTTGAGTATCATGATGTACTTTTAATATCTCTACTTTTGCTGCTAATGGAAGTTTTAACTCTTTTATTAAAGACTCTTTATCTAAAATGGGTAGTATCCTATAGCAATATATTCCTACATTCCTACAGCCTAAACATCTCCATGTTTCTTATTAATTACCATGTTTTGACTTCCCAAGTGACTGATATAATGCATATGGTTTTTGAATAATGGGATAGATTTAATATGTGATTAATGAATGGATCGTGTTTTTTTCCATGAATGCTTTCTTTCACCTCTGTCACCTTGTGCATCACAGGTTGTTGAAGGGAACATGAACGAGTCAAGAACAACATACTTCAACTTTATAGTAAAGTCCATTTGTAGCATGGTGTCGAGGAAGTTGTTCCGACGAAGACTCTCTATCTGGGTCGTTGGTAAGAAACTTAATGATCATTAATCTAGAAAGAGTGGAATGCTAAATTCTCTGGATCATGTTGAATGGATATGTTTTCATTTATGAGAAGTTTGTTCTTAGGTTTCAGGATTCATTTATGTCCACATCCTTCTTTGTTAAGTTAGGTAGTTAGTTATTTTTCTGGTTTAAATAAGTGCTCCTCTTGTGTGAGTGAGCAAGCATAATGGGCATAGCAAGCATAGCATGTAAGAGTTAGTATGATAATAAGAGGTAGAATATGTAAGAGTTAGTATTATGATAAAAGATAGAGTTTTGTGTTAGTTTTTATATGAGCAGAACAATGTATATCATTCTGAGTTATGAATAAAAACTAATGAAGTTCTAAGTTCAATCCTTCCATAATTAGTTGATGCTTGCTAAGGGGGCCCACTTAGTAAGTATCTGTAGTTAGTTAGTTATTTGTTTATTTATTTTTAATCTTAAGTTAGATTTTGTTCTTGAAGTTTTAGTGCAAACCCAGTCTTGTATTGTTCCCACAGCATCGGGAATCCATCCCTATTTTTTTTCCTGTAGCATAAGGCTAGTTCATAGTTTGTTTCTAAGTTATAGTTGTTATGGTTTCTACTTTGATTAAGTTTAGAAGGCTTCACATTACATTCCTATAGCATAATTAGAATTCCTTTCACACATTTATTTCTGGTAAATCGTGACTGAAACCAGTTCTTAGTGCACATACAGTGCCGCTCCATTTCAATTATACGTTCCTTGGTTTGATAAAGTAAATGAACAACCATAAGAATATGTTAGTCGCCTGCTGGAATTTCCAATTCCTAGGTTAGGATTTTCTATGACTTTTATATCCTTTTGTGGTTGCGACCAGTAAGATGCTTGAATTTTTAAGATTGCTTGAATGATGTATGAATGTTGGAGGTTAATTGTAGGACGATGTAAAATGAGGTGTGTAGACATGAAAAATTAACATTATGCACTTAGTTCATATCCATCTTCTCATTAAATTAATCAAACTCAACAAATCCATTCACCAAGTAAATCAGGACTATTTAATTCATTCCTAAGGTTATTCATTTAAATTAAATAAATCAAAATCTCACATCAACCTTCTAATTAAATCTCCAAATGCATATTCCATCCCTTTTTTATTTAAATAAATCTAAATATTCAAGTCAAAAGGGTCAAAACATCCTAATCATCATTAAACTAATCTAATCTTGATTAACCTAACCTAACCACCCATCACATCCTCTAGCTTTTCTCGCTTGCACCAATAAATCATTTTATCTCATTTATAAATTCATCATTTTCTTTCAACTTGGCATAAAAATAGAATATTCCCTCAAGTTTGAAAATGAAGACAAGTTGACTTGTCCCTTCCAACATTGCATTAACTTCTTCATTTCATGTCCCCCACTCAACATTTATTTCACAATTTCAAATTTGAATCTCCCTCTCTTGGGCACATTGGCCAAAACTTGCACATTCATCAGCCTATCATAATGTGACAAGTGGCCTCATCTCATTGGATAAATATTTGTCCCATATTCATCCATTTGTCCATTCTCTCATCAAAACTTCTATAAATGAAAGGCTTATTCTTCATCTTGATCCATCTACAACTCTTATGCAAAGTTACTCTCTTGAATTGAGAACTAATTTTTCTCTTCATCACCATTGCATTTTATCATTTCAGTT
Organism: Sequoia sempervirens; assembly: GCA_007258455.2. Classification (NCBI taxonomy): domain Eukaryota; kingdom Viridiplantae; phylum Streptophyta; class Pinopsida; order Cupressales; family Cupressaceae; genus Sequoia; species Sequoia sempervirens. Next base: position 66,906,589 of record VDFB02271358.1, on the reverse strand, counting down.
TTAGCAAGGATTGGGAAAGGGTCATTGGCACATTTGACACCAATCCACTATGGAATAGGTACATGTTATGCTCTTAGATGTCTTTTAATCCTTTTTGTTATTTTTTGCACTTTCAAGCATTTACATGTTATTCCATAGGAGCATTTTAATGAATTTGTAGGCTACTAACCCATGCTTGAGGTTTTAGTGTTTGTAGATTTTAGATGCTTCATCATGGTGCTAGAAGGAGGGCTGAAATAGCATCCATTTGCATCCATTTAATTTTATTTGTCTTACAATATATTTATGTGTTAAGGATTTCTATTTTGTTCCAAATCAGTTTAGCACAACGGAGGTGGGATTTCTCTTTTGATAAGAATTGATTTAATGCAGTAAAGGGAAATAGTTTTTTATCACTAGAAAGCATTTTTATTCCTTTTGATTTTGGTGATAATACTCATTTGGGACTTAGTTGTAATCTTATTGTGTAATGGATTGATTGTAAAGCACTGTGTTTAATTTTTCTTTGATGAAGAATGTTTAAAAGCTTTTGAGAATAACACTAATGGGAAATATGGGAAATAAGTTATTCAAATAACAACCTTTAGCATTCTTGTTTCTTATCCAAACATGAGCAACCCATAATAGATATCGCCTATGTTGTGAGTTGTCCATAATCAATGTGTATTTGGCCTTATGTTGCGCCAAAATAGATTTGTGCAGTACTCCATGCAGCGGCCAACTTGTGCTTTGGTTTTGTCTTTTTCATACTCATTCTCTTAGAACTGTCAAATTAAGTCTTCAAAGAGAAATAAATCCTTCCTTTGTCAAAGAAATGGACGTGGTGCTAACACACTAATGATCTATTATAAAATTGCCACTTTCAGGACATGGCTTTCTTCAGCAAGGTAGCGAAATCTTTTATGTCATGTAACATTTGGGACAATTAGAAAATGATAAACCCATCTTCTCTTTCTTTTATTTTCTGCACAAACACAATTCACAGGTCTCTTTATAGGCTATCGAGCTAGCTTGGTAATGTTGCTTCTCAGGTTGAATCTCACCTTCCACAAAATCTGTCTCAGGTGATAATTGTGATCTGTACTGGTACGCCTTTCACCATGCATTTAGAGATTGAGAAAAAGGATTTTGTTTCTTTTAAGTGTCATTCTGGTATATTGTTATCCATCTGACATACTCTTAAACCGTGTAGCAAGTTGATGCACAGATGTATTAAAGATGAGATCTTTATCAAGCAAAACAAGGAAAAAACAATAGTAGCCTGAGTTGTATCAAGTCTCATGCTTTAAATATCTCATCTACTTTTACTGGTAAAGAGGCAGTTGTAGAATATTAGTCGACCTTATAAATGCAAGAATGTAGGGAATGCGCTGGTAGAAAGCCTACATGCATAGGGACAGCTGATCATAGTGCACACATGTTGTTGGGGATGGTTGTTGGCATTAATGGAAAAAATTCTTAATGTTCTTTACTAAGATAAGTTTTCTTTTATATGAGATAAATGCACCGATGACATTTTGTGTGTCATACAAGCCAAGAAGATGAGAGCAGGGGGAGATCGCTTAAATGTCCCATCACATATCTTGATGGCTGGTGCATATATTTACTATCGCCTTTTTTTTAGAATGAGACATGAATTATTTTCAAATTGACAAGTGGAGTAAATGAATTGGGAGGACCATTAATATACTTCATAGACTTATATGCTTACATTCGATGATGACTTATGGTATTCATTGGATATGCTTTCTTGCTGAATTCAATATGATATTGTAGTTATTTATTTTTTAATTCAATATGGTGGTAAATTCATCTACTTCTCAAGATACTATTAAAAGGAAAGGTTCTCATTTTTAATTGGTAAAGAACAAATTATTGGAAAGGGAAGATTTTTTTCAAATTGTCTAATTTTGACTAATACTTGTTTTAAAGTTTTTGAAAATCAAGACCCTTGTTAATGTGTCACTATGTGAAATCATTTAAGTTAATTGAGTGACTTGATCTCACATTTATTTTCTTTTTCATCTTATAGGTAAAGCGAAGAAGGAAAGTGAAAGGATAATGAAGGAAAACGAAGGTAAAAGAAGGAAAATGAAAGGAGAAGTAATGAAGATGATGTTTTGAAATATTAAAGTTTTTTTTAACACTTTAAGTGTTTGTTTAAACACTTTTCATGAAATTGCTATCTTTTGTTTCTTAGGACCCTAATTTTTGTTTGGGTTAAAAAAGAATCTTTCAAATTCTTCTTGCAAAGGCTAAAATGATCATTAGGTATGCAACTTACTAGATTTTTTTTCTTGGATTAACAATTGAACAACTTGTCTTTTGGTGCTTAAAAAAAAAAAACTCACATTTTGCTTTGTGGATTTAAAAAGAAAAAGTACAACTTTGTTTTTCGTAAAGGCTTACTTAAACTAAAGGCATTGAAAAAGGACGTATGTGCTTCTCTCGCGCTTTATAGCGATCTTGAGAATCAAAAGGCCTTTTTCATGACTTTAGGGTGAGATAAAGAAATCACCTCCACACTTCAATTTGGGTTTAAAATTGAACAAGGATCTTGTATGAGTGTGAGTGGGGGCACTATTGCATATATTCTCTCTTTGTTGCCATCAAAGATTGATCAAGTTACAGATTTTGTCTTTACTCACTTTTTTTATCGTAGAGGGCCTACCTTGGGGAAAAAGTACTCACCCAAGGGAATGACTCAACTAGTAACACTCTAAAGCCAAGAGTATTTCCAACTGGTATATAAATGTGGGTATTGGAGTGAACGCGAATATCACGTAGTTGATTCCAACAAGATGGATCTGAAAGGGGACTCTTGTCATATGGGTCAATCTCCACGAACAGAAAGTCCTTATTAAAATCCATGTGCTAGAATTTTCCAAAATCCTTTAATCTATTTGTCTGTGCAAGAACGGTCATTCTGAAGTTTCCCCACACTTTTATAGTCTTTTAGTAGAAATGGAAAACATGCCAGGGGATTTTCATGGGTGTTGATGCTTGGCTGCCACGTATAAGTGAGTGTTGTGGAGGGGAGCTAGTGGGGTCAAGCATCTAGCCATTTGCTAAAGATAAGCATAGCTGGACTTGTCCAAGTGGGAATCCAACAAATATTATCTTACACATCCATAGGATTGTACTAATTCTTGCATTACAAAATGCATTGCTTGATTGAAAACATCTTGAAAACAACCACTTAACATCATCATCCAAATTTCAAACCCTTTTGGAGACAAATACAATTGACTCAATCCATATGTTATTGCTTTCCCTTGGGATTCACATCCTTAGAGGTTTCTAAACATTAGATTACATCTCGATTTGTCTACTTAAGTAAACAATAGGTAAACCCTTTCCTTGAGTTCATCAAATTTCCACATAACATACTTTTTGAGGTTTGAAGAAATAAAGACATTAGACATCTTAGTTTCAAAACTTAATCAAAGAAAGTGTTTTTGGTAAAATGAATCCATTGAGCAAAGCTAAGAAAAATGAACTTTCATGTGTGTTGAAGCCTCATGATTCTTGAAAAAGTCCAAAGCAAAGGTCATTGGTTGGAAATCCGAAAGTGTATGTCCAAATTGAATCATTCTTTGGTTATAAAGGTCTCTAGAAAGCATTTGCATGTTCTTCAATACCTAGGTCTAGGAAAAAAAAGTATCTTTTTTAGGTTCATCTTAGGATCAAAGGAAAATCAAAATCTTTTCCATTCATCATTTAAACATCAAAACAAACATCATCTCTCAAAAACCTTTTGGAAAATCTTGAAATCATCCTTAATGCTAGGCTTTTTGGAAAAATCAAAATCATCAAAATCCTTGAGACTAAGTCCTTGAAAACATTATCAAAATCACCTTTGGCTAGGTATGTGTAGATGTATCCGTTTACATATGATTAGTCAAAATTTATCAAAATAATCTTTTTTAGCTTAGTATATGTAGATGAATCCTTCTTCATATGCTTAGTGAAACTATCATCTTGTTTGGATAGGTGTGGGTAGATGCATCCTTCTCCTTGCACATATTCAAATTATCATCCTTTGATCAAATCTATCCCTTAGATAATCATCCAAACATCTTAGGGTCTATTTGCTCAAAATCAAAAGTAAAAAAAAAAGAAAATCAATCAAGGACAAATCCCAAATCAAAATCTGAAACATATCCGAAAGTCCCAAAAGCCTAGTATCTCCTTCAAGATTTACCAAAGGATTGTAACATCCACATCATCCATCTCTTACATCATCATATCACCTTTCGATCCTTAAGATATCCTAAAAAGTTTTCACTTTGAGGTATAAAATAAAGATCAAACCAAAGAATCAAGAGATTCATCTCCCATTCTTAAAAATTGATCCTTGTTTTATGGTTCAAACCAGATCTCAATACAAGAAGAGCATGGAAGCCAACAAAGAAACACTCGCTTCAAGTGATTTAAGTCAAACCACTCCTAAAATGAATCCCATTGGGTCTGGAAATCTCATAGTTAACCTTCTGACATCATCACAAAATCCGCAAGAGGAAAACCAAGGAGAGGACCTTACCTTTGGAATGTCTCATGAAGAAATCACTAAAATGCTCCAAAATCTGGAGAACCATAAAATCATCAACATCATGATGTGACTTAACCCTTTGTTATACATGCTTGAGCTAGAAAAACAAGGGGCCAAGTTACCTTCGGATTTCGACGTGAGTACCATAGTGGAGACATCATTTCCTCCAATCTCATCCACCATTCCCATCTCATCTACAACCCCATCCCAAAACATCAAGCAAAACATTCCGTAGATCATGACGTCATTTGCTCCAACCCAACCCAATGTTAATAAAGGAAATGCATTTCTCAATGCTATTCAAACACACCTCCTTGTTAATAATCAACATTTGGATGCAAATACCATCTTGGAACAAAACATACCCCAAAACCCATTACACAAAAATGTTCCTCTCACATTCTATCATGATCCATCATCATCATTTTTTTACGCAACACCTCAAAAACCTCTCCTCACAAATTTATAAGAGGAAGGATATATGTTCAGACCTGGGGGTATTTTCGGCACCACAACATTTTCACAACTCACACCCCTTATATTTCCACCACTTCCACCATTTCCATCATCATCTACACAACTCCTTGGCTTACGGCTTCCCCCTTTACCAAGTATCGATCAAAAAAATATCCCAAATATCAACCAAAGTATTATGTCAAATGCTCAAAACTTTTCATCAATATCACAACAACAGATGACAAATGCACAAGCAATTGTAACATCATCAAACACCCCCTAACATCGTAAAGCATGGTCTCTCAAGGACCAATCACATCAATGACACCACTTATCACTCAAACCACCACATCAATACTACCATCCATCACTCAAAACATCAACAAGACATTATCAAACACCATTCTGAATCCACCACCACCCCCACCACCACCTTCCACCACATCAACCTCATACAACGGGGCATTGCAAGTTGCTTTTCAAACATGATTCCAACAAGTTCATAAAGAAAAATTTGTACATCTAGCCGCTCAACAAGCTGTTCAAGCTGCACAAGTTGCTCAAGCTGCCTAAGCCGCACAAGCTGCATTACAAGTGCAACAAGCTACCCAAGCCGCTGAAGCATTGCAAACACAAAAGGTCACTCAAGCACAACTTCTATTGGAACAACAAGCAGCACAAGCACAAGCTCAAGCTCAATATTAGGCACAACAAGCCCAATATCAAGCACAAATTCTTGCACAAAGACAAGCAGTGCAATTGCAAGCATATCAGCAAGCAATAAAGCAATATCAAGAGTAGCAAGAAGCAGCTAAATTGGCAGCCCAATAACAAGCGTTGTTGGAACAACAACAGGCACAACAACAAGCACAAATCTTAGCACAGTAACAACAAGATCAACAACAGGTGTTGTTCATACAAAAGCAGGTGGAAGCCTACTTAGCTTGATAGAACATACAGATACCATCGAACAACACACTGACCAACCCACCATTGAAACACCCCAAAACACTTTCATCCCACCCCATGATCCACAAAATGATGTAACGACACAAATCAGGGTGCTCTCGCAACAAGTGCTTGATCTTCAATCAGGGTAAACAATGAAGACACCAAGCAACTTGTGTTCCTATCCATTTGATAGGAGCCTAGTGATGAAACCATTCCCCAAGGGATTTGAAATACCCAAATTTGACAAATATCGAGGGACAGAAAACCCTGAAGATCACCTCAGGGAATTCCAAGTTCATTGCATGGAAGTCGCATATGATGATACTTATCTGATTTGGCTATTCCCTAGGAGTTTGGAAGGGCACACTATGGAATGGTTCTCTCGTCTACCTTTAGGCATTAGAACATTCCAAGAAATTATAGATGCATTCATTAAGAACTACACATGCAACATTGCAATGGATGTTAGTCTAGAAGAACACTCAGCTTTGAAACAAGGAAAGGGTGAATCTTTTGCTTCATTCCTACAATGATGGTGATCCAAGGCCAATCGAAGCAAGTGGACCATGCCAGAAGAACAACAAGTTTGCACCATCATAGCCAACCTTGAAGGCCACTTGGCATTCCATCTCAAGGTTCAAGGCATCACCACATATGATCAATTGATCCCCAACGTACTCGGCATCGAAAGAGCCCTCGTGACTCAACCCGTGGAATGAACATCATACCCCAAATAGCAAAACAATCGCCCACACCCAATTACAACGATAAACCTTACACATGGGCAAGAAACAAAAACATTACTAATGATGGTGTCGTCAACGCTAAAGTGGTCATTACTGCTCCTCACCAACATACACCTGCACCACAAATCCAAACACAACACCAAAACAATCATCACATAACACACCAACCAAACAACAATCCAACAATCAATAATCTCAATGAGCAAAGAGGACCACCCCAATGCAAGAGTTATCCCAAGAAAAAATACACCACTTTGGGGGAACCACTTAAGGACATAATGAAAATTTTGATAGACAAAAAACTCATCAAGCCTCCTACGTTTGAGAATTACCAAAAACCAGATGTGAAACCTCATTGGTATAATGAAAATCAAATTTCTGAATTCCATAAAATAAAAGGCCATACCACAAACAGTTGCATGAGACTAAAAAATATCATCCAAGATCTCATCGATAAAAGAATCATAAACATGGAACAACCTACAGGAAATCTAGATCTTAAGATATATACGAATCCGATGCCAAATCATGGCAACAAAGGGAATACAAATGATAAAGGGAAAGACACCCACACAAACATAAATCATGTGTATGAAATAGTCATCGCCTCCCTAGATGAAAACTGCATGGTCATTACTATCAAAGTTTCCTATTCCAAAGATTGTGGAGTCACCACAAGAGGCGACAAAGTAACCATCATAGGATCATCCTAGCCAAAGAAAGTCCCTACATCCAGATCTGTTCCTAATGACTATAATGTTCGAGATCAACTTAAGAGAACACCAGCACAAATCTCCATCATGGAGTTGCTAAAAATCTCATCTGCCCATAGGAAAATTCTTGAAGAAGTGTTGGCCTCATCCACTATCCCCGTAGACCTTGATGCAGAGCAATTCCAAGCTATGCTCAGAAATATAATTACACCTAATCTTCTTACATTCTCTGACCAGGATTTCCTCGCTCAACCATGTCACAACTATTCACTTCACTTGGAAGCCATAGTACATAAGAGAAAAATCAAAAGGGTATTGGTGGATGGAGGTGCGAGCTTGAACATTTTTTCTCTCAACCTCATCAAGCAATTGAAAATATCAGAGGATTCCATCAATGAAGGGAAGGATGTCACGATAAGAGCATATGATGATCAAGAAAGAGTGTCTCAGGGCACGAACAAACTCCCAATTCAAGTAGGGCCAGCTCTCATGGAAACCACTTGTTAGGTCTTGGACCTCGACTTTCCATATGACATCCTCCTAGGACATCCATGGATTCATGCGATGAAAGTAGTAGCATCAACTTTCCACCAATGTGTGAAATTTACACATAATGAAAAAAGAAGTAACCATCCATGGAGATCCCAAACCTTTCTCACATTGCAAAAATCTTGAAGCAAAGTACTACAAAATCCCCCAAGTACCAAAAAATGATGAGGGCTCATCCACACCATACATCAATCCCACCACCCTCGCATCCACTTCTAAGACAAAGACACCTGCCACTCTCACCATTCCCACCATTTTTGACATTAAGCTCATCATCGAGGATGATGGTTGTTGAAGCTACAAGCTCCCTAACAATGCTTTTGTGGTAGGAGAGTTACCACAATCTCCTAGATCACAGGGACGTCCATAAGAAAATCAAGCTTTCACATCACAAACGTCTCCTGAAGACTATCCTGAATACACAAGTTGGGGAGACCTTAGCCAGGAGGTTATTGAAGAGGATCCATCACATATGCTATATCAAGATGAAAGACCAACAACTAATTTACCAATGGATGAAAGAAACAAGTGTCTGCAAATGATGCTCGCAATGGGCTACGATAGAAATCAAATACTAGGAAAAAATGACAATGGGCTCATAATACCTATCATGCTAAAGACGTGACAGATAACAAACCTTGGCCTTGGATGTACCCCTCCGAGTATAAGCATACATGGCTGAAGTGCTCCGATTAGAATGGTTAATATTCCTCCTCAACCAACCGCAACAGAAGTATGCTAACCAATATCCTCAGGTAGAGACATACATAACTTTATAACTGACATTTATAATAGTAGTGATGACAAGGATACCATGACCAATCTACCTAGGTTATTTCAGGATACCACCCTTTGGATGATTAGCACCCTCTCCTTTGAAACAAACCATAAAAATCATGAGATCCGTTTAGTATATCCCCAACTCATCGACTACGACCAACGGGGACCACCAGTTCTTGATACGTTCGAAAATGATGAGGTGCTCTCAGAATTCATGGGACTATGGGATAACATTCTATATGGGGATCAAAAAGCAGGATTTATAATGGAGTTGGACACACATGCCTATTATGGGGAAATGATTGAATCCTTCAGTTGAAAAAGTGAGAAATTAAGAATAATATCCAAGTCCTTGAGTGAAAACCACACTATGGCACTCTCTGACAAGAAAAAAGTAAAAAGAAAGGATGCATCCAATGGTGAAAACCTCTCTGAGGTGCCCGAGGATGGAGGATTCAATCTTCCTTTAAGACCTATTCATCAAAAAAAGTCAGCAGTCTTGGCAGAAAAATGCAATCCGGTCAACCTAGGAATAGAGGAGACCCCACATATCACATTCTATGCAGAATCACTACTTTTAGAAGAGCAAGAGCTCCTAGCAACCTTCTTAAGAGAAAGACAAATAAACTTCACATGGACTTATGCTGACATGACAGGACTTGATGCAAAGACCGTGGTTCACCACTTAGCAATGTATCCAGAAGCAAAGCCTGTCAGACAAAAGCTTCGAAAAATGTACCCTCAAATTTCCCTGCTAGTCAAAATGGAGTTAAAAAAGTAATTAGATGTAGGATTTATCTGACCAATAGATTATCTAAAATGGGATTCAAATTTGGTACTTGTTTCAAAGCCTGATAGAGCCATTAGAATCTATACAAACTTCAAAGATTTGAACAAGGCATGTCCAAAAGATGACTTCCCACTTCCCAACATCGACATGATAGTAGACATGACAATGGGACATGAGATGTTGTCACTAATGGATGGATTCTCAGGGTACAATTAGATCATGATAGCTAAGGAGGACCAACATAAGACGGCTTTCACTTGTCCATGGGGGACATACTATTGGAACATGATGCCATTTGGCTTAAAGAACGTAGGAGCAACATATCAAAGGGCCATGACATTGATATTCCATGACATGATCTATAAGATAGTTGACAATTATGTCGACAAAATCCTAGCTAAATCCAGAAAAAGAAAAGATCACATAGCAACCTTAAGTGCTATTTTTGATAGATTGGAGGAGTACAAAGTAAAACTAAATCCCAAGAAGTGTGTCTTCGGCGTACCATTAGGTAAATTGCTAGGATATATAGTGTCCATGAGGGGTATCGAGGTGGATCCAACAAAAGTGAAAGAAATCCTTGAAATGGAAGCACCAAAGACATTAAAACAATTGAGAGGCCTCCAAGGCAGACTTCAATCTATTCGAAGATTTATAGCACAATTGGTGGATAACCATAACCCATATTCTCACCTACTCCACAAGGGAGTAGCATACAAATGGGATGCCAAATGTGAAGAGGCATTCAAAAAAATCAAGGAATATTTATTGACACCACTAGTCTTAATGCCACCAATCCTAATAAAACTATTGATTCTCTATGTATCAGTAACAACAGCAGCCCTTGGAGCTATCCTAGCTCAGCATGACGAAAATGGAACGGAAAGGGTTATCTACTATATCAGTAGAATAATGGTTGGGCATGAACTAAACTATTCATTCATTGAGAAGGCATGCCTAGCAGTAGTGTTTTCATCACAAAAATTCAAACATTACATGTTGGCACGCAAGATAAAGCTTATCACCAAAATTGATCCCCTCAAATATTTACTATCAAAGGCAATGCTCATAGGAAGAATGGAAAAATGGGTGATGATACTTTCAGAATACGACATTGAATATGTGGAGAGGAAAGCAATCAAGGGAAAAGTCATCACAGACCAACTGGCAGAAGCACCTATCTATTATGAGAATCCTCTTGTCTCAAAGTTTCCAGATGAATCTATTTTCAACCTCAATGTAGCTGACCACTAGAAATTGTACTTTGATGGTTCATACACACAACATGGATCAGGAGCTGGCATATTCTTTATCACTCCACAAGGGGATTGCATACCAAGGTCCTAAAAACTAGCATTTCCTTGCACCAATAACATTGTAGAATATGAGGCTTTGACCATAGGTCTTAGAATAGTAGTGAAGTGGAACATCATGGCTCTCAAAGTCTACGGAGACTCCCAATTGATCATAAATCAAGTCAATGATGAATATCAGACCAAGGACGACAAGCTCACTCCATACAAGAAATTGGTGGAGACTCTCAAAGAATCCTTTATTGAAATCACATTTAAGCAGATACCTAGAGCCAACAACAAAGTAGCAAATGCCATGGTAACAATTGGGTCCCTACTAGACATTCCCAATAATGTTCCAAAATATGAATTCCTGATAGAGCAGCTTCTCGTGCCCACTTTTGAGGTACCATAATTAGAATTCATGTGTGAAATCGTTGGTCCTAGTGATCCTTGGTACCATGACATTTACACATACCTTCGTATAGGAGTCATACCTGCCAACCTACCTTCAAACCTAAAATGAACCTTTGTTAAAAAGGAATTCAGATTTCTCATCCTAGGTGATACCCTATATTGTAGAAGCATAGAAGGAACCCTACTATGCTGTTTAAATGTTGAGGAGGCATTAACCGCTCTAACTGAAGTACATAATGGTATTTGTGGTTCACATTCGAGTGGAATGACCATAGCTAAGAAACTACTAAGGATTGGGTATTATTGGCCCATAATGGAAAGAGAAGCACATGATCATGCCAGAAAGTGTCTACAATGTCAGCAGCATGGGGACCTTATCCATGCTCCAGCTCAAGAGCTTCATCCTATAGTAACACCATGGCCCTTTTTGTAGTGGGGACTCGATCTCATTGGGAAAATCACGCCCACTTCATCTAACGGCCACAAATTCATCATAACCACAACAAAGTACTTTACTAAGCAGGTGGAAGCCATACCCATGGCATATATAACTGGGAAGAAAATTTCAAAGTTCATTCTAAACTATCTCATATGCCGCTACGGTGTCCCACAAGCCATTATCTCAGATAATGGGACACCATTCAAGAATCAGGATGTCTGTAACTTATGCAAAAAATTCAAAATTCAACATCGCTTCTCCAACCCATACTATTCCCAAGGCAATGGCCAAGCAGAAGCTACAAACAAAACCATTCTAAAAATCCTCTAGAAAACAATCAATGATGCAGGTTGTGACTAGCATTTGCAGCTTAATCCTACCCTCTGGGCCTATCGAACTAGTATTTGCACACCCACTAACGCCACCCCTTTCTCCCTAGTCTACGGATTAGAAGCAATACTCCCCATTGAGATTGAGCTCCCATCCCTTAGGATATCACTACAAAACATCATCATAGATAAAGAATATAGAGTATTAAGACTAAATGAGCTAGAGCTACTAGATGAGACACGTATAGATTCCTTAAATCATTTGCAAGTCTATCAGAATAGACTCAAAAGGAGATACAATAAGAAAATCAGAAGCAAGACATTCAAAGTCAGAGAATTGGTATTAAAAGAGAATCAGAAGAATGTCCCAAACGCAAGCAGCAAAGGAAAGTTCAAACCTAATTGGTTAGGACCTTTCATCATCACAACAAGTTATAAGTCAGGGGAATATCAGTTATCAACACCCGAAGGGGAACCTCTGCAAGAGCCCATGAATAACTCTCATCTCAAAAAAAATTACGCCTAAATCTTTCAAGGTATAAAACAAAGAAATCCAAAAAATCAGAAAAAGGATTGAAAATAGTAAAGAGAAAAAATCGTCTGCTAGTGAAAACAACTTTGGTGGCAATTTGGGCAAGTACCTTGGTGAAAACCTGGAAAATAGGCACCTTGTGTAAATAAGAACTTTCCATCCACCAAGATATTTATAGCTTGTTTTGCATTATCCATCCATCATTCATCACATCCAGATCTCAATCCATCACTCATCCACTCGCATCCGCATCATAGCTTGGTCCTATTTTCGTATCATGATCCCTCCTAGTACTACTCGGACCATTCTCAAGGTCATTTTATCCTATCTTTATTGGAGTATTCTATTGCATCATGCTAGGGGCACATTCTCATTGTATCGGATTCGTGTATATTCTTAAAGTCCTAAACATCAAAAAATCCAATAACATTCAAAACATGTCAAAAAATCCAAAAATAGGTCAAAAGGTCATTCAAAAAGTCAAAAAAAGAGTCCTCTTGTCGAACTACATCGTCTCTGAGCTTGAACATAGGCAAGGTTGATCTTTGATCATCCCTCGAGACACTTAGGTTAGTCTGTTAGGAGTCTGTCATAATAAACTAAAATCTCATCATGTATATCTTCATCTGTAAATTGGTCAAGTCGTCAATCAAACTACGTGGTCTCTGCATGTATAACGTAGGAAAGGCTAATTTGTTGATTAGCCCCCGAGGCCCCTAGGATAGGTCTTTAGGTTAGTCTCTTCGAATTGGAAAATTAAAAATGAAAACATTTGAAAATCTAAAAAAACTACCAAAAATAGCCTCAAAACATTGCAAAACGTAAAAAACATCCAAATATTTGAAAAAATCCATCCATCTCATCTTGCTTGCACCCGCAATAAACACCACTTATAATAAACTGATCATCATCCTCAACCTTTGGTGAAACAGTTAGAAATAGGTCTTGCAGCTTAAAAGTAAAACTCAAAAACATCAAGTCTCAAGTCTAAGTCAGTATGTAAACAAGTTGATCAATTCTTTGTGTCGATAGTCCATCATCCAAATAATCCCATATCAATCATCTGATAATATCATGTCCTAGGATGAATCCTTCCTACAATGGGCATTATTTATAAGAAAGAACACTTTGGATAAACGAAATGACGTGCCGCCATCCACTAACATGTCCTAGGATGTATCCTTCCTACAATGGGCATTATCTTTTGGAAATAGTTTCAGTTCTTATCCTTAAGAACACATTCATTTTTGGTTAGCGGTATTCAAGAACATCAATTTGTTTATGTGCTTTATCTTTGTCTTTTGACTTATCTTATTGCACTCAATCCAAGGACCTCTTGAGGATATCTGAACGAAGGATTTAGAGAGATAGGAATGGGGCAACGATCATTATTCTTTTGTCTGTTGTGCTTGTTGGACGTTCTTGTAAGATAACTTGGTGAATAATTTCTTTGTTAGATATGTATAGAGGATGTTTTGGACAGCTTGTTGACTATTGCATTGATTGGTCATACCTTTCCGTGTTTTGGTCCAAGATTTTTGAAACTTCTAAAGTGCATCCTAGCAAGGTTTCCGTATGTCAGGTGTGAACAAGAATACTCCTATCTATTTGTCGAGTCAAAGTCCATCACACTAAGTACAATGCCATCCTGGTCCTTTATACCTTGATGCATCGTGCTTATGCAGTTTATCAAACATAAGGTAAGTGACTCTTTTAAAATCCCAATCCTTGATAAGCAACTCATCCATCTATCATCATCATTTCTCATCATCATCTCTCATAAAGTTGTCTTGTTGGATCCTCTTGTCACCATCTAATGTCTTCTTTTCCATACTAACATCACTTCATGAATAATTAATCATCATCACCAGTGCATATATCCTACATCCACAAACCATCAGCATCTTGCATATCATCTAACATGCATGTTCTTCATCATAATATAGATCTGTTAGTCTAAGCATCTCATAAATCATCCATTGCATAATTATGGCATATCACATCATCCATTTCATCCATCTCATACATCATATCATCATTTAAGTTGTTTAAGATAATATAGATTTGTTATTCTAAGCAACTTAAAACCATCTCATTTGCATCACCATCTATTTTGAACCTCTTTATCACGAGATCGACCCTCAAATGGAATATTTTCACTCGATCTCTCGAGGGGGAATGTACTAGTGTACTTCTTTTGGCTGGGGCAACCGAAAAAAAAGCAAATTTTTGATTTTTTTTCGTGGCAAGTTTATTCTTTGAACCAACGCAACACGTACATTGCTTCAAAGAGGGGAAAAATGTAGACATGCAAAATTAACATTATGCACTTAGTTCATATTCATCCGGTCATTAAATTAATCAAACTCAGCAAATCCATTCACTAAGTAAATCAAGACTATTTAATTCATTCATAAAGTTATTCATTTAAATTAAATAAATCAAAATCTCACATCAACCTTTTAATTAAATCTTCAAATGCATATTCCATCCCTTTTTTATTTAAATAAATCCAAATATTCAAGTCAAAAGGGTCACAACATCCTAATCATCATTAAACTAATCTAATCCTAATTAACCTAACCTAATCACCCATCACATCCTCTAGTTTTTTCCACTTGCACCAATAAATCATTTTATCTCATTTATAAATTCATCATTTTCTTTCAACTTGGCATAAAAATAGAATATTCCCTCAAGTTTGAAAATGAAGACAAGTTGACTTGTCCCTTCCAACATTGCATCAACTTCTCCATTTCATGTCCCCCACTAAACATTTATTTCACAATTTCAAATTTGAATCTCCCTCTCTTGGGAACATTGGTAAAAACTTGCACATTCCTCAATCTATCATAATGTGACAAGTGGCATCATCTCATTAGCTAAATCTTTGTCCCACATTCATCCATTTGGCCATTCTCTCATCAAAAAATTCTATAAATGAAAGGTTTATTCTTCATCTCGATCCATCTACAACTCTTATGCAAAGTTACTCTCTTGAATTGAGAACTAATTTTTCTCTTCATCACCATTGCATTTTATCATTTCAGTTTTAGCAAGGATTGGGAAAGGGTCATTGGCACATTTGACACCAATCCACTATGGAATAGGTACATGTTATGCTCTTAGATGTCTTTTAATCCTTTTTGTTATTTTTTGCACTTTCAAGCATTTACATGTTATTTCATAGGAGCATTTTGATGAATTTGTAGGCTACTAACCCATGCTTGAGGTTTTAGTGTTTGCAGATTTTAGATGCTTCAAGGTGAAAATCACTTATTTATACAATCTTTTGCCTTAGTTAACTGTTCATACCTCATCACAGGTTGACATCAAGTGTTTTTGAATAAAAACCCACAATGAAATTTTAAAAATTTTGAATTTGGAGCCAAGGGGGACTTATTCGCCACCCATGGCGAATGGGTCCCACCTAGGACTTGAAAATAGATGTCAGAAATTAAGTTGTATTTAATGTTGTTTTTTAGGATAACATTCATAAATAAACTTAATTAAAGCATATGAGGGTATAAAGGGACCAAATAAAGCATGAGAAAGGGATAAATAGTGAAGTTGTGCCTAGAAAAGCGTGAAATCTTGTTACAAGACTTTTCAACACTTCGAACTAGGACTTGATTAGTGATGAAAAGGTGATTTTTAGGTAAATTGTAATGAATAGAGTCTAGAAGAATGTAGAAATGTCTTACAACACTTCACAACACCTTCACAAGATGTCGTTATTTAAGTTTTAGTACCTATATATGCATGTTCAAGCCATGTCACATCATAGAATCAGAGAAAAAATAGATCAAACACCATTAAACAAGACCTAAAAGGCCATGAAAATGACAAGGGGCCATTTTTCTACGGCACAAAAACACATATCCATGATGAAAGAAGACTTAAGGGCAAGAAAGTGAATGAAACAAAAAATCTAAGAATAGTAACAAACATGTAATAACAAAAAATAGAAATGCAGAAAATGAACTGGAAATGACAAAAAATGTAGTGTAAAATATGTGACTAGAATAAGTCGCCCAAGGTGGCAAGTGAGTCCAAGTAGTAATTTTTTGAAAACTTTTAGAATTTTTGAATTGATTTTATGCTTTTTAGGTTTTCAATTGGTTCTATAATCCCTTGTGCATGTTTACCCAATCCTTTACCTTATAACCCATCCTTTGCATAATTTTGAAACCAACATTTTTCTTGGTAGTACTAACAAACTTTTCACATTCAAGCATATGATCACGTTCATTAGAAATAACTTGAGTTATATTACACAAACTAGGTTTTTGATAAAAAAAAAAAAAACATAAATTTTCTATGTTACAAGAAACATCACAAGCCAAAGGTTTTGATTTCAGTTGATTTTTTTGTGCCTTCAAGCATTCATTTTGTGCTTTCAAACAAAATATCTCATCATTTTGTAGGCTAGTGTTCACCTCTAACCCTTTCAATTGCTTTTCCAATTCAACATACTTAGTTTGGATTTCTACAAATAATTTCAATTTAGCTAAAAATTCATCATTTTTTGTTTAAATAATCAACAATTCATCTCTATGATTAATAAGCTGACACAAATGTTCATGTTTTTCCTTCTAGACTTCCTTAATACCTTCTATCAATACTGAATTAGATTTTTAAACTTCCAATAATTCTTTTTGTAAAATAGAATTCAAGCGTTTAACTTCCAATAATTCTTCTTCTAAAATTAAATATTATTTTTTAATCCTTTTACCGATTATGCCCATTTTATAGACATGCCCTCACTAACAATTCCACCGTATATCTCCTATTCCAAACACTTTCCAAATTACAAATCTTTACAAACTTCTAAAAACACACCCATTCTTGCAAATTCAATGCTGAATACAGATTCGAATTACCGATAAACAACAAAAAGGAACTCTTGTTTCCCCTTATACCAACATTACCAAATGCTTAAAATGCATAAGATTGAAAGTGAACGAATTCATAACAAATTGACTTTGATGTTTGTAGGAAATATTATTCTTCCAAACAGATTTAAAAAAAAAAGGCAAATCTTTTCCTCAATCTTGCACAACAAACACAAACAAAAAATGTGCACTTCAGAATAACAAACTTCTACATACTTTTCCTATGCAACAAAATACCGATATCACAGTCCTTTCCAACAGATTTAAGATTCCAAAACCACACATTATAAAATGTAACCATCCATATCTGATATTTCCTATTAAGATCTTTATGACCGACCCACCAATAATAAAAACCAACCAACATTCTTGTATTTTCATACTTCCAAACTGTAATGTAAAAAATCAAATAAAATTTACCATTGCTTGTGGCTGCAACAATTCTAATTTCCACTCCTTCAATTTTGATTCAAAAATCTTCAAACTACAGCTAACGGATAGTCTCCAGCATTTCCTTTTATCGACCCTTAAAATGGCACCTCCTTCCTTCTATTATTTTTTTTATTCTGAAAATACTGTGAATAAACTTCTTCTCTACATACAAATTTTGCCGCGTAGGCACAACATTTTTAAAAAATATCAAAAAAGTAAAAGAAGTATAATGATGATCTTTAGATCATCTACACACAATAGAAACTCCCTTAAAACACTTATGTGACTCTTTTATTTCATACCAATTTCTATAATACAATATTTATACTCATATCCATTCCTTCCTTGTAGTAATGCCTACTTCCACATACTCTTGCCTTCATTCATCTTTCAAACAATAAATTCATATCATGATCAATATATCTTTTACCAACGAGTAAATTACCACAAAATAAATGTGTCCTTCTACATACACAAACAAAACATGAATTAATGTGTGACTATTGCTCTACTTTTTATGGGATCTTTTTGAACACCTCAACAAAAAGAATATTGAAGTAGCATCATTTTATGATGTGGACGTGCAACATTAATTATAAGAAGGGATCTTATTATGTAAGGTATTGTAAAAAAATTGTGATTTTAAATTGCCATATATTATTTTGAGAGGTACAAAATTAGAGTGCTCAACTTAGGTCATCTCCCATATAAATACATTTTCAAACAATACAAGATATTTTATTATTTGAACTATAGTTTTTTTTAAATTGAAAAGGATCCACTAATCAAACACTCTCTATAAGTGATTTCAATAAGTTTATCTGATGAAATATAAACTAATCAAATTTTACCATAATTGATAGCATGTGCAGAACGACACTTCTCATTTCTAACACCTAATCATTTATAGTAATAAATTTAAAATATAGGAAAAAATAATGAATTTGTTTTTGGTAAATAAGAGTCCAAGGCCTAAATTATTTATAAATCAAGATTAATACATCTGGAAACATATAATATGCAGTTTATATGTATCTTTCAAATGTTGCGCTTAAACCCAGTTTATGCACATTCTCTCCATAAAGCTCTAAATCTAATTTAAGCATAAAGATATTAAAAAAATTGTAAAAGAACAACAGACATAAACCATCCACCAATTACTTCTCCTAGCAGACTTGAGCATATCAAAGGCATTTAAGAGTAACCGCAATTTCAAACATTTTCTAGCCACCAATTTTCATCGAAGCCATTCACTGCTAACTTAGCTAACTCATCAACCTCCTTGTTTGCCTCCCTATAGGTATGGTTGATGGTGTAGCACTCAAAACAAGCTAAGATTGACATTATTCTATTCAAAAGAGCTTTTAATCTCCAGTTTGGAGTCGTTTCTAATCTTACTGCATTGACCATTATGGTTGAGTCTCCTTCAATCTCAAGTTTCATAACATTCCTCATTCTAATTTCCTTTGGAAGCCCCCTAAAAATTTAATTTCAGCCAATCATCATAATCTCCTAAGAAAGGAGGAATTTTGAGACCTAACTAGTTGAATCTCATTCTACCATCCCATTCTATAAAAATCCCATTTGTGTTAAGTTTCAAAACCAACTTACTATTTATGTTCTCCACCATGAAAATTTCTACCAAACCAAGTGCCGATTCACTTGCATCATGCTTGATTTGTTATTTTTTTTTAAATGACTTGTTCTAGAGACTCTTTAAATACTAGTTTTGGGAGTATGTCTAAAATTGAAGCTTAGGAAATCAAACCCTCTAAAATTCTAGAGGCAATTCAATGATGGGCTCGTCGAGCACCAATGGGTTTTTTTATCTTCTTATAATTGTTGTTTTTCTGAATATAATTTTAAAGATTTTGCTTTTTTTTTGTGGATACAATTTTAAAGATTTTAACACACGGGTGAAACCACCACATACAGAAAAGGATGGAATATTGCTAGAGACTTGGTTGCTTTGACATTAGGATACATTGTTGATTTATAATTTGAAAACTAGGCAGTATTCAATTTTTCCAGACAATCACTTGTAAAGGATATTTCAAAGCGTGAATATTCTTTGTCCTGTCACACTTGAATAGTACTAAAAATTGACATTATATTTAAAAATCTTCCCTCAAAAATAAAATGTGCTTCAAATGTGTGGTTTGAGTTCAGACTAGTACTATATCATGTAAGATTCTAGCCAATTATTATTATACAGACGTGAACATTAGGTCAAAGAAAATTTAACCCCTAAAAATTAAATAAACAATATATAGTTGTTGGTTGGTTGATCCTAACCTCAGCAGGATTGTATTTTCCTATAGGTACAAGTAATATTTGAATTGTCAACTCATTGAAACCTTGTGTAAATATCAGCTAGACAAGCTAAGGATTAACTGCATAAAAGGCCCAATGAGTGATTTAATAATCCCCAAATATTTTTTGTCAATTCATAAAACTTGAAACAACATAGCATTACATAGAACTTTAATAAGTTTATACCATGGTTAAACCATGAGAACTAACATTATCTCTATTAGTGTGCACAAATATAGATTCTTAACATGATCCCTTAATCAACTATAATTTTATGTTATATTGTCATTAAATGCTTTACATGGTTTCCTAGAAACTAAGGCTGAATGGTTGCTTTAAAAACTACTCCATAAATATATTGGATCCATTTACTTGTTTAATATTTCTTTATACTAATTAGCACCAGGGGCCAAACGCATATTGCAAATGAAACATTCTTATATGTCATTCACTTGTAACACAAAAAATATTAACAATCGAGTACAATTGAATACTAAAAAAGAGTGACAATGCAGGGAAAAAGAGCTAAACAAATGGAAATTTCTAGAAAGGGCCTCTTAGTCTCCTAGTTCTTTCTTGCAATAAGAGATCTTGTACATAATTTATATTAATTGAAACAATTACTTCAACCTCAAACATTAAAGTGTGTGGTAAACACTCAATGATAAGCTATGAAGTTTAAGGTAAACAAGAAAGCCAGTGGAGTCCAATATAGATGGAGTCCATTTTATCCTATATTGGAGTAGCAATGAAGGGAGGTTTATTTTCAAAATCAATTACAAATCACCTTGCAAACAATTATTTTTTCCTATGAAAATTATGTTGTTCAAAGATTATACTTTTGAAAAATAAGGGTTGCACTAAAAAGGAGGAAAACTAACTGTGTACTAATTGTAATATTATTGCATCATTTAATGAAGCATCAATCAAGTATCTTGGAGCATCCATTGATATATCTTCAGATTTCTTCAACAAGGTTATGGTGAGTTTAGGACATTTGCATGTTATTTATTCATCTTTTCTTGATCATTTCATTCCATTTCTTCATTAAGGTTTTGATTATCAAAGTGGGATTTGACAAAGGAAAATCCCTATAACCTAACCCTTGACCATTTTTCTCCTTTTGTATGTGTGTTTGTAGACTTTTGTATGCATATTTGTCAAGAAATTAGGTGTTGAAAGGTGGTCAAGAAGTCAACAAAATGTTTCAAGTCAAATCAACCCTATTTCAAGCTCAGAGACAACCTACAATCCATTTTTTATAGATTTGACTCCGTCAACCCAACAAGAAGACAAGGTTGGATTTGGTGCTACAGAATTGGTCCTTGATTTCACAAAATTTTGGGAGAGGACTGATTCTCCATTAGTGGAAAATGAGTCCCACCTTAAGGCTATAAAGTTAGATTTTGTTAGATTCTAGATCCCGACACTCAAAAACCTATTTTCAGAAGTTTTCATCAGAAGTAGGACTAATTCACCATCAGTGGCAAATGAGTCCCACTGTTTATTTTTCAGTGATTTTTTTCAGCATTCAAGACTCTACAGATTCATCATTCATTGTCCAAGTGCACTCTGTTTTACCTTCTTTCATTTCTATTTTGCATTTGTTCATGTTTTAGTTCATGCTTTCATATCACACTATGTTTTCAAACATTGCATATTTCTTAGGTTTTGCATTCATAATCAGTCAATTACTTTACTTAGTTGCACTTGAATCATCTCATTTAGCTATAATAACATCATACATCTCCTAATTTGGTGAACCACATTGATTTTTTGTGAGGTTTATCTCTCTCATTTTAGGTGAAACATCCTAGAGTATAATGGTAGACAATAAACCTCACGCCCAAAAATCTATGGTTCAAATGTACAGACTTATAAATCTGTGAAAAACTACCCTACGAGAAAAAACACCCAGGAAAAACTAATACATAATTCATCTAAATGCAATCCTAAGTAAACTTAAGCATAAATATGCTATTTACTCTAACAATTATCTTGGGTATGTGTGGATGTCAAATTTTGCATTTGCTCAAAACATGCATTAGCATTGTCATTTAAAACAAAGAAAAATAAGAACATCCCTCTAAAATAATGAAACATGTTAATCATGCAATGAAAGGAATTAAGGAAACTAAATAAACCACATAATAACATGAATCAAACCCTATCTCATAGTGGATTGGTGCTTCTATGGAAAGAAGCCCTTTCCCAATCATTTTCTAAGCTTCATGATATTGATGATATGAAGATATGATATGGATTCAAATGAAAATGATATGGAGAAAGATCTAAAGATTGTGGAGCAAGTTGTGGAGGATTGATACAATAAAGAAGCTCTCTATTTATATACAAGAAGGATAGAAGAATGCCAAATATGGAGGATGTGGGACTAAAGATCCACCAATAGGAAGAGCCACTTGTCAACTTGTGATAGGTTGAGGAATGAGCATATTTTTGTCAATGTGCCAAAGAGGGGGAGATTCAAATTTAAATTTGAGAGTTAAATGCTAAGTGGGGGACATGTAAGAGAGAAGTTATTGCCATGTTGGAAGGGACAATTCAACCTTCTTTTCAAATTCAAACTTGGAGAATATTCCCAAAAGATGCTTGTTGAGGGAAAATGAGGAATTTATAAATGAATTAAAATGTTTTATTGGTGCAAGTGGGAAAAGCTAGAGGATGTGATGGGTGGTTAGATTAGATTAATCAGGATTAGATTAGATTAGATGATGTTTAGGTGATTTTGACTTATTTGATTTAAATACTTTGATTTATTTAAATCAAAAGGGATGGAAAATGTATTTGGGATTTAATTAAATAAAGTTTGTTTTATTTAATTAAAAGGATGATGCAAGATAAAGGTTAATTAATTTGAGGAGGATGAATCTAGGAGATGATTTATGAAAGATGAAATGTTAGGATTTGATTGATTTATAAGGTAATGATGAGGTGAATTTATTTAATTGAAGGATGAAATGTTAGATTTGATTAAATGATGGTTATTTAATTAAGCTAGTGTATTGAAATGTATGCATATTTTGCGTGTCTATAGTATGTTGTCAAGAATCTTCTTGTCATTAATAACATCTTTTTCTCCTTCTAGGCTTAACAGTTTTTTGAAGAATCAAACTACTTCCTTGTTTATTTATGTTGGGTTCTTTGTTGTGTTTCCATCTGGTAGTTTGATCTCAATAATCCTTTTGTAGGATTTTTTTATTTTAGCTTTATTGTGGAAGAACCATGTGTTTTTATCACCTTCATTTATCCATATTTCCTTTGAATTTGACTACCAATATTCCTCTTCCCTTTCCAGTACTTCATTACAATTTGCAATGATTTCTTTTTCTTTTTGATAATCTACTTGATATATACCTTCTTCCCATACCTTGATGTCTATTGCTTCCAATTATTTTTCCAATATCTCCTTTTCTGAGAAGATGTTCTTGAATACTTCCTTGTTCCAAACTTGTAGTTTGATTTTGATGTACTTGAGTTTATTCATAAAGATGAAGCTTTTAGTGTCTTCATATTTCGGTGTTGTTTTCCACCATTGTTCTATTTGCTCCACCAAAACTTCTTTTGTGAACCATATTTTTTCAAACTTAAAGTAGGATTTTCAATTGTTTTCTACTTCTATGATGGATAGTTTGACAAGGAGATGATCAGACCCCACGAGCGGGAGAATTGTGGCTTCCAGGTTTTGCTTCTCTTCGAACCAGTCCTACGTGTAGATGAATCTGTCTAGTTTATCCTTTATGCAACCTTCTCCCATTCATTTGTTGGACCATGTATAGGTCCCATTCTTTACCTGAGCCTCTATCAAATTATTTTCTATTAAGAAACATTCTAGAGAATCCATTGTGGATGTTTTCATTATGTTCCCTCCTAATTTTTTTGTTATACTAAGGAATGCGTTGAAATCTCCACCCATTAATGCCTTTTTCCCTCCTAGGTCTAAGAATTTTTGACCCAATAGAGTGCATAGTAACTTCTACAAACATTTGTATGATTCTATCATAGCTAACAAAAATGTAGGAGAACGTGAAAAGAAGCAATTTCATCAAATGTTGAAAGTCCAATTCAAGTAGTTGATTCTTCCACTAGTCATGAATGATGAGGGAGCTACTATTTTGAATCAGGCGGTGGCTATAGGGTTCTCTATTTTTTTGTTCCTATCGCCAAAGGACCTTGACATTCCCCTTAGACTTTAGCAATGGCACAATGGTGTCTACTCCCCATTTCCCATCATCATAAATGGTCTCCCATGTCTCATTTCTTTAGCAATGTTCGATGCTTCTTTTTATTTTTTGCTCATCGTTGTATTTGTCTCCATTCTCTCACTTATTTCAGTGATGCGCGATATGTTGGAGTTAGGCCATGGTGGGCCCATGTTGATGGGTAAATTTTAAAGTTAGGTTTGGTGATGGGTTAAAGTGTAAAGCCCAATCAAACGAGTAAAGCCTTCACAAATATATTTTGTTGCTACGATAAAAAAATAAGTTTTGTGTGTTGGGCAAAAGAATGGTGAATACATAGGTAAAAGGGACTTTTATAGCTAAGGGTGAAGAATGAAGGTTTTTCTTTCAGCTATGGTAATTGTGTGTTGGGCAGAAGAATGATGAATACATAGGTAAAATGGATTTTTTATAGCTGAGGGTGAAAAATGAAGCTTTTTCTTTCAGCTATCTTAAAATCTAATTTCCATTTGCAAGGCAAGATAAAAGAGAATAAAGGTTTTTCATGGTAAAAATTAGATTTTTAAGTGAAGACAAGCTAAAGAGAGGGAAAATGGAGAGTAATGAAGCATTTTATAAATGAAATTCTGTTGTAGATCAACGAAAGATGAAGAATCCATATTTCAACTATAAATTGATTTTAGGGCTTCTTCTTCTTATTCTCTTTCTTTCTCATTTGGGGAGGGGGTTCTAGTTTCTCCAAGTTGAGAAGCTATTGTAATTTCTATACAAGGTTATCTCTAGGTTAGGAGTTATTTAAATTTCAGATTTTCGATGGTGTAATTCATTTTTTTTAATGGAAAGAAAATCAATTTGCAAATCATGAATAATGTCATAATGTATGCATTATATTTTTAATCAAAGTAATCAAGGATTATAATGGTTTTTGTTGCACATTTGCTCCAATAAATGTTTAGATTGATGAATTTTGTTCGAAGAATAGATTAAATGTGCTTCAATGAAATGTTGAATATGTTTTGTTACATTTAGGATCTACAAGAATGTTGTAGGAATGTCCTAAAGAGACTTCATTATTCTAATGCATTAATGGTTTATATGGTCACTGATTTTTTGTTCAGGCTATTACCAGATAGGTTATTTCACCTTGAGTCTATAATGGAAAAGGTACTAGTCTAGTGTGTTTTCTATGTGAAAACCATGGATGGAATCACCAATCAAATTTATAAACAAATTTTTAAGCTGAACTGCAATTGTTGCTACCTTATATTAAGTTTCTCTATTCTCATGCTCTAAATGTTGAGTGTTGTTAAGGAGTATTCTATTTATTGAGATATTGTATGAGAATTTATCCATTATGTGCAATGTACATGGTCATTTGAATGCATAAATTCATAATTGCATTGAGTAGGATTACCCTCCTAGGTTTAATAGAGCCTAAAGTGCGGGGGAGAAAAGTGTAGAATCCATCTCTCATTCATTGGCCACTAATCTTGAAGTTCTTGAGCATAAGGACTGGCTATCCTTTAGAGGATTTTCAAGGTTTAGTAGGAAAAAACACCAACATGTATGACCTTTGCAACATAGCTATAATATTCTTCCAACCTAACCCAATGTACTCCATCCATAGTTCATGTGTATGCATTATGCATTTGTTTGTTTATGCCTACACAACTTCTCACAATGATTTGTTAAACCATAAATATGACAAGGATTTATATCCTAGCACCTTTCAACTATATATCCATTCCTATTCCAATGAACACACTACACATAGTGTACTTTTGAACATACTCTTTAGAATCTATAACACCATTCCTTTTTCTTGAAACATAACCCAAACATAAATTTTGTTTGATCAAAAGAAAAACATAAATTTTCTATGTTACAAGCAATATCACAAGCCAAAGGTTTTGATTTTAGTTTATTGTTTTGTGCCTCCATCATTTTGTAGTCCAATGTTCTCTTCTAACCCTTTCAACTATTTTTCTAGTTCAATATTCTTATTCTTAGTTTGGATTTCTACAAACAATTTCAATTTAGCTAAAAATTCATCATTTTTTGTTTGGATATCCAACAATTCATCTCTATGATTAATAAGTTCACACAAATGTTCATATTTTTTTGTTTTGGACTTCCTTAATATCTACTTTCAATAGAGAATTAGATTTTTTAACTTCCCACAATTCTGCTTGTAAAATAAAATCAGAATGTTTAATTCCAATAATTCATTTTTTTTAAATAGAATACTCATTTTTAATCCTTTTACCAATTTTTCCCATTTTATAGACAACATACCCTTACTAACAATTCCCCCCTTATATCTCCTATTCCAAACACTTTCCAAGTTACAAATCTCTACAAACTTCTAAAAACACACTTACTCTTGCAAGTTCAATGCTGAATACATATTCCAATTACCAATAAACAACAAAAAGAAACTCTCGTTTCGCCTTATACCAACATTACCAAATGCTTAAAATGCATAAGATTGAAAGTGAACGAATTCATAACAACTTGAACCAAAAGACTATTTTTTGCTTTCCATTGTGCCATATATCGTTTTGATTCACTCCTTCACTGCAGACTCCACTTCAGATTCAACCCATGCTACAATACCTAAAGCACTTCAAATGCATTCAAAAACTTCCCAACCATATAAGAGCAGTGTTAGAAATAGATGAAAAGAACAACGCTGCACTCAATCAGCAGAATTTTATTTTGATGTTTGTAGGAAATATTATTCTTCCAAACAGATTACAACATAAAAATGCAAATCTTTTCCCCAATCTTGCACAACAAACACAAACAAAAACTGTGCACTTGAGAATAACAAACTTCTACGTACTTCTTCTCCTATGCAACAAAATACTGATATCACAGGCCTTTCCAACAGATTTAAGATTCCAAGACCACACATTATAATATGTAACCCTCCATATCTGAGATTTCCTCCTGTTCGTAATTTGTTGTCTATTGGCACTCGTTGTAGATTATGTTTCATTGATCTTTGCTTTTAATTTATTTATGTGATCTATCGTTTAGATTAAATTGAAATTGATTTCTTCTCATATCTCTATCGAGGTAGGCTCTATGGAATCAGATATAATTGATTCTATGTTTGCTTTTTTATGGTTAAGCTTTCTTAAATTATTTTTTAGTATGATAAATTATAGTGACAAAAATTGTCGTCAGTGACAATTTCGTATGGTTTAACTTAACTCACTCTTGTGATCTTAAAGTTGGTGTTGTAATGTATCGAGGTCTCTATTTCATCAAAATGTGTTGTAATGAATGTCTAGGAGTGGTGTTGTAACATCTTGTAAATGTTCACATTGCTCTAGGACCTTTATTTCACAAAAATAAGCCTTAATTGATATCTTGGGACAATGTTGTGAAGTGTTGTAAACACTCACATTTTTCCAAGACCTTTATTTCACTAAAATATACTTTAATTGTCCCTTTGTAAAAGTGTTGTAAAGTGTTGTAAGGAATTTTCCCACTTTTCTAGGGTTTGGAACCTATTTTTAACCAAATTAAGCTTAACTGGGACCTTTTCTAGGGTGTTGTAAAGCGTTGTAACACATTTTCTCATTCTTTTAGGGTTCTTATTCAATATTTGGGCTTTATTATACCTTAATTGGCCCCAAATTACAACCTTGAGCCTTAATTATGGTTATTTTTTATTTAAATCTAGATAAGGCCATTTAAAACACTTAAATCCCAAAACCCACTTAAAATCAACTAAGGTGGGACTCATTTGCCACCATGAATGAGTTCACTTAGGCGGGACTCATTCGCCACCACAAATGAGTTCACTTAGGTGGGACCCATTTGCCACTTTCATAATAAAAAATCTAGCGAGATTTGGTCTCCAAGATCTAAGGTCGACATTTTGGGGATTTCCTACATAATTGAGTATAAATACAAGGTTTAATCACTCATTTTCATAATAGCAACTTGAGTATTCATACATTATAGAAAATTGGAATTCACATGTCTTCACAAGAGCTTTCAAGAGTCTTCAAGAGAAAATTTTCAAGTATTTTTGTAGCATCTTCAAATGTCATCCATCATATCAAAGATTATGTGGATCATGTTTGTTATGGAGCTAACAATTTTGATGTAGGTGTTGATGATTCAAGCTAGCATTGCATTCAATATTACATCATTCAAAGCAAGATTCAAGAACCACATCCATTGTAGCCCTTTCAAGCATTGTTGTAGAATTTTACTACTAGGGTTTGGTGAGTTGTAACATCTCCATTTGTTGATTCATCATTATCCTTTTTCATTTACTTTCATTTCAAGGTTTAATTACCAAACAAGGGGATTAACCAAGGCAAGCCCCTATCTACTAACCCCCCAACATTTTTTCCTCTCTTTGCATGTGTTTTATAGGTTTTGAAGGCAAGTACATTGAAGAGCAAGATTGGAAAAGTTATCACCAAATTGTTAAAGCAATTCAAAGTTGTCAAAGTTGCAAGAAAAGCATAGAGAAGTCTGCTTTCTCTTAATAGAGGAATCATCCTAATTTCTACCATCCCATTCTGTAAAAATCCGCCTAGTGTTAAGTTTCATTATCTTCTTATAATTGCTGTTTTTCGCGATATAATTTTAAAGATTTTAACACACGGGCGAAACCACCACATACAGAAAAGGATTGAATATTGCTAGAGACTTGGCAGCTTTGACATTAGGATACACTGTTGATTTATAATTTGAAAACTAGGCAGCATTCAATTTTTCCAGACCGTCACTTTTAAAGGATATTTCAAAGAGTGAATATTCTTTGTCCTGTCACACTTGAATAGTTCTGAAAACCGACATTATATTTAAAAAGCTTCCCTCAAAAGTAAAATGTGCTTCAAATGTGTGGTTCGAGTTCAGAGCAGGACTATATCATCTAAGATTCTAGCCAATCATTATACAGACGTGAACATCAGCTCAAAGAAAATTTAACCCCTAAAAATTAAATAAACAATATATAGCTGTTGGTTGGTTGATCCTAACATCAGCAGGATCGTATTTGCCTGTAGGTACAGGTAATATTTTGAATTGTCAAGTCATTGAAACCTTGTGCAAATATCAACTGGACAGGCTAAGGATTAATTGCATAAAAGGCCCAAAGAGTGATTTAATAATCCCCAAAGATTTTCTGTCAATTCAGAAAACTTGAAACAGCATAGCATTACACAGAACTTTAAGAAGTTTATACCATGGTTAAACCATGAGAACTTACATTATCTCTATCAGTGTGCCCAAATATAGATTTTTAACATGATCCCTTAATCAACAATAAATTTCTGTTATATTGTCATTAAATGCTTTACATGGTTGCCTAGAAACTGAGGCTGCATGGTTACTTTAAAAAGTGCTCCATAAATATATTGGATGCATTTACTTGGTTAATATTTCTTTATATTAATTAGCACCAGGGTCCAAACGCATACTGCAAATGCAACGTTCTTATATGTCATTCACTTGTAACACAAAAATTATTAACACTCCAGTACAATTGATTACTAAAAAAGAGTGACAATGCAGGGAAAAAGAGCTAAACAAATGAAAATTTCTGGAAAGGGCCTCGTAGTCTCCTAGTTCTTTCTTGCAATAAGAGATCTGGTACATAATTTATATTAATTGAAATAGCTACTTCAACCCCAAACCTTAAAGTGTGTGGTAAACACGCAATGATAAGCTATGAAATTTAAGCTAAACAAGAAAGCCAGTGGAGTCCAATATAGATGGAGTCCATTCTATCCTATATTGGAGTAGCAATGAAGGGAGGTTTATTTCCTATTACTAAACAAAATATAAAAAACCAAATTTTTGGTTTTACTTATTATTTTCAAAAACAATTACAAATCACTTTGCAAACAATTATTTTTTCCTATGAAAAGTACGCTTGTTCAAAGATTATACTTCTGAAAAATAAGGGTTACACTAGAAAGGAGGAAAACTAACCGTGTACCAATTGTAATATTATTGCCTATAAAGGCATGGATGGTAAACTACTATTTACCGAGAAAATTAATAATTAAACTTGGAACAAAACAAAATGCTTCAACAGTCGGGAATAATACTTGCTCATGGAGCCACAGAGTGCATTAAATATTTAATTGACAAATTTGATAATCAAAGCTGAGTCTATTGCCAGCACTTGTTGAATATGGACAAAATCTGTTGCTCGTTTGCAACAAGAAAAGTGCATTTAATGTCCACAAACTTACAGTCCGGATGTACTTAACACTACCTGTTTGAATATATGCGGTACAACTAAGTTTATTCCCGATAAACTTAGTTGTACCGCATATATTCAAACAGGTAGTGTTAAGTCGCAAGTATTCACACATCTCTTTTCTATAGCGCTTTTTTTCTTGTATACCACGCTCTTGATAAGGCTGCCATAAAAACAAAATTAATATAAACTCAATATAAACATTTAGTATATATGGTTATAAGTAAAACACTAATTTTGTCATTTACATACAAGTTTTTCATCCTCATAGCCAGTTCTGTTCGGCCTTGGTGCATTAGGATCCTTCCTAATCATTGGTTTCTTTTTCCGCCTACGTTCAATCTGATGTTCCGTGACAGAGGCTTTGAGCTCATTACCCATGCTATTCATAAAGGGAGATACAGTTGCATGCCGTGGTACAGTCCTGGAAGGAGGAACATGGTACAAAACACCCCTTATTTGCCTCGTCCCAACTGTCACATTGACTAGGTAACCATGCTCAAATTTTCCATCAATACAGCCAGTAACAACACTTCCAATCGATGATGCTGGGTCAACTGCATCAAAGTTGTATTTATGATTAAATTTATTAATATGGACAAATGTTTACAGTTGTAATACAAAGGTCAGTCCCTAATCAATGAATTATTTAAAATATTGGTTACAAGCAAAGACCTCCAAGTGCTTGGGCAGACTCAATCTTCTGCTTTTTCATATCTACTACAGGACCCTCCGACAGCGAATGAGAAGCTGGAGATACTGAAGGGAGTGAAACTGCTTATACAACAGAAAGTATACAATTATGTGAGATAAACAAAAATTAATGTGAACATAGCACAGTTTGAAATAACAATTAAATACAGTTTTATCTAGATAAAATTAGTGGTGGCACTACAGGACCGTTACACTGAAAGAAGTAAACCTGCACATAAAACAAACGAGGCACTCGTAATTGTTGGAGGAAAGTTGAACACCAAAGTGATCTCTTTCCATTTCCTATTTTTAGTGATAGATCTAAGTCTCAACTATAAGCTTTAAACTCTGATCAAAACGTAGCTATATTAATTTTCAAAAATAAATTTACAGGGTTGAACTAAATTGTAGATATACCAGTTACACAATATACATTCTTGAATGTGGACACACATGGACAATTATATCTTCTACAGTCCATATGATGTGTTTTCGTGAATATTAAACATGAGAAGCAAATGAGTATGTGTTCCTTTCTGCAGGGTCAATTGAACCATAAATTTGGTGATTCGATGATGTTAATTAATGTTTGACATTCGAGAATATAATTATTATGTGAAAGTTAAAGTTTTGAAGTTCTTTTAAAAAAAATTTTAAAAACAGTTACATATAGTGTGATTTAAAAATCTATATTGAGCCTAGAACATGAAAATTAAAGTATTGATGAGGTTAAAAGTAAAATAGATTAAATTGATAAAATTTAAATATATTCAATTTATTCTCTCAAAATTTTAATTATTATATGTAGATATATTTCTAGAATAATATCAATGAAATTTTGAACAATGAACTAACTTGCAAGAATCTCCTACTTGACATATATTTTACAACTATAGGTATTTGAGAGATTTTTTTGAGCTAAGATAAAAGAGTACTT
Source organism: Sequoia sempervirens (assembly GCA_007258455.2). Lineage (NCBI taxonomy): Eukaryota > Viridiplantae > Streptophyta > Pinopsida > Cupressales > Cupressaceae > Sequoia > Sequoia sempervirens. Next base: position 66,874,336 of record VDFB02271358.1, on the reverse strand, counting down.
TTATATTCTCCATCTATTGCAATTAGACGAAAATTACAAAAATCTCATACTTGTCATCTGCATATATTTTACAACTATGGGTATTCAAAAGATTTTTTTTGAGCTAAAATAAAAGATTTAATAAGCTATTCCATTTATAGTACAGTCAACAAGGATTTCATTCTATGACAGAAAATCTCAACAAGGATTTTGTTCTAGAGAATAGGGTTATGGGTATTTGAAAAATTCTTTTGAGCTAAAACAAAAAGAGAAATTTTATATTCCCCATTATGAATTTAATAAGTTATTACAATTACAGGAAAATTATAAGAATCTCCTACTTGTCATCTACAAATATTCTACAATTATTGGTATTTGAAAAAAAAAATTGAGCTAAAATAAAAGAGTACTTTTATATTTTCCATTATGAATTTAATATGCTATTCCAATTACAGAAAAAATTACAAAAAATTACAAGACATCTCCTTATATTTTACAACAAAGGGTATTTGAAAAAAAATAAAAATTGAGCTAAAATAAAAGAGTACTTTTCTATTTTCCATTACTAATTTAATAAGCTATTCCAATTTATAGTACAGTTGAAATGAAAGAAAATCTCAACAAGGATTTCATTCTGTAGAATAGGGTTATAAATATTTGAAATATTTTTTTGAAATAAAATAAAACAGTACTTTTATGTTTTCTATTATGAATTTAATAAGCTATTCCAATTTATAGTATAGTTGTAATAAAAAAAATCTCAACAATGAAGCACAAATAAACATAAAAGTATAAAATGATAAAATAATATTACCAACAATCTCTATGCCATGATTGAATCCCGTTCATTGCTCTTCACCATTTTGTTTTATGTCAAAGAATTCGATAGTAGTTGTGGTTGTCTCTAGCTAGCTAGGGTTGAAATGAAAGCGATAGGTCTCTTTTATAGAAAACCAAATTTGAATGAAGGGTCAAGATCAAATGATGAAGATCAATGGATAAGATTGCTTGAGAAGCAATGAAATAGGGTTAGGGAAAAATAAGGTTTAGTTAGGGATGGATGGTGGAGATTAAAAGGTAATAAAACCTTATCAAGGGTGGAAATTAATTGAGATGTGAAGGGTTAAGAATGGCACAGATAAAGAGAAGGGATAACAATGACACAAAAAAGAGGTTGTGAAATAAATTAAATAATTATAAAAATAAATATTTAATCTAGGAGGGAAAGTGAAAAATTAAATAATTAAAACAATTATTAAAAAACAACAATTTAATTAAAAATGGACAAAGTGTTAAATAATTAAAATAATTATTTAATAAGAAAACAAATGGTGGGAAATATTAAAAAATTTATTTAATTATAGAAGAAAAGGCTAATGAATAATTAAATAATTAATAATAATAATTATAGTATGTAAGTCATTACCATAATGCCCAAGACATAGGGAAGACACGTGCAAATTGATTTTTGGTTTGTTCTTTATGTTAACAGTTAGCATTAAGGCATATCGATTTGATTATTGTGTAAGGGACCCAACTTAGATTTGATTTACCCTACTTCCACTTGTCTAGGGTTTTAGTTTCATTGGCTAGCTCTACCTGATGTGACATTGCCTATCCCATAAACCATTATGTTTTTCTATCACCACTTTTATGTAGTTCTTGTCTTTCATTTTCATGATTTTTGCATACCCTGATATGTGGCCTCATGCTCATGATACTGGTTAAGCTTGTGTACAGATAGTTATTTTTTGTGGCTCTCAGCATGTGTGGGTTTTTAGATAGTTGTGGTATGGTTATTCTTTGACCATCCTTTTATTTACTCCCTTCTGAGAAAATTTTTATTGCTACTAGGGTGCCATATCATTTGCTTCTTTGTTTCAATATTTTTATGGCTAAAGAGCATCATCTATTTGATATAGATCCACCCATCTTCCTCTATTCCAGAAAGAGTTAGTTGGTGGCCTATGTGTTGATTACTGATAACCGCCTTGAGGGTTTTCTCGGGTCATTGGAGTGTTACCGTGTCAGTAGCTACCAAAGGTTGTGGTGTCATCTTTGGCCCATAAGATTTCTTGCTATTTTGGAGGGGTTTTGGCATTAACCCATCTAGGTGAGGGTGAACCACTGCCCAACGAACTTTGAATTTCTGAAGCAGTTTTATTATCTCGTTCCTATTGCATAATTTAAGTGGCTATCTACCTTTCATGCTTCTGAGGAATCTTAGTGTTAGTGTCCTCTTCACCCTCTTTTTGTAGTGGTCGAGAGGCGAATGTCATTATAGTAATTGCAGTTAGAGCCATTTGAAGATTATAGATAAGCCTTATTCCCCATTATGGGTGTTGTTTTGTATCAATGGTTAAAGTATTAGGGTTTTTCTTTACAACAGTTTGTGTTTTTGTAAAGTGAAGTATAAATTTTGTAAAAATTAGGGCTTCTATATTGATTTTTGTCCCATAATAAAATTTTCAAAAGGAAAGTGCTTTGTAATAGATTAGTGAATACATACGATTGGCTCACTGGTTAAGCTTTCTTAAATTATTTTCGTAAGTGACAATTTAGTATTGTTTAGCTCCATCTTTTGATCTTGAAGGTGGTGTTGTAATGTATCAAGGCTTCTATTTCATCAAAATGTGTTGTAATAGATATCTTGGAGTGGTGTTGTAACATCTTGTAAATGTTCACATTGTTGTAGGACATTTATTTCACTAAAATAAGCCTTAATTAATGTCTTGGAATAGTGTTGTGAAGTGTTGTAAACACTCACATTTTTCCAAGAACTTTATTTCACTAAAATATACTTTAATTGTCCCTTTACAAAAGTGTTGTAAAGTGTTGTAAGGAATTTTCCCACTTTTCTAGGGTTTGGAACCTATTTTTAACCAAATTAAGCTTAATTGGGCCCCTTTCTAGGGCGTTTTAAAGTGTTGTAACACATTTTCACATTCTTCTAGGGATCTTATTCAATAATTGGGCTTTATTCTTCCTTAATTAGCCCCAAATTACAACCTTGAGCCTTAATTATGATCATTTTCAAGATAAATCCTGACAAGGCCATTTAAAACACTTAAATACCAAAAACCACTTAAAATCACCTAAGGTGGGACCCATTTGCCAATTGTGGTGAATGAGTCCCCCTTAACTCAAAATTTAAATTTAAATAAAAAATATTGCAAGATTTGATCTCCAATAACTAAGGTTGACCTGTAGTGTTGCATTTTTGGGATTTCCTACATAATTGAGTATAAATACAAGGTTTAATCACTCATTTTCATACTAGCAACTTGAGTATTCATACATTATAGAAAATTAGAATTCGCAAGTCTTCACAAGAGCTTTCAAAAGTCTGCTATAGAAAATTTTCAAGTACTTTTGTAGCATCTTCAAGTGTCATCCATCATATCAAAGATTATTTGCATCATGTTTGTTCTCGAGCTAACATTTTTTATCTAGGTGTTGATGATTCAAGCTAGCATTGCATTCAAGATTACATCATTCCAAGCAAGATTCAATAACCACATCCATTATAGCCCTTTCAAGCATTGTTGTAGCATTTTACTACTAGGGTTTGGTGAGTTGTAGCATCTCCATTTGTTCATTCATCATTATCCTTCTTCATTTTCTTTCATTTCAAGGTTTAATTACCAGACAAGGGGCTTGACCAAGGCAAGCCCATATCTACTAAGCTCCCCAACATTTTTCCCTCTCTTTGCATGTGTTTTACAGGTTTTGAAGGCAAGTATATTCAAGAGAAAGATTGGAAAAGTTGTCACCAAATTTTTAAAGCAATTCAAAGTTGTCAAAGTTGCAAGAAAAGCCTAGACAAGACCTTCAGGTTGAATTTTGCACTTTCGGATCCAGATTTGAGTCAAGAGCAGAAAAGCAGACCAAAAGCCACAATTTCTAGTTCAGAGTTTCCAAAAACCCTAAGGTGGATTCATTCAGCATAGGAGGTGAATGAGTCCCACTAGAGCTATTTGAATTTTTTTTTTCCAGATCTGAGCACCAAGTTTTCTGAAACTTGTTCCAGAACTATCACCCACAAAGTGGACTAATTCACCAAGGCTGGTGAATGAGTCCCATTTGACATCATGAATATAATTTCTAGAATTTTAGGACCTCATTTTAGTATCTAGGTGCATACATTCTGTTTCCCCACTTGTTCTTTGAATTTCTCTGTTGTTTTAGGTCATTAAGCATCTTGTTTGCATATTACACTGTATTTTCAACATATTGTCTTTTCCAAGTTTACACTTGGTGGTGAACCCCTTTGTAATTTTTTATCAGTACCCTTGGATTTAGCCCTTAGCAAGATCTCTTGCCTCCTTTACATTCTTGGGGTATACATCTCAAGGGAAATCCTTGAATGTAAGTTGGAAATTGTCATCCTAGGTGCAAAACCCTAGAGTACATCACAAATTTCTTCTAAATATTTTGGTGAACCTACATTTAAAGAACACCTTAAAGTATTATTTGGAGTGAAATTACATATTAGATATAGATTGCATTGCATTAGGGTTTTGTATTACATTCACTTGTATTTTAGGGTTTCAATTTTGCATTAGTGAAATGTCATTTTAGCTTTATTTTTGCATCCAAAAATATTGAAAATCAAAAATCGCTACATCTGTAGTTTAGTTTCATATCATACAACATTATAGACAGTAAAATTTCATTTAAAATCATTGAAAACATCAAAAACAATCACCATCTGGGACTCATTCACCCCCTTGGGCGAATAAATCCCTTTGCATATTATACACTAAATTGTTTTGGATTAATTTCCCTATTTCCAAGCTTCTATTTGTTTTTGTTGCCTTTCTATTTTAGTTTACAAACTATACTTTTCATACATTTCATTGCATATAGTTTACACTAGTTCATTTTGTGCATTGCTCAAAATAAAAATTGTACCTAGAACATTTCATTTCACATTGTTACATAGCTCAGAATCTAAAATTTACATCATGTACATGTGCTTTGGAAAATTATGGTTGTCCTTGAAATCCTTAGTAGATATGTCAAGTTGTGCTTTTGGAAATGACCCTAATAACTTTGAACTCATTTATGCTCCTTCAACTCCTAATGCATGTCCTCCTTGTAATGTTGAAATCAATGGAGAAGATGATGACAATTTGAATTAGTTCATCAATGATTTCCTTGACAACCTTGTAGCTAATGTAGCCTTTTATCCAACAATGAAACAACCAACATCACCTATAATACCACCAATGGAAATGTTTGAATATTTTCTATTTTTAAGCCAAGTGGGACTAAGTCACCCCAAGTGGTGACTTAGTCCTAGTAGGGAAATTTAAGTGCGTGTTAGGAATTAAAGTGTAATAAATGATGTTTAACATGATTATTTTCAAAAATATACATAAGTAGGGCCTATAAGTGTATAAAGGGGTCATTTAAGCATTAGAAAGGGTTAAATTATTAATGAGATGCCTAGAAAAGTGTGAAATTTTGTTACAACACTTTGAAATAAGGCTTGGTAAGCAATAGAAAGAGATTATTAAAGTTAATTATATTAAAAAGATCCTAGAAAAGTGTGAAAGTGGGTTACAACACTTCACAAAAATTTTACAAGGCATCATAAAGTTCTTATTTATTCAAAAGGATCAAAGACCTAATGTGAATGTGTTGACCACATTACAAAACTAGGCCAACATCCATAAGAAAGACCCAAATGAGCGTAAAAATGTTAAAAGATACATTTTTCTACGCTACGTTTATCCCCCACTTTAGTGAGAGGATGCACTTGATTCAAACTCACACCAAAGTAACCAAACATGCACATCAAGAGGGATCCAAATGCACTCAGGATAGCAAGATGAGACAACAATCAAGAGGGGTGATCAAGCCATCAAGATTAAGATCCCATTGCAAACGAAACATTTGCGAAAAGGAACACACATAAAAATTATGTAAAAGAATGAAAAAGGAGAGAAAGGAGAAAAGGAAAGAGAGAATCAGATCAAGCTTTGATCATTTGTCCATCCTATTCTGGATCAAATCTAGTCTATTTTTCCTAAAAACAACATATACTCACTCTAAGGTTATGAAACTCATGGCTTTTCGCTGAGTGATAAGGCCTAAAAGGTGAGAAACATACACTCGTGGTTGGTATGCACTCACACACACACATAGGTGTCTATGGGGAAATTCATTCCTGAGAATGGGCTTCCTGCTCAACCACACCAAAGTTATACCTCCTAATAAATATAATAAGGCACCACAAAATAAAATGATTTTTCGAGCTTCACGAGACAAGCAAAACTTTGTATGCTTGGAGCTCATGAACAAACACAATGGCACCAGAGGCATGAAAGCTCTATTATGCAAGGTGGCCATATAACAAAATGCAACATGAAAGATTTAAAGAATGTTCAAAGGAGTCTTGCTTAGTTCATGTGAGGTCTTTTCTGCAATGTTTCTAATGAGCTTGGTATTGTCATCATTCCCCAAATGCAGAGAACTAGAAGAATGACATAAAGAGAGCAAAAAAAAGGAAGAAGAAATAACCTTTTTAATCAACATGGAAGATACATAGGGTGTCTCGACACTTTGCATCCTCCCTAAAAGGAAAAAACAAGCCAAACAAAAAAGAAAAGGAAAAAGAAAGAGGAAAAGCTTTTGGGTCAACATGAAGGAGACATGAATGTCTGAATGCCTTGCATCATCCCCAAAAGGAAAACACAAGAAAAAGACAAAATAAAAAGGAAAAGAAAAAGAAAAATCCTTGTGGGCCAACATGAAGGAGACATGAATGTCTCAATGCCTTGCATCATCCCCAAAAGGAAAACACAAGAAAAAGACAAAAGAAAAATGCAAAGAGAAAGAAAATCCTTTTGGGTCAACATGAAAGAGATGTATGAATGTCTCAATGCCATGTGTCATCCCCAAAAGGAAAACACAAGAAGAGAAAAAGGAAAAAGCAATGTATGACATAGAGAAGAATGAAGTTACAAAGAGAGGAATGCTACAAAGAGAGAGAACATTAAGCAAAACAACATGGGGGATCAAATTACACATATGAAAACACACAAAAGAAAGATAAAATGAAAATGCAAAAGACTAGTAAGGAAAATGTGAGTCAGCCATCAAGCAAGTCATCTACCTCTCAATCTCAATCGGTATAAGGGGAAGGTGAATAATGCAGATAAGGGATAATGAAAAATGTAGTACTAGGACAAGGCTATCAACGTCTTTACCCTGCTAGGTGCAAGACAATAATGAGCTGAGTTAAGTGATGGGAAAGGTCATGTAATAGTGAGAATGGAATGTTCTACAACTATGACATGACAAGGAGTTGGAGAGTGTTTTATGGAATTATTAGATAGGAATTATTGCCATTAAAATGATACTTGCTCAATATTTATTTCAATTGATGACACTCATCACTTCTATGTCCAAGAACGTGATGATATGTGCAATGTGGAATGTTGGAATCTTTAGGATATATCACCAACCTATTCATAGGTGGTAGTAATATGAGTCCTTTTTTTAAAAGTATTTGTAATTTCCTTTCACATTTATGTGGTGGACGAAGAGGAAACTTGAGTTTTTGTAACTTGTAAGGCCTCTTGTGTTTGCTAGATTTTCCCTTTTCTTCAATGGAAGGAGGAGGACCCAAAGTGATTCTCGCATCCTTGTCATTGTTCTGAGTCAACAGGTCCTCTCGAGGAAGGACATTCAGATCAAGAGGGGAATCAAAGATCATTGTGCCATCATCATGAAGCCACAAATATTCTCTAGGAGGCTTGTTGTTATGAGAGGGATCTTTATAACCTAATCCCATTGTATTTTCATCATTTTTTTTTGTTTTAAGTGTTAATGAATGGCATGTTCAATGGTTGTGTCACATCCTTGTTTGCTCAAAATGGTTAAACATTTTCCATAGGTTTCTTCAAGATTGATTGGAGTATTAGTGACTTTGTTGTCACAAAATGGTTGAGTCAATATGTGTTTAGAAGAACTAGGTTCAATTTGTGTAGGGAACTTAGGTTCTTCATTTGTTTCAAGATGAAAGTAACTAAACATATCAAGAGGTGGTATTGTAGGAAGGTCTTATTATTTCATGGATGGATAAAAGGATGCATTAGCTTCAAGGTTATCAAGACAGTCATTTAGGAACTTATTCATGCTATCATCATCTTCTCTAATGATTCCATCTTCATGAGGACATGCATGAGGAGTTGAAGGAGCATGTGGAAGTTCAATGTCATTAGGACCAATTTCAAAGGCATAGTTTGACATGTCAACTAAGGATTTTAATGAAATCCAAAGCTTATTAAAACACATATCCATGATGAAAGTAAACATAAGGGCAATAAAGTGAATGAAACAAAAAATATAAGAATAGTACAACAAATATGTAATTACAAAAGATAGAAATGTGGAGAATGAACTGGAAATGACAAAAAATGTAGTGTAAAATATGAAACTAGACTAAGTTTCCCAAGGTGGTGAATGACTCTAGGTAGTGATTTTTTGAAAAAAATTAGAATTTTAGAATTGATTTTATGCATTTTAGGTTTTCAATTGGTTTTTTAATCCCTTGTGCATGTTTACCCAATCCTTTACCTTATAACCCATTCTTTGCATAATTTTGAAACCAAAATTTTTCTTAGTAGTACTAAAAAACTTTTCACATTCAAGCATATGATCATGTTAACCTTCACACATTTAATCAGAAATAACTTGAGTTATATTACACAAACTATGTTTTTTGATTAAAAAAACATAAATTTTCTATGTTACAAAAAACATCACAAGCCAAAGGTTTTGATTTTAGTTGATTATTTAGTGCCTTCAAGCATTCATTTTTTACTTTCAAACAAAATATCTCATCATTTTGTAGTCCAATGTTCTCTAACCTTTTCAATTGTTTTTCCAATTCAACACTCCTAGTTTGGATTTCTACAAACAATTTCAATTTAGCTAAAAATTCATCATTTTTTGTTTGGATATCCAACAATTCATCTCTATGATTAATAAGCTCACACAAATGCTCATGTTTTTTCTTGTAGACTTCCTTAATACCTGCTATCAATAGGGAATTGGATTTTTTAATTTCCAATAATTCTTCTTGTAAAATAGAATTGAAGCGTTTAAGTTCTAGTAATTCTTATTCTAAAATAAAATATTATTTTTTAATCTTTTACCGGTTATGCCCATTTCATAGACAACTTAGCCTCACTAACAATTCCCCCTTATATATCCTATCCCAAACACTTTCCAAATTAAAAATCTTTACAAAATTCTAAAAACACTAATTTTCCACTGATGGTGACTTAGTCCAACTCCAGATTTTTGGAAATTCTAAGATGCAATCTGTAGATCCTGGTCTGCACTTCAGCTCTTGATAGGTTTCCAGATCCAAATCTACAGAATCTAAACTGTAGGTGTTCTCCAAGCTTGTTTGAGGGTTTTTTGACTTTGAATGAATTTGATGAATTGTTGACAACTTTTCACATATTTCTCTTTAACAAATCTGCACACAAAACCTGTAAAGCACATGCAAATAGTGAGAAATGTGTTAAGAGTTAGTGAATAGAGGTTTTCCTTGGTCAAACCCTAGTTTGGTAATTAAACCTTTGAAAATGAAATGAAATGAAAAGAGATTAATGAATGAACAACATACAATGCTATAACTTACCAAACCCTTGAAGTAGAAATCGAAAGATATGCAAGTAGAACCTCCAATGGATGTATGCATGAGAATGCATGGAATGCTTGAATGCTTGATAATTGCTTGAATTATTAGGAAAATTGAGGAGATATTAAAGAGATGATAAAGATGAAAAAGATGAGAGGAAAACCCTATATTTATACATGATTATACGAAATTTCCTAAAAATACCTCATCACAGGCCCAACGTAAGTCTTAGGAAATAATATCCCATTAGAAATTTTAATTATTTTTTATTTTTGAGCCAAGAGGGAGTAATTCTCCACTTGTGGAAACTTGGTCCCACTAGGGAAATTTAAGTGGGTGTTAGGAATTAAAGTGTATTAAATGATGTTTAATGGGATTATTCTAAAAAATACACTTAAGGAGGGCTTGTAAGTGTATAAAGGGGGCATTTAATCATAAGAAAGACCCAAATGAGCATTAAAATGTCAAAAGATACGTTTTTCTACGCTAGATTTATCCCCCACTTTACTGAGAGAATGAAATTTCTTCAAACTCAAACTAAAGTAGCCAAACATGCACATCAAGAGGGATCCAAATGCACTCATGTTGGCAAGATGAGACAACAACAATCAAGAGGGGTGATCAAGCCCCTAGGATCGAGATCCAATGGAAAACCAAACATTAGCACAAAGGAACACACATAAAAATGATGTAAAAGAATAAAAAAGGAGAGAAAGGAGAAAAGGAAAGAGAGAATCAGATCAAACTTTGATTGTTTGTCCATCCCATTGTGGATCAAATCTAGGCTATTTTTCTAAAGAAAAAGATATACTCACTCTAAGGTGATGGAACTCATGGCTTTTTGTCTAGTGAGAAGGCCTAAAAGGTGAGAAACGTACACTCATGGCTGGTATGCACTCACACACACACACAGGTGGCTATGGGGAAAGTCATGTCTTAGAATGGGATTCCTATTCAACCATACCAAAGTTATATCTCCTGATAACTTTAATAAGACACCACAAAAGAAAATGGTTTTTTGAGCTGCAGGAGACAAGAAAAACTTTGTATGCTTGGAGCTCATGGACAAACGTGATGGCACAATAGGCATGAAAGCTCTGTTATGAAAAGTGGCCATATAACAAAATGAAAAATGCAACATGCAAAGAATTTTCAAAGGAGTCTTGCTTAGTTCATGTGAGGTCTTTAACTTAGGGAACTTTGTGCCTAATGTCTCCAAGAGAGGACCGATCAAAGGATAGAAAAATCACAACCTAGGGGATGTAGTGCATTGCATCAAGCCACTATGAGGAATGTAATATGCTAAGATAGATCACACTCATGAAGGGAATCACACTCAATGTCTTCCACAAAGCGACAAACACACCATATGAGGTAACAAGGCTACACTAAGAACCACAAAATGGAAAAAAATGCAAAATGAATATGCTAATTTATGCTCCCACTTTAAAGGAATTGATACACACTATAATGTGAGAAATTACTTCAAAGTAGCAAGAAAGAAAGACACGAGAGCCAACTTGGAAAGCACTTATGCAAATTCATATGTTCCCAAGTAAGGATGGATCATGTGAAGAAAAAGAAAAGAACGGGGTTGCTCCCAAAATGAAAACAACAAATACATAAGGGATCTATGGATTTGGGCTTGAGCAATATGTTCTTTGCTGCAATGTTTCTAGAGAGCTTGAAACTGTTAACCTTAAATCAACCTTACTTCAAACAATGACCATAGTTAGCTATTAGTCCATTTAAAATAATCAAATCTAAGATTCCTATGAAATAATTGACTATGCTAAAATATGCAAATTAAGTAGAACAAAGACCACTAAATTGCAAGCATATAAAAACATGATCAAAACTTTATCTCATAGTGGATTGGTGCTTCTATGGAAAGAAGTCCTTTCCCAATCCTTTGGTAAGCTCCATGATATGTTGATGATATGTTGATGATCAAGATGATGAATCGTGGAGTTGAAAAAATTAGCTCTCCATTGAAGAGAGTAACTTTGCATGAGGGTTGTGGATGATTTGTTGAATAACAAGCCTTTTACTTATAGATTCTCAAATGCTAAGAGTGCTCAAAAGGGACCAATGTGGGATAATTTTTTAGCCAATGAAATGGAGCCACTTATCAACTTGTGATAGGTTGGAGGATATGCAAGTTTTGGTCAATGTGCCAAAGAGGGGGAGATTCAAATTTGAATTTGAGAGTTAAATGCTAAGTGGGGGACATGTAAGAGAGAAGTTATTTCCATGTTAGAAGGGACAAGTCAACTTGCTTTCTCAAATTCAAACTTGAAGAATATTCCCAAAAGATGCTTTGTTGAGGGAAAATGCAGATTTTATAAATGACTTAAAATGCTTTATTGGTGCAAGTGGGAAAAGCTAGAGGATGTGATGGGTGGTTAGATTAGATTAATCATAGTTTGATTAACTTAAGATGGTGATTAGGGGTTTTGACCCATTTGACTTAAATATTCTGATTTATTTAAATCAAGAGGGAGAAAATGCATTTGGGATTTAATTAAATAAAGTTTGGTTTATTTAATGAAAAAGATGATGCAAGATAATGGTTAATTAATTTGAGGAAGATGAATCTAGGAGATGATTTATGAAAGATGAAATGTTAGGATTTGATTGATTTATTTAAATGATGTAATGATGAAGTGAATTTATTTTATTGAAGGATGAAATGTTAGATTTGATTAAATGAAGGTTATTTAATTAAACTAGTGGATTGAAATGTCATGCATATTTTATGTGTCTACATTTTTCCCCTCTTTGAAGCAATGTACTTATTGCATTGGTTCAAAGTATAAACTTTCCGTGATCAAAATTCAGAAAAATTCTAATTTTTTTGGATGCCCCAATGGAAAGTAGTACATTAGTACATTGCCCCCTTGAGAGATCGAGCGAAAAGATTCGATTTGGTTCAAAATGGATGGTTATGGATGATGATGCAAATGAGATGGCTTTAATATGTTTAGAATAACCAATCTATATTATCCTAAACAACTTAAATGATGATATTATGTGAGATGGATGAGATGGATGATGTGATATGCTATGATTATGCAATGGATGTTTTATGAAAATGTATGATTTTATGAGATGCTTAGACTAACAGATCTATATTATGGTGATGAATATGCATGTGGGATGATATGCAGAATGTTGATGGTTTGTGGATGCAGGATGGATACACTGATGATGATGATTAACTATTCATGACGTGATGTTAGTGCGGAAAAGAAGAAATTAGGTGATGACAAGAGGATCCAAGAAGTCCATGATCTGACGAGACTTTATTAGAGATGATGATGATGATAGATGATGATTCACTTATCAAGGATTGGGATTTTAAAAGGGCTACTTACCTTATGTTTGATAACACACGTAGGTATGATGCATCAAGGTATAAAGAACCAGGATGGCGTTGCACCTAGTGCGATGGACTTTGATGCAACAAACAGATAGGAGTATTCTTGTTCACACTTGACATATAGAAACCTTGCTAGGTCATACCTAACAAAGAAAGTGTTTTCCAATTTATATTACAAGAGTGTCCAACAAGCACAACAGACAAAAGGATAATGATTGTTGCCCCATTCCTATCTCTCTAAATCCTTCGTTCGGATATCATTGAGAGGTCCTTGGAATGAGCACAATAAGATAAATCAAAATAAAAGATCAAGTATGCAAACAAGCCAATGTTCTTCATACCTTGAGCTAAAGGGATGTGTTTTTTTTTAGGAAAGGAACTGAAACTATTGCCAAAATATAATGGCCATTATAGGAAGGATACATCCTAGGACATGTTAGTGGATGGCAACATGTCATTTCATTTACCCAAAGTTTTTCACCAAAAGATAATGCCCATTGTAAGAAGGATGCATCCTAGGACATGTTAGTGGATGGTGGCAGGTTGATAGGTTTGATCGAAAGGTTGTTGATACAAGGTCAATTGACATGTTTTAAAATGATCAAGATTTTGATTTTACGTTTAAAGGTTTATTGTTTCGATTTTGATTTTGTGTTTGAAGTTTGCTTTTATTGATTGTTGTGATTGTTCCTGTTTGTGTTGCCAAAGGATGAAGGTGACGATCAGTTTATCATGGATGATTGATTATTTCGAGTGAAAGAGAGATGAGATGGATGGATTTTTCAAATATTTGGACATTTTTGACATTTTTGGAATGTTTTGAGGCTGTTTTTGGTTTTTTCAAGATTTTACAAATGTTTTGATTTTTGATTTTTTTGAATGTTTTTGGATTTTGATGTGTCGGGGGCTGATCAAAGATTAGCCTTGCTTACGTTTAAGCTCAGAGATGACGTAGTTTGGATATCATGTTTTTGATGTTTTCCTGAATTTTTGAGTGTTTTTGGATTTTTCACATGATTTTGATGATTTGGATATGGATATGTGATTACATCAATGCTCTATTTGAGGATTTTGTTGAAAACCACTTAGCTAAGGTTGATTGATCAAATTGATGGATTGATGATGATGATAACATTGTTGATGATACACAACAATGCAAGGATTTGATTGATTAGGATTGATGATGATCACGTTGTTGAGGATGCACAACAATGCAAGGATTGATTGATCAGGATTGATGATGATAAAATTGTTAAGGATGTATAACAATGCTAGGATAGTGTTAAGCAACACAATTATTGAGAATGATATCCCAAGATGATGATGGGTTGATTGGATTCAATTCATTAGAATTTTGAAGCTTGATTTGGAACAAAATTGTTTTGAATGATTTGATGTGACATTTGAAGTGTGCATTAGATGCGACTGATAGTGATTATTTGGATTGATGTTCGATGAAAGATGAAGCTTGATAAGGAATGTCTTCTCATCAAAATATGCCATGGGCTAGTGATTTGGATTCTTTCTCACAAATGTTTTGACCAATTTTATTTCACGTTTTCCAATGTTTGGATCACCACATAAGTTGGAGTATATAGATCAAGATTTATTCTTAAAGCAAGATGTACATATATGTCCCCAGTGTCTAGCAATGTATGGAATGTGATGGGTGGATGCTCAAATAGGTGTATGGATGGATGTATATGGATTATCTTGTGATAAGATAAGGTGTTTGGATCAAGAAAGCTCATTTGAATAGTGATCCATAGCTCATAAAATGTTGCATAGGATAAGATCAATGAAAATGGTCCATGTCAATATGTTTACCATAAGCAAGTGTAAAGTATGCACCAAACTTTTTCAAGATCAAGATGACTTGGACTATGGATGCAGACATATGCACATGGATTGGATAAATGGATCATGGATGATTCAATTTATTATGGATGAGATGGATGGAATGTTGGATTTATTATGGATGGGATGAGACGCTTTCACTTGAACTGGCGCACGTAGATGCTCGATTCCGCACAAGATGCCTGTTTGCCAGGTTTTCATCATGGTCTTGCCAAAAGCGCCACACATGCAGTTTTCACTAGAGGATGATTTTTCTCTTTATTGTTTTCAATCCTTTTTCTAATTTATTTGGATTTTCACATTTTTTGATTTTTTTAATTTTTTCAAAAGATTTTAAGCTCATGCTGAATCACAAGGTGTTCCTGATGTGGACGCTTCTGTCATAATGTGCCATTGATATCCTGTCTGAAGAAGTTTCTTTGCTAAGATACATGCACTTGAATGCAACTTTTGAGATTCTTGATCTACTTTATTGATATCGGGGTTAACTCTGTCTCTGTGCACACATCATGATAGAGTGCCTTTAGAATCCTTATGATGAAGGTTCATTGCCAATACATGGTCAATATAAGAATTGGATATCATGTGTGGAGGTGTGGATGGAGTGTATTTAGAGATAAGAGATGGATTGGTTGAGAGTTTGGAACCTTTGACTCACCAAACTTGGGAAGATGAGCAATGATGGGTGGATACGAAAGTGTGCATGGAATTAGGACCAACTGCTTGATACAATTTGTACATCCCTTGAAAAGCCCACTTTTGCTTTTGTGGACATCCTTGATGGATACTTTTCCCTTTTTTATTTTTCCCCATAGTTTCTTCAACTGATGGAGTTTGATAGGGATGATCTTTCTTTGTATTATTTGGTATCGATTTGTATTTGATTTTTCCATTATGCTTTCCAACTTTTTTTCTTTGATAACATTCTTCATACTTTGATTCAATTCTTTCTTTTGACGTTGGTCCCAATTCATGGATGGGGTGATGGGTGGATGAAGATTTGTGATGTGGCTGGTTGTAGTATTGACACTAGTTTCATCATAAGGACTCTTCGTGCTCCCTATGTTGACATTTTCTTGAGATGAAATTTTCCCCAATATGGTGATAGTAGTACCTTCATGCTTTGATTTTTCCTATTCTGAGAGCTCTTGTTTAGAATGTATTCTCTGATAAATGACCATTATAGATGATGTTATTGAAATTTGCTGCTCTACTGACTTCAAAATATTTTGTTATGTCTGACCTGTTTCCTTGAGTGGATACTGCTAGATATCTTCATACATGATGTCCTCAGTCTGAATTTGGGATATGTCTGATCCTAATGTTGTCAACTCAATAACCTGCTCTTTTTGTGTAATAATGTCAAGAGTAAAAGAATCATCTTTTGAATGAAGATCATCTATGTGTCCATCCATAGAAAGCATCTCATGGGTAGATGGAGGAGTATGTGCATCTTGTATAAATAGGAGAGTGTCCATTAGATCATTGTAGTATCTTGGAGATACAAATTCTTAATCTTGAATTATTTCAGAGTTGCTTTAGTCATGCTTTGGATCAAGTTCTTGACATGGGTTAGTTTGAAAGGATGGATTGCTTATAAAAGGTTCTTAGATGTCATCATTAGGAATGGGAAGTTTCTCAATATCCTCTTGATCTTTGAGTGGACTTGGATCAAATGTTGAGTTGAAGATTCCCTCAATATCGACAATCATGAGGTCAAAGGATGTCAATATGTCTTGGAAAGGACCATTGCTAGACTTTGGTGGGAGATGTTGATCATGCTTTGGAATAAATTTTTGAGATATGTCCTCTAACTTATTATGTGATGTAGAGACATTTTCAACATGATCATTGGTCAATGGATTTCTTATTACAGGATCAAATAATGTTAACACTCCTTGAAATGGATCATTGTCGGATATTGTTGAAGGATTATTATCATGATCAAAAAGTGACTCTTGATGTATGTTGATTTGATCTTTGGATGAGGTAGAAATATCTTCCATGTGCTCATTGATGGATAGGTCTTGATTATGTGATCGTTGAATTGGATCGATCCATGGATTCATTAACATTTTGTTGGTATTTTGAACAACATTTGCTTGTTGGGCTTGGTATTGGGCTTGAGCTTGCGCTTGCACTTGAGCCTGGGCTTGTGCTTGTTGGGCTTGTAGTATGGCTTGGGAAACTTGAGAAGCTTGTGCAACATCTAGTTGTGCAACTTGTTGGTTTTGGTTTTGTTGGAGTGCCTTCTGATAATCGGCTTGCAACACAATGTTGTATTGGTTTGATGTGTTTGGTTTGAGTGGTGGTGGTGGCAGAGGTGGTTTTGGAATAGTGCTTCTTGTGGTGATAAGAGGTGTTGTCATATTAATGATTGGTATTTGAGTGGTGGATGGTGTAATTGATGTGATTGGTCCTTGAGAGACCATGTTTTGAGATATTATGGGGGTGGTTGATGATACTATGATTGCATGTGCATTTGTCATATGTTGTTGTGATGTCGATGACAAGTTCTAAAAGTTTGACATGATGTTTTGATTAATGTTTGGGATGTTGGTTTGATTGATACTTGGTAAAGGGGGAAGCCCTAAGCCAAGCAGTGGTGTGGGTGATGATGACAATGGTGTTTTTGGAATCGTGTTGTATGTAGTGACAAGTCATTGAGATACATTTGGAGTGATTGTGAGGGTTTGAGATATGATGGGTGTGATAGGGGTGGTTGGAGTGATTGAGGTGATAGGAATGGTTGGAATGACCAAGGTGATAGATCCTTGGGAGACCATATTTTGATTTGTGAATATTGATGTTGTCATTTGATTAGATACCATCTATTGGTGCGATGTCATGGTATATTCAAAGGATTTGATGTGATGGCTTGATTGGTGTTAGGTGGATTGATTTGGATGGAGTGATTGGTGCTAGGTAAAGGGGGAATCCCTAAACCAAGGAATGATGTTGATATGGGTAATTGTGGTGGAGATGTCTCTTGGCACAATGACTCAACTATTTTGGTAAGTGTAGCAATTTGATCTCACCAAATTTGATCTTAATTTCGATCTTGATTCCCTTGATATAGTTGATTTGGCTTTTTTTCAAGCAGATTTGGGATGCATACTTGTGGTTTTTGAATGGGATCATGGACAAATTGATTTTGGACAATTTTCTTGAAGCACCTAAAAATATGCAAAACTCTAAAACCTTAAACATGGATTAGTCAATGCAAATTCCTCAAATACTTCTATGAAATAACAATGTCATGCTCCAAAGATGCAAACAACTAACAAAGAAGATCAAATAAACATATAGAAGAAAGAAAAAGTACCTATTCCATATTGGATTGGTGTCAAATGTGCTAATGACCCTTTCCCAATCCTTGCTAAAAACTGAAATGATGCAATGCACTATGATGAAGAGAAAAATTAGTTCTCAAACTAAGAGAGTAACTTTGCATGAAGATGTAGATGGATTTGATGAAGAATCAAACCTCTATTTAAACATTTTCAAATTTGAAGAATGCTCATAGGAGACAAATGTGGGATAAAGATTGGAAAAATGAGATGAGGCCACTTGTCAGCTTGTCATAGGTTGAGGAATGTGCAAGTTTTGGCCAATGTGCCCAAGAGAGGGAGATTCAAATTCAAATTTGTGAAATAAATGTTGAGAGGGGGACATGAAAATGAGAAGTTAATGCAATGTTGGAAGGGACAAGTCAACTTGTCTTCATTTTCAAGCTTGAGGGAATATTCTATTTTTATGCCAATTTGATGGAAAATAAGGATTTTAATAAATCAATAAATTGATTTATTTGTGAAAGTGGGAAAAGCTAGAGGATGTGATGGGTGGTTAGGTTAGGGTTAGATTAACTTAATGATGATTAGATTCTTTGACCCCTTTGACTTGAATATTTTGGTTTATTTAAATCAATAAGGGATGAAAGGTGATTTCAGACTTAATTAAATAAAGGATTGATTTATTTAATCAAGGAGGGTGATGTTAGGATCAAGTTGATTTATTTAATTTAAACTAATGAATTTAGGAGATTGATAAATAAAATTGATTTATTTGCTGAAGGGATGAATATGACCTAATTGAATGAATTATGCCAATTTTGTGTGTCTACTTTTTTACCCTCTTTGAAGCAATGTACTTGTTGCGTTGGTTCAAAGAATAAACTTGCCGTGATCAAAATTCAAAAAAAAATTGATTTTTCAGATGCCCTAGTGGAAAGAAGTACATTGGTACATTACCCCCTTGAGAGATTGAGCGAAAAATTTGATTTGAGGGTCGATCTCACGATAAAGAGGTTCAAAATGGATGGTTATGGATGATGATGTAAATGAGATGTTTTTAAGATGCTTAGAATAACAAATCTATATTATCTTAAACAACTTAACTGATGATATGATGTGATGATTGGATGAGATGGATGATATGATATGCTATGATTATGGAATGGATTTTTTATGCAAATATGTGATTTATGAGATGGTTAGACTAACAGATCTATATTATGATGATGATTATGTATGTGAGATGATATGCATAATACTGATGGTTTGTGGATGCAAGATGGATGCACTAGTGATGATGATTAACTATTCATGATGTGATGTTAGTGCAGAAAAGAAGACATTAGATGATGACAAGAGGATCCAACAAGGAAACTTTATGAGAGATGATGATGAGAAATGATGATGATAGATGGATGATTTGCTTATCAAGGATTAGGATTTTAAAATGGTCACTTACCTTATGTTTGATAACATGCATAAGCATGATGCATCAAGGTATAAAGAACTAGGATGGCGTGGTACTTAGTGTGATGCAATTTGACTTGAAAAATGGATAGGATTATTCTTGTTCACACCTGACATACAAAAACCTTGCTAGGATGCACTTTAGAAGTTTCAAACACCTCGGACCAAAACACAGAAAGGTATAACCAATCAATGCAATAGTCAACAAGCTGTCCAAAACATCCTCTATACATATCTAACAAAGCAAGTATTCACCAAGTTATTTTACAAGAATGTCCAACAAGCACAACAGACAAAAGGATAATGATCGTTGCCCCATTCCTATCTCTCTAAATCCTTCATTTGGATATCATCGAGACGTCCTTGGACTGAGCAAAATAAGATAAGTCAAAAGACAAAGATAAAGTACACAAACAAGTTGATGTTCTTAATAACCGCTCACCAAAACGGAATGTGTTTTTAAGGATAAGACCCGAAACTATTACCAAAAGATAATGCCCATTGTAGGAAGGATACATCCTAGGACATGTTAGTGGATGGCGGCATGCCATTTCATTTATCCAAAGTGTTCTTTCTGATAAATGATGCCCCTTGTAGGAAGGATTCATCCTAGGACATGATGTTATTAGATGATTGATATGGGACTATTTGGATGATGGACTATCGACACAAAAGAATTGACCAACTTGTTTATGTACTGACTTAAACCTGAGACTTGACATTTTTGAGTTTTATTTTTAACCTACTAGACTTGTTTCCAACTATTTCACCAAAGGTTGAGGATGACGATCAATTTATTATGGATGGTGTTATTGCGGGTGCAAGCGAGATGAGGTGGATGGATTTTTTCAAATATTTGGATGTTTTTGGAGTTTTGCAATGTTTTTGAGGCTGTTTTTGGTATTTTCGAGATTTTCAAATGTTTTGATTTTTTGAATTTCTAATGTTTTGGGATTTTTTGAGAATTTGACCAAGAGACGAACCTAAAGACCTATCCTAGGGTCCTCGGGGGTTGATCAACAGATGAGCCTTGTCTACGCTATACACTTAGAGACCACGTAGTTCGACTAACAACTTGACCAATTTACAAATGACGATATACATGATGAAATGTCAGCTTATTATGACAGACTCCTAAAGTACTGACCTAAGTGTCTCGGGGGATGATCTAAGATCAACCTTGCCTACGTTCAAGCTCAGAGATGATGTAGTTCGACAAGATGACTCTATTTTTGACTTTTTGAATGAATTTTTGACACGTTTTAAGATTTTTTGACATGTTTTGAATGTTTTTGGATTTTTGGATTTTTTGATATTCTGATGTTTTTGGATTTTTTGATTTGAGGACTTTAAGATCATACATGAATCTAATCTGACAAGAACATGCCCCCAGCGTGATGTGATAGACTACTCCAATAAAGGCAAGACAAACTAACCTTGAGGATGGGACGAGTAGTACTAGGAGGGATCATGATAAGAAAACATGACCAAGCTATGGTGCAGATGCGAGTGGATAAGTGATGGTTGTAGATCCGAATGTGATGGATGATGGAAGTGAAATGGATGGGTGATGCAGAACAAGCCATATAGATCATGGTGGATGGAAAGTACTTATTTACGCAAGGCACCTGTTTTCCAAGTTTTCACCAAGGTACTTGCCCAAAGTGCCACCAAATAGGTTCACTAGAGGTCAATTTTTTTATCCTTTTTTCTAATTTTTTTTTTGGATTTTTTTTCTTTTTGGATTTTTTTATTGTCACCAAGATGCCTGTTTGCTAGGTTTTTGACGAAGTAAGCATTTTTTTAGGACATTTTCTGATTTTTTAGATTTTTTTGGTTCTATACCTTGAAAGATTTAGGCATAAATTTTTTTGAGATGAGAGTTATTCATAGGCTCCTGCAGAGGTTCCCCTTTGGGTGTTGATACCTGATATGCCCCTAATTTGTAACTTGCTATTATGACGAATGGTCCAAGCCAATTGGGTTGAAATTTTCCTTTTCTACTTGGGTTTGGGACATTCTTCTGATTTTCTTTTAAGACCAGTTCTTTGACTTAGAATGTCATGCTTTTGATTTTCTTATTGTAGCTCCTTTTGAGTCTATTATGATAAACTTGCAAATGATTTAAAGCATCTATACATCGGTCATCTAGTAGCTACACCTCATTCAATCTTGACACTCGGTAGTCTTCATCAGTGATGAGGTTTTTCAATGATATCCTAATGGATGGGAGCTTGATCTCTATGGGGAGTACTGCTTCTGATCCATAGGCTAGGGAAAAAGGGGTGGCGCTGGTGGGTGTGTAGATATTGGTTCGATATGCCCAGAGGGCGAGATTAAGTTGTAAATGCCAGTCACAACCTGCGTCATTGACTATTTTCTTGAAGATTTTTAGAATGGTTTTGTTTGTAGCTTCTGCTTGGCCATTGCCTTGGGGATAGTATGGGATGGAGAAGAGATGTTGGATTTTGAATTTCTCGCACAAGTCGTGGACATCCTGATTCTTGAATGCTGTCCCATTATCTGAGATAATGGCTTGTGGGACATCGTAGTGGCATATGAGATAGTTTATAATGAACTTTGAAATCTACTTCCCGGTTATATACGTCATGGGTATGGCTTCCACCCACTTAGAAAAGTACTCTATTGCGGTTATGATGAATTTGTGGCCGTTAGATGAGGTGGGTGTGATTTTTCCAATGAGATCAAGTCCCCACTGTGAAAAGGGCCATGGTGTGACGATGGGATGAAGCTCTTGAGCTAGAGCATGGATGATGTCCCCATGTTGCTGACATTGTAGACACCTTCTGACATAGTCATGTGCCTCTCATTCCATTGTGGACCAATAATACCCCATCCTCAACAATTTCTTAGCTATGGTCATTCCACTCGAGTGTGAACCACATATGTTGTTGTGTACTTCAGTTAGAGCGGTTAATGCCTCCTCAGCATTTAGGAAATGTAGTAGGGTTCCTTCTATGCTCCTACAATATAGGGTATCTCCTAGGATAACAAATCTGGATGCCTTTTTGACAAAGGTTTTTTTTAGGTTTGATGGTAAGTCGGCGGGTATGACTCCTATACAAAGGTATGTGTAAATTTCATGGTACCAAGGATTACTAGGACCAACGATTTCACACATGAATTCTAATTCTGGTACCTCGAATGTGGGCACAAGAAGCTGCTCTATCAAGAATTCATATTTTGGAACATTGTTGGGGATGTCCAGTAGGGACCCAATTGTTGCCATGCCGTCTACTGCTCTGTTGGCTCTAGGTATCTACTCAAATGTAATTTTGATGAAGGATTCTTTGAGAGTCTCGACCAATTTTTTGTATGGAGTGAGCTTGTCATCCTTGGTCTGGTATTCATCGTTCACTTGATTTATGATCAATTGAGAGTCTTTGTACACTTTGAGAGCAATGATGTTCCATTGCACTGCTATCCTGAGACCTATAGTCAAAGCCTCATATTCCGCGATGTTATTGGTGCAAGGAAATGCCAGTTTGTATGACCTTGGTATGCAATCCCCTTGTGGGGTGATGAAGAAGACACCAGCTCCTGATGCATGTTGTGTGTATGAGCCATCGAAGTATAGTTTCCAGTGGTCAGCTATGTTGAGATTGAAAATGGATTCATCTGGAAACTTTGAGACAAGAGGGTTCTCTGAATTGATAGGTGCTTCTGCTAGTTGATCTGCAATGACTTGACCTTTGATTTCTTTCCTCTCCACATATTCGATGTCATATTCTAATAATATCATCACCCATTTTGCAATTCTTCTTGTGAGCATTTCCTTTGATAGTAGGTACTTGAGGGGGTCAATTTTGGTAATGAGTTTTATTTTATGTTCCAACATGTAATGTCTGAATTTCTGAGATGCAAACACTACTGCGAGACATGCTTTCTTGATGAATGAATAGTTTAGCTCATGACCAACCATTGTCCTGCTGATGTAATAGATAGCCCTCTCTGTTCTATTTTCATCATGCTGAACTAGGAGAGCTCCAAGGGCTGCTGTTGTTGCTGACACATATAAGATCAATGGTTTCTTTGGGATGGGTGGCATTAAGACTAGTGGTGTTAGTAGATATTATTTGATTTTGTTAAATGCCTCTTCAGACTTGGCATCCCATTTGTATGCTACTACCTTGTGGAGTAGGTGAGAATATGGGTTTTTTTAATCCGCTAATTGTGCTATAAATTTTTGAATGGATTGAAGTCTACCTTGGAGGCCTCTCAATTTTTTTAATGTCTTTGGTGCTTCCAATTCAAGGATTGATTTCACCTTTGTTGGATCCACCTCTATACCCCTCATTGATACTATATATCCTAGCAATTTTCCCAATTGTATGCCGAAGACACACTTCTTTGGGTTTAATCTGACCTTGTACTCCTCTAGTCTGTCAAAGATGGCAGTTAGGATTGCTATGTGATCTTTTCTTTTTGTTGACTTAGCTAGAATGTCATCGACATAGTCTTCAACCGTCTTATGGATCATGTCGTGGAATATCAATGTCATTGCCCTTTGGTATGTTGCTCCTACATTTTTTAGGCCGAATGGCATCATGTTCCAGCAGTAAGTCCCCCATGGACAAGTGAAAGTCATATTATGTTGGTCCTCTTTAGCTATCATAATCTGATTATATCCTAAGAATCCATCCATTAGTGACAACATCTCATGTCTAGCTGTCATATCCACTATCATATCAATGTTGGGAAGCGGGAAGTCATTTGTTGGAAATGGCTTGTTCAAATCTCTGAAGTTTGAACAGATTCTAATGGCTCTGTCAGGCTTTGAAACAGGTACCAAGTTTGATACCCATTCTGGATAATCTATTGGTCATATGAATCCTACATCTAGTAGCTTTTTTAGCTCCATTTTGACCAATGAGGCGATCTGAGGGTGCATTTTTCAAAGCTTTTGTTTGACAGGCTTTGCTTCTGGATACACTACTAAGTGGTGAACCATGGTCTTTGGATCAAGAACTAGCATGTTAGCATAACTCCATGCGAATTTTATCTATCTTTCCCTTAAGAAGGCTGCTAGGAGCTCTTGCTCTTCTAATAGTACTGATTCCACAAGGAATGTGATATGTGGGGTCTCCTCTATTCCTAGGTTGACCAAATTGCATTTTTCTGCCAAGACTGCTAACTTTTCCTGATGAATAGCTCTTAAAGGAAGATTGAATCCCCCATCCTCAGGCACCTCAGAGAGGTTTTCACCATTGGAAGTGTCCTTTCTTTTTACTTTTTTCTTGTCAGAGAGTCCCACAGTGTGGTTTTCACTCAAGGACTTGGATATTATTCTTAATTTCTCACTTTTGTGACTGAAGGATTCAATCATTTCCCCATAATAGGCATGTGTGTCCAACTCCATTATAAACCCTACTTTGTGATCCCCATCTGGAATGTTGTCTCGCAATCCCATGAATTTTGAGAGCACCTCATCGTTTTCAAATGTATTCGAGAATCGATGGTCCTTGTTGGTCGTAGTCAATGAGTTGGGGATATACTAGGCAGATCTTTTGATTTTGAAGGTTTGTTTCAAAGGAGAGGGTGCTAATCATGCAAAGGGCGGTATCCTCAAATAACCTAGGTAGATTGGTCATGGTATCCTCATCGGTGCTACTATTATAAATGTCAGTTATAAAGTTATGTATGTCTATACCTGTGGATATTGGTAAGCATACTTCTACTGCAGTTGGCTAAGGAGGAATATTAACCTTTCTAACTGGAGGACTTCAACCACATATGGTTATACACAGAGGGGTACATCCAAGGCAAATATTTGTTATTGGTCGCGTCTATGGTATGATAGGTATTATAAGCCTGTTGTCATTTTGTCCCAGTCTTTGATTTTTGTCGTAGCCCATTGCGAGCATCATTTGCAGAACCTTGCTTTCGTTATCCATTGGTAATTCCGATACTGGTCTTTCATCTTGATATAGCATATGTGATGGATCTACCTCAATAACCTCCTGGCTAGGTTCTCCCCATCTTGTGAATTTAGGATAGTCTTCAAGAGACATTTGTGATGTGGAAGCTTGTTTTTCTTGTGGACGTCCCTGTGATCTAGGAGATTGTGGTAACTCTCCTACCAAAAAAGCATTGCTAGGGATCTTTTAGCTTCCACAACCATCATCTTGGATTATGAGCTTGATGTCAGAGATGATGGGAATGGTGGGAGTGGTGGGTTTCTTTGTCGCAGAAGTGGATGCGAGAGTGGTGGGATCAATGTATGGTGTGGATGGACCCTCATCATTTTTTGGCACTTGGGGGATTTTGTAATACTTTGCTTCAATATTTTTACAATAGGACAAGGGTTCAAGATCTCCATGGATGGTAACTTCTTGTTTCTTATGTGTAAATTTCACACATTGGTGGAAATTTGATGCTACCACTTTCATCGCATGGATCCATGGACGTCCTAAGAGGATATTATATGGCAAGTCAAGGTCCAAGACCTGACAAGTGGTTTCCATGATGGTAGGCCCTACTTGAATAGGGATTTTGATCATGCCCAGAGACACTCTTTCTTGATCATCATATGCTCTTATCATGATACCCTTCCCTTTGTCGATGGAGTCCTCTAATATTTTCAATTGCTTGATGAGGTTCAGAGAACAAATGTTAAAGCCCGTACCTCCATCCACCAAGACCCTTTTGATTTTTCTCTTATGTACTATGGCTTCCAAGTGAAGTGCATGGTTGTGAGATGGTTGAGCGGGGAAATATTGGTCAGAGAAAGTAAGAAGATTAGGCGTAATGATATTTCCGACCATATCTTGGAATTGCTCCGCATCAAGGTCTATGGGGACAGTGGATGAGGCCAACGCTTCTTCAAAGATTTTCCTATGGGAAGATGAGATTTTTAACAAATCCATGATGGAGATTTTCTCTAGCATTCTCTTGAGTTGATCTAGGACATTATAGCCATTAGGAACTGATCTAGATGTAGGGGATTTGTTTGGCTAGGATGATCCTACGATGGTTCCTTTGCTGCCTCTTGTGGTGACTCCACAATCTTTGGCATAAGCGCCCTTGATGGTGATGACCATGCAGTTTTCATGTAGGTAGGTGATGACTATTTCATACACATGATTCATGTTTGAGTTGGCGCCTTTCCATTTATCATTTTTATTCCCTTTGTTGCCATGATTTGACATTAGATTCATATATATCTTAAGATCTTGATTTCCTATAGGTTGTTCCATGTTTATGATTCTTTTATTGATGAGATCTTGGATGATGTTTTTCAGTCTCATGTAACTGTTTGTGGTATGGCCTTTGATTTTATGGAATTTGCAAAGTTGAATTTCATTATACCAAGGAGGTTTCACATCCGGTTCTTGGTAATTCTCAAATGTAGGAGGCTTGATGAGTTTTTTTCTATCAAAATTTTCATTATTTCCTCAAGTGGTTCCCCCAAAGTGGTGTATTTTTGCTTGGGATAACTCTTGCATTGAGGTGGTCCTCTTTGCTCATTGAGATTATTGATGGTTGGATTGTTGTTTGGTTGGTGTGTTATGTGATGATTGTTTTGGTGTTGTGTTTGGATTTGTGGTGTAGGTTTATTTTTGTGAGGGGAAATAATGACCACCTTGGCATCAACGACACCATCATTAGTAATGTTTTTGTTCCTTTCCCACATGCGAGGTTTATCATTGTAATTGGATGGTGGGTGGTTTTTTTGTTGTTCGGGGTATGAGGTTGATCCTACTAGTTGAGTCATGAGGGATCGTTCGATGTTAAGCGCCTTGGGGATCAATTGGTCATATGTGATGATGCCCTGAAACTTGAGGTGAAATGCCAAGAGGCCGTCAAGGTTGGCGATGATGGTGCAAACTTGTTCTTCTAGCATGTTCCACTTGCTCTGATTGGCCTTAATCACCATCGTTGTAGGAATGAAGCAAAAGATTCACCCTTTCCTTGTTTCAGAGCTGAGAGTTCTTCTAGACTAACATCCATTGCAATGTTGCATGCGTAGTTCTTAATGAATGTTCCTTTTGGAAAACCTTGTTCTCATCACATGGATTTGGATACCTATCAAGAAAGAGTTTCTTAGGGCACGATCAAACTCCCTATTCAAGTAGGGCTAGCTCTCATGGAAACCACTTGTCAAGTCTTGCACCTCAACTTGGAATATAACATCCTCCTAGGATGTCCATGGATTCATGCGATGAAAGTAGTAGCATCAACTTTCCACCAATGTGTGAAATTTACACATAACTGACAAGAAGTAACCATCCATGGAGATCCTGAACCTTTCTGATATTGCAAAAATATTGAAGCAAAGTACTAAAAAATCCCCCAAGTACCAAAAAATGGTGAGGGACCATTCACACCATACATTGATCTCACCACCCTCGCATCCACTTCTGAGACAGACACCTGCCAGTCTCGCCATTCCCACCATTTCTGACATTAAGCTCATCACCCAGGATGACGGTTGTGCAAGCTACAAGTTCCCTAACAATGCTTTTGTGGTAGGAGAGTTACCACAATCTCCTAGATCATGGGGACATCCACAAGAAAATCAAGCTTCCACATCACAAACGTCTCCTGAAGACTATCCCAAATTCACAAGTTGGAGAGACCTTGGCTAGGAGGTTATTGAAGAAGATCCATCACATATGCTATATCAAGATGAAAGAACAACAACTAATTTACCAATGGATGAAAGAAGCAAGGGTCTACAAATGATGCTCGCAATGGGCTATGATAGAAATCAAAGACTAGGACAAAATGACAATGGGTTCATAATACCTATCATTCTAGAGATGCGACCAATAACAAACATTGGCCTTGGATGTACCCCTTCGAGTATTACCATATGTGGCCGAATTCCTCTGGTTAGAATGGTTAATATTCCTCCTCAGCCAACTGTAGCAGAAGTATGCTTACCAATTGTAGACACACAAAATATGCATATATGTCAATCCAATAGTTTAATCAAATAACCTTCATTTCATCCTTCAAATTAAATAAATCCACTTCATCATTACATCATTTAAATAAATCAATTAAATCCTAACACTTCATTAATTAACCTTTACCTTGCATCATCCCTTTAATTAAATAAATCAAACATTCATTTAATTAAATCCCAAATTCATATTTCTCCCCTTTTGATTTAAATATATCCAAATATTCAAGTCAAAGGGGTCAAACTCACCAAATCATCATTAAGCTAAGCTAATACAATCTTTGAAGGTCTATTTCTCGAAGACCGTAATGCTTACAGACTCTCTATCTGAGGATATGGTATCATGTTGTGACCATCTACAAAAACCTCTCTCGGTTTTTGCTATCTCAAAGGCGTTTTCCTGTGGTGATGACTTTTTAGTGGAGGGAAAAGTTGCCAGATGCAAGCAGTGTAAAGTTGCAAAGTGGTACAACTTTCATTCCACAACTTGTACGACCAAACAGACTATTCCAACACGTCTGGATGGGTACTTTTATGCTAGAGATGGTCCTCTCTTGCACCGAAATACACCGAATCACTCCGAGCTATATTGGACCGAGTGAAATTAGGTGAAAATTTGATGCAGACACAAGGGCACAATCACAAATTATTTGCAACCTACCTATTTGAGGCATCTAACAAGATTATTCTGACCTCTTTAGATAGTCCAAAACTCCATTAAAACTTGACAAGCAACTAAATACACATTTCCTTGTTTAACCCGCTTAAACCCTTGTAATAGTGAGAGACTAGTTTTTGTCCAATTACTCCACAATCTTCCAAAACACTAGACGAACACATGACTACTTCAAAAATGCATATCTAGGTTACACAACATATATGAGAAACAACATAGACTCCTTTGGACCAGCGTTGACTTCCTATACATTCACCCTTCAATAGGCTACTCAATTAGCCCAAAAATGCAAAGCAACATACCTTCAAACACCACATAGACCCTTGAGACCTTGGGGCAGAAAATAAATTGCCAAGAAAAAAAAGATTATGCAATTGGATTCCATTTGTACAGACCTATAACTATCAAATAAAAAACTCTTGTTTTTAGTGTAATTCTTGAGGGTTTATTGGATGTAGCACTTCCACAACCTTTCAGACTTTTCCACCACCTTATACACCTTTATTTAGGCCCCAATATGCTTAGAAAACAAAGAAAATTTTGGTATCTCAGAGATTTTTGCAAACCCCAGGGTAAAAACTCTATTTTCAAGTGAAAAAAAACCACCATTTTTAGACCTTTAACTCTTCATTTTATTTCAAACCCCAGTTCTCCACACCTTCCAGTCTTGA
This sequence comes from Sequoia sempervirens, assembly GCA_007258455.2. NCBI lineage: Eukaryota > Viridiplantae > Streptophyta > Pinopsida > Cupressales > Cupressaceae > Sequoia > Sequoia sempervirens. Next base: position 66,844,418 of record VDFB02271358.1, on the reverse strand, counting down.
AATAATGTCAAGACATGTAATAAAATTTCTACATAAAAAATTTATACAAAAATGCTTGAATGGCTTTTGCATAGGGAAAAAACACAAGAAAAACAGTAAAATATGAATTGAGCAATTGAAACTTTATGTATTCAAAGAAAAAAACTCCTTCAACCAAAACCATTCTTGATAGTTTAAAACCACAAACCATCCTAATGTGTAATTATGATATCACTCAAGATAGAATCCATGAATAGATAATGTATTTGACCAATAACTCATCGAGAGCACAAATTCCCAAAACTAGCCCTCCACTATGAACATATCAACTAAGTAGGAACCCATAACATTATGGAAATATGATCCACTTCTCCCAATGTAACTCCCAAGCATTACATGTGAGAGATGGCCAATTTCATTGATGGAAACGATGGTCAACACCTCATGATCATTCAAGTACCCATTCTAACAATACAAGAGATTTACACATCAAATTGCAAGTGAATATAATTTACTATATCTTAACATAAAAAATGCAAAACCTAATAGAAAAATGTATCAATGACGTACAAGGATGTATAAGAAAGTTTAAATTTTAAAATAGAATGTAAACTTAGAAAACTGTAGATTTGAAAACCTTAAGAATGTAAAACCCTAAAAAGAAGGTTGGATCAAGTGTAGGATTGGTTGGGCTCAACAAAATTTAAAGAAAAAAAAAGTTTATTTATGAAGTTAACCTAGGATAATTAAGTAAATGCAATGAATCAAACACAATCAACCTAACATAATTAAGGGTTACTCTAGATGTTCAAATTTGTTACTCATTTTTATTGCATTGAATCAAAATGTCTCACTATTAATTTCTCCAATGCTATAAGATAAATGAATGTTTTCATGATTATAATGAATATATTGTATGTTATTAATGCTAGTGTATATCATCAAATTATGCCAAACATGTGTTTAGTCAACTCAAAGTGGGTGAATGACGCCACTTAGCCAAAAGTTTGAATTTTGAATTTTAAAATGAAAGGGAATAGGTTTGTGACCATGAGGTCACCCTTGCAATTGAAGAAGTGTCCTAGAATGGGTTAATAGTTAAATCTAAGTGGCTAACAATCAATTCCAGGTGGCTAATGGATAAATGAGGGCATACCCATTGGTGAATGTGATAAATGGGAAAATAAGGTAAATGTATAGATGTGTGCGAATAAGAATAGGATAGGGCTAATTGTATAGTGATTTAAGTATGCAAATTGATAAAAGGCTAGAGAGATGAGCTTGAATTTAGATGTTGAGTTACTACGTACATGTATCAAGACATTTCTTCAAAATAGACACAAAATTGTGTGGGAAATGACATGGTATGCACAAATTTTACTGTTACAATTACACACATATTGATTTACAAATTCTTTGCATATATAGATTAAATTTACTTCAAAATTAATACCATTAATACTTCTTCTTTAAGAAAACATGATTATGTATTCTCTAATAAAGCTTTCACCATAACAAGACTTGCAATTACTTCAATTGTAGCATACATAATTTCATATTGCACCTATCAATGTGCCCATTACACCTTCATGTGTGATTGCTAGATAGTATTATAAAACCTGGTTCAAACGAGCATACCGATAGGAAAGAACCAGAAAGAAAACCTTCGGTTGTAACTCGATTAAGAACAAAAAAAGACCCCTTTACAAAACCTATGAGTTTCTAAAATACAGACCCCTTTACATTTTAAACATACCCTTTATACAATGGCATACATTTGACCCATATTTCAAATAACTTCACTAGGTATAGATTATGCCAGACATTTGACAAGCCCCTATACAAACCATCAAGGTAGCTTAGAATAACCAATCTATATTATTCTAAATGACACAAAATATGATGAGATGGTAATGCAAACTATAAAAGACGCTTAGAATAACCAATCTATATTGTTGTAATCTGTTACATACCTCTTTGAAAGGATCAGAGCTGGCTATTTTTGTAGCAGGTCCATGATCAATCATGCCAGGAATATCACGAAAGTGGGAAAATGATAAATCTATATTGTCACAATAGAAAATATGCTTAGACTAACATATCTATATTAATCTAAACAACCTGAATGATGATGAGTTGGTGATGCAAACTATAAAAGATCCATACCTCTTTGAAAGGATCAAAGTTGGCTATTCTTGCAGCAGGTCCATGATCAATCATGCCAGGAATATCACAAAAGTGGAAAAATGAGAAATCTATATTGCCACAATAGAAAAGATGCTTAGACTAACATATATATATTAATCTAAACAACTTGAATGATGATATGTTGGTGATGCAAACTATAAAAGACGCATACCTATTTGAATGGATCAGAGCTGGCTATTTTTGTAGTAGGTCCATGATCAATCTTGCCAAAAATATCGCAAAAGTGCATACAAAATATCACTATTAAAGACACCTGCATTGCAATAGTATATAAAATATCAGTATTAAATAAAGAAAAATAATGAACTTAATCATAATGATAATAAGCATTCTACCTTCCATTCTTGAAAATGCTATTCAAGTGTGCCTGAAGGGTCATCTCTTTGCTTAAGAGTATCTAATATTGCTTCATGATCAACATTACTAAGTGTCCATAGTTGTTTTGTCTTTGGTCTGGCATGATGCTTCAACAACTTAACATTTGTTGCTATAAGAAGGTGCAAATACATGAGAATGGTTCTGTGTTTCTTGTAGTATTCAAATGCAAGTATGCCATTCTTTCTAATCATGTATGTTCACAACCAAGTTCCTGCAACCACAACTGAACCTGTAGGATACATAAAACCATCATCATCTTCCATCGATTGTGTTAGCTTATGCTTTACCCACACACATCGGGCCAACCAATAGTCTGATCTCTCTTCATTCCCCTGTGGTGCAACAACTACAAAAATATGTCCTATCTGTAGGAGATATGAAAGAAGGTCATAATCAACTGAACTTTCCATTGTGTCATTTGTCATGGATATTGTTTGAGATAAAGGAGTTAGATACTGTGGTACCCATGTATCCACCCACTCGCACTGAATACAACTCTGACAAAAATAAGCAAAATCTCGTGTCCAAATGGTCCATGTACCTGCATCTGAGCTTTGAAATGAATGCATTTTTGATGAATCTTTGATTGTATGATAATCCAATCTGCCTCCCATTGTACCCTCCTCAACGAACCAAAATAATTTTTGCACTGTTGATTCAAGTGTCCCTCCCTATGACAATGTTGAACTACACCAATCAACTATAGAACATGCATCACTGAATTTTGCTCTAGACCAGAATCCAGAAAAAACTAGCCGGACAGGATTCTATCGAATAAGGAAAAAATTTCAACAATAGATCATCAAAACAAACCAAGAATGCGTGAAACATCATGTAATATATCAAATTAAGCATGGGATGTTGAGCATTTATCATCAAATTCATCAATTTAATCTAGTATTTCAATTTGCACAAAGCTTGGCAGAAAATCCAGAAAAATCCGGGTGGAACGGATTTCCGTGGATGGCATAAATTTCAGACTTTCGCACATACCTAGAAAACTGAAGAAATCTTGAAAAATCTGGGTCAGGCAGAAAATCCCAGACGCAGGAAAAAATCCAGAAAACTGAAGAAATCTAGGAAAATCCGGGTCGGGCGAAAAATCCCGGACTGGACCAAAAACCCAGATTTTTGCACAGAGCTAGACTTTGAGCAGACTCCGGGAAAATATGGATGGACCGGAAAATCCCAGATTGGGGTAAAAACCTGGATTTTGTACAGAACTTAGTTTTTTCAAAGTGCAACTTGGGGAAATGCTTTGGGCAAGTAGGATGAACATCAAAGGACCTCCAAAGGCAATGAAATTAGTAAAATTAAGGGGCCAAAAGACACCAAAAGCCAGAGCAAAAAGAGGGTCCCTACTTTCAGTGGGGCGTGTATGCAAAAATGCACAACAAATGGCGACTCCGCTGGAAAAATGCTCCAGAGCATTTTGATGATGGAACAAGAATCATGAACCCAGAATCTCTGGTTTCGATCTCCCTATCAAGCAAACAAATCAAAATGCAAGACTAAAGAAAATCAAGACCAAAGGCTGACTGAAACTTCCATAGACTAAAAATCCAAGTGTGTGCAAGTGAGTTCATTTCCTTCCTTAAGCTACCGTAGAAAGCAAGCTTAGTCAAGTTAGGCTACGTAAAGATTCTAGCTCCAAAAGCAACCTGGATAGAGCCTCGCTGCCAGTCAGGCATCCATAGCCCCGATGAGGTTATAGTTGTGACTCTCCTAAACATAGCTCTACTGCCAGCCAGGTGTCTATAGCCCCGGTAGAGATATTCAGATACCCCCGATGAGTTGAAATCATTCTTCTGACTCTCAATATTTTCTCTTCTTTCTTTTTTTTTTTTTCTTTTGATATATATATATATTTTCTTTTGTCTTTTCACTCTTTTCATTTCAACCTCTGAATAGTGAAGTCCACACTCAGGGCTGAGAACCACAGTGGCACTGAAGCAGAAATATGATTTTTCACCCAACAAGACCTTGCAAGGACCCTACTGCAACCTTTAGATTCTTAAGATGTATGAAGGATATAAGATTTCAGAATACTTCAGGTTCAAGTCGGACCAATGACCCATTCTCTTTAAATTAGACATTCAGACTGCTTAAATCCAATAAAAGATCTTTGACCATTAATTCAAGACATATGACTAAAGTCCATCAATAAACACTTAGAAAAATCCCAGGTAATAAAGAATTATTGCGCAGGAAAGACACTTTCCCAACCAGAAAATAGAAAACCCAAGCCAAAGAAGCAAAACAACAACCAAATTGAAACCCAAAGCAAACTAAACTAGCCAAAACAGAAGCAAGGAAAAGCCATCTAAACTAAAGCAATCTATCCTAAACAAAATAGTCAAAAGCAAAAGAAAAGTAGACCAAGATGCATTTATTCAAATCAACACTATGTACAGAGAGACTCAAAATGGCTCATGATCAGATAGGATGAACTGAGACTCATCCCCATATGATTAATCGACGCATGGACAAGCAATAAGGTGAAGGTAACAGTCCTCAGAAATGCAAACCTGTCTTTATATTTAGAAAAATAAATCTCTGTGTTGTAGCATTCAAACTCCATGTCAAGATTAGGAATAACTAGTAATTGAGGTAACTCACTAGGACCATGATTAACCCATATGTAAGTTGTCTTTCCTAAATCTCCATAATCAAATTGACAAGATTCAGAATTTCTAGCAAAGAAAGAAACAACCTGATTTTGTATTTCTGTAGACTGAATGTTGTGCTCATCATCCTGTACTTGTGAAGAGTTGATCACAGTGTCATCAGGGGGTCTCCATTGATGGTGAAATATTCCACTTGCATTTGAAATAGGAAAGATAGAATTAGAGGAATCATTACATGATATAGAGTGAAATTCATATCGAAGTCTTTTAGGACTATGAACATGGAACTTTTCACCTGTTTGAGTATTTCCATGAGGGATCGACAATGAAAACGCAAAGGCATTATTTTGAGCAACAATTTCCTCAGCAGGATGCTCATTCGAAGGTATCACAGATTGATCTTCCAGCACATTCTCACATGGAGAAGTTGGAGCATGTTCACCAATATTGACCGCAACATTTCTCTTTTCAACATCATTCATATTTTCCTACACATTAACATGAAACACATCGGCTACCCCATCAATAATGCATAGAATCTGTGAGTTTTCATTGTGCAGTTCATTAATAAGCTGAGGAAAAATAGAATTTGATAAATGAGAAGACTCCCTGAATTCATCTTCTATTGGCACTAGCTCAGATTCTTGATTACAATCATTAGGAACGTTGATCACTTCACTGAGTGCTTCCTCATGTTCTTCAAGACATTCATCAGCAACTGGTTGGAATTCCTCAATCAGAGACTTGTCTGATGCATCTATCTATGTATCATTTGCATGTAAGAGTAGCTGTACTTGTTCTTTCACCTCCTTTATGACTGTCTGGCACTAGAAACAGGTGAATTCTGAATGCTCTTCCTCATGTATCCTGCACCAGGCTAGTAACAACAGCTCCTCTAGGTAGACTCCCAAACCCAGGCTTGACCAATTTCTTATAATTATAGCAACAAACTCTTTGTATCTGGTCTATATCACATCTTCATCTTGGAAAGGAAGAGCTTGTAGGGGAACTTCTTGTTCAACCTCCACTATGTTTTCCAAAACTTGACTAGCCTCCACAAGAGCATCCTCCTTGATCTCCATAGGTGATTCTTCACTTAAATATTCATCTATTATCTCTGATGCCCCAGATTCACCTTCATGACACTCAGTTCCTTCCAAAGTCACGTCAGCATCAGTTGCAATGCCATCCCTGGATTTAGAAGTAGTCAGCCCTTTTGTAGTGCATTCTTTGCTTAACTCACCCTTCCACTCCAGGTATTCTCCAACTTTAAAGATAATGTCCCCACACAAATGACATATGAACTCTGAATGGGCTGCATCGTGAACTCTGCACCATTTCGATGAAAGGAAATCCTGCAAGCATTTACCACTAGCAAACTGATCCTCAACCATCCGTGTGAATGTCTCAACTGCAACATCAATAAACCCTAGATATGAGGAGGCTAATGGTTCAGACAGGTTTTGCATGAAAATGTTCCTTTGCAAAACCCTCTCAGCTTCACCCAGAAAGGCCAGACATTCAAACTCACTGTGTGTACAAGTGTTGTGGATTCTACACTGATATGATAATGCATAATGATGTAAACCCTTACCATCCCATAGAACTAACCTCTTGTTCAGAGACTCACAAAGTAGAAAAGAATCAATCTGAAGACCATTTCCATCATGACAAATGTGATACTGCTTTTCCATCTTGACTCAGAACTTGAATTTTCAGATTTTGAGATCTGCCATATCTCAGATTTTCGACATAAAGGCTCATTCAATCTTCCAGCTATGTCACCTTGTTCGGCCCTCCTTCTAGTGCCAATATGTTGATGGTGTTTTTTGCACAGCAACAACTCAAACAGAATGCAATATTTTATCTCTCTTGAAAGATAATCTTCAACAATAAATTGTTGAAAATCACCTCAAGGTCTCTCGGGTGTCAGGTCATGACAATACATAAACAACTCAGATAATATGTGAAAATGTTGGTAATCACAAGGGGCCTTACAAATGAACAATGCTGGAAGTGAATTTTCATAAGATGCAACAATATGGTGATGCTTTCAATCCTAAAACTAACCCAGATTCAAAATAAATAGAAAAAGAGATAAGGGTTTAGAGAAATTCTATTATATTCTAACTCTTAAGATTAACAATGCAAATGATAAACACTTGAAATGGACCAATCCCAACGAAACCAATCTCTGCTTGATCAAGATAAATCTACAATCTTACAGAAACAGTGCAATCTTCTAAGGTTTTAAAGATTTTCAGATCATGAACATTCACCCAAGACAACCCAATTGCTGTTGAAATGAATAAATCTCCATAATTGAACCAAGCACAATGAACATAAAGGTCAGGGCTAACTTTACAAAACAACTAACCATCAGCTAGCTATAAAAAGTATGGACCAGGGATTGCTGCAAACACTTCAAACATTAAAACATAAACATCATTGAATCGGATTTAAATCTAAATCTAAATCTAACAACCTTGAGCAATCTAAAAGATAGAATCATAATAACCATGCAAGATAAGTCAACACAAAAGAGATCACCAGAAAATCACAATGCTTTATTGTATTGAATCACCAAACTGCAGCAACAATTCCAATGTTCTGTTACATCACTTGCTCAGAAATTGGCTAGCTTCTACCTCTACTCTACTGCTAAATTCACTCTCTATCAAATCTTCTCCTAATCTCTCACCATCTATATCCCCTTACAAATGAGGCACAAATGCCATTTATAGAGAACCTCCAAACATGTCAGCCTAATTATATTTTACAATAATAACTGGCCTTAAAATAGGTCGGCCTAATTAGATTTTACAATAACAACTGGCCCCAAAACAGGTCGGCCAAGAGAATTTCAAAATAGGGTAAGATTTGCATTAAATGCATGAATATTATCCATGTCTGCCCACTATCTCCAGCAAGATTAGATTCACATGTTTTCCAGAAAGTCCTCCAGCTGTATACAGTTTCGGCACGGATTCTTAGGCAGGTCCCACTTTGAAAATTTAAACTCAACATTTCTAGATTTCCCTCTTTTGGCACGAATCCATATGCAAGTCCCCCTTTTTAATATTTGCTTAGTCTTGAAAAATAGATATCATCATTAATAGCCCACATGTTCAAATTAAATTTGAATAAAATTTTGACCTTTAAGAAAAACTTACATTTTTTAAAGGAAACTTTCCATTTTCAGAATTTTTTCCATTTTTGGAAATTTTTATTTTCAATTTTTTATCTCAAGAAATTTTCATTTTCAGGATCATTTTTTAAAAAATTTCCATTTTTGGAAAAATAATCATTTTCGAAAAAATTTCCATTTCGGGAAACCGTACCAAGGAAAATCGTCGTCCGGACTCCAAACCAGAATCCAAAAAAAACCAGCCAGACAGGATTCTACCGAATAAGGCAAAAATTTCAACAATAGATCATCAAAACGAACCAAGAATGCGCGAAACATCGTGTAATATATCAAATTAAGCATGGGATGTTGAGCATTTATCATCAAATTCATCAATTTAATCCAGTATTTCAATTTGCACAAAGCCTGGCAGAAAATCTAGAAAAATCGGGTCGACCGGATTTCCACGGATGGCATAAAATTTTGGACTTTCGCACATACTCGAAAAACTGAAGAAATCTGGGAAAATCCGGGTTGTGCGGAAAATCCTGGATGTAGGAAAAAATCCGGAAAACTAAAGAAATCTGGGAAAATCCGAGTCAGGCGGAAAATCCCGGACTGGACCAAAAACCTGGATTTTTGCATAGAGCCGGACTTTGAGCAGACTCCGGAAAAATCCGGACGGACCGGAAAATCTTGGATTGGGGTAAAAACCCGGATTTTGCACAAAACTTAGTTTTTTCAAAGTGCAACCTGGGGAAATCACTTGGGCAAGCAGGATGAACATCAAAGGACCTCCAAAGGCAATGAAATTAGTAAAATTAAGGGGCCAAAAGACACCAAAATCCAGAGCAAAAAGAGGGTCCCTACTTTCAGTGGGGCGTGTGTGCAAAAATGCACAACACAAGGTTCTTCATTTCTCATGTAATTTGGTGAAACATAATTTACACTTGCTTCAATATTATGTTCAAAATCTTCATTTCCAACATTTTCACCTTGAACATTTTCAATATCAATTTGAATAATTTCATCCCCAATTTCAATATCATGTTCAACATCTTCAAATCCAACATTTTCACCTTGAACGTTTTCATTATCAATTTCAATATTTTCATTCTCAATTTCAATATCATGTTCAAATCCAACATTTTCACCTTAACATTTTCATTATCAATTTCAATATTTTCATTCCCAATTTCAATATCATGTTCAACATCTTCAAATCCAACATTTTCACCTTGAACATTTTCATTATCAATTTCAATAATTCCATTCCTAATTTGAATATAATGTTCAACATATTCAATTCCAACATTTTCACCTTGAACATCTTCAATTTCCTCTCCACTTGAAGGACCATAGGGGTTAGGTTCACCAATATTTAACATACCTTGTCTTCTCTTCCTATTACTTTCTCTATCTCTTTGTCTATATCCTTCAATTTCCTCTTTTGTAAGCTTTTTCATATGTTTTTGCTTTCGATGACACCTGCTCCCCATTATACATCATAAAAGATGCTAAAAATCATTGCTTATGACAAATTTCAATAGAAGATGCTCCAAAAAGTTGATCTTTGTCTCTTCCTGTCTGAAACCGTGTGTGTGTCACCTGCAAACAGAATGTAGGGTCCGTTGGAATGCAAAAAATGGGGTTTTTCTATCTCCCACAAATCCGATATCCGTTATGATATGATATCCGATTCATTTGGAAAAAATTAT
>VDFB02271358.1:66732917-66832706 GCA_007258455.2 Sequoia sempervirens | reverse complement strand
ATTTAAATATTATACATAATAATATAATATATTATATATTAAATTAAAAACTATATTGCATATTCTAAACTAGATATATTAAAATAAACTATAAAATATTTATTGCATTTTCTAAATCATATATTATAAAGTGTATAACATTTTTTAAAATCATATATAAACCAAATCAAATATTCGATTCAAAACAGATATCCAATTTGAAACAAATATCCGATATTTTTGACACAGAATTTATTGCCTAGGGATTAGCCTCGGGCTTGCTTTGGTATTTGGCTTGGACATGCCAATCCTAAGAAGTCAACGCAAAAAACGTGTTTGACAACTCACCTTGTTTTTCTAGACTTCATCCATGTGGCTGATGACTTTATTTTAGCCAAAATTGATGAAACAAAAAGGATTGTAGAGGATACTCTTATCTTTCCAATATAAATTATTCTTACTTTGAATTTAATAAATAATTATTATTCATTTTCTATTTTATAGTTATCCCCATTGATATAGGCTAATTGAAAATATCTATAACTTTCAAACAGTATCATATTTTTTAAACCCAAAATATGTGTCACATTCTATGCTTCATATACTATAGATTAAAAAAAATTGAATTTCATGAAGTTTTGACCAAGTTAAGGTGGTTAGACATACGAGTTTTTATATTTTAAAAGTTGTAATAAAAAATTCATAATTAATTATTTACTTGGAAAAAAATTACAAAAAAATATGCGTCACATCTGGACATGAGTCCTCTACATTTATCTAAAATATTATAAAAATATTTTATCATTTTATTGTGGTTAGGGTGGTCAGACAGACACCTACTTCTTATTATTTCCCTGAAATTTAAGTACTACTGCATTGAAATTTCAAATTTTCACCAAATAGACTTAAAAATAAATAAAATAAACTTAGTATTTTAGAAACTACATTCAATTTTCCACATATTCTATTCTTACATATTTTTTAAATAATATAGATATCTTATTCAAATTTTTATGTCAAGTTGCCTAACTCTGATTTTTCTGAATTTTCATTGCCACTTAAGGGCTTATTTTTTCCATGATGATCCTGCACATACCCATACCTTTCATTCACTTTGATAGACTTAAGTATGTGAAAATAAAGATATGATATGTTGACATTTTTTTGTAACATGCCCAATGTTCTACATAGTAACTTTCCTATATTTTAACCTCAAGTAAATAGAATAAGCATCTAACCATTATGAGCAATAAATTTTTTCTTTCAAACTATAAAGATAGAATGCACATTTGAAATAATATGTTTTCCAAAAAAAATCATTTCATTAAATCAAAGTATTACAACTTTCCAAAGTAATGATTTCATAGTACATGATAACAAGATATCATTTCATTTTTACAGTTTTTCCAATATAATGGATACAAAAGACATAAACAAGGCTCCACAAAGCTTACTAGCAAAAGAAGTATGAATACAACTAGAAATCATCCATTCAAATCTTGATCACGTAATGATGAGGAGAATCATAAATCAAGCACTTTCCCACCAATCGTGGATTAATTTTGGTCCCCCGCACAACTATCAAACTGATAGATGGCCCTATCCTTCAATAAAGAGATTGGTTAGGTAGCCTCATAATAAATATTGACCTTTTCTGAGCTGGGTGTTCTATCCAACATATCTAGATTTGTCACACAATGGATACAACCCACATATATCAAATTCCTCAACCTAGTACGTAAATTTGGATCATAGTGAACTGACAGTGTAAACAGTGGCAACTTACACTACTTTGGCCAAAGTATTTCATTCCCTCAGTATAACAAGTGGATGTCATATATTTCACCCCCCTTCCTAGCTTGATTTTGTATTGACTATTCATAAAGTCTATCCACTTCACCAGATTATCCTAACCCCAAGAATAACTTATTACCTCTATGTTTATTTATCTCATCTACTGTGTAAATCTTAGTACTCTAAGACTTAACTAGTTTAAACAATTAGCTTATGAAAGTTGTATCCCCAATATAGTGTTTATTCCCTCTAAATCCACCTATTCGTTAATACACAATATATACAAACACTTCATACATCATAGATCCTAACAAAAGGTACAAAAAGCAATATTTTTATTTCTCTTAAGATTAAAATAATATTTTTCTATAAATAGATGATATAATCTTCTAATTCAAACAATCAATGACATAGAATAATTTTAAACTCAAAATAATAAGAGAGTAGAAATCAACATTCATATATATGTAATGCTCTTATTGATTGAACTAGATTCCTATCTCAACTTTCCCTCAAATTCGGTATGTAATTCCCTAAATAAACTTTCTCACAACTTTGAAGTACCTCTCACAACTCCTAATCTCACTCAACTCAAAAATGTAGATTATAATTAATTAGAAAAAAAAAACATGAATGCAAAAAATATGTTTCTTTTGAGGTTGAGAGCACCTCTATTTATACACTAGAATCAACAAATAAAGGTTAGAAATAGGGCATTATAAGAATGGCACTTCTCAACTCAAGAGGTTCGACTTAGCAATCAAAAGGAAAGTTGGCTATAGACACTAAAAATCAGCCTAGGCCTATGACTTGATTAAATCCCCTTTCACAATTAATAATTAAATAATTCTAATTATTTAGTTATTGTCTAATTTCATGAGTCTCCTATTAATTGAATAATTTTAATTATTTAATTAACTCATTTCCATCATTCTATTTCATCTTTTTATTAATTAAATTTTATTTAATTACATCACTAATGTTAATGTCTCCTATAATTAAATAAATTTAATTTATTTAATTATTACTATATTGTCTAATATAATCAAATAATTAATCCTAATTATTTGATTATTCACTTATCTTTTTCCTCTACAATTAAATAAATGTTATTTATTTAAATGATTTTCTAAACTGACATTCCCTCCCACCTTTTTGAATTAAATTACTATTTAATTTGAAAAATAATTTTCCTTTTTCCTCTATAATTAAATAATGTTACCATTATTTAATTATTCACTTGCCCATTCGAACTATCAAAGATTTTCTTAGTTTTGTTTCTAGTATCATTATTATCCTCACTTATCATGATCAATCTCAACCTTTTATTAATCCTTTTCAATCTCGGTTGTCCATTCAAATCTGGCTCTTCTATAAAAGGCTCCTTTCGTGGTCATTTTCAGATATCTATTTTATGCAAGTACATGCTATAGAGACAATTAATTCAATATTTTGCTTGGAATTTAGGCTACATTTGCAAATGAATCTCAGGGAATTGATCAATCACAAAAAAATGGAGAAGGGTAATAGAGGTTAATCAATGGAGGCTTGAGACTTTGGTAATATTGTTTTACTCTTTTATTATTTACACTTCCTTTGTTCTTTATTACTAGATTAGGATCATTAGGATTGTTGTTTAATGTTCTATTATTACTAATCTTGATTTTATCCCTGATTACAATGGTGAATCTGACATGAATATGACATTTTTTGTAGATTTTTGTATGAATTTTTTAGTTTTGCAAGTTATAGGTATAGAATGATGCAACTGTAGGCTGAAACGACGCAACTGTGCCTTCCTGTAATGCAACTATTTTAGATGAGGGAATCTTTTGAGTTTGATTGATTTCTCCAGTTTTCTATGCATTTTATGTTCTTGGTTTTGGATTTCACATTCTAATCCCCTAATCACATCATATTAGTCTCTCATTTTTTAAGATTTGGTCTTTTTTTTTCTTCATGTTTTTAGTCTCTAGATGGTTCAATGCAATTGTTTGGGTGTTTTTTGCAAGTGTTTAAGGCTTCACCACTTCTATGTGATGCAATCATTGTTTCAAATGGCACAGTCGACATCTAGTACGACACAACTATGAGTGGAAACTATGTTCTAGTGAGCTGCAACTTCCTATTTGTTTTAAATTTAGGAATTCATTTAAAAATAATAATTTCTATCTTTTTCATTTTGTCCTAGGCTAGGGTTTTTTATTACAAACATTGGATTTGCAGCATGTGGCATTGACTTCAGAGGAGTTTATATTTTTTCTTTAGAAAAATTTAGGCTTATCTTATGTTTGCTTAAAGTAGGAATATTTTGGCTATGCTACAAATACTCACTCATTGGAATTAAAATTTATCAAAAGTTGCATACATCACTCATATTGATAAAATGAACAAAAAATTGCATATTTCACTCATATGGATAAAATGAACAAAATTTGCATCATACAATCATTTAGGCTTAATATTTACAACAAACTTCATACTTCACTCATTAAATTTAAAAGGAATTTGCATCATACATTCATACGGTCTAAAAAGAGCCAACAAGCTGCATTAGTGTGTTTTCTCACATTGTATCTTGGGGATAAAAAGAATCAACATTTTATTGTCTTGTAATTGTGTCTTTGTTATGAGGTGTGTATGCTCTTCCCTCATTCCTAGTGCGGCATTAGGAATCAAAAAATCCTCTTGGAATTTATGCTTTCACACCAAAAATTTGGTTTTAAGGCTAAAATGAACACCATGGTAGTGTAAGGAAAACATATTATGGTCTTTGATCACACTTAGTGTGATCTTGGAGATTTATAGGAATTGTTTTTTTCTTGCTATTGTTTACCCTTAGAGGGGCCTGCTTAAGAGACACATCTAAAAGGAGAACTCGAAGGTGAATCCAACCGGTTTTTTCATTGGGAAAGTATTTAAATGGATAAGACTAAACTGTCAAGTCCTCATAGTATGTAGGCCTTAGTTGTACAATGTCAGTCAAAATAGGGTACTACTGTAAAACATATGAGAGCCCCTAGGAAGAGTGAATAAATCCTTAAGTGGCTTGCTAGACACTTGTAAGGTGCCATTTCCCTAAGCAATGACTAAGAAACAACTAATTAGAAGCCACCCTTTTACTTGAGATTATTTGGCATCACACTCAGTGTAGAGGATCTAGCACTACACCATAAAAAATTACTCACCATTTGGGTTCCTTGAGTGAGATAGAAATCCTTGGATGAGCATAGTTACATGATTCGGACTTATAACTTCCAAGGAGAGGGTGATTTGCAGCATCCTTCCATAGCATGAGGCCCTTACCCATCCACTCTCAGAGACAAGAGGTGATACATAACTTGAAAGGGTGTCCCTCCCTTGTGTCAAAGAAGATTCCAAGATATGGTCCTAAGCATTGTTCCATTGGCCATTTCCCCTAGGATAAGTAACTATCTTATTTGTGAATTATTTTTATTTTGTGATATACCAGTGGAAAATGAGGTGACTAACCATAAGAACATACACATTGTGAATACATCCTTTCACATCCAAACCTACTAAAACAAGTGTTTTCAGAATGTATTCAATTTTTTTTCCTTATTTTCCATCAAAAGTCTCAATCAAATAACACCATATTTCCTTCAAAATGGTCAAAAATCAAGTTTACCCTCTATTAACTACAATTGTAAAAAAATGTAAAACTATAATTGATTAGTCTTGAACCACAACTAATTATTTATGTACCACATTTGATGATATGAACCACAACTAAACCTCAAAATGATACATTTGTAGAAAACCATTTAGCCACAATTGCATACTCGCAAAAATTTAGGGAAAACTTGTTGATTTCATATTTTGATAAATTCCTGATAGTAACTCAGTTTAAACTAGAGACTTGCTCACCTAATTTCTACCATTCCATCACTTTCATTTAGCTTACCATCACATTTTAGGAAATATTTAGGGTATCCTCCTTGCATTGCTTAAACAAATTTTAGGCTGTTATCAGATTTCCCTCATTTATTATAGACATCCATCATTAGGTTGCATACACCTTTTTAAAAGCTTTAGAATAGGGAAAATTACCATATCTTGGCATAGGCCCATTGTTATAAATAAATTTTGTCATTGACCTTGTCATTTTGGTGTAACCTTAAACTCATAAGTCTAGCTTCAAGGCTCACCTTGTCAAAATTGTTACCTATCATTTACTCCTTAAGGTCATTGACAATTTTATTTGGAAACATTGGACTATCCTAGGTTAGCTAGTAACTCTTTTCTTAGTCTCACAAAAATTTCCTACTCATAACCTTAGTTATTCATAGCACAGTAATCTCATTTGCATAAACATACTTTTGGTCATACCCTTACACTTTATATTGTCATCATTACACATTGTAGAACTAATCATACCTTAGATTTTGAAAATAGTGACATAAACGTCTTTTAAATATTATATATTGTCACCTTGTGCTTTAATCTTAGTCACTAGAATCATTTCATACACTTTTAGACTTGGGCATACCCTAGATTTTGGTTATAGTGGCATTGCCATTTCCTAATCTTGTTATTGTCACCTTCAACCATAAACCTTGTAAATTATCATTATTAGGCATCCTTATACCCAAAAAAATCAAAAAACATAGTTTGCACACCTTATACTTAGGTCATACCCTTGCATTGTCATACCTTAGGACATATTGTCACATACACTTTCCCCTTAAACAAGTCTTTTATGGTCGAAACTAGGTCCTAAAAGAAAAGAAAAGTGATGGATTTTTTCCACAATGACATGAGGACATCTATAATCACACTATCCACCTAAACTTTGGATCATCCTTAAATGGAGCACTTAAGTGAAATACTCCCTTTGACAATTATAACACCCATGACAATGCTCTCTCGGAGGATCAACTAGAAACAACTTCCCAAGACCCCAATGTGGCTAGATTTGTGGATGAAATAGTAGATTTAGACCCTCAAAGGTAGTTATCCAAACTTTTACACATTGGAGAAAAACTACCCCTAGCTTTGATATAAATACACTTTGACCAAAATTTTCACCAAATAAACAAAGTCAAGGACAAGACATGTCTACCTCTACTAGTTCCATGGTCCCACAATTAAATGTTTCAATGCCACAAGGGGGGCCAACTCCATCTTCCACCATAATCCATACATATTTTTTTGGTACCTAACCAATTTCATAATCTATGACACAGTCTATGGAACAACCCATGCCACAACCTTTTGGTTACACATATAATCCATTTAGTACCATGAACCCTACATTTTCAAACCCATTTGGGAAATCTAATTCTGCAAATGCTATGTCACTCAATCCTTTTGGTAAAGAAAAGAGGACTAGAATCCATATTCGTGGGACTGACACCAACACCACCAACACCAATACTTTCCAAGGTCCCAACAAGAGTGTCCCTCAACAAACAAATACTCAAGGATCCTTTCAATTCAATACCCAATACACACAAGGTCCAAATATTTTCTATCCTTTCCAAATGAAATCCAAAACATCAAACATTCCAACTTAGACTACTCACATCCCTCAAATTCAAATTCCAACCTCAACTTACATTCTATATATTCAAATCCAAATCTTGTCCTTCACTCAAAACATACCATACACACCTCACATCAACACCAACATGTACCATCCAACACAAACATTGGATTACAATTTACGAAAAATGCAATTGCAAATGTCATGGATAAAACACTTACACCATATGATTTCCTAGCCAGTCAAATGCTAGACTTGCAAAAACAAGTAGTAACCATAACATTATCAAGCAATAATACCTACTCTACCTAGGATCTATGCCCATACCTATTTGATAGGACAATATACATGCCCCCTTTTCATCCTCATTATGTCATGCCAATGTTACACAAATATAGAGGAAAAGGAAATCCCATTGAGCATGTGAGAGAATTCCACATGGCCCCAATTGACCGTACTTCCAAATAGACATACCTAATGAGACTATTTCATAAAAGTTTCATAAGACAAGCCCTAGAATGTTTCACCCATCTGCCAATAGACATCTAATCATGGGATGAACTAGCTAACAAGTTTATCACCCACATTTCCTTTAACGTTGAAAACAACATTAATATTGCCACCTTGTGCCACACTAAACAAGAAGAGGGTGAATATTTCATAACATTCTTCTAGAGATGGAGGAGTTTAGCTAGCCACTATCTTGTTGACATTCCCAAAAAGCAAAAAATTATTATGTTCATGGAAAAATTGATCATAGACTTAAAGTATGCACAACAAACCCATTGTTATAAAAAAATTGTAGACCTTGTAGAAAAAAGAACCATCCTTGAGAAGGCTCTCATTGCAAAAGGAGAAATTAAAACTTACACCGAAACATAAACTTCCAAAAACACTTCAAATGATAAGAAAAAATATTGGGCTTGAAAGAAAAATGTCACTAACGGTGGAGTTGTCGATGCAAAAGAAATCCACAAAAAATGAAAAAAACCCTTCAAAACATGCAAGGACAATGACCTCAGAGACAATTCCCTATAAGATGCAAGTACCCTCCCCCAGGGGAAGCTATCGAGTCTATCCCCAAAAAACTCTTGCAATCTAGAGTCATTACACTTCCTAAGGTGAAACCATATGATCCATGGAAATTTAAGCCTTCATGGTGGGATGACAATTCCTTTTGTGACTATCACCATGACAAAGGACATTCTAGGTCATCATGTAGACAACTAAAAAAAATCATCCATGACCTGATTGAAAATGGTACCATAGAAAATGATGGACAACATAAAAATTCCAACATTGATCATAAGGTTTTTACGGTCCGTTACATGACCCTGGAAAAGGAAAGACCTCCAATTGAGGTAATAAGACCAATAACCATACCAATTATACTAGTACCAAAAATGATTACACCACTATAATAAATCACATTTGAGCTCTTGATAATCATGTGAATACTATTACTATCAAGAAACAACTTGAATGTGATGTTAATACTCATCAAACCAAGATGATTTTCCAAGGTTCTCTCCAAAAGTAGCAACAACCAAAGTCTCAGTACAATCTACTTGACCATTTGGGGAAGACACCTACATAAATCTATATCCTTGAGTTGTTGTGCATATCACTCGAATAGCAAGCCATTCTTGAAAAAGCCTTACAAGATAAAAACTGTACCCACTGACCTCAATGTCATCATTTCCAAGAGAGGGCAAGATACTTGTCTAACACCCATCACATTACCTTCATAGATCAAGACAATGCATCCCAAAATTCCACTCACAATGAACCCTTGCACATTGAGGTCTTTTTCCATAAGAGTAAAAGTGAGACGAGTCTTGACAAATGATAGAGCAGGACTAAATATTTGCACCCTAAAACTAGTTAAGGCATTGGGATTCTCTGAAGCATGTGTAGACACAACTTAGACCATTATTGTCAAAGCCTACAATGATGAAGAATACTCTTCCAAAGGTTTCATAACAATACCTATCAGAGTGGGACCTACAATGATGGATACTACATTCCAAGTCTTGGATCTAGACCTTCCATACAACCTCCTCCTTGCCAAATAATGGATCCATTCCATAAAGGCCATACCATCGACCTACCACCAATGCCTCAAACTCCCATACAATGGCACACAAATTACAATAGTTTGTGACCCTAATGCATTTCAATATTGTAGTGACCTAAAATGGATCATAGAGCAACAAGTTCCTATCATCAAAAGACCTCATCATCTTCCTTTTCTCACTACATTGAACCTTCCAACCTATCCAATGCATCTACCTCCAAGGCTTCGCTTTCTGATCCAAAAATCAAGATCCAAGACAAGGGGTGTGGTGAGTGTCACATGAAGACATCTTATTGCGCCAACAATATTACATCCCCAAAGGTGTATGGAAAACCACCAACAGACAATAGACAATGTAAGGTCACTATGCATATCCCTCCCATGCCTACTTTCACAAAATGGGGAGAGTTAAGGAAAAGAAAAAAATAACTAATAAGATGTGACCTCATGGATATATAGAGAAGAAGAAGTTATTGCACCCAATAAAATACCCACTGAACAATATGACAAAGGTTTTAAAACATGTAGAACAAAGGCTATGATGGATATAGTAGAATTGGCCTAAACAAAAGTGGGATGAAAGAACATTTGATAGTATCTAAATGACCAAAAGGCTTTGGGCTAGGGTTTAAACCCATCAAGCTTGTTGCTCCTAGTACCAAGGTACTTTCAATCAATGAAGAGAGTTCTTTTGAGAATATCAATACATCCATGATACCTGAAACCCCCAAACCCTCTAAGACACATAATAATTACTATATTGAAACCAACTCTAATGACTATGAATGGGACGAGTCCCTTGTCTCTAGTGAGTATGATATAGCTGAGATGCTTGTCGAACTTGACCTCTTAGACACTATGACTAAAGACCCTGACGATACCTTTTTCTTTACCTTGACACTTTTGATGATGGCATGCCCTTAGTTTACCCCCAACTAATCGATTGGGACCAACAAGGATCGCCCATATTAGACATATTTGAGAAAGATGAAGCCATTGCTAAGTTCATGATATTGCAAGAAGGAATTCCTAGTGGAGATCACAAAGTTGGCTTTACCATTGACTTGGATCGCATGCCCTCCTTTGGGGAGTTTTTCCACCCATCCACTTGCAAAAATAATAATAAGACTAGTAGAAGTTGACAGATAAATGACTATGTGACTAAAATTTTTATTCACAACAACTAAAGATGACTAAATTCTATTCATTTCTTGCAACACAACTATAAATGACTAAATAAATGACTCATTTGATCATCATAAGTGACTAATTTGACCGTGGGGTAAAAAACACAAAGTGGATAATTAAAAAATGTTTCGAATTGAGGGAGTGGGTTGTATTATAATATAATATAATGATATATTATATTACAATACAATATATTATATTATATTATAATATATTATATTATAATATATTATAATATAATATGATATTATATAATATATTATATTATATAGGGCACAAGGCAATCCAAATGGGTTCTCGTCTTCTTGTAGGATTTCTGAACCACTTGTTAATAATAGGGGGCAACAAGAAAATGTACAATCTAACATCCATCTAAATCAACAGGTTAAGCCATTAGAGGAGCCATAGGAGCAAAGGATCAAAAAAGTAAATAAGCCATAGGTCTAGTGGAAAAATCCAACAAAAAAGAAGCAATAAAAAATAAAGAATAGTAAGGGTTTTAAGAAAAAATGACCAACAAAGCAATGGAAACCCAAACAACTAGTACAAAAAGAAGCAGTTGTTAGCCCTACCACCCATTAGAATACGGAGCCTGTGCATACAAAGGAAGATAATGTTATTAAAATTGCTTTTTCAGAGGACATGCTCCGACCCCAGAACCAAGATCTTCGTGATAATCCAATAATCTGTAAGTTTTGGAATCTTACCCTTTCTTTGCATGAACTAAAGGAATTAGTATATGAGGATTGGGATGGTGTAGAGTAGGTTTTCTATTTGGACTCTAATCAGGGTATTTTTGCAGTCATTTTTTATAGTAAAAAAAAAGGGATTCTGTGTTTAGAATAAAATCATGGTCCTATAAAAGGGTAGGATTGAGCATGCAACCCTGACTCCCAAATTTTAAACCTGATTGTGCATCTTTCAAATATGTGCCTTTCTGGTTTCAATTGCCTTCGCTTCCATTAAAATACAAATAATTGAGGTTAATTGAATTAATAGCCAATCAAATGGGAATGTTTCTCATGCATGATAAATATTTCTTTAGAGACCCTTCAAAGCCTATTAGGACATGCATTCTAATGGATGGAGATAAAAAAATTCCTCAACAAATATTGCTTTCTTCTATATTTGGAAAATGGTATCACATAATATTATTTGAATTTGTTGAGTCTGTCTGTTTCAATTGCCATATAGAGGGGCATTATCAAGATCAATTTCCATTGATAAATTATTCTTCCCAAAATTTTCATTTAACAAATGCTAAAAGAAGAAATGATTGCATAAATCAAAAAACATGTGGTCAAGAAGAAAGAGCTAAAAATGTCATTTTGAACGCTTTCATTCTATTCATTATCCTTAGAAAATAAAAAGATCAGAGGACATTTCTGAAGTACAAGCAATTGTACACACTTTAGCTCATAAAAAGGTTACAAGAGTAAATGTATTAATTCCAAAGAATATGTGGAATCTAATGAAAAATTTCACCACTCTCTCTTTGAATCTATATTCCCCTCAGGAAAAGTTTTACTCAGAATATCAAGCTTCTGAGCTAGCTATGAAATTAATGTTTCAAGGCACAAAAGAATACTTTTCATCTTGGTCGGCTAAGTAAATAGTCGATATGGAAAAGGATCCACCTACTCAAGAGGAAAATCATCTTCAAATAATTAGTTCATCTCATCCCTCAGATATGGAGATTTAGCTCTTAGTTGACAAATTATTATTTTTCAGTTGGCTCTGATTTTTTTGATGAAATAGCAGTAGAAGAGGGTTTTTGGGGCAAAGAATTTGGAGAGCTTTTTAAATCTAACAAAATTTCATTATCTAATAAAAAAAAAATCAAAATCAGATTTTCTTGATCCTAGTGTCAAAGAAACAGATCTTCAGTCCTCTCAAGTTAATTCTCAGGCTTTGGTATTATTGAAGAAAAATGAAGTTCAAGAGCCAATGTTTTCATAGACTCCTTTAAACTCAGAGGTGAAAAAAATCCATGGGAAGAGAGGTAGAAAATCAAATTTTGTCAAAATGCAAGAATAGATTGAATCTGGGATACATAAGACAATTCAAGAATCTTTGTAAAATAAGCATCTGAGGAGACCGTGTTGCTCTCCTTAGGTCCAATGAAGATTTCATCATGGAATTTTAGGGGCATTAATGCCCCTGACAAGTTTTCTCGCATCAAGCACTTGATAGATGCTTGTGGAGCAAATATATTTTTACTTTAAGAAATAAAAACTGCACAATATTTGTTTGAGTCTTCAATATCTAAATGAAAAAATTGGGCATCTTCACATTCACCTACTCAAGGAGCTTCAGGAGGGTTAATAATATTATGGAACCCCAAGTTAGTCCAAGTTAAACCTCATAAAAATCAACCATCTTGGTAGCTAGTGGAAGTTACAAAATTTGATCTTCATTTTTGGCTCATAAATGTGTATGGACCTACTTCCACAATAGACAAGAGGAATCTATGGGATGAAATATCCACAAATATTGATGCAATTTATAATGATAAAATTATTATTGAAGGAGATTTCAATGCAATAGCATCATTGGAGGAAAAAAGTGGTGGTATTTTTCCTCGAGCTAGGGTTATGGCTGACTTTCATCATTTCATTCTAGCAAATGATTTGAGGGATATTCATCTTGAATCTAGAAAATTTACTTGGACTAACAAAAGAAAGGGTTTTTTGCAAATAGCTAAGAGGTTAGGGTATGTGCAGGATCATGATGGGCCAAAAAGTGGCAATATTATGGGTATTTGTAGGGTATGTGGCTGATAACTTTTTTTTAATCCAAATTTGATGAAATGAAAAGGGTTTTTAGAGGAGATTCTTAGCTTTCTACCAATATAAATTATGCTTGAACTTGAATTTAATAAATAATAATTATTTATTTTCTATTAGAATTATGACTAAAGTCCTGATCAATAGGATGATTGAAAAACATCTATAACTTTCAAATGGTATCTTATTTTTTGAATCCAAAACATGTGTCACATTCTATGCCTCACATACTATAGGATTAAAAAAATAAAAATTAAATTTCATGAAGTTTTGACCAAGTTAAGGTGGTCAGACATACGAGTTTTTATATTTTTTAAAAGTTGTAATAAAAAATTCATAATTAATTATTTACTTGGAAAAAAATTACAAAAAATATGCATCACATTTAGACATGAGTCCTCTACTTATATCTAAAATCTTATAAAAATATTATCATTTTATTGTGGTTAGGGTGGTTAGACAGACACCTACTTATTTTTTCCCTGAAATTTAAGTACTCTGCATTGAAATTTCAAATTTTCACCAAATAGATTTTATTTATTTTTAAATAAACCTAGTAGTTTAGAAACTACATTCAATTTTCTACATATTCTATTCTTACATATTTTTGAAATAATATAGATAACTTATTCAAATTTTTCGTCAAGTTGCCTAACACTGATTTTTCTGAATTTTTTGCCACTTAAGGGCCTATTTTTTCCATGATGATCCTGCACATACCTGTTAGATAGATTTTTGGTCTCTTCCAATTGGTTTACCTCCTCACAAAATGGAAATTCTGTCATTTTTCCATACCCCGAGTATGATCATTATGCAATTTATTTATCAATATCAGGTATATCTAGCTCAAGGGTTAAGTCTTCTTTTAAATTTGAGAGCATGTGGTTAAGGGATCCCCAATTTATAGATTTATTAAATCAATGGTGGTAAAATGCACCTTATGAGGAGGGATCTAAAATGTTCCAATTTTACAAAAAACTGGTACATATAAAGCATCAAATAAAGACATGGAATAAGCATATTTTTAAGAATATATTTCAGCGGAAAGATTTAGTATTTAAAGAGTTGTCTGACATACATGAAAGCATAATAAAAAATGGGCTAGATGCAGAATTATATGAAAAACAAAGATCTCTACAGGAAGAATGGGAAGAATTATGTGCAAGGGAAGAGTCTTATTGGAAAAAAAAATCTCGAGAGTTGTGGTTACGAGAGGGAGATCGTAATACAAAGTTCTTTCATGCTTCTGCTCAGATTAAGAAAGCTACTAATAAAATCCACTCTATTCAGGAGATATCTATAGGTAATTAGCTAACAAAGGAAGTAGATATTAATAATGAAGGCATTAAATTCTTCTTAGAACTTCTTTCAGCTACACAAAATTTCATGGCCAATAAGACCAATGTTGAAAAAGATCTCCTTGACACAATTCATCATCTGATTTCCAATGAAGATAATGCCCATTTGACGAGGCCTTTACTTTTGAGGAGTTAAAAGATGTGGTTTTCTCATTACCACCAAAGAAATCTCCAGGCCCAGATGGTTATACAACTTTATTTTTTTAGAAATGTTGGGACTTTATTTGCTTTGAATTGCTATGGGCATTGGAAGAGTCTACAAGAATGGGGTTTATGTTAAAATAGTTTAATGTCACCAAAATAGCTATACTTCCCAAAGTCAAGGAGCCTAAAAAATTTGCATAATTTAGGCCCATTTCTTTGTGTAATACTATATACAAAATTTTCACAAAAGCAATCTATTTGAGACTACAATCTCTCATTCCTAAAATTGTTTCTCCTAAACAACGAGGCTTTTTACCTAGAAGAGAGACTCATGAAGGGGAAATAATAGTGCATGAAGTCTTTCATTCAATAACCACATCAAGACTTCCAACATTTATTGTTAAATTAGACATGATGAAGGCTTATGATAAAGTAAATTGGGAGTTTTTGAATTTGGTCCTATTAAAATTTGGTTTTTCTTCACAATGGAGGAGATGGGTAAGGTCATGTCTTTCTAGGGCCAAATTCTTTGTTATAATAAATGGGAGTTCAGTGGGATTTTTTAGTTCTACCCAAGGTGTTTAGCAAGGTGATCCTCTTTCACCATTCCTTTTCATAATTATGGTTGGGGCTTTAAGCAGATTTATTACATTTAGACATAATCAAAATCAATGGAAAGGTGTACAGATCCCAAATTCTCTAATCTTAGTTACTCATAATCTTTTTGTGGATGATACTTTATTGTTTAATAAATATTTAGTAAAGGAACCACAACAGGTGAAAAAATTATTGTCTAGACAAATATTCAATAGTTTTTGGTCAAAATATAAATGCAGCTAAATTCAAAGTTTATATTTTCAACACATCTGAAGATTTGAAAAGGAAAATTGTTGGGATATTAGGCTTTCAAGAGGCGGAACTACCTTGTTCATACCTAGGTATTCCCTTTTTAAAAAGATCAAATAAAGCTTTTTATTGGGGTAAGCTCATAGATAGATTTAAATCTATAATTATTCCATGGAAATCCAAATGGTTATAGTTAGCAGGCAAAGTTCTTTTGATAAAATTAGTTTTATCATCTATCCCTAATTATTTCTTACTAGTCCTTAAAGCCCTTGCTTCTGTTATTTTGGAAATTGAAAAGATAATAAGAACCTTCTTATGGAAAGGCAATATTGATTAAAAGAAAATGATCCTGTTAATTTCCTTAGAAGGAATGGAAAAAGGAAAAGGTCAAGGTGGGGAAGAGGTTCATAATCTCAAATGGATAAATAAAGATTTTGGGGAAAAATTTGCATGGAAGATGTACACATGTCCAGAGGCTAAATGGGTGAAAATTTTGCAAGAAAAATACTTGGATGGTGCCAATCCACTTAAAATTTTCACGGTGGTTAACCCTCCAAAGGGTTCAACAATTTGGAACTTTATTATAAGCAAAAAAAATCTTATAATAGAGCATTCTTCTTGGGAAGTAAATGATGGGAGAAGTGTCAAATTTTGGAAAGATTCATGGTTAGGAAAACCTCCTTTGGCCTTTAACCAAGATTTGCATGAGACAAAAGTAATTATGTCCCAAGCCTGGGGAAAAACTTGTTAGATTATGTTCAATCCTCAAATCCAATAACGAGAAAGGTAACTTGGAAGTCACCACCAATTTCATTGTTAAATAATCAGCAAGGAGCATTATTTAATAATTCAGTGAAAGATAGAATAGTTTATTTATCTTCAAAATCTGATAGAATAATATGGTCAACATAGAAAGGTGGCTCATATTCAGTCAGGGAAGGCTATGCAGTCTTAGAAAACTCAAATTACTTAGCTGAACCTCAACGTGCTTACAATTTTTGTTGGAATAATAAAGTCCTTCCAAAGGCTAGTAGTTTTTCATGGCTTACTTTACAGAATTTTTTTTTAACAAGTGATCATCTAGTTAAATTGAGAATTGTTGACCCCTTCAAATTCCCCTTATGTGATTAGGAACTTGAAACAATAGATCATTTGTTTGTTCAATGTGTAGTGGCTAATCAATATTGGAATTTTATCCAAAGCAGACTTCAAATTTCTTTCCCTTTTCCAAATACAATATGGGAACTATTCCAAGCTTGGTTGGTTATATTCAGATCCTTTTTTTGCATGCATATGGATAATCATTCCTACTCTTGTGATCTGGAATATTTGGTGGGAATGAAATTTGATGGTTTTCAGGAAAATTAAATCACAAATTGAAGTACTAATGTTAAAAATTGAGAAAGCTATTTCAGAGGGAGTCAATACTTATGTCCAAAGGGATAAGTTTATAAACTCTTCATTCAAAAATTGGGATAGCTTAATTCTAAAAAAATGGAAATTCATTAAACTACCATTTGATGGTAATCTTTTTGAAAAGGATATTACAAAAGTAAATAGAGCTTTAGTTTCTTGGCTTCCTCCAAAACAGGGTTTTGTCAAATTGAATTTTGATGGAGCCTCTAAAGGTAATCCAAAACTTTCAGGTGTGGGTGTATGCTTCTGAAATGAGGTAGGGGAAGTTCTAGCAACATATTCTTTTTACTTGTCTAATGCCACAAATAATTATGTTGAAGCACAAGCATTACTATATGGTATGGAATTAGCAATTCAGGGGGTTCTTAAAGCTGCATATAGAAGGGGATTCTTTGATTATCATTAAAGCACTTAGGGTGAGGAGAATTCAAAATTGGAATCCTCAATATGTGCTTAAAAAAGTTTGGTTCTTAATTGAGAAATTAGAAAGGTCAATAATTACACACATACCATGAAGGCAATAAAGTTGTTTATTTAGTAGTTATGGGTAGTGAAAAAAATGATCTAAAGGACTCAAATGTTCCTATAGACTTAAAGGAATTCCCAATTTTGATTGAACTAATTAATCAAGATAAGCAAGGCATCTAAAATTATAGCAAGATTGGTCATCATGTTATTGCATCATCAGTTAGATGACCTCAGTACTACTAATTATTTTTGTGATAAGCTTGCAGGATTTGTGTTGATTCATTTACTCAAGCCATACAATAGCATGTGTGGCCTCAAATTTAGTGGCTTTCTAAGGCACTTGTAGTACTTATATACACATTTGATAAGAAAGTTTGCATTTGGTTAGGGAATCTCTTTTTAATTAATATGCAATCACATCATATTGGTCATCATGTTATTGCATCATCACTTAGATTATTTTAGTACTACTAATGATTTTTGTGATAGGATTGCAAGATTTTGTGTTGATTCATTTATTCAAGCCATACAATAGCATGTGTGGCCTAAAATGTTGTGGCTTTCTAAGGCACTTGTAGTACTTATATACATATTTGATAAGAAAGTTTTCATTTGGCTAGGGAATCTCTTTCAAATTACTATGCAAACAATGTCAGAATGTACAAATGATGTGGTGCATTGGGCATCTAGTAAGGATATCGTAGTTTGAAGATTAATACCAAAAGCAACATTGCTAAAATTTTCTGCTAGAATAATTGGTTGTTTACATTGGTATTTCACTTCTACTTTTGGAAGGAT
Organism: Sequoia sempervirens; assembly: GCA_007258455.2. Lineage (NCBI taxonomy): Eukaryota > Viridiplantae > Streptophyta > Pinopsida > Cupressales > Cupressaceae > Sequoia > Sequoia sempervirens. The sequence continues at coordinate 66,814,346 of VDFB02271358.1, read as the reverse complement.
GTATATTGTTTTTAAAGCCATTTTATTGGTGGCATTGATGGTACAATGGTAGCATTATAATCTAGAAAGTTGGCTGTCGAAATGTATCCTTGGATATCCTTCATCCGTGCTATCCTTACTGGGTGTACTCTCCAATGTTTCCATTGTGCAAATAATCATGAAAGAATTGGTTATAAACTGCTTTCCTTGTTCATTTACTTTATATAGTTCATGTTTTACAGAACTTATCATTCTGGAGGCTTTGGGAGTATGGAATTATTAGAGTTTAAATTTTACAATTACAGAGTTCCCGTTAAGGTAAAATCTTGGGAGGAACCCTTCTCGGCTTGTATTGACAAGGAGGATTTGCAAAAGGTATTCAAATTTAAGTGTAAATCTATTTTAAATTGCATCAAAGTTATCATTGGAGAGGATATTTTACATAGAGAGTTAGAAAGGTTAATTTTCCCTTCTAATTTTCTCTCCATTTTATTATCAAACACATTGGACCTAGTCCAAAATTTTGACATTTTGAGGATTATTGCTAACAAGTTTGTTGTTAATGCATATTTGGAAAATGATGCTCTACTAAACAGTGTTCAGCAGTATGATTTCACTTTGGGTGATGGTTTGAATGGTGGTTTATTTCCAAGGAACATCTTGTATCTTAAGAAGAGGTATGCATAGATTTTGCAAGGCATGTTATTATCTACAATGCATGATACATCAATGCACCTATATCAAGTTCTCAACAAGTATGGGTCTTCTATTTCTATGGAGGAGATTGATGTTTTTAAAAGAAAGTATCATGCAATTTCTTTTTCGAGAAGCCATGTTTGTATTGATGATTTGCAACTTCCAACCACTTCACAAGCTGCTAAAAGGAAGTTCTATAATTACCATTATGTACCTGATATTAACAAAACAGTTCCATTTTATGATCGTCAATGTAAAGGAAAACATGTGGATACAAAAGAAAGTTCGCTTAATGGCTTTCAAAGAGATGGAAGAAAATATGCATCTTTTTAATGATGGCCTTATTCTAGTTTAGCACTGTTCATGATAAAGCATTATATGTGTAATGGTCTAAGTTTTTGTAATAAGGGATAGAGATATATATATAGTTTGTATATTCTGATAGGGTATTTCTGGCATCAAATGGGAATGATCAAATGTAATGTCACAGTCAGTTATTTAGTTCAGTTGAATTAGGAAGGAATTAGTTTTTTTGTAAAATTCCAGATGACCACACTGGTCTTTGTAAAAACAATTACTCAGACTATGACTGGGGGTTTTCTTGCTAGTTCTTTCTCGCCAGTATGTCTGCCTGAACCAGCAATATGTAAATATAAAATAATATAAATAAAATTATAAGTGGCTTACCACTTTTGATTAAAAAAATTAAAAAATTGTATTGTAATATATTATATTATTGTTATATAATATCATATAATAATATCATATCATATCATATAATAATGGGTACGTGCAGGATCATCATGGAAAAAATAGGCCCTTAAGTGGCAAAAAATTTAGAAAAATTAGAGTTAGGCAACTTGATGTAAAATTTTGAATAAGTTATCTATATTATTTCAAAAATATGTAAGAATAGAATCTATAAAAAATTGAATGTAGTTTCTAAACTACTAGGTTTATTTAAAAATAAAAAAATCTATTTGGTGAAAATTTCAAATTTCAATGCAGTAGTACTCAAATTTTAGGGAAAAAATAAAAAGTAGGTGTCTGTCTGACCTCCCTAACCACAATAAAATGATAATATTTTTTTATAAGATTTTACATATAAGTAGAGCACTCATTCTCGATGTGATGCATATTTTTTTATATTTTTTTCCAAGTAAATAATTAATTATGATTTTTTTATTACAACTTTTAAACAATATAAAAAATCATACGTCTGTCCACCTTAACTTGCTCAAAACTTCATGAAATTCAATTTTTTCTTTTTTTAATCCTATAGTATACAAAGTATAGAATGTGACACATGTTTTGGATTCAAAAAATGTGATACCATTTGAAAGCTATAGATGTTTTTCAATCAGCCTATCAATCAGGACTTTAGTCATAATTCAAATAAAAATGAATAATAATTATTTATTAAATTCAAAGTAAAGCATAATTTATATTGGTAGAAAGCTAAGAATCTCCTTTAAAAACCCTTTTTGTTTCATCAATTTTAGGTAAAAAAAAGCCATCATTGCATGGGCCATCATATCACTTACATATTGCCACTTTTTGGCCCATCATGATCCTACACATACCCTAATATATATATATATATATATATATATATATAATATAATAGGGGTGTCCTTGCGACCCAGCCCATGGGCCTAGCAGCCCTTACCTTGGGTACTTGAGGTGAGCTAGGGCAAGATTAGTCCCCTGTAGGTGATATCTCCCACCTGCAAGAAGTCCCACTTCTTAAACCGAGAGTGGAGTTGAACTCGAGACCAATGGGGAGCAAGACAACTCTACTACCTGTTCGGGCTATTTAAATTATATAACTATTATATTTATATTTATATTATATAATAATATACTATAATAATATATTATTATTATATTATATTATTATATAATATAATATAATATAATATGATTTAATATAATATATTATAATAATATATTATAATATAATATAATATTATATAATATAATGTATATAATATGTATTAATATATATTATTATATAATTTATTTATTTTGTGGAAGGAAAAAAACTTGTATATTATATAAATATTAAGATATGTAAATACAAAAATTCCAAAGGTGGCTAGAAAGTCCAAATTACTTCAATCTTCAATCATTCCAAGAAAGCCAACCGTTTAGTTTCTATATGCAAATTGTCACTGACATGTAACTATTACAACTACATCGGGCCATCGAAGAGACTCCTTCCACTCTTCAATAACATCAGTTCCTTTCATGTCTGTTCATTTTCCAAGTTAGTCGTGAAAAAACCATCAATAGTCTCTAGCCAATTATTGCTTTCCATCTCAACACCATTCGGGTCCCACCTTGACCTTATTCATGAGCTACTGATTCAACCTCATCGCCATATCGGGGAGATATCAATTCATCTCCCTTTGACATAGGCAAGTCCCTTTGATGAGGCTTATTGACATGTCACATATGGTCCCCCCATCCATTGGCTTGTCTTTGTGGTCAGTAAGCCAAATGTTTCCAAGACTTCATAACTTCTAATGTGTAGTTCTAAAGTTCCAATCCTCTATGATCTCATGACATTATTCCATGTGGTCTCCACCTCCATCTGCTTGTCTTTGTAGTCCGTAATTTGGAGGTTTCCAAAACTTTGTAACCCTCGATGTGCAGTTCTAAAGTTCCAATCCTCCATGATCTCATGACATTGCCGCAACTATCATACCATTGAGGAGACATGCCCCAAAGTCTCAACAAAACCCCAAAGTCCCACCGACAATGTTCCTCTGACCTTCTATTAAAGTGTCAAGGAGACATGCTCCAATGTCACGGTGACCACACAATTTCTTTTCGACACACTTTCATCGAAGTATTGAAGAGATATTAAAGAATCTCCCATTGAGGTGATCAACTCTCATTGACAATAGCTTGCCACCTCTTAGCATTAAGCATTCCAATTGATGATGAATAACCTTGATTAGTACTTAAACAATGCTTAATTTGACACATTCACCATTTCCTTTACCATGATCCTTGCTAAATCTAGAAATGCTTCAATTTCACCAACATTTTCTAAAATAAATATTTCTTCCCTCTAACATCCCATGTTTTCAAACCAATCTGCTAAACAATTTCCCTCATGATATATATGTGAAATTTGAAAAGATACAAATTTTTCTTTTAAGCTTCAAACACTCTACATTATCTATTGAAGATTCCAATTGTAACAAAAATGCTCTTTGCATGCACTTATTAAATTACGAATGAGTCTTGTTATATATGTATTTTGGATATACCTAGTTGATTAGCAAGCTGGAGACCAAGAAGAACTACCAATGACTCATCTATAGTATTTGTACCAGAAGGGAGGGCAATAGATCTGGCTACTTTTAACTTTCTAGTTGAATCCCATATGCAAAGTCCTACTCCTGACACTCATGGATTCCATTTGGAGGCACCATCAAAGTTCATTTTGAAGAAACCTAGCTTATGCGGTTTCCATTTAACTTTACTCCTATCAACCTTAGCCTTATGAGGTTGCTTCAAACTTCCTATAAATTGCAGGCTTATACTCTTCCAATTAGTTTTTACATAAACATTCACTGCTTCTGAGACTAACTTTTCTATTATGCTTTGAACATGTGAATTAAGGATGATGCCCTTCTAAATATACATTTATTACATTCCCACCATATAGACCAAAGTACTATACTAGGAATCAAATACCAAATGCAATAAAAGATGGAAGATTTGAATAACACATACCAAGCTCAAAATAAATCCCATAATTTCCTAGGAAAGGGGGTATAAAAACCTAATTTATGCAATATGAAAATCCAACATTCTTAGGAAAAAGAAAACTACAAAAATAGATGATCAATATCTTCAAAAACTTCTCCACATAAAACACACTTGAAATGATCTATAATACCTAAATTTTTCAGCCTTTCAATTGTTAGAACCCTTTTGCACAAAACTAGCCAAGCAAAGCTTCTTGCTTTGGGAAAAACCATGTTATACTAGCAAAAGGAGTATGCTCTATGTGATTGCAGCTAGACATCTTTGCTAGGAATAGCTTTATACCCTTTCTTTACTGTATAGTTACCATTTTTAGATGGTTCCCAAAAGATAGCATCTGGTTTTCCTAAAAAAAAACACTACTCTTTCTGCCAAAGAATGATAAAGAAAATTCTTTTGAGCAACCCACAACTATGTTTCTAAAAAGTCTTTCCATTGTACTCTTCTAGTTACTCTATTAACTAAATGAACATAATCAATTAGTCTAGTACCCCACCCTTGAGATGACAAAGGAATAGTAGACTATAATTCTTGAAAATCCTTCAGTGGAGGGTAGAGATTCCAAGAGTCATTCCAAGAATGAACCTGATCTCCCATATTCACTTACGAAGAGATATACGAGGTGACAAATTTCTGGCATGACATCATGAAATTCCACATAGCAAATCTAGGTGGGGGGTTGGATAGTGTGAATATTCTAAATGGTTTTGACTATCTAGATACTTCACCTGCATGATTTTGCACAACTTGGAGTTAGGTTTAGTGTACATTTTCCAAACCAGCTTGCCTCCAAATTCCATATTACGCTTTGAAATATTATGTGAACCCACTCCACCCTTAAATTTTTTGAAGGACATGTTATCAAGAGATATTAATGGAACCTTTTTCCCATCATCCATGTTACCCCTCCATAAAAAAATTATAATGTTGTTCTCAATCTAATCCACCATTGATTTTGGGGCCTTTAATACTGCTATAAAGTAATTTCGATTTGCTACTAGAATAGTTTTAGCTAACAAAATTTGGCTAGACAATGAGAATCATCTTCCTTTCCAAGAAAAAACTTTGGCCTTAATTCTGTCAATTACTTTAGACCAATATGATATCTTGTTTGATCCCATAAAGAAAGGAATCCCTAAATATATACATGGAAGTTCTACTGCTTGGAAGCCTAAAATCCAAATAACTTTCCTTTTAATAGATGCTTTGGAGTTGAAGACGTAAATTTTAGACTTTTGTGCATTTATTTTTTCCTCTGAGATTAAGGAGTACTTTTCTAGAACCCTCTTTATTTCTTTGGCTTCTTAAATGTTTTACTTTCCATACAACAATGTGTCATCTGCAAAAAGTGAGTGGGTAACTAAGATATTGGTATGCAAGATGAGTACCCCATTCCAGCACCCATGACTATGTCTTTCTTTGATTATCCTAAGTACTCAAAGACTCTATCATTATAATAAAAAGAAACAGAGATAGTGGATCACCTTTCCTTACACCTTGAGTTGTATTGAAGAATCCTAAAGACACCCCATTAATTACAACTAAAAATATAGCTCCTGATAAGCAAGAAAAAATGCACTTGCACCATTTGCTGCAAAAACCAAAATTGTCAAGTACTTTCATTAAAAAAACTCCAATCAACCCTATCATAAGCTTTCATCATATCTAGTTTAACAATGAAAGAAGGAAAGTTATTAGTGTGGATTGAATGGAATACTTCATGTGCAACTAGCACTCCCTCTACTATCTCTCTTCCTTGAACAAAGCCCCTTGCTCTTGAAAAATGATCTTGGAAATAAGTTGTTGCAGCCGTAAATAAATTGCCTTTGTGAATATCTTATACACTATGTTACATAAGGAAATGGATCTAAATTATGTAAATTTCGTTGGATCCTTTGATTTTGGTAGAAATACTATATTTGTAACATTAAAATCCTTCAATATTGTACCATTCCTTCGTGACTCCTCCAAGGGTAAGAACAGGTCAAATCCTAGCACATCCCAAAAATTCTGAAAGAAAAGGGTTGTGAAAACATCAGGCCCTAGGGACTTATCTAGTGAGAGAGAAAACACAACTTTCCTTACTTCTTCCAAAGTGAAAGGTTTCATGAGATCGAAATTGTCTTCATGAGAAATTAGTTATGGTATTACTGACAATAATGATTGTTCTTCTTGACAACTCTGAGTAGGCTCTTTTGTCAACGGAGCTAGGAGACTTTTGAAGAATTTTACACCCTCTACATGAATTTCCCATGCATTTTTAATCCAATTCCCTATGACCACATCTTGAAATTAAAACACCATATGTGGTGCTCTATTAACTTGAGCTGAGGCATGCAAATACTTTCTATTGCGATCCACTTCTTTCAACCAAAGTTCCCTAGACTTATGGCACCAATAAATCTCTTCCATTTTTCCTAACTCTTCCCATAACATTTGTAGGTTCTTTTTCTTTTCATATGTTTTAGTATCCAAGCCATTTTGAATTATAAGCTCATGAACCATGGCTAACTCCTTTTCTAGCTCTTTCTGAAAAAATATGTTATATTATTATATAATATTATATAATAATATAATATAATATAATATTTATATTATATAATATATATATATATTGATCAAAAGTGGTAGACCACTATAATTTTATTAATATTAAATATATATTTTATACAAAATCCTAGTTCATGTGGACATACTGGTGGGAAAGAACGAGGAAGAAAACCCTCAGTTATAGTCTGAGTAACTAAATTTTACAATTCAACCAACACAATTAGATTGACTATTACAAAAGACTAATACAATCTCATCTATCTGATTGATACATTACATAAGATCATCCCCAATTCATGCCCAATGTAGGAACTCAAAAAAACTCCCTATCACATTACATATCCCCTTTATGCCTTATTATAAATTTGAGGCCCATTACATATATATAGTCCCTAACCAAAAGAACTATTAGGCGAGATAAAGACCAAAATTAAAAAGATAATGATTTGTTTCTTGCTCTTTTAAAGCCATTGACTGAGATTTATTTTGTTTCCACATGCTTGTCTGTATTATAATATTATATTTATATTATAATGTATTTAATATTATATATTATTATATAATATAATTCTGACAAATGAAACTTTACCGCACCATTGCTAAAGCCAATAGATCATGCTACAGGACAACAGTATATATCTATAAATGTTAAAAAAGTAGAGAAACAAAATAAAATAGAGAATAAAGAACAAGAAACAAGACACAATTTACTATGGTTAAACAATTGCCTATTTCCACTTTCAAATAGGGAATCACTTTATTATCAATCACCAATAGCCAAATAATGATTTGCAACATATATATACAAAGCTAGGAGAATATGAATGGTCATGTGACTATTGGGCTTCACATCCTAACAATATCCCCCATGAAGTCCAATCGACATCGCCATGCACTATGTCATCCCCTACATTTCCATATTGTCTTCACATTGCAACTAGGCTAAAAGTTTTTAACTTCACCAAATAATATTCATGTACACTACGAATCAATCTTCTCCAAATTCTGTCAGACTCAATAAAATATATTTTTAAAACACCTTCTATTGCTACTTCTTTGGGGCTTAAAATCTCATTCTCATAGATCAAATTGATGAAATCAATACCTACACCCTCAAAAATCTTCTCCTCAATGGAATGCCCAATTTTCTTGATCCCATAGACTAATTGCATCTATTCAATATAATCCTGAATGTTCTATGCAAGTACCATGAATAGGGGCTCATCTTGCAAGCGCTCAACATACTCCTTTATGTGAGGATCAATGCATTGTAATTCATTATCAGTTTGTTCAAGAAACGCAAGAATATTCCCCCAAATTCAGATATTTTCCACATGATCTAATCCCTTCCAGGTTTCATTTTCATTCGGCTCTACAAAATCATTGATGACAAAGGCTCTATATCTAGTGAATGCCAAAACAAGGAATTACGAAATACTAGGATCCATCTTTGCTCCACCTCTCCATGACCTTCCATCTTCTATGTGTGCCCATTCATCGAGAACTGCTTTCTCCACCATTATATCCCTACTCAATGAGTACTCTACATTTGCATTGAGGTAGTAAGGATTTTCCTCCACCCCATCCTGATGAAACACATATATGTGATTAGAGCACTCCCCTACTTCAAATGTCAGGGGAAATGATGCTAGAGCTCCTAGGCAGTGGATGAGAAACAAAGAGTTTCTTGCAAGCGTCACATTGTCAAAGTTGTAATGCTCAAAGAAAGAACAATCCTTTGATGCAACAACTTGCAACATGAATGAGGGATTACCAATCACTTGTAGGGGGTGCCACCCCTTTCTACCTTTCACAATAGTCACATCACTACTAGGTCAAATAGTCTTTGTAATGACGATCCCATGACAGTCATAAATAATCATCATTGCACTTGATTCATTTCCAATGCTAACATTTTATTGATCTATTTCATAAACATGTCCTTCACACCGATAGTCTTGTCCTCTTCTGAGATATTCAGAATTCCATTGGAATCTATGTCGAAGCACACATTGATCTTTGGGACTCCTCTGGGTGTCATTGGGATGCCAAAGAGCTCAAATTTCTTGAGAATATTATTGTCACAAGTTCTAGTCCGCTCACCCTCGTACACCTCAATTTTATCTCTTTCTACCCCAAAAAACTCCTCAACTTATGAGTAAAACAAATGGGGTTCTTCAAATTTTGAAATTGACTAGTTTTTGGGCTTGACAATATAGACTATATCCTCTCTAGCCTTGCCATGATCCCACTAGACATTCAGGCTCTCAATCAAATCAGAAGTTGTATCGTCCAAGCTGAGATCACTGCTCAAATTGATACTGCAAATATCCCCACTTCTATTCTCACCCCCAACCCAGGGACACCCTTCTAGATCATACGAAATATCTTCTCCTTTCGCTCCAAGTAAGAATACAATTAAATTTCTTGGCACTTATATTTCCTAGTAGGGATTCAAATCCTCGAGAGAAGTTTCACTCCCAATTTTAAGAGGCGGTGACTCAAAAGCTTTAATTTCAACACAAGAGGGACCAGGACCGCCCATAAAATCAATCATTTCAAAAAATTACTGCTCCATGAGGGTGTCTTCGATGTTGTTTGCAAAAGGGTAGGATTTTTCATCCATTGCAAGCTTCTCCAAGTTGTCCACTGGAATATCATCTACCTTCACAACTACTGACAACATCTCCATTGTTTCCATAGACTAGTCTCGGATCTCCACATACCCGTCCAAGTGGGCAACTAAAATATGACAAGTTGGAAACCACCCACCTTCCACAGTGTTGACGGTGTCAAGCTTCTCCACTAGACCTTTGGAATCAAAACAACATCTCATGTCTCTATCTTTGGCAGGAAAACTTGATCTCACCATCATAGTTTCCTTTAATATAGATCCACTCAATGACAATGAAACTAAAATTTTAGGATTATATCCTCTTGAATTAATTGATTGCTAAAGTACATAAATCACTTCACCACTATCCTCGGTGCCGCTTCTGTATTCTATTGACATTGTATTTCAGAGATCCCAAGCATCTCGAGTATTGAAATTGATGCCTGCATTGAGGAAAAACTTGGGGCTCTCCACATCACCCACCCATGTGGCCTCATACACATTCCCTGTGAGCACCTTCTTTAGTGGAAAAGTGGCCTCTTTCTCCCTCTTATGTGTTTTTGGTGATTCTTCCAGCAGAACCAAATAATCCTTTAAGAAGTAGCCAACTCCTATGATGAAGAACTGTTAGGTTAGTGGCCAACACAACGAACATAAGATTTTAAAGTCCGTGCTCCTTCACTTCAGTCTATGTGAAACTTAGGAGGGTAATCCCAATTTCATATTTGTGGAATATAATCAATTAGTAACACATTTATACATAGATTAATTTCTTTTATAGTAGATAAAATCAATTTCAATGAAGATTTGGCCGATTTTCAAATGAAGGATTTAGCCATTTGCTAGGAATTGAAAATAATTCCACTTTTACTATCCTTGGAGAGATTTTCTATTTTAGTATTATCTTCTCAGAAGTCTATAGCCAAGAAAACTATTTGTTCATCTTATGCAAGATTTTCTAACAAAATAAGCAGTGTCTAATCAATTGGAGCAATGGAGTCAAGTACACAAGAGGGTCAGTAATATACAAATTACTTGTTTAGGAGAGAAATAGACTATTTTTGTATTGCTTTGCATTTACAAAAACTCACTATGCAAGAAAACATTTACTTCTTAGCAATCCTAATCCATCCCTTACAAATTTTATGACACTATTTAATCATTTTAATTAATTCCTTGAATTAAAGCTGAAAACAAAGTAATACATTCAAATGAAATATTTTAAGAAAAATTACAACACCATTTGTATTTATCATTTATGACTTTGAAATGAACATACATAGGAGAGTATCAATTCCTTGACTGATATTTTTTTTCGATATCAATAATTTCTATAAAACTCATTTAAGATCATTACATACATGACTTCTTATCCAAGATAAACTACTGGCCTACTTCAGAATTCTATCCTAAGTGCCCTTTCTTAGCTTTTTTCCTAGGACCCTATTAAGACTTCAGAATCCAACCCTTTGTAATAAGCCATGAAATCCCCTTTTATAGGATAAGGGAACAACAAGCATCAAGCTTAATTACATTTACATTTCATTTCATTTGTTCTAGAATTAAAGATATTCTTAGTTTGTTACATGTAATCATTTGAGGAAAATGGAAGAGTAAAAGACCGCATTCCACATTCCCTAAATGAAGACATGCCAAATCCTTGAAAATAAAAGTTTGTTGTAACCGTGTTGAATCCTCATCCTTTTTAACCAAGGAAGATTCTCCAATAGCAGCTCCAACACAAACCCGTGTATCATCTAGATACAATACATGCCACCAAGTTTAGCTAGTCTGGAATTTCTCCTACATACCAGCCTGAAAACATTCCAGCTCAACACATGAAAAAAGAAATCACATGAGTGCTAAATAGGACAATCATAACAAAAAGGGAATGGTATCATAAAAAAAAAGGGTGCAATTATCACTCTGAGTCATCAACCTCAAAGGATATTTTCCCAAATTTTATTCATGGTGGGACTAGAGAAACTGTCACCACCTCTTTATTAGGATTCCTTGATAGTACCAGGGAGAGGGGATAACAATCTCCCTCTGATTCAGTGTCACCCTCATTTTTTGGAGGGTTATTAAGAACCTCACATGCATAATTGCATTCCTTTGGGTAGGATAGTTTACAATGCTCACTCTCCATCCATTCCCTCTTTTTATGTTTCACCATCCTCTTCTCTTTGTGTTGGACTAATTCTTCTAAAACTATCTGCTCTTTTGGATGGTAATTTTACTTGGTACTATAGTCCTTGAATTTCCCTAATCCTATTCTTCCTTTTGGTGTATCAGGAGCTCCATGCATTCTAGGTTTATTCTCAAGACCTCCCTTATGCTCGAACAAATACAACCCCTCATATTTTTGAATCATCATGATAGACCTACTTGCCTAAAATATATGCACACTTCTCATGAGAATTCAATTCTAGCACAATTCTTTATCAACCTTCAACCCTCATTCATTGCAAAATGAATTATGACATGGAAAATAACTCAAGTAATCTGTATTAAATAGGCGTACTAGAAGCATGCAAGATTAATGACTTGAAATCTCCTTATGCAAGCAAGTTGGTAACTTACAACTCAAGATTGAATCTAAGTCATTGCTTTTAAAGAAATTAAAACTTCATTCATGGGAAATACCAATGTCAACTCAAGTGTTGCTATCTGTCAATCAAGATGTATCACTAACCTAATATGTTCTTTCATTATTATCAGTGAAGTACATAAGGATAGTTTAGAGAGAAACTTTCCCTACACGCTTCCTCACTTCATCATTGTTCTTTGCCTAATCCTGAGGTGCTCATTAGCAATGAAGTTACTTATGCAATGGCTTTCTCTTCATGAGATCATCCTACTTTAAAGCTTTATCAATGGTCCTCCAGTTCTTTCACCACTTTCTTTCCTGATCTGTGTGAAATCCCTAGGATGCTGCAACATTGCTCCTTCCATTAACGGTTATCACCTATCACTGATTTACTTTATCATCATTTGGATCTATCAATGATGAAAATATTCCTATGATGGCCTTTAGCCCTTGATTATATGGCCTAACTTCTGATCATATATGTTCCATCATCGTGCTTCACCAATTTATACTTCATGCCTAGGATCCCATTGGCGATGAAAGATATTGTGGAAACATAAAATCTTGGACACGTGCACCTGCATAAAACAAATGGTACCAAAGACATCACCCATAAGATCATATCAAATTAGCGAAAGAAAAACCCTTTTAAAAGGCACCCATCGCTTATCGCTAGTTTACAACTTAAGTTCTGAAATAAATTTACAATGAGTGATAAGGACTTCGTTCATCACTAATTCTCCTCATATATTGTGTGAGCAATTAGAAATGAACAGTTTACATTATTTATAGGGTTCATCGCACATCTCTAATGTGAGAACTACCTTTTACAACATATTTGCAATCACATGGTGCGACAATATATCGCTCATTGCTATTACAAATTTTATTTTTACTGGCCATTCACGATGAGCGATAAGAGAATAAGGTTACAAACATCACTCATCACTATTATAAATTTGAGGGATTGAATTCCATTAGCGATGAGCGATATCAGAGGAAAGTATCGCTCATCGCTCATCGCTAATTCAAGGTGTTAACCTATAAATAAAACAAGAATGAGCGATACAGTTACAAGGGACATCGGGACTTAAGTGAAAATTTGAGGAACATGCTCATAAGTTGTTCTTATGAAGGGGACTTCCTAGGACAAAATTTAACTCCAAAATCTCTAAGTTATAAAATATGAAGAGTGTAAGGTCTCAAAGATCCTTACCCAATTTTATAAAATAGAAAGGTTTGAACCTAAGCTAGAAAGGGTTGGTTACTAGGTGACAATGAATGACTAAAGATACATTAAAATAACTGGCAATAGGTAATAGGGAGTCAACGGTCCAAAAGAATAATATAGGATTTTGTAGATAAGAACCCTATATCCAAATGCAATAAGGGTTTTTAACATGGAAAAAGGAAAAAAAAATTGAGGGTTCCATCATGTGCGTCCTTGTCTCCATATGTTGAGTCTACTTCTTGGAAAGGTAACTCTTGAACTTCCACAACAAGGTCAACCATCATATTTCTCTTCTTAGAGCAATTCTCATACCCAACTTCTCAATTCTTCAATTCTGCATCAACCTCTGCTACTACCACTTTGTGGTCCTTGAAATCTCTCTACTTAGGAAGATACTACATGTCAGCTTCCACAAAACCATCAACACCCATGGGCCTAGGAATTTTCTAGGAATAATTTGATCCTCCCCATCTCTGGTTTATAGCAAAGGGCGAACACATGTACCGAGGGGACATAAACATACCTAGAGACGTATCTTACTAGTTTGGTAGACCACTTTCTGGGATGCTTATGACCAACATCTTATTGGAATAGTTTTATTAAAATATAAAAATATTAAATTAAAATTCATGTAATTTATTAAGGATAAATAAATTGAAAGGTGTAAATTAAATTATTTAAATTGGTATTTAGATAATTTAATGAAAATAGCATGTTGAGGATAATTAATGGAATAAAATAATTAAATAAGTTAAATTGTGTAAACTATAAGTATAAATTAGCAAAATTGAAATTAAAACAAAAAAATGCAGCCCAAATAGAAAAAAATCAAGAAAAGAATAAAAGGACTAATGAATGTTGAGATTTTTGGGCTGAAATGATGGTGAGAAATAGAAAATTTCTATTCATTCTATTTTTTTTTAAGTTTTCGAAAATAGAAGAGATTATATTTTTATTTAATAGCAAAAAAAATGAAAATTTAAAAGGCACGAGAAATTTAATAGAAGCTTCAAAAAAAATATGGAGTTCTGTAATAATTTGCATCCTTTCTGGTTTTCTCTGTAAAAAAATTGTTTCCCATTCATTGTTCTAGGAAAGAGGCTCTTTTGAATAAAACATATAGATTAAAAATTTGATCAAAGGAAACTGGTGGAGAAGTTCTGAAGAAGAAAAGGGGAGCTCATCAAAAAGGTTGGTTGGAATTAAAGGAAAGCTTCACAACTCCTCAGAAAGCACAGGACTCCAAGTTCCTTTATTGTTCTTTCATTGTTTGTTAAATTTGAAATATTGTTCTTTCATTGTTTGTTAAATTTGAAATGAAAATCATATTGTTCTGTAAAAGGAGAATTTTTTCTGGGGTTTTGGGAAATATTTTGGGGAACAAATAATTGGGAGAAATTTATTGTTGAGTCTTTGGAAATGTTTTTGGATTTCATAATTTTGTTGTATGGAAAAATGATTTCCTCTCTGAAATAGATGGATATATATATATATATAATAAATATATTTATTGATTTCTTCTAAAACATGTTCTTGATAATATATATATATACACACACACACAATGGTGTATACACATATATTAATATATATATATATATATATATATGAATATATTAAATTTATTTCAAGAAAATTCATGGGCCAAATTCGTACTGATGTCAGCATTTTTGTTTTACTTTTTGATCTTAATGAGGTTGAGGGGGGATGGTTGAGCCGTACTCTCCCCTCCTCCCCATGGGGCTGCGTTGGGCTGCCCACAACAATCCTATGGACTGATGTGAGCAGCAACCATATGGATTGTTGTGCGTAATCCCCATATGATAGGGGGGGCTAAGAAATTTAATTTAATATATATATATATATATATATGTATATTTAAATGGGCATTTGCGCAGGTACAATTTTTTCACCCAAAAATTAATCAGATCAAATTTATTTAATAAATTATATAAAATATAATATTTATATATACATATTATATATATATATATATATATATATATATATATATATGCAATTATATATATATATGAAATATAAATGAAAAGATATATTGATTCTTTTATGATTGTGAAAATATGAATTATGACTATGATGGTTAAAGGAAAAAGGAAGTTATATATATATGTCAGAATTATTATTACACTTTTATTTCAAAATTATATTAAAGAAAGATGGAGATTAGTAAATGGAATAAACTAATTGTTTAACATTGTGTGAAAATTATTATGTTATTCTATTTTGTAAATCAACTTGACTTCTTTATTTCATTAGGTCATTGTTTTGACTTTTTCGGTGTGGGAACCCAGTTTGCTTTAGGAACCCACTTAGCGATACTGTGAACCTTAGGATTCCAGAGGCTTGAGTTATTATTAGTCAATGTTTCTCTTGTTATTTTCTCTTAACGTGGCAAGCCTTTTTGGTATCATTGTTTGAAAGGGTTGTACGAGACCTTGTTGAGACCCTGATTTTGTGCTTTTAGCGAGATGGGTAATGCCTCGCATGTTTTTCTATTGAGATTTAATGTTCATTTTATGAGGTACAACCCTTTATTTTGTATATGTTTTTGGGTCTCTAGGGAGAGTAGCTCTTCGTGGGGGCTGATGCCTCAAAAGGAGGAAGGGCCAGGATATCCCATGTAAGAGTTAGATTAAAAAGTGAAAACCTAAAAAAAGAATTTAGGGGGATGAGTATTAATAACATAATAAGATAATATTGGATACCTCGTATATCCATTAGGGCTTTTGCAGACTAATGGTAGACTAAGAAGGTCATGGTTGGCAAGGTTGTTACCTCATCCTCATGAGAGGTTAATGGCTCCGCATGAGTCACCCCATAGGGTCGGTGCCTCAAGTAGGAGGAAGGGCCAGGATAACCATAGATGGGGGCTGACGCCTCATGTAGGAGGAAGGGCCAATCTAGGACTATTGGATGACACTCTCCACTAGTTTCCCTTCTACTTTTCTTTCTTACTTGCCTCTGGAAGTGGATTATGAATTTTGTATTTTATTTATTTATGATGTGTTTAATGGTCTTGTGTTATTGTGACTGATTCTTTGTTGTTCTTTTATGATCTATATTCTCTCATGTTATTTCCTTTGGAGTTACTATTATTAGAGTCTAGTCTTGTTGGAATCCTTGGTTGTGGTCACTGCCTTGTCACCTCTGAGCACGGGGGGTGGGTTTTTTCTAAAACCCACGTGTTTGGGTGGAATGTGCTTTGCACCCCGTTGGGTTCCCCATCAACGTTCGTCTACATCATATCTTTCAGATGGAGCTTTTACTAGATATTCATCATGTATTTAAGATATTCTTTGTATAATGTATCTATCCCACATGTATGGGAAATTATGATGTAATTCACATATATGAACATATAATGTATCAAAAGATGATGTAATGTAAATGTACTCTTGTAATCATTCATGATTTATGAGAGTTATTATGGCTTGTACCATGTGATGTATTTATACTTATGCTTATGAATGTATGGATGTTATCTCTTGCAAATGGTTAATATAATATCTATGATGGATGTAAGTTAGTTATTTTATTTGGCTTTATGTCTCTTTCATCAAGTGTTGGTTTTATGCGATGTGACCTCGTGTTCCCCAAAGGACTAAGATGTTGAGATGTTTATCATGTCATGTAATAATGTATAATGGTTCTTTATATGTGTTATTTGTATTAAAAAATAAATAAATTTGTGTGCTTAGTAGTTGTCCTTTGGAGTTTGCATGACAGGTGTTACAACTTGGTATTAGAGCCAAGGTTGCAAACGCTGGGTTCTCTAGGTAGTCAGTCCATTAGGCAACCTTTGTGTTTGAATCTTGAGCTCACTTGTAGTTTTATATTGTTGCACAAAAATATGCCTCAAGGTAGAGGAGGTGGCCAAGGAAGAGACCGTGGTGTTGGTCATAGAGAAAACTAGAAAAGTCCATCAGCTCCAAGCTCCCACGGTTCAGAACGGGATGAACAACAAAGCTCTCAAAATAACCTAGGATAGCAGGACCTAAGGGGTGGACAGTTGCAACACCTTCTTGAGAATATTCTTGGTCAGTTGGGACCCAGGCTAAAGGAAGAGCAGCAAGTCAAGAAAGAAAGGGAAAGGTCATCAAGGTAGAGGGAAATAATGGCAGATCAGGATGGAGTGCTAGCTGGTCATATTAGAGACTTGATGAGAGCACACCCACCTACTTTTGATTGTTCTGGAGGGGATCTAAAAGTAGAAACATGGTTAATCAATTTGGATCGATGCTTCACGATGCACCCCTATGGTAGCAATACCAAAGCTCAGTGCATAGTTATGCATCTGCGAGGCTTTGGGTCCACTTGGTGGTGGCTGGAAGAACAAAAGTTGCATCTATATATCAGCATGGTCACATGGGAGCTATTTTTTGACAAGTTCAAGGCTAGCTTCCTTTCAAATCATTGGAGGCAACATAGGGCATATGAGTTTCATGACCTTAAGCAAATGTTGATGTTCGTTGAACAATATGAGTGACGATTCTATGAATTGAAGCAGTATGCAAGGATCATCCATGATGAAGGGATGTTAGTGCAACATTTTGTTCAAGGATTAAATGATCAAATTAGTGGTGGCATGCGAGTCTTCAAACTGAAGACAATGGAAATTGTGGTTGAAAAGGCTCAATTGGTAGAAGAAAATTTGGCTATGGCCTTGGGTGGTCACATTGAAGTACAGATTGGTAGTGTGCCAACACCTAGCTTTGGCTCTCACAAAGGTCAAACATAGACTGCAGGATCTTCTAGGAACTGGTATGCACCCTCTAAAGGGGGTCAGCAGCAATAGAAGCATCAGCAGTAGCAGACACAGTCGAAGCATAAAATCTCTCTATCTCAGCATGGTCGAAATTCTTAGTTTTGTAGGGATCAGAACCAAAACTGAGCTCATCAAGAGCATTTTGATCAACCCGCACCAATTTTTCAGTCAGCACAGAGTCGAGGAAGCTTTGAGAAGTCAAATGCTCCATCCGGGGGTAGAGGATTTGGCCGAGGTACTAGTTTCTACTCATGTGGGCAGCAAGGACATAAAACTAGAGTTTGTCCACAAAAGGGCACCTCTGGATTTAGCTAGAGACTAGTTGGGTCAGAGCTGACAGTGGGTGACACTGGAAGAGCTCATTGAGTCTTTGTGACAGTGGATAATTGGAAGAAAGACCACCAGAGCACCATCATTGAGATAACAGGTGTGTTGCATAACACTAGTATTTCTATACTCTTTGATTCTGGTGCATCTAATTCTTTTATATCTCCTTTAGTAGTTGAGCAATGTAGACTGGTGGCAACTAGTCAAGGCATAAAATAGAAAATTGAATTGGCCTCAGGGTCAAAGGTCATAGTGAAGAAGCTAGTTCAGGGTTGTAGTCTAGATATAGGGGCATTGACAACTAAGGTGGACCTCTAAATCCTACCACTTGTCTCATATTATGTAATCTTGGGTATAGATTGGTTGAGTGTACACCATGGCATGATAGACTCACCGTAAAGCAATGTGGTGCGTGGATGATTCTAGAATGGAGGTGAAGATCATGGGTATTCAAAGGCCCATCTCATTGTGAATGATCTTTGCCATGCAGCTAAAAAGGTTTTTCCAATAGGGTTGTTAGCTTTTGTAGTGTTAGTGAGTGACCTTGAGTCAAAGGATAGTTGATGGGTGTCATTGGATGATTACCCTCTCCTTGTAAAACTTTTTAGATGTTTTTCCAGGTGAGATATAGGGTATGCCACCCAAATAGGATATAGATTTCAGGATTGATCTGGTACCTAGAGCTGAGCCTATATCTCGGGCTCTGTATCGGATGACAATGCAGGAACTTCAAGAAATTTTTCTTCAATTGGAAGAGTCGTTGGCTAAGGCGTTTATCCACCCAAGTGTTTCCCTTTGGGGAGTACCTATTATATTCGTAAAGAAGAAGGATGGTTCTCTATGCTTATGTATTGATTATAGGTAGTTGAACAAAGTAACAGTGAAGAACCGATATCCCCTGCCCAAAATTGATGATCTTTTCAATCAAATAAAAGGGGCAAAGGTATTTTCTAAAATTGACCTCAAATTAGGGTATCATTAGTTATGGATTGCGGAAGCAAATATTCATAAAACAACATTTCACACTCGATACAGACATTTCGACTTCACTGTGATGAC
The DNA here is from genome assembly GCA_007258455.2 of Sequoia sempervirens. Lineage (NCBI taxonomy): Eukaryota > Viridiplantae > Streptophyta > Pinopsida > Cupressales > Cupressaceae > Sequoia > Sequoia sempervirens. The sequence continues at coordinate 66,794,731 of VDFB02271358.1, read as the reverse complement.
GTTCGGGTTAACAAATGCACCTTCAGTCTTCATGAGCTTAATGAATGGAGTGTTCTGAATGTATTAGGATATATTTTTCCTTGTGTTTCTTGATTATATTCTGATTTATTCTAGGTCTATGAAGGAACATGAAGAACATCTAAGGCAGGTGCTGCAATGCTTAAGGGACAATCAATTGTATGCCAACCTAGAAAAGTGTGATTTCTATAAGACTGAAGTTCAATATTTGGGCCATGTGATTTCAAGTGAGGGAATTTCTGTTGACCCTACAAAGATTTAGGCCATTGTGGATTGGCCCGTACTCATAAATGTCTTAGAAATTTGTAGTTTCATAGACTAGCAGGCTATTATTGGTGGTTCATCCAAGGATTTTCAAGGATTGCACATTCGATCACCTCTCTCTAGAGGAAGGGCAAGAAATTTCTTTGGTCATATCAATGTCAGTTAGCATTTTAGACTCTTAAGGAAAAGCTAACCAGTGCACCAATTTTGGCCGTACCAGATCCTACGGGGGAATTTGTAGTATTTATGGATGCTTCCTTGGAAGGTTTACGGGTCGTTTTGTTGCAAGAAGGGTAAGTGATTGCATATGAATCCCAAAAATTAAGGATCATGAAATGAACTACCCCACACATGATCTTGAGTTGGCCACAATTTTGCATGCTCTAGTAAGATGGAGACACTTCCTTTTAGGGCATCAGTTCAAGTTGCATACAGATCATCATAGTCTGCAATACATCTTCACGTGGCTAAACCTGAATGCAAGACATAGAAGGTGGATGGAATTCTTGTTTGAATGCGATTTTGAAGTAAAGTATATCTAGGGAAAAGGGAATATGATGGCAGATGCTTTGAGTCAGTGAAGGCATGAGATAGCTACATTAACTCTTAGAGTAGATTTGAGGAGTCAGATCCTCACAGCTCTTTCCTCAGACAATTGGTATCAAGAGGTGAAATCTAAAATCGAGTTGGGTAGAGCTCTGGAAGGAAATTTTTTTGGCTACTTGCGAGATTTGGATGGTGCTTTGCACTATGCAGGTTGGATGTATGTACCTCCTGCAGAGGTTCTTCGTACCCTAATCATGACTGAAGGCCATTAGGCACCTTATGCAGCACACCCTAGAGTTAAGAAAATGTATGCTGACCTTTGATCGCTATACTTTTGGGCAAGAATGAAGCGTGATATCATTGATTTCGTGACTAGGTGTCTTGAATGTTAGAGGGCTAAGGCTGAGCATCATCATCCTGCATTTTTTTTGTAGCCTCATCTTGTTCTAGAATGGAAGTGGGACATTATCTCTATGGATTTGATTGTCGGCTTGCCTATGTCTTCGAGGTGACACGACGCTATCATGGTCACCATTGACAGACAGACCAAGGTAGCCCATTCTCCCCTTTCTGATCTTCTTATACTACTTTTTCAGTAGCTAAGGTGTTCATGGAAGACATTATTAGATTGCATGGGATACCACGAAGAATCATTTCTGACAGAGATTTGGTATCACATCTGCACTATGGACATCTTTGTAGCGGCCCTTAAGGACTCATTTGAATTTTAGCTCTACTGACCATCCATAGAAAAATGGTCAAACTGAGAGAGTTAATCAGGTGCTCGAGGATATGTTCTACATATATGCCATGGACCAGCACTCACTTTGGGAGGATTATCTACATTTGGTGTAGTTTTCCTACAACAATGGTTACCATAGTTCGATCAGCATGGCTCCATTTTAGGCTTTATATGGGAGTCCTTGTCATACCCCTATGAGCTGGGATCAGTTAGAGGATAGGGTTCTCCTTGGACCTAAAATGCTTCGAGATATGGAGTAGTAGGTAGCTTGCATCTGAGAGCATCTTGTAGTAGCTCAAGATAGGTAGAAAAAGTATGTCGATGCACATAGAGTTGATCGGCAGTTTGTAGTTGGAGATCAAGTGTTTCTTCGAGTGCATCCATGGAAGAGCCCTATTAGCTATGGAAAGGGTTCTAAGCTTGCACCCCGCTTTGTAGGGACATTTGAGGTGTTAGAAAGAATTGGTGCTATTGCCTACCACCTAGCCTTGTGACCTAGTCTATAGCGGATTCACGATGTTTTTTCATGTTTCAGTTCTTAGACCATATTTTCCTAATGTTACTCACGTACTTGATTGGAATGCTCTACATGTCGAGGATGGGCAGCTAGCTCTCGAGCCCATGGTCGTGCTACATCATAGGAGGCTCACCCTCAGAGGCAAGGATATTGAATAGGTTAAGGTATAGTGGGACCCCAATGATGAGACTTCAACAACTTGGGAGGATGCCTCCCGTATTAGAGAATCTTATCCTTATATGTTTACTGGCTTCCAGGAGTAAGCCAAACTTAATGGGGGGAGGATGTAATACCCCTCGTGTTGTTGTTTGGACTTGACATTTTCTATGGTTTTGCTTGATACTTTGAGACCTATATAGTTAATGTGTGTTGGTTGGTTTGGTTGATTGGATAGTTTAGACTTCTTGATGACTATACTAATTTATATGATGGCATGGATATTATGATATGACATTATGGTTACATTTGATTTGGTAATGTTTAATTTAATGCAATAGTATATTATGATGTAGTAGATTAGTAATTATTTTATGATGATATGATGTGATAAGTATAGTTTACCAATGCTATTTTATACTTTTTTTTGTAGTTGTTATTATAGCTCTAGTGAGGGGATAGTGTAGCACCACTCATTTGTGAGTTCTCTGCTATGTTGTGATTCCTTCTCATGATGTGATGCATTTGATTATATATATACATGTTGTACACAACCTTGTTTGTATCCAGGAATTGCAGGAACAAAATCTTGATTCCACCTGCTTTGGTAGGACGAAGTGAGCATCAAATTAACCCAATGGGAATGAAGTTGAAACAAAGATGACAAGGAAGTCACCCCATCTCAAGTTTGTCAACCCATTTTGTGTCTAGTGGTATTGTGTGTCTTTGACCTTAGTCATTTTTGCATTTTATGATAGTTGTTTTGTGTGAGTGTGTTTATGTTATTTATTTTACATTGGCATTGTAGTATGATGTAATTTAAATAATTGAATGATTAAAATAAATGTAAATAATAGTTATTGGAATAGTTTTATTAAAACATAAAAATATAAAATTAAAAGTCATGCAATTTATTAAGGATAAATAAATTGAAAGGTGCAAATTAAATTATTTAAATTGGTATGTAGATAATTTAATGAAAATAGCATGTTGAAGATAATTAATGGAATAAAATAATTAAATAAGTTAAATTGTGTAAACTGTAAGTATAAATTAGCAAAATTTAAATTAAAACAAAAAAATGCAGCTCGAATAGAAAAAAATCAAGAAAAGAATAAAAGGACCAATGAATTTTGAGATTTTTGGGCTGAAAAGCTGGTGAAGAAATAGAAAATTTCTATTCATTCTATTTTTTTTTAAGTTTTCAAAAATAGAAGAGGTTATCTTTTTATTGAATAGCAAAAAAAATGAAATTTTAAAAGGCACGGGAAATTTAATAGAAGATTAAAAAAAAAAATGGAGTTCTATAATAATTTGCATCCTTTCTGGTTTTCTTTGTAAAATAATTGTCTCCCATTCATTGTTTTGGGAAAGAGGCTCTTCTAAATAAGAGATATAGATTAAAAATTTGATCAAAGGAAACTAGTGGAGAAGTTCTAAAGAAGGAATGGGGGGCTCATCAAAAAGGCTGGCTGGAATCAAAGGAAAGCTTCATCAACTCCTCAACAAGCACAAGACTTCAGGTTCCTTTATTATTATTTCATTGTTTGTTAAATTTGAAATGGAAATCATATTGTTCTGTAAAGGAAAAAAAAATTGGGGTTTTGGGAAGTCTTTTGGGTAACAAATAATTAGGAGAAATTTATTGTTGAGTCTCTGGAAATGTTCTAGATTTCGTAATTTTGTTATATGGAAAAATGATTTCCTCTCTGAAATAGATGGATTCATATATATGAATACATTAAATTTATTTCAAAAAAAATCGTGGGCCGAATTCGTATTGATGTCGACATTGTTGTTTTACTTTTTTGATCTTAATGAGGTTGAGGGGGGGATGGCTAGGCCGTACTCTTCCCTCCTCCCCATTGGGCTACGTTGGGCTACCCACAACAATCCATAGACTGTTGTGCACAATAGTTGTATGGGCTGCTATGCACAGTCCATGTACGGCAGGGGGGCTAAGAAATTTAATTTATTTTTTTATTTTTATATATATATAATATATATATATGTGTATATTTAAATGGGTATTTGCACAAGTACAATTTTGTCACCCAGAAATTAATCAGATCAAATTTATTTAATAAATTATATAAAACAAAATATTTATATATACATATATATATATATATGAAATATAACTGAAAAGATATATTGATTCTTTTATGATTGTGAAATTATGAATTATGACTATGATGGTTAAAGGAAAAAGGAAAGTTATATATATATATATGTATATGTTAGAATTTATTATTTCACTTTTATTTCAAAATTATATTAAAGAAAGATGGAGATTAGTAAATGGAATAAACAAATTGTTTAACATTGTGTGAAAATTATTATGTTATTATATTTTGTAAATCAGCTTGACTTCTTTATTTCATTAGGTCATTGTTTTGAATTTTTCGGTGTGGGAACCCAGTTTGCTTTAGGAACCCGCTTAGGGATATTGTGAACATTAGTCTTCCAAAGGATTGAATTATTATTAGTTGATGTTTCTCTTGTTATGTGCTCTTAATGTGGCAAGCCTTTTTGGTATCATTGTTTGAAAGGGTTGTACGGGACCTTGTTGAGACTCTGATTTTGTGCTTTTAGCGAGATGGGTAATGCTTCGCATGTTTTTCTGTTGAGATTTAATGTTCATTTTATGAGGTACAACCCTTGGTTTTGTATATGTTTTGGGCTCTCTAGGGAGAGTGGATCTTCGTGGGGGCTGGCGCCTCAAAAGGAGGAAGGGCCAGGATAACCCACACAAGAGTTAGATTAAAAAGTGAAAACCTAATAAAAGAATTTAGGGGGATGAGTAGTAATAACATAATAAGATAATCTTGGATATCTCATCTATCCATTAGGGATTTCATAGACTAATGGTAGAATGAGAAGGTCATGGTTGGAAAAGTCGTTACCTCATCCTCATGAGAGGTTAACGGCTCTGCATGAGTCACCCTATGGGGCTGATGCCTCAAGTTGGAGGAAGGGTCAGGATAACCATAGATGGGGGTCGGTGCCTCATGTAGGAGGAAGGGCTAGGATAACCCATGTAGGACTATGCGATGACACTCTCCACTAGTTGGCCTTATGCTTTGCTTTCTTACTTGCCTTTGGAAGTGGATTATGATTGTTTCCTTTGATTTATTTATGATGTATTTAATGATCTTGTGTTATTGTGACTGATTCTTGGTTGTTGTTCATTTCTGATCTATATTCTCTCATATTTATTGCCTTTTGAGTTAATGTTACTATGTTACTATTATTAGAGTCTAGTCTTGTTGACATCCTTGGTCGTGGTCACTTCCTTGTCACCTCTGAGCATGAGGGGTGGTTTTTTTCTAAAACCCACGTGGTCAGGTGGAACATGCTCTGCACCCCGTTAGGTTCCCCATCAACATTCGTCTACATCCTATCTTTTAAATGGAGCTTGTACCAAATATTCATCATGTATTTAAGATATTCTTTGTATAATGTATCTATCCCACATGTGTGGGAGATTTTGATGTAACTCATGTATATGAAGATATAATCTATTAAAAGATGATGTAATGTAAATGTACTCTTGTAATCATTCATGATTTATGAGAGTTATTATGGCTTGTACCATGTGATGTATTTATACATATGCTTATGAATGTATGGATGTTATCTCTTGCGATTGGTTAATATAATATCTATGATGGATGTAAGTTAGTTATTTTATTTGGATTTATGTCTCTTTCCTCAATTGTTGGTTTTATACGATGTGACCTTGCATTCCCCAAAGGACTTAGATGTTGAGATGTTTATCATGTTATGTAGTAATGTATAATGGTTCTTTATATGTGTTCTTTGTATTTAAAAATAAATAAAAATTGTGCTTAGTAGTTGTCCTTTGGTGTTTGCACGACGGGCGTTACACCTACAGGTCGACATGGCATATTTGAGTGCTTGACTATTTCTGCATTTTACAAAATTCTTCACATTCTAGAAATTTATAATGAGAAATATACTTTTTATTTCATTCATTATTTTATTAGTTAGTGCCACATTTTATTATTCGTGCCATATTATATGGGTTGATGCTCACTCTTTGAATTGGTCGACACTCTTTCTGTGCATGATCATTACTATTATTTTGTTTTGACAAGGTCTTGGTAGCCAAGTTTACACATTGGAAAATAATGGTAACATAAGTGCTTTTAGTTAGCACTGTCCATATTACATTACAACACTTTTAAATGTTTAAAGCATCACTTAATAATATATGCACACTTCTTACATAGTGATCAATCCTTGGCTACTTTGTTGTGCACATTACTTAGTATAGAATTTACTTTAAATGCTATGCATTGATTAAGTAATCTAGCATTATCATTATCAAATATACATAATGACTATATATATAATATATATGGATATACATTTGTGTGTATATATATTTATATCTATATATATTTATATATAAATATATATATCATTTCATAGGTTTTTATAATACATTATTCAATAATAGAATACACATTCACATATCAATGTAAGTGTGTGTGTATATGTATATACATACATATGTATATTTATATATATTAACATGCTAATATGGATGTATCCTTTTCTCCAATACATACTCGTAGGTTAATATATATGTGTATGTTATTACATACTATATATACATATATGCATAGGATCCTATGATGTCATCTTACAAATGAATTAGCTATGGAAGCATAGAGCTAAGGTGAATTTCCATGCTAAATCTGTAGAATGTCTAGATCATCTAAGTAATTCAATGTATTTTCAAGGAACACATAGAGAAGTGAAACTGCGATAGATTTTGGTTGTGAAAATGAATAGGTAGAAAAAGAAAGGTTGCCAACTCTTTACAATTAAAATGGATAAACTACTAGAATTCAAGGAAGTCACTCAAGATAGAGTCATGTATGGTGATTCACAAGATTCTCAAGAAGCTAAAGATGGAGAAGTGGTGGAGACTAGAGAAATGGATATGGAGAAGTGTCTAATCTTATAGAAATTTGTGGATGTTTTTCCAGAAGAGCTTCCTAGACTGCCTCCCAAGAGAGTATTTGATTTCTCCATTGATCTTGTACTAGGGTCAGAACCTGTATCTAAATTACCCTATAGAATGACAACAACAAAATTAATGGAGCTTAAGGAATAACTAGAAGAATTATTTTCTAAAGGATTGATAAGACCTAGTGTTTCACCCTAGGGAGTGCCAGTGATCTTCATGAAGAAGAAGGGTGGTACCCTACACTTGTATATAGATTATCAGATGCTTAACAAAGCAATGATAAAGAAAAAGTACCCATTTCCATGTATTGATGATATTTTTTATCAAATATGAGGAGCGATGTAATATTTTCAAAGATTGATCTATGATCTGGTTATCACCAACTAAGGATCAAAGATGAAGATATTCTCAAAAATTCTTTCAGGACTAGATAAGGTCATTACAAGTTCACAATCCTACCCTTTGGACTTATAAATGCACCAACAATAGTCATGAACTTGATGAACAATATATTTAGACACTACTTGGATAGGTTTGTATTAGTATTCCTTGATGATATCTTAATGTATTCCAAGAATGAAGAGGAGAATTATAAACATTTACAGATAGTTCTCTAATGGTTAAGAGATCAAAAGCTATATGGAAAACTCTCTAAGTGTACATTCTTTCACAAGGAAGTTAAAGTACCTGCGTCATATAATTTCAAAGAAAGGGATGACAATGGATCCAACTAAGATATAGGTAGTTCTTGAATGGCCAGTTCCCAAAAGTGTACCAAATATTAGAAGTTTTATGGGTTGTGTTGGTTACTATAGGAAGTTAACATACTAGTATGGATGTATCCTTTTCATTAATTCATACTCATAGGTTAATATATATATGTGTGTGTGTGTGTGTGTATTCTTACATACTATACATACATATATATTGAACACCTTATATTTAAGCACATATATACATAGTCATATCAACCAACATATATACATGTTATGTATATGTATGCATATGTCTCTTTCTCTGAATGACATTCCCATGCATATTGGTAATCCATACATGAGCATGCATAGATATTTCTATCTACATGTTCATATGCATGTATTTACTCATGTGTATGATTTTTCCATTGATACATACATATATTCATATATATAAATATTATGCATATATATTTCATCGATCAAATATTATCACACAAAGAAGAACTTGCATAAATCAAAGAGACTCAATACTTTGAATCCTAAGAAGAAAATTCACAAATATAAATGCAAGCAAGACTAAAGATAACTTACTATTTCCTTACTATTATCTTGACTTTGACCAAAATAGAAATGTGTGTGTGTGTGAGCTCAGTTTAGGTATTTTATGAAAGATTACCAGACCAAGTTCTTCTCTCCAAGTGATACTTCCCCTCTCATAAAGAGGCTTGATACTTTTCCTACATCCAAATTTACACTTTTCAATAGTCAAAATCATTCCATAACATCAAATTGAATCACATTTATTGTTCATATTTCCAAAATAGATAAAGCATAAATACACTCATTTCAAGCATTTTCACCCAACTAGGTAAAAGTTACTATGTAGTAGCACAATTGGGTGTAACATATCCCCCTTGTGAATCCTCATCCCCAAATATTTTAAGTAGTAGAAAGACATAAACTATAAGAAAAATATATCACTTTTTTTTCAAGAACTCTTAAAAGCATGTAAAACATGAGGAAATTTTTTCTTGATTTAAACATAGTCCTCCCAAGTAGCAGAATCTTCTACATATTGGTCCTAGTAGGAATTGCACTGTAGAACCTCTGTATTGCACAAGAAAAGCTTACGTGTTCTAACCACTTTGAGAGGCTCAATTGTTTCCACTCCTAGACCCTACACCTGTAAAGCATTCCAATCAATAACATGGTTATCCCTAGGTATATACTTTTTAAGGTATGAGATGTGAAGAACATTGTGCATCCTAGAAAGAGTTTGTGGCAATGCAACTTGGTAAGATATTGGGTTTATCTCCTCAAGAACATCGAAAGGACCTATGTAGCACAAATATAGTTTAGAAGACTTTCGAAACATTATGGAAATCTTATGGGTTTAACCCTTAAAATACCTTTTCCTCTACTACAAAATTTCAAGGTACCTACCTAAAATTTGTGTAGCTTTTCTACCTATCATTGGCTTTAGCTAGCCTCTTCTTAATAATCCCTACTTTCTCCTCCATTTTTGGTAACATCTCTAGCCCAAGGATTATCCTATCCTCGATCATATTGCAACTTATAGGAGTTCTACATATTCTAACATACAATGCTTCAAATGGAGCCATCATTATTGTTGAATGATAATAATTTTTGTATGCAAATTCCACTAATGGTAGGTAATATTCCAACTTGTATCGTTGATCCATGCAATACATCCTTTGTATATCTTCAAGCACTTGGTTAACTCTCTTAGTTTGTCCATTCATCTCTGGATGATAGGATAAACTTACATTCAACTTAGTTCCATGTGATGAGAACACGATTTTCCAAAATCTAGATGTCACATGAGCATCCCTATTTGAAATAATATTTTCAGGAATCCCATGCAATATAAACACCTCTTGAATAAACTTTTGAGCTATGAAAAGATCTCCATCAGTTATATTTCCTAGAATAAAATGTTCACCTTATTTAACTTATCCATCACCACTAGAATGGAAAATGTGTGCTTATTCCTTTACATAGGTAGACCTTGCACAAAGTTCATGCTAATGACTTGCCACTTGCTTTTAGGTATATAATGAGGATATAAAATTATTGTAGGGTGATGTTTTTCTTATTTTAGTCTTTGACATTCTAATCATCTTGCAACAAATCTTGCAACACCCCACTTCATACCATGCAAAAAATATAGCAGCTTCACATCTTTCAACATCTTCATCACACCAAGATGTCTAGAATATGATGTGTTGTGAGCTTATTTCCACACCAAGCTATTTAAATCCTCTAAATTAGGTCCATATAGTCTCCCTTTAAACCTTAGTATTCCATATGGTTCAAAGTGATAACCCTCATATCTTGCATCTTATGGATTATCCATGAGTGCTTGCTTAACTTGCTTGTAGAATTCATCATCCATGGATTTTTGAAATAATTGTCCCTTAAATTTGATTTGAATTGTTACCATTGAGGAAATATGCATTCTTCAACTAAGGGCATCTACAATTCAATTCTCCTTTCCCTTGATGTAGTTGATGTTGAAGTCATAATATGATATCAATTCCAACCACCTTCTTTATCATGCATTAAAATTGGGTTGAGTAAGTAAATAATTCAAACCAATGATGATTGGTATTCAACTCAAAAGGCTTTCCCATCAGATAAGTTTCCACATCTACAATGCATGAACAATTGCTACTAACTCCAAATTATGCAATACATAATTTTGTATGTAGGGATTCAACTTTCTTGATTAATAAGCAATGAGTTGTAATTCTTGTATCAAAACTCCTCCTAATCCCCCACTTGATGTATTAGTTATCATAACAAAGTTTCCTTTTGGATAAGGTACCTTCAATATTGGAGTGGTAGTCAACTTCTTCTTGAGTAGGTCAATTTTTTCTTGACATTTTTTTTACCACTCAAACTTCTTACCCTTCCTCTATAATGAAGTAATAAGATAAGCTATCAATGCTATTAAATTTCCACAATCCATAATAATCTGAGAAGCATATTTCTGGATTAGATTGTGTAAGCTTTTTTAGATCGACGTTTTGGATCACACTCCGTGATCCATCATCAGGATAGAGAGCTCAAGGAGATGAAAGTAGTTTGTTGCAGACCCAACAGGTATAAAAAGAGGCAGAAAGATGAAAGAGGGAAAGATGGCCCAGGGCCCAAGAGATGGGAGGAAAGAAATTACCAAAAAAAAAAAAAAATTATATATTAATGTATTAATCTATTTAAATGTATCAATCAATTTAGTAATTTAAATATATTGATATGTTTTAATCTATTAATTTATTAATCTATTTGGATGATTAAATGTGTTAATCAATTTAGATAGTTTTGATTACAATCTATATAAAATTAGATAATTTAAAAAATTAACCTGTTAATATTTATCAAGATTTCTAATACTCCTATATAAATAATACTATAGAAATTGTTTAGATAGATGATTATATTTAAATATGTTGATATGTTTGAATTATTAAAAAAATGAAATCTTTCAATAGATTAATATGTTTAAATGATTTAGAAGTAAATTGTTATGAAGATGGAAGGTCAATTAGATTTATTATATTCCTATTTTAATAATTCAATTAACATTATTTAGTTAGATGATTATATTTAAATAGATTGATTTATTTGAATTAAAAATAAAAATGAAATATTTAAATAGGTTAATATATTTGAAAGGTTTAAATATATTAATCTATTTGAATAAGTTAAGAATGTTAATCTATTTGAATAATTTAAGTAGATTAATCTATTTGGGTAATTTAAATGTATTAATCTATTTGGATGATTAAATATATTAATCAATTTAGATGCTTAAAATATATTGATCTATAAAGAAGAATTAGATTTATGATAAATTATTGTAAAGATGGAAGAAATAGCGGGAGAAATTAAATAAACAATGTAAGAATAAAAAGTGAAGGAAAGTAAAAAGGAAGGTATATTTTATTGAAACTTTAAATCTTTTAATCTATATGACAGATTTAGAAATAGATATAATATTTATTCTGGTGTGTTGAGATATTTTATTAGTAATCCACATGAATAAATAGATTAATCTAATGGACTAATTTGAAAGAATTAAACTATTTGAATAATTTGAAAAGAATGAATGTTTAAAGAAATATGTAAATATGTTGGTCTATTTGAAAAAGTGAATATGTTAAACTATTTGAATATTTCAACATCTCTCAATATGTTTAGGTATTTTTGAATCTATCAATATGTTGAAAAATGTTAATATTTTATTATAAGGATGGAAGATGAATTAGAATTATTATATTCCTGTTTAAATAATTATATCTAAGTAGATTGATATGTTTGAATTACAAAAGATTGAACTATTTAGATAGATTAATATATTTACATGATTTAGAAATAAATTGTTATAAGGAAGGAAAATAAATTAGATTAATTATATTCATGTTTAAGAAATTCTATTCATGATTAATATGTTCATGATTAATATATTTACATGATTATATTTAAATAATTAGATATATTAGAATTGAAAATATTAAATTATAGATTAACGCATTCTATTTAGATAATTCTAGGGAGATTTATTATATTCTTATTTAGATAATTCTATTAAAAATAATTAGGTGGATGATTATATTTAAATAGATAGATCTATTTAAATAGTTAAAATGATTGCTATAAATTGATCTATTTAAATTATTAATTGGATTGCTATATATAAATGGACCAATCTATTAAATATAATCAAACTATATATATATATATAATCAATCTATTTATATAAATGTGTGAAATATAAAAAAGCTTACACAATCTAATCCAGAAATATGCTTCTCAGAAGATAAGCTATCCTAGAAAATTTTGCAACAAAATTCCTATAGTAACCAGCCAAACCCTTAAAAGTTCTAACCTCTAGTACACTTTTGGGCACTGGCCATTCAAGCACTACCATTATCTTAGTTGGATTCACTACAACCCCTTTCTCTAAAATTATGTGACCTAGGTAATACACTTACTTATCAAAGAATGTAAAATTATAAGGTTTTCCATGTAGCTTGTGCTCTCTTAATTGTTGGAGATCTATCTCTAAATGTTTACAATGCTCCTCTTCATTCTTGGAATAGACTAAGATATCATCAAGGAATATTAATAAAAACCTATCCAAGCAATCTCTAAATACATTTCTCATCAAGTTCATGAATGTTGCTAGTGTATTCATAAGTCCAAAAGGTAGAACTATGTGACTGTATCTAGTCCTGAAAGTGGTTTTGAAACTATCTTCATCTTTGATTCTTAGTTGATGATAATTAGATCATAGATCAATCTTTGAAAATAATATCGTTCCTCACATCTGATTGAAAAGATGATGAATATGTGGCAATTCTTTATCATTTCTTTGTTAAGCATGTGATAATTTATACACAAGTGCATGGTACCTTCGTTCTACTTCATGAAGATCACTTCCACTCCCCATGGTGAAACATTGGGTCTTATCAATCCCTTGGATAACAAATCTTCCAACTATTACTGAAGCTCCATTAATTTTTTTGATGTCATCCTATAAGGTACTTTAGATACAGTTTTTGACCTTAGTACATGATCAATGGAGAAATAAAACACTCTCTTGGGAGGTAGTCCAGGTAGCTCTTCCAAAAAACATCCACAATTTTTTGTAAGATTGGATAATTCTCCATATCCATTTCTCTAGTCTCCACCACTTCTCCTTCTTCAACTTCTTGAGAATCTTGTGAATCACCATATATGACTTTATCTTAAGGAGTGATTTCCTTCAATTCTTCAAGTTTATCAATTTTAACTGCAAAGAGTTGGCAACCTTTCTTTTTTGTTCCATGCATTTGCATAGCCAAAATGTGTTGCAGTTTCACTTCTCTTGGTGTTCCTTGAAAATGCACTAGATTACCTAGATCATATATACACTCTACAATTTTATCATGGAAATACACCTTAGCTCTATGCTTCCATATCTATTTGATATTTAATATGATTTCATAGTATCCTAAGGGTGCTACAAATAAGTTTACTTCCATAGAGAAACTTGGAAGTTCAACCCTTGCCTAAAATTCATATCCGTTCACCATTGCTCTTGCCTAGTCTACATATTCTACAACCAAGAGTTTTCCATAAAACTAGCTATCCTAGAAATCTAATTAGATACTCAAGGTGAAACAAAATTTATATGGCTCTAGTATCAACAAGTATGGAAATAGGTGAACCAAATAAAGTACATGGAGTTTCCACCAAGGTGATTTGGTATTCAACTTGTCAATTTTCCACTACTACATGGATCCTTTTTTGAAATGTAGCCCATTGGGGAGGAAGTGAATTACCATGTGGTTGCAAACTAGATGGTTTATTGGGATATTGACTAGAAAAATGGTCCCCTCCACATGTATATCATCCTTTTATTGTACCTCTTCTTTTTGGTGGCCTATCAGTATTACCACCATTTCCTCCAACTTTGCTACTATTACCATTATTGTAGTTGTTTTCCTAATGATCCCTCCTTGACTCATTCAAATTATTGTGGGATCCTTTGTCCCCATGCTTTTGAAATTACTACCCCTCATTAAACTTCTTGGGAGCTTTTTTGAATTGATTTCCTCTATTCCTTTTTCAAATTTTTTTCTCCCAATAGCCTGAGATGGCTTTGAGCTTTTTCTCTTGCTTGATCATCTTCTCATAAACTAGGTCCATAGTGTCTAGTCCATGTACATCCAAATCTCCACCTATTTTCCTATTAAGTCCCATAATGAACTTTCTGATTCTAAATCACTCATCCTTTTGGTACATTGGCACATACCTCATGAGACGAGTGAATTTCTCCCAATATTCATTCATTGAAATTTCTCCTTGCTTAAGATTCTAAAAGTCAATGATATTTTGATCGAAAAAGAGTTGGAGTAACCACCTCTTTTGGAAAATCTCAACAAACTCATTCCAAGTCAGCTTTAAGGAACTGATTTCAAGTTCCATCTTCTTGTTCATCCACTAGTCAGAGGCTTCTCCTACTGATTGGAATTCTCCCCACATAGTTTTAGTGACTTTTGAATTGTTTCTTATTTCAAAAATACTTCTCCATTTGAATTAACCAAGTCTTAGCTTCTTCACCACTAGTGCTTCCTAAGAATTTAGGAGGATTAATCTTTCTCATATCCCTATATAATTCAATTTCCATACACTTCCTCTTGGTTCCATCAAAATAAGATTGCATTATAACACTTTCTTGATATCTAGATTTAGTGTCATTTCTAGAATATTCTCCTTCATTGTGTCAGACTTCTTCATTTTATTCATTGTGTGGGGCTTCTTTGTCCTCCTCTCCCTTTCCCCTCACTTCTTGCTCAATATTTCCTATCCTTGAATTAGTTTCATTCATGATTTCTAGAAGTCAATCCAACTTGGCTTTAGAATTATCTAAACCCTTTTTAACCTCTTGACTCCCTCTAGGAGTATTTTTTATCCTAATCATTGTCTTAAGTATATTTATACCTATAGGTTCATATTGAATTAGATCCTATCATGGTTTTCTAAATGCATAAGAAACATTTTAAAAGAAAAAATATTCACAAATAAATTTCATTGAGGTTCTCATGCACAAATTTTTGATAAAAACATATTATTTCATTTTCATAAGGATTTCAATGTCATTTATTTTACATAGAATGACTATTAAAATAGTTAAGAGAAGAGTATCCTTTAGATTCACTCTCAAATACATCTCTCAATGGGGTATACCCCTGAAATTTTTGCTCATCTCTCATTTTTTGTTCTCTTTCCCAAAAAGGATATTATCTTTTAGACTTATCTTCTAATACATTATTTCAGGTAATGATTCCCTCTAATTCATTACTAGAGGCTATAAAAATTACTTTAGCCATAGGCACTACTCAATGATTCCTAAATATCAATGCTGGATTAACACTACACTGTGAGGGAATATCCCTAGAAAGTGATAATGAGTTTGAATTAGCTGGGGAGACAAATGGTAAATTCTTAAAATTGGCTTCATCTATCATCCTTCTTTTCTCTTCACTAATTTGTGATAGAGCATGATTTATTATCTCATTATCACTTAGCCAGATGGCATTGTCACGGTTGGTTCCCTCAATAGTGCGAACAAGGGCTTATTTTTCCTTCTTGTCTTATAAGTAGCACTCATTTCCAATCATTGAATTTCTTGCAGTTAACCTGAGATGCACCATCCTAGCACAAGAATTTTTCAAACATTAGACTCATAATGTTGGGAGGAAAAAAATAGCAAGCACATGGGTATGTGCAGGATCATCATGGAAAAAATAGGCCCTTAAGTGGCGAAAAATTTAGAAAAATTAGGGTTAGGCAACTTGAATTAAAAATTTGAATAATTTTTCTATATTATTTCAAAAATATGTAAGAATAGAATTTGTAGAAAATTTAATATATTTTCTAAACTACTAGGTATATTTTAAAAAATAAAAATCTATTTGGTGAAAATTTGAAATTTCAATGCTACTACTTAAATTTCAGTGAAAAAATAAGAAGCAAGTGTTTGTCTGACCACCCTAACAACAATAAAATGATAATAGTTTTTTATAATATTTTTTATAATAGTTAATTATGATTTTTTTATTAAAACTTTTTAAAAATATAAAAACTCATTTGTTTGACCACCTTAACTTGGTCAAAGCTTAATGAAATTCAAACTTTCTTTTTTTAATCCTATAGTATATGAAGCATAGAATGTGATGCATGCTTTGGATTCAAAAAATGTGATATTGTTCAAAAGCTATAGATGTTTTTCAATCAGCCTATCAATCAGGACTTTAGTTGTAATTTAAATAGAAAATGAATAATAATTATTTATTAAATTCAAAGTAAAGCATAATTTATATTGGTGGAAAGCTGAGAATCTCCTTTAAAACCCCTTTTTGTTTCATCAATTTTGGGTAAAAAAAAAGTCGTTAGCCACATGGGCCATCATATCACTTACATATCGCCACTTTTTGGCCCATCATGATCTTGCACATACCCACATAGGTTCCAAAGATGAACTTAGCAGCTCTGATATCATGTGTAACATGCCCAATATTCTACATAGTTACTTTCCTAGATTTTAACCTCAAGCAAATAAAATAAGCATCTAACCATTATGAGGAATAAATTTTTTCTTTCAAACTATAAAGATAATATGCATATTTGAAATAATATTTTTTCCAAACTTTTCCATTACAATAAATCAAAGTATTACAACTTTTCAAAGTAATTATTTCATAGTACATGATAACAAGATATCATTTCAATTTTATAGTCTTTCCACCATAATGGATATAAAATACATAAACAAGGCTCCATGGTGCTTACTGGTAAAAGAAGTACGAATAGTCCTAGAAATCCCACATTCAAAAATTTATTGCCTACTAATGAGGAGGAGCATCACTCAAGTTCTTTTCTACCAACGTTGGACTAACTCCAATCCCCCACACAACTATGAAACCGATAGATAGCCCTACCCTTTGATGAAGAGATTGGTTTGGTAATCTCATAACAAATATTAACCTTTTTTGAGCTTGGTGATATGTCCTACATATCTACATCTATCACATAGTGGATACAACCTACATAAATGGCCTTCCTCAACCTAGTATGTAAATCTGGATGACAGTGTACTGGCAGTGTAAATAGTGGCAACTTACACTACTTTGGCCAAAGTATTTCATTCCCTTAGTATAACAAGTGGACATCATATATTTCACCCACCTTGCTAGCTCTATTTTTTATTGACTAGTTGTAATCTATGCATAGGATATCCCCTTCACTAGATTATCCTAACTCTAGGAATAACCTATTACCTCTATGTATAACTATCTTATCTACTAGGTAAATCATAGTACTCTAAGACTTAACTAGTTTAAAAAATTAGCCTATGAAAGCTATATCCCCAATATAGTATTTATTCCCTCTAAATCCGCCTATTCCTAAATATGGAATATGTACAAAAACTTCATACATCATAGATGTTAACACAAGGTACAACAAGTAATATTTTCATTCCTTTTAAGATTAATATAATATTTCCCTATAAATAGATGATATAATCCTCTAATTCAAACAATCAATGACACATAATCATTTCAAACATAAAATAATAAGAGAGTATAAATTAGAATGCTTATTTGTGCAATGCTCCAATTGATCAAATTGGAGTTCTATCTCAGTTTTCCCTCAAATTTGGTATGTAATTCCCCAAATAATCCTTCTTGCAACTCTCAAGTACCTCTCACAACTCTTAATCTCACTCATTTCAAAAATGTAGATTAGAATTACTCAAAAAAGTATAGCATGAATGTAAAAAATATGTGTTTCTTTTGAGTTTGAGAGAACCTCTATTTATACGTTGGAATCAAAAACTAAAGGTTAGAAATAGGGAATTAATAATGACACTTCTCAGCTCGAGAGGTTTGAATTAGAAATAATAAAAAAAAGGTGGCAACTAAATTCATTTCACAACAAACACATATGTAGTTGTAGTGTAGAAAAATGTATCCCTTTACATTTTCACACTTAATATGTAATTAATATTAAAATGGACTTAATTATGCTTTATTTTAGTGTTGTAAAGTGTGCCTCTTTATACTTTTACACTTATTTAGGGATCCTTTAAATAATTGAGCTTAATTTCCCTTAATTGGCCCCTTCAATTCAAATCCAAGCCTATTTTATTATATTCTTCGAAGATGAAACCTGACATTAATTAATACCTTAACATAACAATTATCATTGAGCAATGTGTTTTCTAGTGTTAGGGAGCTAGGACCCATTCACCAATGGGTGAATGGGTCTTGTAACGCCCCGTCGTGTGAACCCAAAAGGACAACTAAAACTGACAGATTACCACATAATTTTTTTTGAAAGAAGAACATTACATAAGATGAACATGAATAATCATTACATGTAACAAAATCATACAATACAATATCAACTAAGTTCTCTGGGGTACACATGATAGCATTACAAAACCTAAACTCATACCATAATGATAACAATCAAATTATGAGATTACATTATAAACCAAGATATAGCATACATTTACAATAATCATACATCCATTATAATTCCATCAATAAGAAACATCCACGGATGATAACTCAACATAAACATACTATCATCATGTGAATTCAATGGAGCATATTTCTATAGATACAACACATCAAAGAACGGCTACCATGAATCTTTGACCACATGAGGGTTACAAAGGTAAAATAATACCTTACATTTGTTCATTAAATTGCATCATTTGAAGAATACATGTGCACATCAGTGCATCTTGTCACATACTAGAAAAGATACATCAAATAATAGAGTAATTATAGAACTGAACATGAAATAACTGAACTATGGAAAAACTCTGGATCATATACAACAACACGAACTCCGCGCTTCACAAACAATGACTAGGAACCCAATGGTGTAAAGAATGTTCCACCCAAACATGTAGACCCGAAGGCCCACCCCCCATGCTAGGAGATGACAAGAAAGACCCATGACCAAGTACAGTCACATGGAAGGGAAACAAGACTCAACAACATAAGAGTAACAATAAATATAAATATCAACAACGTCAACATGTCTATCTTCAAGACAACTACTTCTAGAGGTACACAAAGGAAATAACAAGGGATACAAAGAGAGAGAGTGTCATCGCATGGTCCTATCATGGGTTATCCTAGCTGCCTCTCAACAAGCACTGGACCCCATCTATATTTATCTTGGCTACCTATTGCTAGGCTCTGGCCCCATAGGGTGATACGTGCAGGACCACTATCCTCTCATGATGACGAGGTAGAAATCTTGCCGACCATGTCCTTCTCAGCACACCTTTAGTCTGTGGAAGCACTAATGGAAAGGGCGAGGTATCTTACTTATCTTTAGTTAATGTACTCCTACCCAAACCCACTAATTCATTTTGTTAGTTTTTCACTTATTTAACCAACTCTTCGATGGGTTATCTAGGCTGGCCCTTTATGTGTCGGCCCCCATGAAGAGACACTCTCCCTAATAGCCATGAAACAAAACTTACAACAACAAGGGGTGTACCAAACATAAAACACCAAAAATCACCAATCTAAGTACAAATGCGAGATATGGGCCATCTCACCAAACAACCATATCAAAAGGCTACACAACATATCAAGGTAACACCAACATGAGATGAATCCAAAAAATAAACCAACGACTCATAAATATCAATCATGGAAATCCACATAAAATGGGTTTCCCAATGCCTCTGGAAGCCTATAGAACAACTACTCGTAAGCTACCTACTGAGAGTACTCACACATATCTAGTTCTTGACCAACATCAAAACATGACAATTAATAAAACCTCCTCAACTAATGAAATAATATAAAAAGGAAAGTATAATCAACATGAAACCACAATATCCATGATAAGGGATTAATTTCAATGAGTATTCTAGAAAATAACATAACTATCTACACATCTTCAAGAAAATCCTTTATGGAATCCCTTTAAAAATAATCAATCACATTTAAGTTACATAACCAAAATATAACTTAGCCAAAATCCTTAATACCATTATTCTAACGTTAACAATTTCTTCAACCAAATATCCTTAAATCAAATAATTAAACTCTATCTTCCTAACTAGTAATGCAATGATTTGCAAAGACATAATTCATTTGTTTAATTAAATCAATTCTATTAACTAACTAGGATATATATGTATAACCTTCTTTAAAATTTAACAAATTTAAATATTTATTTCTAATAATTATCCAAAAATAAATATATATATATATATATATATATATACTTACGTATACATATACTCATATATATCGATATGTTTATATATATTTAATCATATAGATTCTTCCTCATAAAAATATCAATTTAAAACATAAATATAATAAGATAAATCTATTTTAACTAAAGCCACAAATATACATATAAGTACAATTATTTTATATTAATTGAAAATGCAAAAACATTCATTTCCATCAAAATAAACAAAGAATAATAATTAATCAATTACATTTTATTCCAAGAACATTATAAAACCATCCTATTAAATGAAAATCACTAATTACATTACTCTATCCGTCATCTCAGGTTTTATACAAAACTACATGAAAAAAATACATTTAAATTAAATAAATTCTAATATAAAACTATTGTCATGGTAATCCCATGTTTTATTATAATTAAAGATTAAAATGGAGACTAGAACTAATTCAATATAACTTGCAAATCAACTTGCCGTTTTATTAAATTGTAAGAATATTCTTAAATTGGATATATATATATATATAGTGCATGACTAAAGTATTCAATTACTATATACATAATATTTGTTTATTGCATATTGTGTGCTTCTAATTGAGTATGCTAAAAATATTTACATTAAAAGATTGACATACTTACATATTACATATTTTATTTAGAATTTGTTATATTCACTATTTTAAAAAAAACATAAATATATCCACATACTAAGAAAATCTTATATATATACACATTATTTCAAATTACAACATAATAAGTATTTATTTATATATCTATAAAAATTGAACACCAAACTATATGCAACATTTTCAACTTACTAAGTGGTTATCGAAATACATAAAGAAAAATATAGGGACTCCAAGCATATGTATATAGCAAATATGATGCTTATATATTGATATTCAAATTCCCAAACAAAACACAGCCATTGAAATGAAACATCAGACTCAAGGGGAGAACTTCAGACGAAAATCAAGCTTTTTGAAGTAATAATAACAAATATATGAATTCTCTTGTTTGGAGAATTACACATGAAGGATGAAATAGAAACACTCGGTGAAGAACATAGAATGCTGGAAGGAGGTCCTCTACATATAGTGAAACGCAGGCACACGGAACGAGAGATCTACCGGCAAACACAAGGCGGTTGTATAGTGTTGGGAGAAGGCAGCGAACCAAAGAGGGACAAGTATTTTAAAAATGGCTTAATGTGATAAAGAAAGAGGTGTTTGGGAGTGGAAAATCTACCTACAAATTTAGGCCTTCAAGTTGATACAAGGGTACAACTTCTGGAGAACTAAGGATGGCACTGGCAGATCAAAATAGGAAAGGCACTAGCCTCATGTTACTAGAATCTACCATAGCCACTATTCCTCCCTCTCAAGCATAAATGACTCATTCCCAGCAAACAAATATATTCACCAAAAAAGTAAACAATAAACACTAATTCTACAGACCAAAAACACGATCATAGCCTTGACTAAAAGGACACCAAAGAGAAACAACTGATTTCACTTCCTTGAGAATGGGAAAACTAAAATAAAATCAAGGAAAATAGACACTATAAGCTAGGAGCCTAGACCCACCTGGCTAAAAGGAGAACCGGCCGACCATCCTCTTTTCTCAAGCAATTCCCAAATCCAAAAACAAAATATTAAGCATCCAAAAATTGCTAAATGGGAGGGTGAATGCAGTGAATTCAAAATGAAACCACCAACCTGGATAAAGTTGTCTGAAGACGAAGATAATGTTGAGTTGGTTCTTATGTACAAGATAGTTTCTTCCAAATTCTCCCAATCTGTAATATTTTCTTACTTTTTACCAGAGCCCAATTCAAAGTCAAAATTTTGTTCCATTCCCCGAATGTTTGTTTCCCACCCAATTCCCAAATAAATTTAGGAAAAATCTTTATAGTTTAATCCTTATGTTTTAGTAAAATTAGAAACCTAACTTTCTACTATTAAGTGTTTAGAACTACGGAAAATAGTTTTCACCCTTATTTTTAATATTTTATCGTTTAACATTAGATCACACTATTTAAATTTAATAAATCATAACAGTTACATAATTCTTTTAATTACTTTTGAAATTTATCATTCCAAATATGATATCTAATAAAGTATCCATTTTTTGATATTTTATTCAATACTTCTTTATCCAAATATTTTAAATTTATAAATAAACTTCATTAATAAGTGGATTATTAATCCATTATATTAAATTTAAATTTTTAATTATTTATAAATGCAAACTTATGCTTTATTTACATATTAATCTTTAATAAATGAATAATATAAGCTATTAAATCATTATCCCCTTTGAATTAATTTAATAATTAATTAATAAAATTTTTGTAATAATTTAATAATTTAATTTAATACTTTAATTAAATCAACATTGCAAATACAAGCAACATAACCCAAAACAACTTGAACGACAATGAGCCACGACCATGCCAAATAGTTGAAACACATTAATTAACCAATTAACTTGAACGAAAAAATAGAACAACATTAAATGAACAATTAAAATGAATGACTGAAATAGAGCAATACCAAAATGAGAATGAGGTCGCAAATAGACGATGTTGTGAAACAAAATGATGGGGTGACAAACTAGGACGAGGGACAATCTTGTCAACTTTGGTTTCCACATCATACCCATTGGGATTATAGGGCACACTCAAACCCAACAATGTGGGTGGAGTCGATGCTCGATACCTTCATCCTGCATTAAACCAAATGTCAAGCAACATATATATCCAATCACAAGCACACCATGAGAAGGAGTCACAACGTAGTAGGGCACTCGCGAATGAGTGATGCTACATTGTCCTCTCACCAAGATTCCAACTAATAACACATTGTCATAAATATCATGAAGCAAGCATTAATAAATTTATATAACAACATAATACCACATCCAAATGATAAGAATAACCAGATAAATATAAACACCATGCATCATCATATCATCAAAATCAGAAAAGAGACTATCATAATCGTCCATAAAAACAAAACTGTTAACCAAACAAGTCAAATTGGTGAAACAATCACCATCATAGTCTCAAGTACACAACACAGATTGAAATGAGTATCAGAATAATGACAATAACATGAGAGGTATTACGTCCTCCCCCTAGAACTAGGCTTACTCCTGGAAGCTAGAGAACAAAAAAGGAAATGACTCTCAAATGCCGGATGCATCCTCTAATGTCACTGAAGACTCATCATTAGGGTACCAGTGGACCCGCACCTACTCCATCTCTCTACCCCTAAGAATGAGTCTCCTTTTTTAAAGAACGAGGATGGGCTCGAGTGCCAGCTGCTCATCCTTTACCTGTAATGCATTCCAATCAAGTATGTGAGAAACATTTAGATAATAGGGCCTAAGTACAAAAACATGAAACACATCATGTATGCACGATAGACTGGGTGGAAATGCTAGGCAATAAGCAATGGGGCCAATTCTCCCCAACACCTCAAATGGTCTCACAAAATGAGGCACGAGCTTAGTGCCTTTCCCATAACAGATTGGACTCTTTCTTAAGCGCACTGGCAAGAAAACCTGATCTCCAATAGAAAAATGGCAGTCGATCCTATGCGCATATACATACTTCTTTTTCCTATCGTGAGTTGCTACTAAGTGCTCTCTTATGTGAGCAACCTATTGCTCCATATCCTGAAGCATTTCGGGTCCAAGCAAAACACTATCCTTAAGACGGTCCCAACTCAACGAGGTCCGACAAGGATGACCATATAATTCCTAAAAGGGATCCATACCAATCAAACTATGATAACCATTATTATAAGAAAACTCCACTGGATGAAAATACTCCTCCCAACATGATTGCTAATCCATCACATACATACAGAACATGTCCTCAAGAACCTAGTTGACTCTCTTGGTCAGACCATCTATTTTAGGATAGTAAGCAGAAATAAAGTTCAATTGGGTCCCTAAGGCATGCTGCAAGGATGTTCACAATGCAGAAGTGAACAAAAGATATCTATTAGAAATAATCCTTCACATAATTCCATGCAGTCGAACAATGTCCTCCATGAAAATTCTAGCTACAGATGAAGTAGTATACAAAAATCGGATGGGAGAGAAGTGTGCCACCTTGGTCAATCTATCAACAATAACCATGATAGCATCATGTCAACGAAAAGACATAGGAAAACCCATAATAAAGTCCACCAATATTATATCCCATGTCCATTCAGGAACTAGATGAGGATGTAAAAGACCTACGGGATGTTGGTATTCCACCTTAACTCTCTAGTATTCCAAACATCTTGCCACAAAGTCTGCAATATCCTTCTTCATGCTAGCCCAAAAATATAATGAATGAAGGTTTGCATACATTTTCTTGACTCTCAGATGAGCATAATAGGGAGCCCGATGTGCCTCTATCATGATTAGGGTACAAAGACCCTTTGCAAAAGGTACATATATATGACCCAAATACTGCAAAAGGCAATTTGAATCTAGTGAATAACAAAAAAATTTCCCTCCAAAGCCTTATCTAACTCAATTTCATACTTCACTTCCTGATACAAGCTATCTATAGGAAGTGCTACGAGGATTTGGCTCCTCAGATCCACACTAAGAGTTACTACAGATATATCATGTCTTCACCGAGTTGGAGCATCTGCCACTACGTTTTCCTTGCCCTAGATGTATTTAACCTCAAAATCATGTTCATAAAGAAATTCCATCCATCTCCTTTTCCTAGCATTCAAGTTCGACTACGTAAAGATAATGGCAAGCTGCGATGATTTTTATGAAGCTCGAACTAATGTCACAATAAAAAGCGCCTCCATCTCACAAGGGCATGAACAACAATGGCTAACTCCAAATCATGTGTAGGGTAATTTAGCTCATGATCCTTGAGCTTGTGGGACTCAAATGCAATCATTCAACCCTCTTGCATCAAAATGACTCCTAATCCTTCCAAGGAAGCATCTGTACACACCACGAAATCCCTAGTAGGATTAGGAACTGCGAGGATCGGTGCACTGGTCAACTTTTCCTTAAGGGTCTAGAAAGTTAATTGGAATGGTTCTGACAAAAAAATAATTTTCCCTTTCCTCTAAAGGGAAGTGATGGGGTGTGCAATCCTTGAGAAACCTTGAAAGAACCGTCGATAGTAGCCCGCTAAACCTATAAAACTATGAATCTCAAGAATATTTGTGGGCATAGGCCAATCAACAATGGCTTGGATCTTTGAAGGATCTATGAAAATACCTTCACTAGAGATTACGTGACCCAAGTATTTCACTTTAGTCTTATAGAACTCACACTTTTCTAGATTAGAATACAACTGATTGCCTCTCAAGCACTACAACACCCATCTCAGATGTTCCTCATGCTCCATATTTTTTGAGTATATCAGGATATCATTGAGGAACACTAGAAAAAATCTATCGAAGAAGGTTTAGAAGACTCCATTCATCAGGCTCATAAAGACTGATGGTTCCTTCGTCAACCTGAGCATCATAATAGTGAATTCATAATGCCTGTAACAAGTGTGAAATGTTGTTTTATGAATATTAGCTTCAACTATCCACAATTGATGGTATCCTGACTTGAGATCAATATTTGAGAATACATGAGCCCCCTTTATCTGATCAAATAGGACATCAATTCTATGCAAAGGGTACCAATTCCTTACCATCACTTTATTTAGTTGTTTGTAGTCAATGCACAAATGGAGGGAACCATCCTTCTTCACGAATATCGCTGGTGCTCCCCATGAGGAAACACCAGGATGATTCAACTCTTTTTCCAATAATTCCTCCAACTGCAAATGAAGCTCCAAAAGTTACTATGTTTCCATTCAATATGGAGCCCGATATATAGGCTTAGCTCTAGGTACAAGATCAATTCTGAAGTTCATGTCACGCTTTGGTGGTGTCCCTAAAATTTCACTCAGAAAAACATCTAGAAAGTCCTTAAGGAGAGGATAGTCATCCAGTGACACCTCTTGAATCTCTCCCAAATCCAAGTCATTGGTTGACATAGCAAACAATTGACAACCTTGATGGAAAAACCTCTCCAGTTGCATAGCAAAAATCATCTTTAATGTGATGGGTCTTTATATGCCAACAAACTCAACTTCATTACTTGAATCATCTACACATTGGACAACATTGCGGCGACAATCTATTATAGCTCAATGAGCACTCAACCAACCCATACCCAAAACAACATCATAAGAATCAATAGGTAGGATTCGAAGGTCCACCATAGTCACTAGTGATGCAATTTTCAAACCACAACCCTGAACAAGTGATTCAATTACTCCCTTTTCCTCAAAGGCCAATTCGACCTACCACTTAACACCTTATCTTGCTTCCACCAGTCTACAACGCTCTACTACTTAAGGGGAAATAAATGAATCTTAATGCTCTTGAATCAAAGAGAATATAAATACTAGTTCCTTGTAACACACCTGATGTCTCAACCATGGTGCCCTGATGATTAGCTTGACAATTGTCTACCATCACAAAAACTCGATGTATTCTGCCTACATTGGCCACTATTGGCTTGAAAGTGGTTGGCCTCTAACTAAAACCTGTAGTCTTTCTTTGTGGAAATTGTCTACTAATATGTCCTTGTTGACCATAGGAGAAGCAACCTATACCCCAACCAAAACCTCTACCACCCCATGATGCATTAGATTGCTGAAAATTTCCCAAAATGGGGGCTGACTAAGAAATCTATGCAGGTTGCTCAAAACAGTCCTGCTGAGCTTGATGTCAATTTTGATTCCTTCTAACCTGAGACCTACCACTCTGTTGAGACTAAGAATTTTTCTACTTAGGCTATGACTACTTTTGTTGTTATTGACTTCCCTTAGAGGGTGCATGGTGACTCCTAGAAGAGCTTGTAGCTTGAGGTTGTCCACCTCAAGAACTAAAACTAGATGTAGGTGCACTTCCAATTTGAACACTTGTGTTGCCTCCCCAAGCCATGGCCAAGTTTTCCTCCACCAGATAAGCCTTTTCAACAACTACCTCCATTATCTTTAGCTCGAAGACCCATACTCTGCCACTAATTTGGGCATTTAAGCCCCTGACAAAATTCTTTACTAACATTGCCTCATCATTTCCAATTATTGCATACTATTTTAGCTCATATAATCAGTGCTCGTACTGCTCAAAAGACATTGCAATTTGTCTCAACTCATGGAATTCATCTTCCTGGTGTTGTCTCCAATGATTTGAAAGGAAACAAGCCCTAAATCTCTCCATAAACAACTCCCAAGTCACAAAACTGATGTCTAGGTGCAATTTCTGCTCTTCTAGATGCCACCAAGTGGATGCAAAGACTCTAAGGGGCATGATGGCATACCTAGCTTTAGTATCACTTCCATAAGGGTGCATAGAAAATAACTAGTCTAGATCGATTAGCCATGTCTTTGCCTCCAGTCCTCCACCAGTACCATTAAATGTGGGAGGGTGTGCTCTCAATAGGTCTCTCATGTGACCCACCACTATGGAATCCTACTCTGTTGATACTTATTTCCACCTTAGATACCTCTCTCTTTCTCTCTCCACCCATTGCTCCTCCTTTGGTCTAGGGCCTAAATAGCCAAGGATCTCCTCAAGAAGGTGTCACAACTGCCCTCCTTCAAAACCCAGCTGCTCTAAGTTTTTTCCTCCACCTCCTGGATTGTTTTGGGAACTCTAACGTTCCTCATGTTCTGAATCATTGGAGCTCGAAGACAACAAAATTTGGTGGTTGGCTCTGTGGCCACCACCTCGGCCTCTTCCATGGCCAAGACCCCTACCCTGAGGCATGTTCCAACGCAACAATGGAGGGGAACATGTGAGATCAAGAGTTAAGAAAAAAGGTTAACCTAATGGGTACAACTAACCTATAGTGCCCAGTGTTGGCAAACCTTGGCTCTGATACCAAGCTATAATGCCCTACCGTGAGAACCCCAAAGGACAACTAAAACTAATAGATTACCACACAAATTATTTTTTTGAAAGAATAACATTACATAAGATGAACATGAACAAACATTAAATGTAAGGCAATTATACAATACAATATCAACTACGCCCTCTAGGGTACACATGATGGTATTATGAAACCTAAACCCATACCATAATGATAAAAATTGAATTCTGAGATTACATTATAAACCAAGATATAGCATACGTTTACAACAATCATAAATCCATTATAACAACATCAATAAGAAACATCCACAAATGACAACTCAACATAAACAAGATTAACATAAACAAACTATCATCATGTGAATTCAATGGAGCATATTTCCAAAGATACAATACATCAAATAATGGCTACCATGAATTTTTGACCACATGAGAGTTACAAAGGTAAAATACTACATTACATTTGTTCATTACATTATATCATTTCAGGAATACATATGCGCATCAGTGCATCGCATCACATATTGGGTGTAGACACGTAAAATGTACCGATTGACATTGCCCATCTGATCCTGACCACTACCATCATTTCATCCTGATTCATCCTTCGGTCTAACCGTTTTATAAAATTCCTTTATTTGATTAAATTCATCAATATTCCTCTCTTAATTAAATAAATCAGTTATCTAATTAAGTCATCCTTTCTCAATAATTAAATTAGCCAATCTGATCTAATTATCCTTATTTAATTAAATAATTAATTTTATTTGATTAAATCTCTAAATTCTATCTATTAAATTAAATAAATTAAAACCTTATTTATTTTAATCTAACATCATCTCTTTTAATTAAATAAATAAATAATCCTTATTTAATTATTCATTTATCATATTGTTCTCATATTTGATTTAAATAAATCCACAAATTTAAGTCAAATAGGTCACATCATTTAATCCCTTCATTAAATTAATTAACCTTGATTAATTTAATCTCTTCTCATGTCCCATCCTCCATCTTTTACCACTTGCACATGAAAATAGAGTTATTTGATTTATTAAATCTCTATTTTCCTCAACAAGGCACCTTTTAAGGAATATTTCTCAAGTTTGAATTCAAAATCCAAGTGGACTTTGTCCTTCCAACAAGGCATTTACTCCTCTTACAAAGTCCTTTTTCCTTGAGCCAAGTGGCATTAGATGCACCTTCTTTCCCTCTTACATGCCATTTCAACAAATTCAAAATTCAAATATATGCATTTATTGACACATTCTTGAAAACTTGCACATCCTCCATCCATTCACCCATTGACAAGTGGCACTTTGTCATTGGCTAATTCTTAGTCCCACATTGCTCTATTTTGGACATTCTTCCATCTTCTCATTCTATAAATAAGAGGCTAATCTCCTCATTTTAACATCCACAATTTGAGTAAACTTACTATGCTCAAATATTTAGCAATCTTCATCCATATTTTTGAATTTGTAGCTAGGTTATGCAGATTTTTGTCTTGAAGCACTCATCATTATTCATCAAAGTGGATCACAATCTTCATCACATCATCAAAGCTAGCATTGGAGTTGGGAAAGGGCCAATTTTCACATCCAATTAGCACCAATTCCCCCATGGGATCAATAGTTTGCATTGTCTTCAATAGGATTTAGCTTGCTTTCTTGTTCTTTCATTTCATTCTTGCTTGATTTCCTATTTAAAACTTTTCTAATGAATTTCATGGGAAATCCTTGCTCTTACTTACATATGATCTCCTAATGTATTATTTTGTTGTGTTTTGTAGGTATTTAGATTGGGGTTCAACATTTTGGCACTAGAAGGAGGGAATTCTCACATTTTTGTCAAAAACTACACATTTTTCTTTGTCTATAGGAAAAATCTACCACTGGAAGCTCAACATCATTGTTCAACACCACTGGTTCTCCAACATCGCTATATAGGACTGCTGAAAATTCAAACTGTGATGCCTCAATCTTCCCGCACAAAAATTTGAATTCCAAATTATGCCACTGAACCTTTTTGACCCACGGGAATCTTTCAAAAACACAAACTACACTAGTGGACAAAAGTGTGATGCATTCATGCTCACTAGCCTGGCTACAGAGTGATGCTAACTAGCAAGCGGTGCTATATGGCACCCCTTGGGAAATTAAACTATGATGCCTTCGTTGATTGCGCCGCTAGACAGGAGTATGAAATGAAATTTTATTTGTAGCACATGCTTTTTTTCAAATTATAGTTCTTATGTCTATTTTTTGCCTTTTTGACCTCTATTTTTGTAGAATCTAATTGATTTTCTTGTAGGTTGGATCAATCAAAGATGAAAAGGAAGAGAAACATGATGATGTCATTTCACAAAACAAGTGTTTTAAATACTCTAGTGTTTGTTTAACACTCTTGGAGGATTCATTATTCCTCTTAAGGAAAAATTTGTCATCTTTCTATGCTTAGGATTTACTAATTTTATTTGGGATTTAAAAAGAACTTTCGAATTCTTGTTACAAAAAGGCTTAAAAAGAACATTAGGACTCAAATTTACTAAGGTTTGTTTTGGGATTAAAAAATTGAACAAGGCAAATTGTCACACTTACTTTACTCCTTTAAAATGAACTCACTTTGCTTTGAGGATTTAAAATAAACAAGTGTTTACATTTTTTTTCAATTATGTAGACAAAGTAATATCATCAAAAGACGTATGCACTTCTCTCACACCTCCCAATGATCTTGAGAATCAAAAGGCTTTTGGTGACATTAAGTTGTGTAAATAATTGTCCATTCACACTTCAATTTGGGTTTAAAATTGAACCAATTGTGCGAGTGTGAGTAAATCTATTGCATGTGTTCTCCCTTTGTTTCTAAATGAAGGTTGATTGAATTATAAATACATTTTCTCACTATTGTTTATCTTAGAGGGCCTGCCTTGGGGAAAATGTACTCACCCAAGGGAACGACTCAACCGGTAACACTCTAAACCTAAGAGTATTTCCAGCCAGGATATAAATGTGGGTATTGGAATAAATGCCAATATCATGCAATTGGCTCTCATGAAGGGAAGCAATGGTCTCTCGCCACGTTGGGTCAACTCCTACAAATAGAAAGTCCTTATTAAAACCGATGTTTTAGAATTGTCAAAATCCTTGATCTATTTGTTGGTGCACTTTTATGGTCTTTTAGTAGAGATGGAAAGCATGCCATGGGAGTTTCATGGGTGTTGATTCTTGGCTGCCCTGTATAAGCGAGTGTTGTGGAGGGGAGCCAGTGGGGTCAAGCATCTAACCATTCACTAAAGATAAGTGTAGTTGGACTTGTCCAAGTGGGGACTCAACAAATATTGTCTTTCATATCCATAGGGTTGTGCTTATTCTTGGTGACAACACTTTGCTTGTTCGAAAACATTTGGAAACAAACACTTAACATCATTATCAAAATTTCAAACCCTTTAGGAGGCAAATATAATCGACCAAATTCATGTGTTATTGCTTTCCCTTGGGATTCGTATCCTTAGAGGTTTCTAAACACTTGAACTTACATCTCAATTTTCCTACTAAAGATAAACAATAAGAAAACTCTTGCCTTGAATTCCTCAAATTTCCACATAACATACTTTGTGGGGTTCGAAGAAATTAAGAAATTGGACATCTAGTATGGAAAACCTAATCAAAGAAGTGTTTGTGGTAAAACAAAGTCACTAAGAAAAGATAACAAATTTTTCTCTCACATGTGTTGAAACCTCATGATTTCCAAGAAAGTCAAAATCCCAGAACGAAAGTCCTTGAGTCAAAGTTCAAAATTTAGGAGTCACACTTGAAAGGTCATCAAGAAATACAATAGGAAGTACAATCAAAAGCAACATATAAAAATATACAAAAATTTCACAAGGTTCTATAGACTCATCCCTTTGAACATTCTGGAAATGTATTCTCAATTTGAACCACTTCTTAGTTATAGAGGTCCTTAAAAGTATCGTATTTTTTCTTCAATACCGAGGTCTAGTAAACAAAGCATCTTTTTAGGTACATCCTAGGATCGAAATAAAAACCCCATTCATCTTTGAACAACAAAACCAAAATCATCTCATCATCGACTCTCATAAAGTCTTGAAAAAATCCTTTATGTTAAACTTTGGGAAAATCATTTGAAATCAATCTAAAATCACCTTGTTTTATTGAGTGTGTGTAGATGCATCCTTCTTCACATATTCAATCAAATTATCAAAACTTGTGAACAAATTCATCCCTTGAAAACATCCAACATCTAGGGATTTAAGATTTCATTATCAAAATCATCTTGTTTGGATAGGAGTGTTTAGATGAATCCTTCTTCTCACACCTAGAAAAATTAGCATCTTGTGAATGATTTAACTCTAGGACAACATCCAACCTCTTAGAGTTCATGAATTCACCAAAATCTAAATACAAAACACATCAATCCTAAATCAAGTCCTAAAGTTTAACATACCCTTCAATATTTTCTCAAAAGAGTTCCAATCATCCATCAAACATCCATCTAACATCCATATCATTATCATCCTTTGATCTTAGCATCGTCCTAAATTTTTCTCTTTTGTGTCTAAAGATATATCAATCAAAAGAATTAGAGATTCATCTCCCATATTCTTAAAAATTGATCCCTATTTTATGGCGCGGACTAGATCTCAACACAAGAAGAACATGTAAGCTAACAAAGAAACACCCACTTCAAGTGACCTAAGCCAAACAAACTCCAAAATGAATCTCATTGAATCAATCAATCCTTTGAGTAACTTTCTCTTATCATCACAAAATTCACAAGAGGAAAGCCAAGAAGAAGATCTTACCTTTGGGATGTCACATGAAGAAATCACCGAAATAATCCAAAATCTGAAGAACCATAAGATCATCAATATCATGATGAGGCTTAACCCTTCACTATACATGCTCGAACTAGCAAAACAAGGGGCCAAATTACCTTATGATTTTGACGTGAGCTCTCTAGTGGAACCATCTTTGGAGGTCATGCCTCCAATTTCATCCACACTCCCCATCTCATCTACACCCCCATCCCAAAACATCACTCAAAACATCCCACAAATCACATCTTTTGCTCCAAGTCAACCTAATGTTAATAAGGGAAGTGCATTTCTTAATTCCATTCAAACACACCCCCTTGTCATTAATCAAGACTTGGATGCAAACACCATTTTGGAACAAAACATACCCCAAAATCCATTACATAAGTATGCCCCTCTCACTTTCCATGATCCTAATGATCCATCATCATCATCCTTCCATGCAACACCCCAAACTTCTCTCCCCATAACTTCACAGGGATAAGGTGGCATGTTCAGACCTAGGGGCATTTTCGACACGACATCATCTCCTCAAGAGATCACATCCCTCACATTTTCACCTCTTCTTCCATTACCACCATTATCCACACCACTACTTGGCTTGGGGCTCCCACCTTAACCAAATATCAATCAAAATAAAACCAACATCCCAAAAATTAATCAAAACTGAAAGAAAATAGGAAAGAGTAATGGAAAGTACTAATAAAGAGCAATAGTTTGAAGGAAAGATATTACCAAATAAATTGAAGTAGCCAAACCAAGCATCATCAAAGCAAGAGAGACAGAAGAATTTGTTAAGGGGAAAAAACAAGAAAAAACCCCAATATTATGAATGGAGGCAAAATGCCTAAAGAATAATACAAAGAAAGAGAGCTTTTAGCCTTAGCTTGCTTGCATGAGTCTTGAAGAATGAGAGGAGAGGCACCTCAATAAGTAGAGGTGAGAAGAAGGAGTTATAATGTAACTCCCAACTCAATGAATGCCACCATTCATCTATGTGTGCGCAAAGTGTCACCTCTTAAGGAGGTGGTTACAAATATTCCTTAATAAATGAATTAAAAAATAAGTTATCCTCACACATGTGTGAGATAACAAAAATACAAAAGACTTGTAGGGATTCCTTTGGAATATTCCTACAAGTTAATAAAAAATTACAATTAAAGAATAACCTTTACCAAGTAAAGATTAATCTTCTAACATCCCCCCTTAAGATTTACTTGGGGAGGTTACATCAAACCCTTCAATGGGTTGTAATCCAAGATTTTTACAATGGAAGAGAAATTTATCTTTACAAAGAGCTTTGATGAGAATATCTGCAACTTGATCTTCACCTTTACAATACAAAAGAGAAATTTGCTTGTCTTCAATTTGCTCTCTAATGAAATGATGTTGAAGAGCAATGTGCTTGGTCCTTGCATGAAAAATTGGATTCTTTGCCAAAGTAATAGCACTTTGATTATCACAATATAAAGGAGTAGGATCCTTTGGAGGTAGACCCAAGTCTTCAAGTAATATTCTTAACCATATTGCTTCTTTAGATGCATTTGTACAACCTTTATATTCAGCTTCTGTAGAATAAAGAGAAGTAGATTGTTGTTTCTTACTATTCCATGAGATTGCACCTGATCCAACAAAAAGAAACAATAACCACAAGTGGATCTCCCATCATTGGGATCACCTCCTAAATATGAATCAGTATAACCCTTTAAAGAAAAATCACAATTTGCATCATAAAAAAGACCAAGATTAAGAGTACCTTTAACATATCTTAAAATTCTTTTTTTTTTTTTAAAATGAGTTTGTTGTGGTTTAGACATAAATCTAGAAACCAATCCAACACTATAAGAAATATCAGGTCTAGTAAGAGTTAGATAATTTAAACTTCCTACTAATTGCCTATATAAAGTAGGATCAACAAAAGGAGTTTCCATATCAACCATTAATTTAGTTCCTAATTCACAAGGAGTAGAAACACACTTTGCATCATTCATTTTAAATCTATCTAAGAGATCTTGAGCATATTTATGTTGAGAAATAAAAATACCTTTAGGTGTTTGCCAAATTTGCATACCCAAAAAATAATGTAATAGGCCTAAATCAGTCATTTGAAATTGTTGATTGAGTTGAGACTTAACATCACTAATCAAATTGTTAGAAGTAGAAGTGATAATTAAATCATCAACATATAAAATAATAATCACAATATCATCTTCACTATGCTTAATATATAAATTTGGATCATTTTTACTTCTAATGAAACCTTGAGATAGAAAGAAAGCATTGATCTTTGAATACCATTCTCTAGGAGATTGCTTTAAACCATATATTGATTTCTTCAATTTGCAAACAAGATTTTCATTACCTTCCTTAATGAAACCCAAAGGTTGAGACATATAAATTTCTTCATGTAAATCACCATTTAAAAATGCACTTTTAACATCCATTTGATGAATAGGCCAATGCATATGAGAAGCTAAAGCAAGAACTAATTTAATGGTTGGCATCTTAGCTACTGGAGCAAATGTTTCATTATAATCTAATCCTTCAATTTGAGAAAAGCCCCTAGCAACTAATCTAGCTTTAAACTTGCTAACTTCATTATTTGCATTAACCTTAGTTTTATACAACCATTTGCATGAAACAAGATTCTTACCTTGAGGTAATGGAACTAAATCCCAAGTATTATTAGCAATTAAAGTATCATATTCTTCTTGCATAGCCTTTTGCCAATGAGGTTGATCTTTAGCTTGTTCATAAGTTTGAGGATCATTTGAATTCATAATGTTAGACATCAAAGCATGATTACAATAATTTGCCTTTCTTCTTTTAGGTGGATTTTTAGCTAAATAATCCTCACTTTCTTGCAACAAATTTTTAAACCATTTTGGCATTCTTTTAGATGTAGGAGTATCATCACTAGAAGAAGAATCATGAGTAGAATTTCAACATTTTCATCATCACTATCACTATGAGTAAGAGATGCATTAGGAGGGTTAAGAGGAGTTTCAACTTGAGGATTATCCTCCACAACAATAACTTTATTTTGAGAAGAATCAATATTATGCACTTTAGAACAATCATGAACACCATTTTCAGCAATGCATACATCTCTAGCAACTTTAACTTTGTTAGTAAGAGGATTATAAACTCTATAAGCTTTAGAATGTTCATCATAACCAACAAAAATATGATAAGAAGATTTAGCATCTAATTTTTGCCTCTTTTGTTTAGGTTTGTGAACATAAGCAATTGAACCAAAAATCCTTAAATGCTTAAGATTGGGCTTCCTACCAGACCAAGCTTCTTCAGAGTTATATCCTTTAAAGATTTAGTAGGAGTCCTATTGATAATGTAAGTAGCACAAAACATAGCTTCTACCCAAAATTTATAAGACATATTTTTAGCATGTAACATACATCTAGCCATTTCAACAATAGTTCTATGCTTCTTTTCCGCTACACCGTTTTGTTGAGGTGTATAGGGAATAGTTAGCTCATGCTTAATACCAAATGATTTCAAATAACTATCAAATAGCATAGCTTTAATTGTAATTTTTTATTAACTTGTAGGGATTCCTTTGGAATATTCCTACAAGTTAATAAAAAATTACAATTAAAGAATAACCTTTACCAAGTAAAGATTAATCTTCTAACAAAAACATCACGCCAAAATCTCAAAACTTGTCATCGATATCACAACAATAGATGACAACTACACAAGCAATCATGACATCATCAACCACCCCCTAACATCTCAAAGCATGGGCTCTCAAGGACCAACCACATTTATCGCACCATTCACCACTCAAACCACCAACACGACATAACCACTCACCACCACCACAAGCACCATTTTGAATCCACCACCACCCCCACCACCACCAAGATCTAATATATCAAGCCAATACAACATGGCATTACAAGCAGCTTAGCAAGCTACTTATCAAAATGCATTCCTGCAAGTACAAAATAAAAAATCCACTTAACTAGCTACTCAAAAAGCCGAGCAATTAGCTACTCAACAAGCCATGCAACTAGTTGTCCAACAAGACACTCAAGTGGTGCAAGATGCTCAAGCTACCCAAATCACACAACAATCGTAGTAGGTTGCACAAGCCCAAGCCTTATTGCAACAACAACAACAACAACAATCCGCTCAAGCTGCACAAGCACAAGCACAAGCTCAAGCTCAAGCTCAAGCTTAGGTGCACGCCCAATATCAAGCACAACAAGCACAAGAACAAGCACAATATCTTGCAAAAGAACAAGTAGTACAACTACAAGCATACCAAAAAGCAATAAAACAAAACCAAGAGCAACACGAAGCAGCCCAATTAGCAGCCCAACAACAAGCATTGTTGGTACAACAACAAGCACAACAACATGATCAACAACAGAGAATTCTGGCACAACAACAAGACCAACAACAAGCATTGTTTATACAGTAGCAAGTGCAAGCATACATGGCTCAATAGAATGTGCAAATACCACCAATAAACACATCAACCAATCCACCCATCACATCCACAAGTGAACCACCTCAAAACACTTTCATCCCACCTCCTGATCCACAAAATGATGTGACAACACAAGTCTGGTTGCTTTCACAACAAGTGCTCAATCTTCAATCAAGGCAAAGCACAAGAACATCTAGTAACTTGTGTCCTTATCCATTCAATAGGATCCTTGTGATGAAACCATTCCCAAAGGGATTTTAGATCCCCAAGTTTGACAAGTACCGTGGGACAGGAAACCCTGAAGATCACATCAGGGAATTCCAAGTTCATTGCATGCAAGTTGCATATGAAGATACCTATCTGATGCGGCTATTTCCTAGGAGTTTGGTGGGCCATGCTATGGAATGGTTCTCTCACCTACCCATAGGCATGAAGACATTCCAAGAAATCATATACTCATTCATCAAAAACTACACATGTAATATCACCATGGATGTTAGTATAAAGGAACTCTAAGCTCTAAAACAAGGTAAGAATGAATCATTCACTTCATTCCTACAATGATGGTGATCTAAGGCCAATCAAAGAAAATGGATCATGCCCGAAGAACAACTATACACTATCATATCCAACCTTGACGTCCTCTTGGAATTCCATCTCAAGGTCCAAGGGATCACCACGTATAGCCAGTTGATTTCCAAGGTGCTCAGCATTGAACGAGCCCTTATGCCACAACCTGGAGGATCAACTTCATATCCTAAACAAAAGAACAATCACCCACCCACCAACTACAATGAAAAACCTCACACATGAGAAAGAAACAAAAATGTTATCAACAATGGTGTCGTCAATTCCAAAGTTGTCATCAGTGCCCCTAGAAAGAACACACACGCACCTCAACAACAAATCCAAAGCCATCATCAAGCGAACATAATAACACAACAACCCAACAACCAAGCAATCAATAATGTCAATGACCAAAGAGGACCTCCCCAGTGAAACAAGAACTTCACCAAGAAAAAGTACACTGCTCTTGGGGAACCACTTGAATTCATCATGAAGAAATTACTAAATGAAAACCTCATCAAGATTCTGACCTATGAGAACTATGAAGAAGCATATGTTAAACCTCCTTGGTACAACGAAAATCAGCTCTGCGATTTCCATAAAATAAAATGGCACACCATAAACAGTTGCATGAGACTAAAGAACATAGTCCAAGATCTCATTGATCAAAGAATCATAAATGTGGAACAACCAACAGGGAATCAAAATCTCAAAATATACACGAATCTGATGCCTAACCATAACAATAAAGGGAGCAATAACACCGATAAGGGAAAAGGCACCCTCATAAATGTGAATCATGTGTATGAAACTATCATTGCCTCCCTAGATGAATACTGTAAAGTAATCACTATCAGTGGAGCTCAAGCCGATTGTGGAGTCACCACAAGAGGTAGAAAAGTTACTATCACAGGATCATCTCAACCAAACAGAACTTTCATGTCCAATTCAAGACCTGTTCCCAATGGTACAATGTCCTTGATCAACTAAAAAGAATGCCAACACAAATCTCCATCATGGAGTTGTGAAAAATCTCATCCACCCACAAGAAAATCCTTGAGAAGCATTGGATTCATCCACCGTCCTCGCAGATCTTGATGCGGAAAAATTCCAACCTATGGTTGGCAATATCATTACCTCGAACCTCCTTACATTCTCTGACAAGGACTTTCCCACTCAACCATCTCATAACTGTGCACTCCACTTAGAAGTCCTTGTGCAAAAAAGTAGAGTCAAGTGAGTCTTGGTGGATGAGGGTGCAGGCTTGAATATTTGTTCCCTCAAGCTCATTAAGCAGTTAAAAGTCTTAGAGGATTCCATCAAAAAATGAAAGAGTATTACAATCAAAGCATATGATGATTAGGAAAGAGTGTCCCAAGGCACAATAAAAATCCCTATTTAAGTAGGGCCATCTATCATGGAAACCACTTGTCAAGTCCTAGACCTCGACTTACCCTATAACATTCTCCTAGGACATCCATGGATCCACACAATGCAAGTGGTAGCATCAACTTTCCATCAATGTGTCAAATTCACATATGAAGGAAAAGAGGTCACTGTCCATGGATATATTGAGCCATTCTCCTACTGCAAGAACCTTGAGGAAAAATACTACAAAATTCCTCAAGTTCCTAAAAATGATGAAGGCCCATCAACACCATACATTGATCCAGCCACTCTCGCATCCACTTCTACGATAGAGACACCTACCACTCCCGCCATTCCCACCATCTTTGATATCAAACTAATCATCCAAGATAATGGTTGTGAAAGTTACATGATTCCCAAAAATGATTTTGTGGTAGGAGAGTTACCACAATCTCCCAAATCATGAGGACGTTCACAATTAAATGAAGCATCCACATCTCAAACATCCCCTAAAGACTATCCCAACCTCAAAAGTTGGGGAGATATTGGAAAAGAAATCATAGAGGAGGACCCATCTCATCTCCTATACGAAGATGATAGACCAGCAACCAATCCACCAGTGGATGACAGAAGCAAAGGATTGCAAATGATGCTCACAATGGTCTATGACAGAAACCAAAGAATTGGGGAAAATGACAACAGGCTTATAATACCTATCATTATGGAGACGCGAATGAGAAATCTTGGCCTCAGATGTACCCCTCCGAGTATAACCACATGTGTTCAAAGTCCTCTAGTTAGAAAGGTCAATAATCCTTCTTAGCTATCTATAGCTGAACTTCACTTACCCGTAGCTACAGGTCAAGTCATAGACAACTTCACATTTGACATAACTG
This sequence comes from Sequoia sempervirens, assembly GCA_007258455.2. NCBI lineage: Eukaryota > Viridiplantae > Streptophyta > Pinopsida > Cupressales > Cupressaceae > Sequoia > Sequoia sempervirens. Next base: position 66,753,941 of record VDFB02271358.1, on the reverse strand, counting down.
GCATCTATAGTAGTAGTGATGATGAGGATCCTATATCCAACCTACCTAGGCTCTTTAAGGATACTACCCTTGTCATGATTATCACCTTATCCTTTGAGTCAGACCATCAAAATCATGAAATCCACTTAGTTTACCCCCAACTCATTGATTATGATCAATGAGGACCACTAGTTCTTGATACATTTGAAAATGATGAGGTGCTCTCAAAATTCATGGGAATACAGGATAACATTCCATGTGGGGATCACAAAGCAAGATTCATCATTAAGCTAGATACACAAGCCTATTATGGGGAAACAATTGAATCCCTCAGTCACAAAAGTGAAAAATTGAGAATAATATCTAAGTCCTTGAGTGGAAACCACACTGTGGCACTCTCTGACATGAAAAAAATAAAAATAAAGGATGTATCCAATGGTGAAAACCTCTCCAAGGTGCCTGAGGATGGGGGATTCAATCTTCCTTTTATAGCTCTTCATCAAGAAAAATCAGCAGTCCTAGCAGAAAAGTGCAATCTAGTTAATCCAAGAATAGAGGAGACCCCGCACATCACATTCTATGTGGAATCATTACTATCAGAAGAAAAAGAACTCCTAGAAAATTTCTTAAGAGAGATACAAGTTAACTTTACATGGAGCTATGCAGACATGCCAGGGCTCAATCTAGAAATTGTAGTTCATCATCTAGCAGTATATCCTAAAGTAAAGCCCATCAGACAAAATCTTAGGAAAATACACCCTCAGATTGCCCTGCTAGTCAAAATGGAACTAAAGAAAATATTAGATGCAAGATTAATTCAACCAATAGATTATCCAGAATGGGTGTCTAACCTAATGCCTATCTCAAAACCTGATGGGGGCATTAGAATCTACATAGACTTCAGGGATTTAAACAAATCATGTCCACAAGATGATTTCCCGTTGCCCAACATTGACATGGTCGTAGACATAATGGTAGCACACAAAATGCTTTCCTTGATGGATGGATTCTCGGGATACAACCAGATAATGATTTCTAAAGAAGACCAACATAAAATGTCCTTCACTTGTCCATTGGGGACTTACGGTTGGAATATGATGCCATTTGGCTTGAACAAGGTAGGAACAACATACCAAAGGGCCACGCCATTAATCTTCCATGACATGATCCATAAAAAAGTTGAAGATTATGTCAATGACATACTAGCCAAATCCAAAAAGAGGAAGGATCACATAGCAACCTTAAGTGCCATTTTTGACATGCTGAAGGAATACAAGGTCCGATTAAATCCAAAAAAGTGTGTCTTCGGCGTATAATCAAGAAAGTTGCTAGGATACATAGTATCAATGAGAGGTATTGAGGTAGATCTAGCAAAGGCAAAAGTAATCCTAGAGATGGAGGCACCCAAAACATTAAAACAATTGAGAGGTCTCCAAGGTAGGCTTCAGTCCATCTGAAGGTTCATAGCACAGCTGGAAGATAAAGAGAATCCATACTCTCACCTACTTCACAAGGGAGTAGCATACAAATGGGATAACAAGTGTGAAGAATCCTTCAATAAGATCAAAGAATATCTACTTACACCACCAATCCCAAGAAAACCATTAATTCTCTATGTATCAGCAACAACAGTATCCCTTGGCACTCTCCTAGCTCAACATGATGAAAACGAGATAGAAAGAGCCTTCTATTATATTAGCAGAACAATGGTTGGTCATGAGTTAAACTACCCATTCATTGAAAAAGAATGTTTAGCATAAGTGTTTTCCTCACAAAAATTCAGGCATTACATGTTGGCGCACAAAATAAAAATCATCACCAAAATCGACCCTCTCAAATACTTATTATCAAAGGCAATGCTCACTGGAAGAATGGATAAATGGGTAATGATATTATTAGAGTATGGCATTGAATACATAGAGAAAAAACTAATTAAAGGCCAAGTCATCATAGATTAGCTTGCAAAAGCACCAATCTATTTAGATAATCCTCTCATCTTAGAGTTCCCAGACGAATCTATCTTCAACCTCAACATGGTCGACCACTGGAAAATTTTCTTTGAGGGCTCATATACGCAACATGGATCAGGAGCTGGTGTTTTCTTTATCACCCCCCAAGGGTACTACATACCAAGGTCCTATTAATTGGCATTCCCCTGCACCAACAACATAGTAGAATACAAGGCTTTAACCATAGGTCTCATAATAGTAGTGCAGTGGCACATCATGGCCCTTAGAGTATATGAAGACTCTTAGCTGATAATAAACCAAGTGAACAGTGAATACTAGACTAAGGATGATAAGGTCACTCCATACAAGAAACTAGTGGAGACTCTTAAGGAATCCTTTATCAAGATCACACTTGAGTAGATACCCAGAGCCAACAATAGAGCAGCAGATGCCATGGCAACAATTGGATCCCTATTGGATATTCCTCACAACATTCTAAAACATGAATTATTGGTAGAGTAGCTTCTCGTGCCCGCATTTGAGGTACCAAAATCAAAATTTGTGTGTGAAATTGTTGGTCCTAGTGATTCCTGGTACCATGACATTTATACCTACCTACGAATAGGGGTCATACCTATTGATTTACCTTCAACCTTAAAATGAACCTTTGTAAAAAAGGCATCCTGATTTGTCATCCTAGGAAATACCTTAAACCATAGAAGCATAGAGGGAACCTTTTTACGATGTTTAAACACTAAGGAGGAATTGACCCCTTTAATTGAAGTACATAATGATATATGTTTTTCACACTCGAGTGGAATGACCCTAGCCAAGAAATTGATGAGGATGGGGTATTATTGGCCTACAATGGAAAGAGAGGCACATGACTATGTCAGAAGTTGTCTACAATGTCAGCAGCATGGGGACCTCATCCATGCTCTAGCTCAAGAACTTCATCCCATCATCACACCATGGCCCTTTTCGTAGTGGGGACTTGATCTCATTGGAAAAATCACTCCCACTTCATCTAATGGCCACATTTTCATCATAATAGCCACTAAGTACTTTACCAAGTGGGTGGAAGCCATACCCATGACATATATAACCGAGAAGCAGATATCAAAATTCATCTTGAACTATCTCATTTGCCACTTTGGTGTCCTAGAAGCCATTATCTCAGATAATGGGACACCATTCAAAAATTAGGATGTCCACAACTTGTGTGAAAAATTCAAAATCCAACATCGCTTCTCTGCCCCATACTATCCCCAAAGCAATGGCCAAGCCGAAGCCACAAATAAAACCATTTTAAAGATCCTCTAGAAAATAGTCAATGATGTAGGTCATGACTGGCATCTGTAGCTCAATCTCGCCCTCTAGGCCTACTGAACCACCATCCGCACACCCACCGGTGCCACCCCCTTCTCCCTAGTCTATGGATCATAAGCAATACTCCCCATTGAGATCAAGCTCTTGTCACTAAGAATATCACTGCAAAACCTCATCACAGATGAGGAGTATCGAGTATCAAGATTGAATGAGCTGGAGCTATTGGATGAGCGACATATAGATGCTTTAAATCATTTGCAAGTCTATCAGAATAGACTCAAGAGGAGCTATAACAAGAAAATTAGAAGCAGGATATTCCAAGTCAAAGAACTGGTATTAAAGGAGAATCAGAAGAACATCCCAAATCCAAAAAGTAAAGGAAATTTTGAACCCAACTGGTTGGGACTATTTTTTATCACAACAAGCTATAAGTTAGGGGCATATCAGTTATCAACACCCGAAGGGGAACCTCTGCAAGAGCCCATGAATAGCTCTCATCTCAAAAAATTTTATGCCTAATCTTTCAAGGTATAGAACCAAAAAATCAAAAAAATCAAAAAATGTCCTAAAGAAATAGTTACCTTGGCAAAAACCTGGCAAAAAAACATCTTAGTAACAAAAAAAAAAAAAGAAGCAAAAATCCAAAAAAAAAAGAAAAAAGATTAAAAAACTAAAGAGAAAAATCATCCTCTAGTGAAAACCACTTCGGTGGCACTTTGGACAAGTACCTTGGTGAAAACCTGGGAAATAGGCGCCTTGTGTAAATAAGCACTTTCCATCCACCAAGACCTTCAAGGCTTGTTCTGCATCATCCATCCATTACATTTCCATCATCCATCACATTAAAATCTCCATCCATCACTCATCCACCTGCATCAGCATCATAGCTTGGTCATGTGTTTGTATCATGATCCCTCCTAGTACTACTCAACCCATCCTCAAGGTCAATTTGTCTTTCCTTTAACAGAGTAGTCTATTGCATCACGTTGGGGGAATATTCTCATCAGATCGGATTCATGTATATTCTTGAAGTCCTAAAATCAGAAAATCCAAAAACATCAAAACATTAGAAAATCCAAAAACATTAGAAAAGCACAAAATAAAAAACATTCAAAACATATAAAAATCCCAAAATAGGTCAAAAAGTTGGTCAAAAAGTCAAAAACAAAGTCGTCTTATCAAACTACAAGTCTCTGAGCCTTGAACGAAGGCAAGAATGATCTTTGGTCATCCCACAAGACAATAGGTTAGTCCTTTAAGAGTCTGTCATAATAAATTGACATTTCATCATGTATATCTTCATCTGTAAATTGGTCAAGTCGTCAGTCAAATTACGTGGTCTCTACGTGTATAACTTATGCAAGGCTAATCTGTTGATTAGCCCCTAAGGCCCCTAGGACATGTCTTTAGGTTAGTCTCTTGGTCAAAATCTTAGAAAACCCCAAAACATTGGAAAATTGAAAATCAAAACATTTGCAAAAATCTCAAAAAATACCAAAAATAGCCTCAAAACATTACAAAACTCCAAAAATATCCAAATATTTGAAAAAATCAATCTGTCTCATCTTTCTTTCACCCACAATAACATCACTCATAATAAACGATTGTCATCCTCAACCTTTGGTGAAACAATTGGAAACAAGTCTAGCAGGTTAAAAGTGAAAACTCAAAACATCAAGTCTCAAGTTTAAGTTAGTACGTAAACAAGTTGCTCAACTGTTTGTGTCGATAACCTATCATCCAATCAATCCCATTTCAGTCATCTGATAACATCATTTCCTAGGATGTATCCTTCCTACAATGGGCATTATTTATTAGAAAAAAACACTTTGGATAAACGAAATGACATGCCGCCATCCACTAACATGTCCTAGGATGTATCCTTCCTACAATGGGCATTATCTTTTGGCAATATTTTCGGTTCTTATCCTTCAAAATGCATTTCCTTTTGGTTAGCAGTATTGAAGAATATCAGCTTGTTTGTTTACTTTATCTTGGTGTTTTTGACTTATCTCTTTGCGCTCATTCTAATAACCTCTCGATGATGTCCAAACAAATGGATTTAGAGAGATAGGAATGGGGAAATGGTCATTATATTTTTGTTTTTTGTGCTTGTTGGACGTTCTTGTAAAATAACCTTGTGAGTACTTGCTTTGTTAGATATGTATGGAGGGTGTTTTGGGCAACTTGTTGACTATTGCATTGATAGGTTATACCTTTTCGTGCTTTGGTCCGAGGTGTTTGAAACTTCTAAAGTGCATCCTAGTAGGGTTTTCGTATGTCAAGTATGAACACGAATACTCCTATCTATTTGTCAAATCAAATTCCATCACACTAGGTACAACACCATCTTGGTTCTCTATACCTTGTTGCATTGTACTACACGTGTTATCAAACATAAGAAAATTGACCCTTTGAAAATCCTAACTCCTCGAAAAGTAGTCATCATCATGTCCATGTTTACCATCTTATTTCTTGTTGAAATGTCTTATTCTCTTTCATCCCTTCTTGCTCATCACACTAACAAGGTACTATGATAGTTAATCATCAGATCAACATCATCATCAATCCTGCATCCATAAATCATTAGCATATTGCATAAACATATCATATAGGAAACATATGCATTTCATTTTCATCATCATATAAACATTTTATTATAAGCATTTTCCATAAATAAGAACATCCATTTTTCACCACATTACATCCCTTTCTCATCACATTACATCCACTTTTTTCCATCACATTGCATTCATCACATAAACCAGCACATAACATTCATTTGCATAAACATTTCATAATACCATCTACTACATAATCAAACATAATAGGTACAAGAACATTATAGATAATCCATCGCATTATAAGCATACATATTCACATCACATAAACATCATAAAGTCATCTCTCACATTACGTTCATTTTGTATATAGTATGCATCACCATACCACTTTGCATTAAATACATCACATACATTACATTATCATTTAATGTGTTTAGGATAATATATATTTGTTATTCTAAGCATCTTAAAAAACCATCTCATTTACATCATCAAGAAATATCATATAAAGCATGACCATTTCATTCTCATTGCATCATACATAAGTCATAAAAACATATATATTGTCCATCAGTCATCCATATCATATAGAACATCTCATAAATAACCACATCACAATATTTTTTTCATTTCATTGTATAAATCATTCCATACCATTATAAACATCCAAAGAATAATAGGAACATAAAATTCCATTACATTAAAAGTGTACGTCCATCCATAATCATTATATAAGCATGATTCACATATCATTTCGTGTATACACCATAAATCATCTCCATATCATTTTGCATATTACATTTCATATCACATATCATATCAGGGTATGTGTAGGATCATCATGGAAAAAATAGGCCCTAAGTGGCAAAAATAAAAAATTAGAGTTAGGCAACTTGATGTAAAAATTGAATAAGTTATCTACATTATTTCAAAAATATGTAAGAATATAATCTATAGCAAATTGAATGTAGTTTCTAAACTACTAGGTTTGTTTAAAAAATAATAATCTATTTGGTGAAATTTTAAATTTTCAATGTGGTGGTACTTAAATTTTAGGGAAAAATAAGTAGGTGTCTGTGACCACCCTAACCACAATAAAATGATAATATTTTTTATAAGATTTTAGATATAAGTAGAGGACTCATGCTCTGATGTGTTGCATTTTTTTGTAATTTTTCCAAGTAAATAATTAATTATGAATTTTTATTACAATTTTTTTTTAAAATATAAAAACTTGTATGTCTGACCACCTTAACTTGGTCAAAAATTCATGAAATTCATTTTTTATTTTTTTAATCCTATAGTATGTGAAGTAGAGAATGTGTCACATGTTTTGGATACAAAAAATGTGATATCATTTGAAAACTATAGATGTTTTTCAATCAACCAATCAATCAGGACTTTATTCGTAATTTGAATAGAAAATAAATAATAATTACTTATTAAATTCAAAGTAAAGAATAATTTATATTAATGGAAAGTTGAGAATCTCCTTTAAAAACCCTTTTCGTTTCATCAATTTTGGGTAAAAAAATAGTCATCAACCACATACCCATCATATTGCCACTGTTTGGCCCATCATGATCCTACGCATACCCATCATTTACATCAACATAAATAAATCATCATATAGATTACATCATCATCTATCCATATTACATATCATATAAATCCACCTGCATATCATGAATAAACAACATAATATAAGATCTATTCATAATGCATACATCATTAGAAAGAAATGCATCCATATATACATCGCATCACACCATAACACGATTCCATAGCATATAGAAATAGAACCATCCATAAATGCATAAATTAATGATACAAATCACATCATATCAAAATCATCATCTCATCTTATATATATATCATCATTGTGTAACTGTCATAGTACAAAATAATCAGATCACTATACATGTGTGTCAATGAGTACAAAAAGGCCCAATGAGCTATCAAAAATGAGCCCATATGGCACAAAAAATATCATAGCGATCAAAGTGAGGTCTACCCGTCCTGTCTGCTGCCCTCACCCCTATCACCATGACTCTTTGCTAGTTTGTGGCTAGTCCGTTGCGAGTAATCTAGGGCCCACTTTGCTCTGGGTACGGCTAGATGATAATGCATACGATAATAGTCCACCTCCCAGGCGGCCTCCCTGTAAGAGTGAAGGGACACTGAGCTCTGAGAGGAGGAGGTTGCCATGTTCTCCAACTATTGTCTTTAGCCCATCTATGTGGCCGCATATAGCTCTGTGGCATGCCTCTACAAAATGCCCTAGTCTCTCTCGTCCCTGGCCTAATCCCTCTCCCCGTCAAGGTCTGAACCTAGGCCTGCAGCTGTGCAATTAGTGCATCTCTTGGATTTGGCTGCCCTACTGGATATGCTCACATAGGCTACACGTGGGGATGATCCTCACCCTCAACTTGTGGTGGTGCATCTATCTGATCTTATTGCGTAGCTGGCACTTGCTCCTAGTCCTAAATCTGAACATCACCCTGGACCAGCTAAACTGGAGCACCGACTAGTTGATCCTTCCACACACCATCTCTCCATCCTTGTCCTCCCCCTCTACCCCTCGATCTCTACCAATCGAAGGGTTCTCCTAGAACTATCAACCGCAAGGGTGGCCGAGACCAATCTCTGTAGGCCTATGTCACACCTAGATCTGCAGGCCCCTGATCGTATACCCATGGTCGGGCCACCAACTATTTGAAACTGTCCACTACCTTAGAAACAAGAATGCATCTCCCCCATCAACCCTATGATATAGTGTAGGAAAATATGGCCATGTAGGCGTCGTCTAGCTAGTCTTGTGCCTCACCGAACTAACACTGGACTCGCCCTGGAAGGTATTTCTCCATCATTGTATGCCCCCGCCCCTGCATAAAGTGGTCCTAGTGGGTAAAGAAAATCTTCTCTGCATCGTCGGCCCATCTAAGGCGACCAAGGTATGGATGCCATGTGAAAACCTACATGTCATCCAGGACCCTCCTCCAGTGAGGAATCTCATCCTCGCCCGTGAGTGTAAAGGACACACCACCTTTGTAACACCACACTAGGAGATCATTAGGCCCCATCAGCACTCCAATGACTCATGGCCAAAGAACGGCGATGTGCTCCCACGCCCACACATGGAGAAGTGTAACACCTACTTCGAGTGCTCTGCCATCAAGGTAGACATACTTGTGTAAGTCCCTATAGAGTGAGGCAAGAAGAACATGCCCCCAAGCAAAATGAATTGGTCTATCATGAATCATCTGCTCCCAGCAAAGCCCCCAGCCAGGACTAAAATATCAGTCTTGTCGATCTAGGGCAACGAGACTTGAGATGATCGCTGCAACCACTAGACAAAATGGTGATTTGATTGTCATATGGCGCTCCAACTCTATCTGGCCCTCACAAAATATAACCTCATCTATGGCGAGGACTCCATGGGAAGTGTCTCATCTGAAATCCATATCAAAAATAACTCACCAACCATGAATCGACAATCTAAGGATGTACCACACATCCTCTAATGTGACAGTGGCCTCGCCAGTAGGAAGGTGGAAAGATGAGGTCTCACTATGCCATCTCTTGGCAAGCGCTGACATCATCTCAAGGTGGGTCCTCATAGGCCCTGCATATGCAATATACCACATGCCCATGTACCGCAACCGATCCTGCTCCTTGTCTCTAAGATCTTGCAGGTAACTAAAAATCTCCCATGATCTGTGCTCTCGAGAATAGAGCTCCCTCACCGCATCCTGCATCAGGAAAGGTCACCATGTTAAAAAAAAATTCTGAGCATCCAAAAAACCATCTCAACGTCACTATCTGTGAAGGCATCATAGTTTGAAATTTGCAAATTGTGACGCTGGAGTGCTAAACTCTAAAAGAGCACCACTGTGGTGCACATTTCTATCGAGCGGCACAGTTTGCGAAGATTCTAGTTTAAAAGAGAACCGCCGCGTCACACTTTAAAATGACCCCGCTCGCGAGGGCATGAACGTCAGAGTTTGAAGTTTGTTTCCAAACTCCAAACTCGACCACCATAGTGCAGTCTAGAATGGCAAGCCAGTTTGGAACACCGAGAAATGCAGTTTATTTTTTGAGCAGCGCTATATAGCACCGCTGCAAAAGAACTAAGTTTAAAAGCATTAAATGAATGTGAAAAATGAAAAACAAAGCTCAAGTGAGGATCACTTACCGGTGCCCCAATGTCGGGTGGTCGTTGGTATGTCTGGACTCGATCGGAAATGTGCATCAGGAGCTATCATTGTGCCATCTCGTTAGAATGTCAGAGCTCAAATCTCAAAATTTCTAAAGGGTTGTGTGTGAAAATGAATTGAGAGTGACCCCTTAGATACCTTTTAAGCTTGAAAAATAAGGTTTTCTTCACCCTGTTTGGTTATCTTGCTAGGGTTTTGAACTCTTGAACTTGTTTTTGTCTGGTTGAGGCCTGTTTTACATCGTATTATCATGTCTAGACACATTTTTGGACCCATTGGGCACCTTTTCCTCTTTTTTCGTGAGATCACCCAAAAATCAAAATTTTCATCCAATCTCTTGAAGGGGCACTATGGTAGCATGTTTTCTCTTGCTGGGAAATAGTGGGGCAAGATTTTGAAAATGAAAATTTTTGTCTTTAATTGAGACCGTTTATTCTTTGAACCAATGCAACGAGTGCATTGGTTCAAAGAGGGGCAAAATGTAGACACGTAAAATGTACTGATTGACATTGGACATCTAATCCTAACCACTAACATTGTTTCATCCTGAATAATCCTTCGGTCTAACCATTTAATCAAATTCCTTTATTTGATTAAATTCATCAATATTCCTCTCTTAATTAAATAAATCAGTTATCTAATTAAGTCATCCTTTCTCAATAATTAAATTAGCCAATCTGATCTAATTATCCTTATTTAATTAAATAATTAATTTTATTTGATTAAATCTCTAAATTCTATCTATTAAATTAAATAAATTAAAACCTTATTTATTTTAATCTAACATCATCTCTTTTAATTAAATAAATCAAAAATCCTTATTTAATTATTCCTTTATCATATTCTTCTCATATATGATTTAAATAAATCCACAAATTTAAGTCAAATAGGTCACATCATTTAATCCCTTCATTAAATTAATTAACCTTGATTAATTTAATCTCTTCTCATGTCCCATCTTCCATCTTTTACCACTTAAACATGAAAATAGAGTTATTTGATTTATTAAATCTCTATTTTCCTCAATAAGGCACCTTTTAAGGAATATTCCTCAAGTTTGAATTCAAAATCCAAGTGGACTTTGTCCTTCCAACAAGGCATTTACTCCTCTTACAAATTCCTTTTTCCTTGATCCAAGTGGCATTCAATACACCTTCTTTCCCTCTTACATGTCATTTCAACAAATTCAAAATTTAAATATATGCATTTATTGACACATTCTTCAAAACTTGCACATCCTCCATCCATTCACCCATTGACAAGTGGCACTTTGTCATTGGCTAATTCTTAGTCCCACATTGCTCTATTTTGTACATTCTTCCATCTTCTCATTCTATAAATAAGAGGCTAATCTCCTCATTTTAACATCCACAATTTGAGTAAACTTACTATGCTCAAATATTTGGCAATCTTCATCCATATTTTTGAATTTGTAGCTAGGTTATGCAGATTTTTGTCTTGAAGCACTCATCATTCTTCATTAAAGTGGATCACAATCTTCATCACATCATCAAAGCTAGCATTGGAGTTGGGAAAGGGGTAACTTTTACATCAAATTGGCACCAATTCCCGCATGGGACCAAGAGTTTGCATTGTATTCAATAGGATTTAGATTTTTTTCTTGTTCTTTCATTTCATTCTTGCTTCATTTCCTATTTAAAAATTTGCTAATGGATTTCATGGGGAATCCTTGTTCTTACTTGAATGTGATCTCCTAATGTGTTCTTTTGTTGTGTTTTTTATGTATTTGGATTAGGGTTTGATAGTGGGAAAGACACATCAAATAATAGAGTAATTCAAAACTGAACATGATATAACTGAACTGTGGCAAAGCTCTGGATCACCTGCAACAACAAAAACTCTACGCTTTGCGAAAATTGGCTAGGAAACCAATGGGGTGTGAAGTGCGTTCCACTCAACCATGTGGACCCAAAGGCCCATCCCCATGCTATAAGATGACAAGAAAGACCCATGACCAAGTACAGTCACACAAAAGGGCAACAAGACCCAACAAAATAAGAGTAACAAGAAATATAAATATCAACAACATCAACATGTTTATCTTCAAGATGATTGCTTCCAGAGGTATAAAAAGGTAATAAGAAGGGATACTATGAGAGAAAGTGTCATCAAATGGTCCTATCATGGGTTATCCATGCTACCTCTCAAAAGGCGCCAACCCCCGTCTATGGTTATCCTGGTTCCCTCTCTCTAGGTGTCAACCCCATAAGGTGACATGTGTGGGACCGCTAGCCTCTCATGAGGGAAAGGTAACAATCTTTTTTACCATGGCCTTCTCAACCCACCCTTAGTCTGTGGAAGCATTAATGGCAAGGGTGAGGTATCTTACTTATCTTTAGTTAATGTATTAATTATCTTTATTTCATTTTGTTAGGTTTTCACTTATTTAACTAACTCTTCGATGGGTTATCTAGGTTGCCCCTTTATGCTCTAGCCCCTATGAAGAGCCACTCTCCCCAATAGCCCTAAAACAAAACTTACAACAACAAGGGGTGTACCAAACATAAAACACCAAAAATCAGTAGTCCGAGTACAAATGCGAGATATGGGCCATCTCACCAAACAACCATATCAAAAGGCTACACAACGGATCAAGGTAACACCCACATGAGATGAATCTACAAAAAAAACAACGAATCATAAAAATAAACCATGGAAATCCACATAAAATGGGTTTCCCAATGCCTCTAGAAGTCTATAGAACAACTACCCATAAGCTCCCTACTGAGAGTACTCAGGCATATCGGGTTCCAAACCAACATCAAAACATGACAATTTATAAAACCTCCTCAACTAATGGAATAATATAAAAGGAAATTATAATCAACATGAAACCACAATATCCATCATAAGGGATTAATTTCAATGAGTATTCTAGAAAATCACATAACTATCTACACATTTTTGACACAATACTTTATGGAATTCCTTTAAAAATAATCAATCACATTTAAGATACATAACCAAAATATAACTTACCTAAAATCCTTAATACCTTTATTCTAATGTTAATAATTATACTCTATCTTCCTAACTAGTAATACAATGATTTGCAAAGACATAATTCATTTGTTTAATTAAATCAATTCTATTAACTAACTAGGATATATATGTATACCCTTCTTTAAAATTTAACAAATTTAAATATTTCTTTCTAACAATTATCCAAAAATAAAAATAAATATATAAATATATATATATGTATATATATACTTACGTATACATATACTCATATATATCGATATGTTTATATATATTTAATCATATATATTCTTCCTCATAAAAATGTCAATATAAAACATAAATATAATAACATAAATCTAATTTAACTAAAGAGTCCATATAAACAAGTTTCATACTCTTTACCAGGTTTAAAAGTAACAACATAATTATTTAAAAAACACCACACATATACAATAATTACAGTTATTTTATATTAATTGAAAATGCAATTTACAAACAACAGTAAAAATAGATTCATTTCCACCGAAATAAACAAAGAATAATAATTAATAAATTACATTTTATTCCAAGAACATTATAAAAGCATCCTATTAAATGAAAATCACTAATTACATTACTCTATCTATCATCTCAGTTATACAAACTTACATGACAAAAATACATTTAAATTAAATGAATTCTAATATAAAACTATTGTCATGGTAATCCTATGCTTTATTATAATTAAAGCTTAAAATGGAGACTAGAACAAATTCAATATAACTTGAAAATCAACTTGCCCTTTAATTAAATTTTAAGAAAATTCCTAAATTGGATATATATATATATATATATATATATATATATATATATATATATATATATATATAATGCATGACTAAAATATTCAATTACTATATACATAATATTTGTTTATTGCATATCTCGTGCTTCTAATTGAGTATGCTAAACATATTTACATTAAAAATTGACATACTTATATATTACATATTTTATTTAGAATTTGTTATATTCACTATTTAAAAAAAAACATATATATCCACATACTATGAAAATATTTTATATATATATATATATACATTATTTCAACTTATAGCATAATAAGTATTTATACCAAACTATATGCAGCAGTGTTCAACAGAAATATATAAAGAAAAATACAGAGACTCCAAGCATATGTATTTACCAAATATTATGCTTATATATTGATAATCGAATACCCAAACAAAACACATCCATTGAATAGAAACTGTAGAAACTGTAGACTCAAGGGGAGAACTTCAGACAAAAATCAAGCTTTTGAAGTAATAATAATAAATATCTGAATTCGCTTGTTCGAAGAATTACACATAAAGGATGAAATAGAAACACTCGGTGAAGAAAATAGAATACCGGAAGGAATTCCTCTACATATAGTCAAACGCAGGCACACTAAATGAGAGATCTACCAGTAAACATAAGGTGGTTGTATAGTGTTGGGGAAGGTAGTAAACCAAAGAGGGACATGTATTTTTAAAATGGCTTAATAAGATAAAGCAAGGTGTTCGGGGGTGGAAAATCCTCCTACAAATTTAGGCCTTCAAGTTGATACAAGGGTTCAACTTCTGGAGAAGTAAGGACGACACTGGTAGATCAAAATAGGAAAGGCACTGGCGACATGTTACTGGCATCTACAACAACCACTATTCCTCCCTCTCAAGTATAAATGACTCATTCCCAGCAAACAAATATATTCACCAAAAATGGAAACAATAAACACTAATTCTATAGAACAAAAACAAGATCATAGCCTTGACTAAAAGGACGCCAAAGAGAAATAACTGATTTCACTTCATTGAGAATGGGAAAACTAAAATAAAATCAAGGAAAATAGACACTATAAGTTGGGAGCCCAGACCCGCCTAGCTAAAAGGAGGACCGACTGACCATCCTCTTTTCTTAGGCAATTCCCAAATCCAAAAATACATAGAATATTAAGCATCCAAAAATTGCTTAAGGGGAGGGTGAATGCAGTGAATTCAAAATGAAACCACCAACCTAGATAAAGATGTCTAAAGACGGAGATGATGCTAAGTTTGTTCCTCTGTACAAGCAGCTTCTTCCAAATTCTCTCTGGCTGTAAAATTTTATTACTTTTACCAGAGCCCAATTCAGAGTCAAAATTTTATTGCATTCCCCAAATGTTTATTTCCCACCCAATTCCCAAATAAATTAAGGAAAAATCTGTATAGTTTTTTGTTAAACCAACATGACAATGGCAAATTTCTCATCCATTTTCCCTATTTCCAAGAGTGCACCCATCAATTTACCTTTCTCCTTTTTACCATCAATTTACCTTTCTCCTTTTTTACCACCTATTCGTTAATCCTTATGTTTTAGTAAAATTAGAAACCTAACTCTCTACTATTACATGTTTAAAACTACGAATAATAGTTTTCACACTTATTTTTAATATTTTACAGTTTAAATTTAATAAATCATAACTGTTACGTAATTCTTTTAATTAATTTTGAAATTTATCGTTCCAAATATGATATATAATAAAATATCATTTTTTGATATTTTATTCAATACCTCTTTATCCAAATATTTTAAATTTAGAAATAAACTGGATTATTAATCCATTTTATTAAATTTAAAATAAACATTATTTATAAATGCAAATTTATGCTTTATTTACATATAAGCTATTAAATCATTATCCCCTTTGAATTAATTTAATAATCAATTAATAAAATTCTCTTAATAATTTAATAATTTAATTTAATATTTTAATTAAATCAGTGTTACAATTACATGTAACTCGACCATGCCAAATAATTGAAACACATGGGTATGTGCAGGATCATATGGAAAAAACAAGCCATTAAGTGGCAAAAAATTATGATATTTCAAAAATATGTAAGAATATAATCTGTAAAAATTGAATATAGTTTCTAAACTACTAGGTTTATTTTTTTTATTTTTTCTATTTGCTGAAAATTTGAAATTTCAATGCAGTAGTACTTAAATTTTAGGGAAAAAATAAGAAGTAGGTGTTTGTCTGACCACCCTAACCACAATAAAATGATAAAAAATAATTATAATATTTTATACATAACTAGAGGATTCATGTATGTGTGATGCATATTTTTTTGTAATTTTTTTCCAAGTAAATAATTAATTATGAATTTTTATTACAAATTTTTAAAAATATAAAATTGTATAAGTTTGACCACCAACTTGTTCAAAACTTCATGAAATTCAATTTTATTTTTTAATCCTATAGTATACTACATAGAATGTGTCACATGTTTCAAATTCAAAAAATGTGATACCATTTGAAAGCTATAGATGTTTTTCAATCAACCTATCAATCAAGACTTTAGTCATAATTCAAATAGAAAATGAATAATAATTATTTATTAAATTCAAAGTAAAGCATAATTTATATTGGTGGAAATTTGAGAATCTCCTTTAAAAACCCTTTTCATTTCAACAATTTTGGGTAAACAAAAAATTGTCAGCCACATACCCTACACATACCCATCATATCACCACTTTTTGGCCCATCATAATTCTGCGCATACCCACATTAATTAACCAATAAACTTGAACAACAAAATAGAACAACATTAAATGAAAAATTAAAATGAATGACTCAAATAGAGTGATACCAAAATGAGAACGAGGTCGCAAACAAAATAACGGGGTGACAAACTAGGATGAGGGACATTCTTGTCAACTCCAATTTCCACTTCATACCCATTGGGTTTATAGGATACGCTCAAACTTGATAGTGCAGGTGGAGTTGATGCTTGATACCTGCATCCTACATTAAACCAAATGTCAAGCAACATATATTCAATCGCAAGCACATCATGAGAAGGAGTCACAGTGTAGTAGGGCACTTGTGAATGAGTGATGCTACACTATCCTCTCACCAAGACTCCAACCAGTAACACACCTTCATAAATATCATGAAGCAAGCATTAATCAATTTACATAACAACATAATACTGCATCTAGATGATAAGCATAACTAGATAAAGATAAACACTATGCATCATCATATCATCAACATCAGAAAAGAGAGTATCATAATCGTCCACACAAACAAAACTGTCAACCAAACAAGTCAAACTGGTGCAACAATCACCATCATAGTCTCAAGTATGCAACACAAAATGAGATGAGTATCAGAATAATGAGAACAACATGAAAGGTATTACATGTCCTCCCTTAGACCTAGGACCTAAGTTTAAATTATGTTTTTAGCAATATTTTAACATTTTCAAATCCATATTCAGATGTAAGCTTGTGAAATTTGAATTTTACAAAATTAAGGATACATATCTATAAATATAAGGTCATTTCACTAAGTTTCATCTAATATTTTCAAGTGAGAAAAAGTATAGTAATGTTGATCAACAAGAATTCAAGGCCTATTCAAAGGTAGATTTATTGAAGATTTATTGCAACAATCAAGCTTCAATTATCACGTCAAAGTCTTCTTGCATCATGCATGTTTTTGGAGCTAATATGATGATGTAGTTTTTATGATCCATTCAAGCATTCAAATAATTATATAAAGACACGATCAAAGGTTCAAGAACAACATTCATTGAATCCATTTAATCCAAGTTCTAGATCTCCATTCCAAGCTTTATTGAAGGGTTTGATGAGTTGTGACATTGACTTGTTCATTCATCATTCCTTTCATGCTATTTCTTTTTATTTCAAGGTTTGATTACCAAAATGGGGTTTGACCAAGGTAAACCCCCATTCACTAAAACCAAAACATTTTTCCATCTTGATTTGTGTTTACAGATTTAGGTGGAAGAAATCTTGAATATCTCTTGAAGAGAAAAATTGGAGAACTTGTCAAAGTTGCAAAAGTTGTCATCTTAGGGAAACTCACTTTTAAAAATTAATTCAAGCTTTCTAAACATGAAACATAGGAAAATTGAAGGATTCATATATGTAGAATAGGCTCTCGAAAGTTGCAGACAAACCCTAAATTAGGACCCATTTGCCTCTAGGTGAACGAGTCCCAAACTAGCTTCAACAACTGACTTTTGGGGACTGGAAAATGTCATTATTTCCTTCTTTGATCTGTGATATGATTTTTGGTTCTGCTTATTTTGAGTTTCATCTAGCTATTCCATGTAGATTACATTTTGGAGTTAGTTTACTATTTTTAGTTTTTGTCTCCAAATTGTTGTTTGATCAAGACCTATGTCCTTGCAAAAGGAGGAAATCTGTAGATTCACACTTTGACTTGATTCACCTAAGGGTTGATAGTCATTTCATTGTGTGGATCTCATTTCCCAATTAGTTGAAGGAGAAATAGATCCCTATGTGGTTCATCAATCCCATTTTTGTAAACCACCTACTTTCTTTTTTTTCATTTTGGTGAACCCAAGTTTGATCATTACAATTTTCTAATTTTTTAGCTTGCATTAGTTTACATTTCATTTAGGGTTTTAGGATTGCATTTTTGCATCTCTTAAAATTTGAAAAATATAAAAAAATAATTCATTTTGCAAATCATTTGTGTAACATTGCATCATCATTGGTTTATATTTGAAAAATTGAATCAAAATTGCACATCAAATTAAGTTTTGAGTTTTTCATTTTGTCATAATTTGAATTTGCATTCAACCTTAATTTCATAGAAAATTCAAACTATAACTCATTGTTTTAAATTAGAATCTAAAAACCACTAGAATCAACTCAAAAATTGATAAAAATGTTTTAAAAAACCCTAAACTAGGATCCATTCACCCTAGATAAAAATGTTTCTATATTTTGTTTGTTGTTTTTAATTTTTTATTTTAGTTTGCAGAATTTTTGTTTCTTGGAATTGATCATATTAAGCTTCATTTGATAAATTCAGTGCATTGTGTGAATTCAAAATTTTATTTACGAGACATCATTTTTTAGGTTTTTCAATAGTATAATTTTAAAAAATTATCTTGTTTAGAATCTAAAAATTGAATTTACATATTTGCATTGCACTTTACAGTTGGTATATGGATTCTAGTGTTGTCATTGATGGCAACTGAAGTCATATTCATGGTCTGTAGATCAGCATCTAGTCATAGTAGCAGATAAAGTGGAATAATGTGTTACCGATAGAATACTTGAAGAATAGGGTATCCGGTGAGTCAGTTAATCTATATACTTCACCAAATCATCATTTTGTGTTATGGACCCCTGGGATTGCTTGTTGAGCACATATATTATCTTATTACTAAATTTTGTGGTGCTACATTAGTTGCAGTACGAGCTTGGAGGTTCGGTAGGATGTTTTCTGTCTATTGTCTCATTGTAGCCAACTTAGTGAATGTGGTGTGTTATGGATGTGTAAAGTGAAATTATTTAAAAAAAATTATGTTCAAATATTTAATTATGGGTCCTAGCTATAGTCTAGCCAACTTGTTTGGGTGTGCATCAAAATTGTTCATGATTTGGGCCAACAATTGATAATATTTCCAAGTTTTATTAAGGCCGACCTATAATGACTTGATTTCTAGATGCAAATATATATATAAGAGATTCAATATATCATTTAACATATGAAAAAAGTAGTGTGGTGGTATGTTGTGATCATCAGAATGAGAGATTAGGCAATTATGCACAGTTTCACTTGTGCATTAAGATGTTTGCAGAGCGAGTTGTGCAGAGTAGAGTAGAATTGTTGAATCAATCAGAAGGATAGGAGATTATATACATAGCTTAATTAGAACTATAATTAGGAATTTTTTATGATATTTCAGTAGTTCATTCTTTTGGATCTATTCCAAATCATTGTAGGGTAGTGAGCTCTAGGCAGTGAGCTTGAATGCAAGTGCATTCCCATTTTGTACTTTTCATTTTGGGTATACTCATATTATATTGTGGATTGGCCATCCACCATGGTTTTTCCCCTAAGAGGGTTTCCATGTAAAATTTTTGGTGTTATTGTGTTGTGATTACTTTATTTCTATCGATGCATGTTTATTTTGTTGAATGATTAAGTAAGTTGAATGACAGAATAATTAAGTTGAATTTTTGCACAACACTGATTCACCCCCTTCTCAGTGTTGCTTGTTTCCAATAATTGGTATCAGAGCTAGTTCCTTGAAAGAAGTCTTACAGCTTGAGGAGATCTTGGAAATTGTTTCTCAATGGATACAAGCAGTCTTCAAAAACAACTTATGGTGGCCCTAGATGATCTTGACCAGATAAAATCTGAGAATTGGGAACTATAAGAAAGTCTTGAGAATGCAAAAAAGTTCATCTAGTCACTAAAAGACAAGATCAATGAATCAAGGGAGAAAAGAAAGGAATTATGTGGTCAGCTCAAATAGAAAAACAATAGCATGGAAGATGAACAACTCATCCTAGCTCTGAAAGAGAAAATACAAGAATGTGAAAATTTTTCCAAAGATAATGTTGCCTTGAAGCGACAGATGGAATCTGTCCTGATGAAATTGACCAAGGAGATTGAGGACAGGAAGAAGAATGAAGAAAAACTTGCACAGTCTTTGAAAGAAAATTTTGAATTATGCAGCCAACTAGATAATAAATTGGAGCAATCCAAGAATAATAAATAAGTGCTTGAAAAGAAGCTTGATGATCTCAGAGATGAAATTTCCACTACAAATGAGTATAACGAAAAATTCAAAGCAAGCTCAGCCAAACTTGATGAACTAATCAAAGGATAGAGGACTGATGGAGACAAACAAGGTCTTGGATATGAAGAAGGAGAAAGTTTCAGATTTGGACAAAGGAATTCTAGATAAAGAAGATTTAGACAAGGAATTCAGATGAAAGGAGCCAGAAGAGATCTGGTAGAGAAACCAAATGCTCAAAGATTTAATGGCTATTGTTATGCCTGCAACAAATTTGGTCATATGGCTTCTCAGTGTATGAGTAGAACAAATACAAGTAGACCATCACTCTCAAGTCAGTGTTTTAATTGCTATAAGTATGACCATAACTCGAGTGAATGTAAAATTGTGATGAACAACTTTC